>OZ023284.1:13862071-15062071 GCA_964007245.1 Hypomecis atomaria | reverse complement strand
AGACGGACAGACAGACATCGAAGTCTTAGTAATAGGGTCCCGTTTTTCCCTTTGGGTACGGTACCCTTATCTACATACCAACACCTTTCCACCAATTAATCCCGTCGAAAAGGAAAGAAAATGTGGATTAACATTGACAACTGTCATTAAAAGTGTACAATAGTAGTTTATGCAACTGTCATATAATGAAGGGTATTAAATGCAGTTGCATACACTACTTTATCTTCACTAATAAAAATAAAAACATATTGCGAAACATTAAATTCACGCGTACGTGTATTGTCACAGTGAACTTGGCGCCATTAAAATCTAACCAATGAGAGCGCAGCTGCGCGCGCAGGTCCAATCAGGAGCGAGCGCGCGATGTTATAATGAGATTTTACGATATCGATGTGGATATTATAACATCATGTGAAATTGCTTAAATTGAGTGTTTTGTTGTGTGCGCTATAACAGTAGTCATTATAAGTCAAGTATTGGAAACATAAGTAGAATGTTACAACATTAGTGTATATAAAATAGTTTTATCCCTTTGCAATGCTGGGGGTGTTGGTGTGTAGATGTCCTATCCTACGCTAGGTATAGAATTATGTCATGAGAGACTTATCGCGCAATAGAATAGCTAAATAAATATATCTTTATCCCGACGTTTGCGAGACAAGTCCCCCATACTTAAAATCACATATAAATGGGTATAATATGATGGCATCTAGAGTTCTAGCTCACTAAGCATAAGCAAAAAATGCCTTCGTATTAAGTATTTTTTAATCAAAATGTGGGAGCCACAGATCTCTTTCGAGTATTATATCCTATCCCCTCACTTTCTACGATAGAATTAGGTATACCTACACTTCAATAGTTATTCTTTCGCTTCCAAGTTGTTGCTTCTGTAATATTCATTAGCAATATGGAATACGTTGGGATGGACTCTATATGAATAAAATTTACATCTTTTTGGCCTCAGCCTTATTCTTGTTCCGCAGACCTTGCGAGCTAAATAAAATTGTTAGTGAAATATTTTTTTCCTACTGTAATGTTGCAAACGGGGAAGCCGTTTGCAGCACCACAAGTTAAAAGAGGATTTGAGAACCCGTAATGTGGCAAGCGGGGGAGCCAGTTGCCACACCACAAGTTACGAGACTTCAGAGAACCCTAACCGAAGAGTCCTACCTAGTGGATAGGATTCCTAACGGTTCGGAGAGAGGAGATTAAAACAGAAAACTAACCTTAGTATTTACACATTTATTTACACCAGACCACAGAACAGCAGAACTAGATTAGAAAGGAAATCCATACAAATTTTCTATGAAAACCGCTGTCGCCAAGTGTGTATTACCACTGTAAAATATCTGCACAATAACTGTGCAATTTTCACTAACATCGGAGATTTTTTTTTTCCTTTAGAATAGACCGTAGTATACTTTCTGTCACATCACCAAGGTACCTAAGACCCATAAAATTAATTTGGTCATAATTTAAATGCCGTGTTAAAGTTATTAAATTCACTTTATTTTATTAATGTTACATAACAATGACAAATGCGTGGTACATGTCAAGCCAAAAAAAAAAATGGGCCAATCTCGAATTTGAATATGGTATCACAGTTATTTTTTGGCATTTAGCTAGTGATGGGCGACATGAATTGTGCAGTTTAATTTTATCGATAATGTGATTTTATACGTATTGCATAATTTATGGATAATGTAACTGGATATATGTAGTATATAATTGATGAAAATGATTGTGCAGTTTTATTACTATTTAGGAATTTTTGGAATTAACACTGAAAAATCATGTCAACGTGCCGTATTGTACTAATTTATAAAACTTGTGTTTCTATCAGTTCTAATATAGGTACTACATGGATGCCAAATCAATTCCTGCGAACTATTTGGATTTCGTACACGGTGGAAGTCGCCTAAATTCCATTGTTGGCTAATCAATTGTATTTCGATATTTTGTGCTGGCCACGACTGTACTTAACTATTTTTCATAATGAATATTATCATAGTACAAATATTTTATTAAATTACATCATAATTACAATACAATAAAAAATAACTTTATTTTCACATCGTAAATACAAAACAAGCTTAAACTAACATTACATGTGAACACAACTGAATTACATGTGAAAATATTAAGTAGTTATCATAACATCATAATAGAACTTACACTTGACACTGGCAAATGCATATTCCATGCGACGCCAATATTTATAAGGAGAAGAATAATTATTACAATCATATTTTTCTAGTTTGGAGCTCGATAATATAATTAATTCATTGGATTAGCTGAACGTAGACATAAATGGTTACGTGGGCGAGTAAGAGCGCGTGCTTGTGCTAGCGGGAGAGATTATTCGGGGTGGTTCGTATAATTTTTTTCTCGAAACATTCTATTTTAGCGTCCCTTATTATAAGTCAACATTTAAAAATATCTTTAAGTAGTGTTGAATACCTCATAACAAGGAACCCTTATACCTAGACGTACATTGCTATTTTGTTAATTGGAACCATACAATGGTATAAGGAACTTCAGAAAAGGTTAATTTTTACTGACAATAGGCCGATTTCTTAAATGAAATCGGATTTAATTTTTAAACACGCATCAAAATAAAAAGTAATTTAATTCAAAAACACTAAAGAGTATTGATATCAACTTCGAAGAAAATCAACCCCAAAATAACTTTCATATTTCAATAAAACACGAAACACATCTTCCATCAATTCTTTTACAGAATGTTAATGCAAAATCTAAAGTAAATGAACCAAAAATCACGTTGTTTCACACAAATTTAGCTCTAATTTTTCACGTCTGTATTTTCCTGGTTAGAATTTCGGAAAATTATTCTTATCAGACGCCTACTTCATACAAAGATCTCACGCTCCGAATTTCAAGTCTCTCTTGACCGCTTATTGAAGCGGTTTAAAGCTGTGCGTGGATCCGTCAGTCAGTCATTCAGATCTAAGCATTTTATATGTCGAGATAATATACATGTATAACTATAAAAAACATGTTAATTAAGAACCACGTGTAGATGGAACGTTTGTAGGAATCCAGTCTTGCCGTCCTGTAGCCTCGATCCATTTACTCTTCGTCAGAGGATCGGCTGGAAAGCTGCAATGAAGATACAATGTATCAATGAAAATCAAAGCAAACATGCAACGGCAGTCGGCTTCGTGTTCAATCTATATATTTATATGTATATATATTGGACCTGATAACTTTTATTCATAAGGAACATAATAGTTAAAGTGTGATGCAAATACAATACAATTATTAATAAAAATTACACCACAATCATAAATATTTTATTAAATCAAAATATTCAGATACTTCATTACAATAAATTTCGAATTGCGAAATATTAACTTATCTACTAGCTAAATTTATCGATGTCGATAAAATGTTTGCAACCACTATCAACGAAAATCTAGGCAGTAAAATAAATCATTTAAATTTAAAAATGCCCACAATTTAGACTTACCAGTGAAAGGATATTCCTCCTTTTTGTAAACTAAAGTCTTTGCTTTGTATTCGACACGTTATAATAGCGCAAACCGGCATTTTTTTGGCAAAAATTACCTCTGAAATCACTTGAACGACTGAGACAGTAAATGTCACGATTTCACGTAACTTGAGTTATAACTCATGTACGTGGCGACAAACCTCCCCTCCACATCGCCTTTCTATTTCCTTCTCTCTTCTGTGACACCAGACACACACTGCACTTATAGTCTATACGTTTTTCTAGAAGCGAATAGAGAGAGAATTTTGTAAAGAGTCCGTGGAATGTTAGCCTAACAGGGGAGGGGTAGCACACAAAGAAAACACACTGGAGGCTGGCCGAGGTTGGAGCGAAGACAAGCTGGACTCGCCGATAGACGTAGCGCCAGCAGGGTGCTGGAGATGGAAGCGCCTGTAGCGCCAGCTGTGCATTAGCGTGTATACGCCCGTGGTGTTGTGGCGCTTGAGGTGGAGGCGCATGTGCGCTAGCTGGGCGCTAGCGTGAAGACGCCCATGGTGTTGTTCTGGCGCTTGAGGTCGAATCGCCTGTAGCACTCGCTCGGCACTCCAAGGTAAGTGGCAAGGTCAGTGGCCCCAAAAGTTGAGGTCCTCCTGAAACAAAGTCAAAGAGACCGAAGCCTCGCGAAGAAGAGTTACCAGACGCTCATGCTGTCTTCTCTGCAGGACCCGTCACCACGTTCAAAGATCACACGTTAACATGTATACTTTCTTAAAAATACCACAAGACATGCACCATCTTTCGTGTCTCTTTCATGACTTCCTTCTCCAGACTGCCCAATTTTACCAAACAAGGATCGCTGATCCACAAATCAAGAATTGATTGATTGAGGATCGCTGATCCTGTCAGCGATAAACATTTCAAAAATTTGAATAATTTCACAATTAGAATTGTTAGTTGGCAGTGTTATCGTTTAAAGAGTCTGAATGTAGAGAAGCTAACAAAAAGGTTAGTTTCTCTACACTACTCATGAAACTTTCATTCTGTTTCGCGCAAAATCGAAGTGTGTGGGCAGTGTGTAGTCTGATTTCCGTCAATGGTAATAGAAGTTACTAACTTCGAAATGAAAGAACCATATTTTTTTGCATTTGTATAACCATATGCTTTAATCTTCATATGAAATCCTATACATCTATGTAGATGCATTAAGTTTTCATATAAAAATTCACAGATCACGCTAGATGAATGAATGAATGACTTTATTCAGCATCGGTATTCTTACTGAAACACATTTGTTAATATTATAATAGTAGCATTTATGTCCTTTATAGTAGACCCTCGATAGGCTGTGCCTGTGTTGTAGGTCTTAGTCTCTTTCACTTATTACATTTACTTAAATCAGGACTTTCATTGCAATTCTAAGGCATACAAGTTTATTATATATACGAGTATATGTATTCTTATATGTTAGGTATTGCTAAAATTTTAAAGGTACCCTAGACCCTGCGCTAGGCTCCGCCTGTGTTGCAGGATCTATCTAACAATAATATTCATAAATGTATATATTGGAAGTGCGGAAGCTCAATTTATAAGTATTTAATAGATGCAAGCCGCATTTTTAATTTCGTATTGGTTTGCGTTTGCGTACTGTCTGATGTCAAGCAGATATGCAGTTTATGATGTAGCCGCAAGCAGATATGCAGTTAATACTTACCTAGAAGATACCTATTTACGCGGGATTCGAAGACACCTACGTTGTACTTAAGCAGGAAGACAGACTCAACCGGTCTTATTGGCGATCCATAGAGGAGGCCTTTGTCCAGCAGTGGACGTCATATGGCTGATGCTAAAAATATGCACTATCAACCTTCGATGTTTCAACTATAAATTGAAATGAGGTAAAACGTAGCAAACCTACTGATTTTTATTTTTATTAGTTGTGTATAATGTTTTATAATTAGTGGTTGTAAAAACAATATTATTTATTTAAATGACCTTCCGGTCTACAAAACATTAACAAGTCTATGAGAGTATAATATGAGAGTATAATCGTAAGTAGTGATGTTTCAGTGAATTTTTTACTATTCCAGTATTTACTACTGACCGGATCTTCGATTGGAAAGCATGGGCTAATAAATATAGGCGTAATGAAAAAAATACGGAGAAAGATGCTATAAACTACTGCGCTGTCAAACACAGGCCAACGATTTTAAAGTTGATTACGACTAAAATAAGAATTCTATTTTTAAGGAAATTCAACTTTCCGTCCCGAAGACTAAATTAGGGTACAAAAGAAGTCCTCTGGTTTTGTTGATACCACTATTCCGTGTAACTTTATACTTTTATGAAACCATTACTGGGTCAACGGTCAAGATATCCGGCGCTAAGGAAGACTAATAGGCTTGACTAAGAGCAATCTCATATTTAGACAAGCCAGCTGCGCGGCGAAGTAGTAGCTGTTAAGTTTTGATACCTGGTCGCATGACTGAATCATATAAAATATGCACAACAATCACAAAGATCATCCGAATACTCGCCAAAGCGACTAAGTACCAGTACAATTATACCAAAGTGAATGCGTCGACTGTTGCGTCGACCAATATGAAATGGCCAATATAATTCAGGTATAATCTTTAGACCTTCAAGGGTCTGTGGATGAACCAATGCTTTTTGTATAGTAGTAGTATAGGTAGTTTTAACATATACCTATAAATAGCATTGTATTTAGTTGTAGATAATAAAGGCATTCAAGTTAAATTATACCATTAATTTTCGTCTTTGCGTCACACCTCGATATGAAAACATAATAATATGACACAATCTTGCCTATCTATTTATTATAAAGTAAACTTAGTTTATTCAATATCATTTTACGAACTATTCTAAAAGTAGTACTTAAGTAATTTGTATCATTTTTGGACTATTTCATTTTCATGTAAGTTTAAGTGTTTTTCCACAGGATATTGAACAACGTTGCCGAATATTGTGAAATTCCCACAATTCCATTGTTTTTCGCGATCACGAAGCCTCAAGCGTCTTCCGATCATCTCAAGCGTTGTTAGATGTGAGATTTTCATTGTTTGCTTCATTGTTTGCTTTACATTCTTTACAGGTAACTTCACAATGTTGGAATCTCGACAGGGTTGCTTTCCTACCAAATGAGGAATCAATTTAATTTTACAACTTTTCATACAGTCTGCAAAACTCTAAAATCTCTAAATGAATGTTTATCTCCGTAAATGAGACAATACAAAAGCTATCAAATTTCCTTTACCCAGCTTTGATCAGACCCGAATGAACTGACGCCCACGTAGGTAAATCCCATTTCAAAACACAAATAGGATACTTTGCGAAATCAAACGCTGCAATCTTCGGAACTTCAATCCTGTCTCTGAGCAAACAGTTTACGCGTGTGAATGGGCAAGGTGAGCCGAGCAATTTCATGACGAAATGTCGCTCACACCACGCGATGTTGAATTTGAGTCGCGCCGTGAATGTTTAGCTTTTTCAGCTAAAGTGACGAAACATGTCTCGCGGCGCTCGAAGAGTTTACATTACGCTCACGTACTTCGCCGACCGTTGTCGTCAACGGTATTCCAGAATAATGTGTGATTTCTTGGAATAAATTTTATCTACAACATGATGGAGGCGGGTAAGCCAATAGTTGGAGTCGTCGGTGGGAAATAGCAGTTTTTTGGTAGCTTGCTTGGTGTACGAGTGTCTGCGAACGTTTCCATTACCAACTGCGCATAGACAATCATCGGGAGTTTCCTTATGTCTCATTTTCTCCGTTTTTTTAATATTATTTTGTCTTTCCAGATTTTCCCCACACTACATTCAATCCCAAGCCCTACTATTAACTTTACTAGTGAAATTTTTCAAATAGTCATATCACCAATATCGAACAACAAAAATGTCTATGGGTCAAATCTACAATTTTTAGGATATCAATATTTAACCGTCAAGTAGTTACATACTTAGATCCTAAAAATCCTAAAAAATGGAGAAAAAAATTATGAAGCAATGTATTTAACTTGTTATTAAAAGTGTTAAAGTAAAGAGTGATTCGCAAAACGACTGCAAAAATCACCATATCATAGATATTGTGAGTGTGAGCGGGTTTTTCCTTTCATTCAGTTCTGTACGGCTGCTACGGCAGTTAAGAATTGTAAACAAAGAGCGTGCCATTTTTATTTCGACAAATTAATAACACATTTTTGTATAGGTGCGTGTGTTAGATTAGGGATTTTATTATAATATTCTATATTACTTAAAATGGCCGCTGTGCTTCCTTTATTGGTCTAAAACTATATCTTTACCTTCTATTTTTATGCATAGACAAATCAAGACACGATATCCGCCATTGCTTGTTGTGTTTGTAATATTGTTTATCAATGTGTTATTCCGTGGTTAAAGTGATTGTGATCCTATCAACTATTCTCTAATAGTTGATGGGATAATATTTAATAACGATTACCAAGTGTATTAAGTAATATCAGACTTTTTAGTAAATAGATAAAACAGAAATAACATGGCGTCCGCCATTGTTATTTATGTTGACTATTGTATCAGATTCTGTAATTTTATAATGTTATAGATAGAATAGATAGTTTAAAATGTTAGGATAATATTTAATAACGATTACAAAGTGTATTACGTAATATAAGACTTATTGGTAGGTCAATAGATAAAACTGAGAAATAACGTGGCGTCCGCCATTGTTGTTTATATTGACTATTGTATCAGATTCTGTAATTTTATAATGTTATAGATAGAATAGATAGTTTAAAATGTAAGGATAATATTTAATAAGGTTTTCAAAATGTATTAAGTAATCTAAGATTTGCTAGTAACTAAATAAGACTGTGAAATATTATGATGTCCGAATGTCAGCCATTATTCTTTACAAACACTATTTATTTAATACTGTGATTTCATAGTGTCATAGATGACTTGAAATGTATCAATAATTGTTCTAATAATTCTAATAAGTATGAAACGCAGTTTAAGATGGCTTGATGTATAAATAGTAGTGTTAAATTGAGGCTGCCGCGGTTCCCGCCATCTTGCTCGTTCCCTATTGGTCGGTGTAAATGTTGACATCGAGCAGTGGTGGTAAGGCATGGTGGGAGGTTGTGAAATTAGTATAAAACAGTCTGTTGGCGTGGCTTCGTCTCTTAGTATCTCTTAGTATCTCTTGATATCGCTGCAGTTCTCTTAGAGCATTTTGGTCTCTGATAGTATCGCTTAGTGTTCGCCAAGTATCCTAATAATAACGTTGGACAAATCTTTGACGCCCTGAGTCTCGCTTAGCTAGTTATGCTGAGTGTCGGTACTTTTATATTCGAAGCCAAGCCGAGTGAACGTCGCCATGTTGCTAAAGTTAAGTACTTTGTGTAATATCTAAATTATGTGACTTATCATTGTACAAAAGATTAAAAGATCATATTGATAGCGTCGGAGTTTCTTGCCACTTCTTCTCAAGACGTTTAGGGCCTTACGAACGTGGTTTAGAGTCTTTGCAATACATGGAGGTACCCTCTCGGGACCCATGAGGTAAAATAAACAAAATATACTTATTTACTTGTTTCCTTTACTAATTTAGAAACCTCAAGTTAGGTAACTACCCTCACAAACATTTAAAGGATCAGATTGATTAGTTTCTTTGTTATTATGTTAGATTCAGGGTTGCTGCATTGGTTTCGAGTGAGATTTCCATCCTGACAATGATATTTTGATAGAAAATAGACAAAGTGAAACGCCTCTTTTGACCCTGATCTAACATCAGAAGTGGGATGGTGCCCAAAGACCCACATTAATGCCGTTCGTTGTATTTCAGAGAATCCTGACATGCTTTTTGCATATCCATGCTGAGAGGCTGCCTGTGCAGCGGCTACTCGATTTCCTGGCAATGATTTCCTTGGAAATTGTGCTGCGGGGCTCCAGGTCCCAGAACTACTGGGCTTTCTGGCTAAGTGAAGTACATCAGTGAAATAGCAAAGTAAATAAGTGAAAAAGTGAAGTGAATAGTGTTCTATGGCTAAAACGAGGTAAGGGGCTTAGCCCTGCTTTATTATGTACTTTTTGAAAAGAAATCTTTTGCTGTGATGCAAAGATTGATTACTGTTACGAGCCTTAGTTATAATTTTCCTTTGTTCATTGCGTCGTTACTTAATTGGCTATAAATGGTGTTTTCCTTTGTAATTTTGGATCAGCTGACAAAGCGAGAAAAAATTTTTGCTAAACGAAAATTGCAGAATGTATTTGTTCATTTTTTAATTATTATAGTCTAACGACATAAGACAATACTTATACACTATACAATTATATATACCGGAAAGTTTGAGCGACAACTGTTAATAAAAGTATCAGAATAACCGAGCGGTCTGGTAAAGACGTAAACCTTCAATAAAACGAGAAAAGTAAAAATATAAAAACAATATAAGGTAGCTATAATAATAACAATGTTTAAAAATATTTATTATGCAAGAACACAAATAGAGAAACTAACGCTATTGCCACACATATTTATTTACATTTACCATTATCATAACAGTTATTCTCATAATTTAAAATTTTACAACAATATTAAATAAATACAGAAAATGAAACATTATTATGTTAAAACAAAATACAACAAATCAAAGTAACAAATAACCAAATATATATGATAGAGAAAGAGACAAAAAATAGTGCACAGAGTCCCTCCGCGCGGAAGAAGTGAAACTTAGTAGTTTACTCTAAACTAAACTAGATGGCGTTGGCGTCAAGTTAGCCCGCAGTATTGACTTTCTGCGTCGATTGACGAGGTGTTTTGGTTTTTGTTTGAATAATCTGACGGTTGACGCAACCTTGTTGGAAGTCACATCGGAAGTTTCACTTCAGTTCAAAAAAAAAAAAAAACAGGCGAGTACAAAATATTATGAAAACGTATTAATTGCAACTTCGTTTTTTCTTCTCTTTCTCTTATTCGCTGGACGACCGTTACCCGACGCAGCACTGATCAGGCTATTGGCAGCGAGTAGATGTTGCAGTGCTGCGTTGACTTATGATTAACTCCCGACTTGATACAACTATGACTGATCATGACGATGACTACGATAATGGTACGGTCGAGGGTTCTCCACCCAACCGCTGGTCGACCTGGTGATTGGTGCTGGTGATTTGGTCGGTGGCAGTGGACGATTGCCATCAGCATGTCTATTCACCACGGTATCATGGGTGTAGGACGCTCGAGTATTTTCCACACAACCGCCGGTTGGCCTGGCAATTGGCGCTGACGATGTACGGTGGCCGGCGGACGATGCCGTCAGCGTGTCTATTTGCCAAGAGCATGATGTGTGTAAAATACTCCAAAAATGAAAGATCTGATGTGTTCATTGAATAAGAACCGAATATTATTTTACTTTATTTTAAATTTATACACACATGTACCTACCGGACATGAGAACACAAATGTAACTAAACAATTACTTTTATATTTTTCACATTTTCAAAATAACATATAATACATTTATTATTTTGCCAAGATAGTGAGGAAAAAATTCGCAGAGGTGCTGAAAATAAAAAATGAGGGTAGGTACATGAAATAAATACATTATTTTACACATTGTTACACTGTTGATACAACTTTATGTGGTTAAAATAGACACGAATAAAGGCTTTGTTAACGGATCCAACAAATAGAAAAAATGTAGTTGGTTTGTGAGGTATTCTCCACGTAACCGCTGGCTGGCTGAGTGGAAGATACATTTAATATTGAAAATAAATAAAATACTGCAATGTGATATGAAAAAAAAACACAATAATATAACTAATAATATAAAACAAATAATATAATATTACCATATGGTATTAGGTATAATTGTTGTGTAATGGTGGATATGAGGTTGTTTTGTACTTCGGGACGAAGCACTGTCAGTCTGGCCGTGTTAGATTAGGGATTTTATTATAATATTCTATATTACTTAAAATGGCCGCTGTGCTTCCTTTATTGGTCTAAAACTATATCTTTACCTTCTATTTTTATGCATAGACAAATCAAGACACGATATCCGCCATTGCTTGTTGTGTTTGTAATATTGTTTATCAATGTGTTATTCCGTGGTTAAAGTGATTGTGATCCTATCAACTATTCTCTAATAGTTGATGGGATAATATTTAATAACGATTACCAAGTGTATTAAGTAATATCAGACTTTTTAGTAAATAGATAAAACAGAAATAACATGGCGTCCGCCATTGTTATTTATGTTGACTATTGTATCAGATTCTGTAATTTTATAATGTTATAGATAGAATAGATAGTTTAAAATGTTAGGATAATATTTAATAACGATTACAAAGTGTATTACGTAATATAAGACTTATTGGTAGGTCAATAGATAAAACTGAGAAATAACGTGGCGTCCGCCATTGTTGTTTATATTGACTATTGTATCAGATTCTGTAATTTTATAATGTTATAGATAGAATAGATAGTTTAAAATGTAAGGATAATATTTAATAAGGTTTTCAAAATGTATTAAGTAATCTAAGATTTGCTAGTAACTAAATAAGACTGTGAAATATTATGATGTCCGAATGTCAGCCATTATTCTTTACAAACACTATTTATTTAATACTGTGATTTCATAGTGTCATAGATGACTTGAAATGTATCAATAATTGTTCTAATAATTCTAATAAGTATGAAACGCAGTTTAAGATGGCTTGATGTATAAATAGTAGTGTTAAATTGAGGCTGCCGCGGTTCCCGCCATCTTGCTCGTTCCCTATTGGTCGGTGTAAATGTTGACATCGAGCAGTGGTGGTAAGGCATGGTGGGAGGTTGTGAAATTAGTATAAAACAGTCTGTTGGCGTGGCTTCGTCTCTTAGTATCTCTTAGTATCTCTTGATATCGCTGCAGTTCTCTTAGAGCATTTTGGTCTCTGATAGTATCGCTTAGTGTTCGCCAAGTATCCTAATAATAACGTTGGACAAATCTTTGACGCCCTGAGTCTCGCTTAGCTAGTTATGCTGAGTGTCGGTACTTTTATATTCGAAGCCAAGCCGAGTGAACGTCGCCATGTTGCTAAAGTTAAGTACTTTGTGTAATATCTAAATTATGTGACTTATCATTGTACAAAAGATTAAAAGATCATATTGATAGCGTCGGAGTTTCTTGCCACTTCTTCTCAAGACGTTTAGGGCCTTACGAACGTGGTTTAGAGTCTTTGCAATACATGGAGGTACCCTCTCGGGACCCATGAGGTAAAATAAACAAAATATACTTATTTACTTGTTTCCTTTACTAATTTAGAAACCTCAAGTTAGGTAACTACCCTCACAAACATTTAAAGGATCAGATTGATTAGTTTCTTTGTTATTATGTTAGATTCAGGGTTGCTGCATTGGTTTCGAGTGAGATTTCCATCCTGACAATGATATTTTGATAGAAAATAGACAAAGTGAAACGCCTCTTTTGACCCTGATCTAACACGTGCAACTACTCGTTTATTTTTATGAGCAGTTAGTAATTTAAAACGTGCTTTTACACTATGTTTGGGATTGTTTACTGTTTTTGAGCAATTTATTTTTACGATGTTTAATTGAATGATAGCTTTCACATTTTTGCTGTATTATATTTCAGTGTTAAAAATAGATTGATGATCATGAATTCATTAAATATAAGTTTGTGAAGGTTGATTCTTTCAAGTATTGTACTTTCAAATATTCCGATATTTTTGTATCGTTAATTGGTAACAGTCCGATAGGTACCTACTTCACGCACCAAAAATATATGTTTTACTTATAATTAGGTACATATTACATCACAAATACAAGGTGTTTTGTCTGATGAGCGATTTTTTTCACTTTAGCAATTTATGTCATTAAATACACCTACTTGTAAATGTACTATGACTGGTTTAACACTTGATTTTGTATTAGATATCATTATCGCCTGTTTATACTTCATACCTTGAAAACTAACTCTAATAAAATATCAGCTGAAAAATGTCATTCAACCTTACAAAATTTAAATTACGCGGCTTTTTCTTCGACTTCATTCTCAATTGATATTCTGGATCTAGAGAATATGTAAAACGTTCAACCAGCAAACCAGTAGAAATCTGCAAGGACGTAATCACGTGACTTTAGAGTTCCCCAAACGTTACTTCTCAAGAGCGTTAGATGACAACGTATTTATTAATTTACGGAGTTAACCCGAGATAGTAAGTTCAGAACAATATAATTAGTAGGGTTGAGACAACTCAATGTGTACTCGATTACTGTTACAATCATAGTTACGAAATTCCATTTAAAAATCATTTCACGTAGAAATTGAAAAACTTCTAACAAGCAAAACTGGTCAGTTTGTTTAAAAGTTAAACCATTATTTAATTATTTATGACAATAATAGTAGTATAGTTAGTTAAAGGTAGTAATTGATAACTGACGAATGGTATCTAGTAAAATTAGTAGTTAAGGCTGGTATAAATTGCTAAATCTAAAAACATAGACACGTAAACAAACAAAACAAATACAATTAATTTATTGATAACACCATAGTTACATGTTAATTTAAAAAAAAATACATTTATTAAAATACAAACCTAAGCACTCTAAGTATTACCCAAATCCCAGAATCGTGTTTAGATAGCTACCTACTACGAAAAATAGATCAGCAAACATATCAACTAAACTAGAAATACATGAACCAAAACTACGAGAACATGATTTCGAGGATACTTCTAAGAAAACGGGGGTAAGAGACGATTAAAAATATCTAGGCGACACGGGCGGCGGCAACCCACGTAATCCCAGATAACAACCTCACGTACTATTAAGGACACATCCTATCCTCGGAACAGTAAAACAAATTGCACGGATTACACACTCTACGCCCCGCACAGTTATAAAAACTTTAATGACGAAGCTCATGATATAAAAAAATATTTTTTGCGTAAACGGGATATTACCCGAATGGCTCGTTTTGGAGCTCTCTTTTATCTCTACATGACTGGCTAAAGACTTGTTCGGCGTTGGAAGTTTTCCTTCGTAAGATTATTTAGCCTATCTAACACGGAATGAAATTCCAAGAATAAACATTTTTGTTCAGCTTTCGGCTCACGGAATATGTTTGTACGTTGGGTAAGTACATCATAATTTACAAAGGATATTCGAGACAAAGCAAATTATTTGATTTATATCAAACTTTATTGAATTAACAGTTGAAACGCTTAATGATCACCCAAATATAATTCACGATAGACTGTTGTTTATTTATCTCAAATACGAAGACTTGGCAGTCTAAACACAAAGAGATCGAATCGTGTTAATAGAAAACCGAAGTTTCCTCGGCAAAGCTCAGATTAGCAGCGGCTTTGTCCCGACAGAAAGTTAATATCACCAAAGACTTGAGGAGTTTCAGAAATCGGTTGGTTGACGGCAGATAATCTTAGTGTAAATCGAGGTGAAGGCGTTTTTTGTTTACTTTATCATCAGCAGCTGCGGCTACAATAACGTTTGGAAAGCAGATTTCATTGAATCCAATTGTTTTATCCATCAATTTAAACGCAAGTTTATCGGACTTGGTCCTTAATTCGTTTCTTTCATAGGAAACTATTTGAAACGTACTAATTTTCGACCAAGCTCACAAGCTAATAAGTATGACATATTTATATATATCTATCCTTCTATTCATAGGATGTCACATAGGACGTCCACTGATGGACTTAGGCCCCCTTACAGTTTTCCAATCATCCCGGTTGAAATTGGCTTGCATCTAGCGCGTTCCTGCAGAATTTTTGTGGCTCTTGTATACTGTATAATGTGTCATTTCACTAAGTTAAACCTACGAGTATAAAACGGGGTTTCGCTTTTCACGGGTTATTTAAATACGTTCACAGACTTCGCTTAGCTGAAAAAACACCGACTCTACTAATTCACTGCTTTCACAAAACTCAAGACATACTGAGAAACTTAATATTCAACAAAAATGATATTTTTGTTCCGTGCCTATTTATCATAACTTGGAAAGCACCAAAAGAGAAAGAAATTACAGATTTAAAATATTATTTACCAGAAGATATTTTTAAGCGCGCCACGGCTCGCGCAGCCTTGGCAAGCAATAAATTGTATAATTTGAGCTGCAAAAGTTGCAAGCCCGACGAAAAATTTTTGCATACTAAAATGACTCGTAGAATTAACTTAGTACTTTTTGTGCAAGTTACGTTCGTGTCGCAAGCGGAGTCTTTCATTTTTGCATAAGTGCAGGCTGAGCCAGGGCATGTCCGTTACTCACGATGCTATTTCGAAATGAGATTAATTGGGATTTTAATAATAATTACAATAATGATCAGTTGTGTGTTTACAATAGATTTAAAAAACTTCCTGTTATGTAACAAATACCTCAAAACTCTTTTCTCAAGTTGATGCCTGGACATGTGAATAAAATTGAAATATTCCTGGAATATACAATTTATCATAAACTTTGGACAAGTAAGATCGATCATCCTCATCATTATCAACCTTAGAACATCATCTGCCGGGCATAAACTATTCCTATGGAATTTTTATATGAAAACCGGATACAACTCACGATTATATTTGAACGACCGAGCCGCTATTCGCCCGACCGGTTTCAGAGTAGTTAGTACTTCTTCATCAGGGAATACGCGCGCCACCGACGACGGACGCCCGAATGTACAAAGGAGGTACGAGTACGTACTCTGAAACCGGTCGGGCGCATAGCGGCTTGGCCGTTTATATAAAATCGTGAGTTGTATCCAGTTTTGACTTAAATTTTAAAATTCCTATGGAATTCCAATAAGATCGGTCGGAAGCGGCTTGCATCTATAGGGAGTTTCTGCGACCTTGATTAGCTCATCGATTCACTTTGTCAGTGGTCGTTCTACGCTGCGCTTGCTAGTACCTAGTCTCCGTTTGACTTAATACTTGTTTCAATTTACTTCCAAACTGCCAATACCTATCAATTGAGCGAGTATCACACCTAATTAGGACATTCTCCACTCAGGTATGTTACAATAGCTGCAAGAGAATGCGCTTCCGGCGGCACCACGCTCTATTTCCGCTGCCACAAATGGCAGGAAATGAATTCAAAACACCCCGTACCAGGATCCAATCTCTGGGACCCGAAGGGTACTGAGTACCTAATACAACGGAAGGAATGGGGGGAAATGAATGATGGTAGAGGCTATTTGGACTTTAAACTATCATGATAAAGCTTGTCCCGTCTGTGAAGACTTGACAAACGCTAACGGTTAACCAATGTATAATAATATTAAAAACATAATTGCATTTTTTTTAGCGATAAAACAATTAGGTACACCAAATCAAATTACGTTTTCGATTAATAATACAAATCAAATATCATTTATTGATAACACATATAGAAAATCTTTGTTTTGAATAAATATTTAGTGTATTTCCGCACTGTTGTATTGTAGGCAAATAAGTTTAAGGCTATTCAATAAATAGTGAAAATTTCACTCGTGTTTTCACTGTACTCTATTCCAAATATATATATTTTTTTGTTTTATCTTAGTTTCCTCGGACTTGATCGGAGGCTTTGTTTATTTTAAAGCCTTAGGATATAATATTCAATAATGCTTATTTTATTATTCCAAATATATTATAATTAGTCCGTTAAAAACTGAACCAACAAATATAACAATTTTTTGTAGATGACAAAATAGTGAAAACAATTCATAAATGGCACCTTTATTCTCACTGCACTGGCACTCTATACGACACGTGTTAGCCTTTGAACGAGGCATCTTCAGGACGACTCTTCGAGATCACTCGCAAGAAAAAACAGCGATCTTGCGAGCGATCTCGAATAGTCAACACGTATAGATCCATAGTAAATATGATGAAAATTTAGTATTACATTGAACCTTGATTTTTTTTTTTTTAATAGATAGTTTCTGACTTTGTCAACTCTACTCAACTCTCTCTATTGTGCACACTAATATTACCGTTCGAAGAAAAGAAGACATCACCAATTATTATAAATGGCGGTCTTTTAGCTAAACTCTTACCCAGATGCCAGTGCTAAACATTGATTTGTAACAAATTTTACGGTGTCATGTAGATTGAGTAGTTTGACATATTTTAACACATTTACTGACTAATGGTTAACAACAAACTTATCAAAGTTTAATCGAGAGTTTACCTAATTCAGAAGTTACCTTAAAATAGTTACGTTATCACGACAAGTTGACAGGTTAGCAGATCAAATATTGTCAAATAGTCAAATAGTGAGCGTCTTTTTTGTCACTAACAATTCAGTACTACAGATTCATTCATTCATTTCGTATCAATGGCTAGACTATACTTTTTGTGATAAAGATGGAAACCTATGAGGCACTGTGCTCGTAATCTTGAAACACACCGAGAAGAAAGAATGTTTCTCCTCACTCAACAGTACCTACTCAACACGAGAACATTGGATTCCCCCCACCTAAGATTATTTGGAATTTGTTAAAAAGAAACTTATTTACGGCGAAACAAATTTTTTTACTGGAAAAACCTACCTTTTTGAAGTTAAAACTTCTTTAGTGCACAACACCGTGCACTTTTTGAGATTAGTAAAAAATGTTAAACTCGAAACGTGAAGTGAAAACTTGCTTGCCCGAGTGTGCGTGTATAATATTATATTTTACCACATAAATAATAATACTTTCATCCTGATAAATAAAGCAATTCGTGAAAAATTATTCCATAACCATTACAAAATATTCAAAAATGCACAACGTTAATGTTAAAGTTATAACCCGGAGTGCAACACATTGTTTTTTTTTTTTCAGGTAAGAGTATTACATTAACCACAATAAACGATAATTAGAGAAATACTTAGTACACGCACGTAACTTTGGAAGAAATTTTATTTCTACCTCAATTGCATGGAATCCGTTATGAGTACTAAATAGGTCCTCCACATCGCTTGTTATTGCTAATGATCATACGCTACACGCTGCTTCCAAAGATTCTACGCATTCGGTCTCGGTATTATGTAAATGTTCTTTTAGAGAATAAAAGTGAGCTTGTTTTCTCTGCGGGCCTTCGTTACCGACTACGAGGCGACTACACCCGTCACAGAAGATTTCCCGGAGGTAACGCATATTTTATATGCTTTGTAATTTAAGTGGATGCTCTTTTATTATGACATTCACGTGAAGAATGCATGTGGGCGGCTTCTCATAGAGATACAATAAGCTTCCTATACGTTAGGTGCTTCATGCATGCTTGACATGTTTGTTATCTCTTTGGGAACTCGTACAATAACATTGAACATAGGCAACATTAATTAATTATTTTGTTAATTGCAGCAAACACATTCGTGCTATGGAGCAATATGAAAAGCATATATGTACTTGCTGTAGCTGAAACGATAGTGGTGACGAACTGTATTTATTTTGTTTTGATTAACTGTGCAAGCACAAATAAAAAAAAAATTACCACCATTTTAATTTGATATTTTCATTTTATCAATTACACAAGAGGTTACAAAAATAACGCACTGTGCTGATGTAAGTCAATTATTTGCTATTTTTAATTGTGTAAAGATCTCTAAAAATTTGAGCGTAATAACCTTGTAACCAAAATCTTTTTAAGAATAAATAGGTAAGCTAAGGCGGCTACAAACAAATTGGTCCATTTTCTGCCAGCGCAGAATCGGTACCAAATCATGCGTTGTTTATAGATTGCCTTCTACGTAATGCCTTTTTTCACTAAGCACGCACCCTTGTCCGTGACATAGAATAATGGACCACCCGTTCACCAAATGGAAATCCGGATTATGATAAATCACAAACTTTTGAAATTTGCCTCCTGTTCCGATGATTTATTCACGAAATGTACAAACAACCGATATGCGCCACGTTTTTTATCGAACTGTCCTA
Organism: Hypomecis atomaria; assembly: GCA_964007245.1. Taxonomy (NCBI): domain Eukaryota; kingdom Metazoa; phylum Arthropoda; class Insecta; order Lepidoptera; family Geometridae; genus Hypomecis; species Hypomecis atomaria. The sequence continues at coordinate 15,042,693 of OZ023284.1, read as the reverse complement.
TACACACAGGAATAAATAAAAAGTTCTGGTTTTATTGAAATAAATGGCTGTTTTACGGTTTAAACGGTATATCTACGGTTATTTGTCTGCGATTTATCGGACCCATCTTTGACAAAATGTTGCTTGTATTGGCGTAATATCGACGACCATTGGGGGAGATGAATGGGTGGAGAATGTCTTTTTCATGAAGGGTAATTTGAGGTTGTGTTTATTAGTGTTCATACAGGTGAAAACCACAGATGGAGAAATGAGTTCAGAAACTTAGCTTTCATACGGAACAATTGGTGCTGCTTAAACTCAGAATATCTCAGAACTCTTGTCATTCCGTCCTGAGTTCATGTAGACCGAGTGGCTAGCCCTAATGTCAGTGATTTGAGCTGCCGATAGAACTCTTAACTAACATAGCTACAATGGGGTCATGATTGTAAATCCGCTGCGACTGACCACCAGATGTTTATGCTATCCTAGTACTCCCACTGCCACTTCATCTAACTAATCCGCTTCCTTACCAATCTATAGAATCATCCGCTTCTTCTATCTTCAAACGGCTTAAATTTCCATTTCCATAGCAGTCGAGTAGATCGCTTCACCAATTAATAAAACAACATCTCCACTGTTCGGCACGGAATCACGGCTCCATCGAGCTGCGGCTAACAATCAGAGATCCATTTCTCTCGAGGAGAATGCCGCCGTAATTGGAATTTAGCCCGAATCTACATACTGTACAGTCTCTCGCATAATTGTAGAGTCATAGTCGGTTTCATTTGCTAGTAACATTTGGCTTCTAGATTTTCTCTTCTCATTATTGTTTCAGCCATAGGACGTGTGATGCCAGATCCAAGCCCATGAATTTTTGAAAAAATCTCTAATCCGCTATAATGTACTTAGTCGTAGTTACGGGTCAGTAAATGAGTCAGGAAGTATCGTATTTTTCATATCATTCAACGCAACAACACAATTTATATTTCCAGGAGTTCCATTCATATACTTACAGAAATAATGACATTTTCTTGTAACACTCAATGTTAATTGGTTATCAAACATATTCTACTAACGTACTAAGTAGTTAAATATTTAACCATGATGGACAAGAGGGTGAATACTCGACTTACAAGCGTGATGAGCCTGGCCATGAACTTTTTTGAATTTATGTAAAAAAAATTACTCTCCACTACTTGCTTTTCGGTGAAGGAAAACATCGTAAGGCTACTTGCGTACGTCCATACAAGAACTTTAAGGTCGTATGTGCATCCACTAACCTGCACTGGGCTAGCTTAATGGGCATGATCTTTTGCCCTTTGTGGGTAGGCCTGTGTTAATTAGTGGACTAACAGGCCTAGTATTTAGATCGATGCAGTACAGTATAGATACTCGTAATATATAATTATACGAAAATTCATACCTTCTACAGTAACAGTTTCACCAAGAATTACTGGTATATCGAGCATAGCTGACTGTACTCCGTAATGGCACGATATGCATCAGTAATTAAGTGCGGTTGCATGTACACTTACCCTAATAATGTATGGTGGCGTTTCGTCGTTGGTTCCGTAAATGAAGCTTATCACATTAAAATGAACGTGGATATCGATCCATGAGAAACTACTGTAATGCTCTCACTTTGTGGTGCAAAAACAGACAAAATAATGGTCAAAGTGGAAGGCACCTGTAAAATCAGAATCAGACAGGATCTTTGCTCGGAATTTTCAACTAGGTATTTGCCAGAAATCTAGTGCAAATATTAAGGCCCTTCGCACACGTAGTCGTATCGTAATACGCGCCTACATGCGAAGGGGGTAAATGCTCCTAAGATACGGTGAAGCACCGCTCCGTAGTAGTTTGAACATGTACCTACGCATTGTACGCGCTCGTATTGCTCTCGTCCTGCGCACGTATTACGGTACGCTTACGATACGACTATGCTACGCCTACGTGTGCGAAAGGGGTTAGTCAGTCCAAGATTAAAAATACAGTGAAAGTATTCATATCAATACACAACTGCATACAACACGAATTCACAGCATAATTCTGACAAATTAAAATCAAATTAAAGCATAAAAGCTAATGCATGCCTTAACAAAGCGTGATAGGCAGAAATTACTTAACTAATAAAGCAAACTTTTGTTTATTAATGAAGAAATACCTATTTCTCTATTAGCGTTTTATTGCGTGGCGTGACTGCTCTCTATCTAAACTAATAAGAACTTGTATTTTAGGGATAGTCGATGATATTTCATCGACTTTACTTTATTTTACTTAATCTCCAATAGTTATTGCTTATTCACATGATTTACATTTTAATTTTATTTAAGTATTATGTTAATGGAAAATAAATCGGCAAAGTGCGAGTCGGCCTTGCGCACGAAGGGTTCCGTAATTATAAAATCTTATTTAATTTGTTTGCAATGATGTAACTTTGTTATTTTATAAAATAATTAAGTGCACCTATACATTTATTTCCTCTCAATATAATCACTATAACTGCGCAGTGTGCGATGCAACTTTCTTCTTATCCCACTCGCCAAAAGTTAAACCCACTCACTTCTATGCGTCGCGAATGTCGCGATGTATCTAAATAAACAAAACATCGACACAAGATATCGATAATTCCATATTTTCATGCGCATCCCTTCTTGTATCACTAACGAAAATAAATGTCTTGGGGAGGTGTTACTTTTTATATTATTGTAGCACGCGACCACGTTCGATTTATTAGGGTACAGTAAAGCGCAAAGCAAACAAAACTGTTCTATTGTAAGTCATAAAACGTCCGGATAATATTTTTATGTTGTAATAGAACCTACATAATAATGTGGATTACGGACCTCGGCAGTGAAACCACTGTCCACTATTATAGACGTTGAAGCTAGCTCTGTAGGTATGTAGAATTACGATACGATCGTACTTGTAGCAGGGTAGCAAATTGAGAAAAAGGTTTTGTTCTGGTCGCTCCAAGTCTCTAAGAGGTTATTTTATAGGTCGTAGAAAACATTTGTTTGATACTTTTGCTTATTTTAAGCCCCTGATCGACGTACAAAATAAAACCTCGGTTTTAAAGTTTTCTATGTGATAAGGTATACTGTGACGGTATAACCACAGAGAGAAAGTCATGGTGGGGTTAAATATGTCGTTACGGGCTGCGGATTATTTATCACATTGTAATAGAAATAAGAAAACATCATTACACACATGTATCTGACGTTTTTAATAGTCCACTGCAGGACGTATACATTTACCATGAAGGTTGATGGGGCCATTTCCACGACGCTAGCCCAATGCGGGTTGGTGGAATTACACATGCCATCGAATTTATTCTACGGACGTACCTACGCAGGTTGCTTCACGATGTTTTTCTTCACCGAAAAGCCAGTGGTGTGAAATTTCGTAAATAAGTTCCAAAGAACTCATTGTTACGAGACCGGGATTTGAACGACCTCACGAATGTGAGGCGGGTATTATCAAATTACTACTTCTAGATCATCACGTTTTATACACATGAGCAGTTTATTTTTGGATAAAATGTTGAGAGTGACGCAGATTAATTTGATAGAAAATTATCATAAATTCTCTTCTGGATAATTCAGCATCGACACACATTTTAATATTGGGTCGTAGCTATTAAGAAATTAAAGAAATAAATAGTTTTATGTTTAATGCAAAATAGTGAGAGTTAATTAGTTTCCTAATTTATGAAATAGCTTCTTTTGTGTCAAAATGATAATACAATTTAGTAATTCCATGTCTGTCAGTTGTAATATTCTTTGCATATAGGATTAGAACAATTTCAATAATTGAAACGGGCCAGAAGGGTCCGAGCATGATTAAAATGGAGCAAGGATTATGTCGGATTGGAGCAAGGGTACTATTTTGTTAGTTTTCAAACAAATATTGTTATAACTTCTGTCAGAAATGCCAACACGGTTTAATACAAATCTGCTACTCTAGTTAGGTTTATAGAGCATAACATCTATCAACGGACCGGTCTACCTGTTTAGTTTTTAACCAACTTCCAAAAAGGAGGAGTTTCTATGTTCACCTGTATGTTTTCTTTGTGTATGTTCATCTAAAATTTCGCCAATTGTGAACCGAATCGAAAAATAATTATTAGTTCGAAAGGGAGAAATCAACAATAGGCGATGTTTTACTCTACTATATTTTGAAAGAAAAAGAAAGAAAATTTAGTTTTGAAACTGACAGAGATTTCTAACAAAAAATAGAAAATTACAAAATGAGTAGGTAGGTCTTGGCGAGTAGTTTGCCTTTCAATGGTAACCAGGGTCTGATGATGGAGCTGGAAGGTGGTCATAGGAACTCTGTAATGAAACGACGCAACCCTATCGAGTTTTGGCTCGTTTCATTCGTCTTGGAGAGTACTTGTTCAGTAAAAGTCTGTTTTAAAAAGTCCTAGTCAGGTCATAAGTATTGTCACAGAGTAAAAACTTTTCTCTTAGAATGCTGGCCACAAAAAAGTTTATTGAATTCGAATTTCAAATTGTTTATGAAAATAAAAATGTATACTTTTTAGAATTTTACTCATTTTTAAATATGGAGTGGACGCTTAAAGAAGACCGTGTTGCAGTTATTGCGTTGCATCGTTGCGGTTACGCGCCAATTGAAATGTTTGACATACTGAAAAATTTGAATATAACCAAAAGATTCGTTTATCGTACCATCAAACGATACAATGAAGACTCTAGTGTAGATGACAGGTCAAGAAGTGGTCGACCCTCGGTCTGTTAGGACTCCAGCAGTGATAAAAGCTGTGAAGGCGCGAATTCAAAGAAATCCCAAACGTAAGCAGAAACTGTTGGCCCTTCAGATGGGGTTAAGCAGAACCACGGTGAAAAGGGTGTTAAATGAAGACTTAGGGCTTCGGGCAAATCGAAGAAAAACAGGACATCGTTTAAATGCTCGTCTAATGGACCTGAGACTGAAGAGATGCCACGCTTTGTTAAAGGAAACGGACGCGGACGCGGGAAAAAAATATCGGGAAATTCTTTTTCGGATGAAATTTTTTTTTACCGTAGAAGAGAGCTACAACAAACAAAATGATAAGGTGTACGTACACAGTAGTGAAGAAGCGAGTAACCGTATTCCGCGTGTCCAACGAGGTCATTTTCCATCCTCGCTCATGGTATGGTTGGGAGTTTCTTATTGGGGCTCAACAGAGGTAAATTTTTGTGAGAAAGGTGTAAAAACGAATGCAGTTGTGTATCAAAATACAGTCCTGACGAACCTTGTGGAACCTGTTTCTCATACCATGTTCAATAACAGGCACTGGGTATTCCAACAAGGTTCGGCGCCAGCTCATAGAGCGAAGAGCACACAAGACTGGCTGGCGGCGCGTGAAATCGACTTCATCCGGCACGAAGACTGGCCCTCCTCCAGTCCAGATTTGTGTCCGTTAGATTACAAGATATGGCAACACTTAGACGAAAAGGCGTGCTCAAAGCCTCATCCCAATTTGAAGTCACCCAAGACATCCTTGATTAAGGCAGCCGCCGATATTGACATGGATACTGCGATAGACGACTGGCCGCGCAGATTGAAGGCCTATATTCAAAATCACGGAGGTCATTTTGAATAAACTTTATTGTCATGAGAATCTATGTTTTGTTAAGTTCATTTTCGTATATAAATGGTTACATAATGAATAAACTTGTTTCAATTATTTTATATTAAACATGTGACAGAATTTATGACCTGACGGTGTAAATACTTGTTTTATCGTAAATGACTAATGAGTCCGCGCTTGAACTCCAACTCGCCTGTTGGTAAGCGACGTAAGCGTGGTAACCCTTTTTCTACCTCTCATCACTTTACCTCGCTACTTCTCCTTCCCAACTCCACTTTACTATCATTACGGCTCGGCAACATACAACGTAAAGATCTCACAGTCCAAAATGTATGTCTATAACATCATGAAATCTAGTAGACGCTGCTCTAGGCTAAATTCACGCTACGAGTACACAGGGGAGCCGTAACACTACATTTACGATTTCGTCCGATCTTTTTTCGTGTGTTACCTAATTTGTAACGTTTACTATGCATGCGAGGATTCTTTTGTGTGTTTAATGGATTACCTACCTGGTGTTGGGCGGCGGGATTTACTAGTGAAGATTTATAGCGTAATCAAATAAGGACGGATATATCTATGTGGAATTTTTTGAGGTTTCAGGAAAATTGTGTAGGGTTGTGTGTGAAATATTTTTCATGTAGAAATAAGTGATGTTCGAATTGTAGATTGGTAACTTTAGTATTGAGTTCAATGAGTGTTTTGGTTTAGTTTTTGGTTGTCGCGTGCTTTTTACTACTTTTGAGGATTTTTTCCAGATATAAATAAACGAAGATTACAAGTAAAAATATCGACCAAACGATACACTTTTTCTTTATACCTGCCTATTTGATTGTTATGTAGATACCTATATAAAACATAATTTTGATCCGAATTAAAAAAAAGTAGACTTAGAGCAAATATTTTTTCAAAACTCGTAAAAAAAATATAAAAAATAGACGTTCAAAATTAACAGGTTCTTCAAGATGGTACTCGCATTGAAATATCAATATTTTTTCCTCCATTGAACCATTTTTCCCACGAGTAGGTAAAAAATAAATCTAGCACATTTTCACAAACCAGGAAACCACGCTCAAATCAAAAGCCCATTGTGAGAAAATGAGAAAATTTTCACAAAATATCGTAAAACATTTTAGCAAATCCCAAACGCTAAAAGAGCAGTTCAAGCACGCACCTAAAGTCTCAAGACTTATTTTACAAAGCATAAAATAAACTGAAAAATACTGTGTGAAAACACAGCGGACCCTTCTTAAGCCCCAACAAAATGGTACTTGGGGATGTCTCTTGTCAAAACGAGAGGTCCTCCACAGTGCTTCAGAGTTCCTCGACGTACGGTCGGGTACTCAGAAAGCAGTCTCGGAGACTTAAAAATTATTCCATCGAATGAATGAACTTGAACCACTTGGACTCGGGTCCGGAATGGAGTTTTTGGCTATTTTTGTTTCAATACGTATGTTTTGTTTCCATTGTTTGCTGTTTCATTTAGAAAACAAGCATAATATTTTAAAAAAACCTTTTTTTTTAAACAAACTTTTACTGAACAAGACAAGTACTCACCAAGACGAATCAAACGAACCGAAACTCGATAGGGTTACGTCGTTTCATTACAGAGTTCCTATGACCACCGTCCAACTTGTTTTTTAGACTCTGGTTACCATTGAAGGACAAACTGCTCGCCAAGACCTTTCAAATGACCCTAAACTCGATGAAGTTGCGTCGTTTCATTGCTTAGTTCCTTTAGCTACGAAATAAACGTTTTCTAAAAAAATAGAACGCAATTTAATTTTTAATCCCAGTAACAAACAACAACAACAAACAACAACACTTTATTAGACAACCACATTACATAAAAAACAGATTATAAGGACAAAAACAAAACAATAGGTATCTAATTGGCGGCCTTATCGCTTTAAGCGATTTCTTCCAGGCAACCAAGCACGGATAGAAAATAGCAGTTGACAAAAAAACGTGGCCATAACAGAAAGAAAATTTAAACAGCATAGAAACAAACACTTAACAAAATATTAATAATAGGCAATACCTAACAAAAATACTTACAAATAAATTATATTTCAAGAAAATATCTCTACACACATACATAACATATAAACTACATATATAATATAAAAAATAAATAAACCTACATATACAATAATACACATTTTACTTAAATAAATAAATATTATATTAATACCCAATTAGTAAATCACAACAAGAACAAAAAAAAAAAAAAGAACTAAGATGACAAATAATGCAATTTGACTTTATTTTTAAAAACATTTAGCGATGGGGCACGTCTGATTTCCACCGGCAATTCATTCCACAGTCTAACAGCCTCAACTGTAAAAGATGAACCGTAGAAAGTGGTTTTGTGTTGTGGAACGGTAAGCTTCAGATTCTCTGACGATTTCAAAAAGCGGGTTAGAAGAGAACGACGGAAAATGAAACGTTCTTGAAGGTAGGGAGGAGAAGAAGGATTGAAGAGAGTGTTGTAAAGAAGAGAAAGAATATGAGCATCCCGGCGACGTCGAATAGGGAGCCACTTGAGCCTAGCACGAAAAGCTGAAACGTGGTCATATTTACGCAGGCCAAATATGAACCTAATGCAAAAGTTTTGAAGTCGCTCAAGTTTATTTAGCAAGTCTTGAGTAAGATCCAGATAGCAGACGTCAGCGTAGTCTAGGATCGGGAGTAAAAGGGATTGTGCGAGCGCAATTTTCGTGGTAATAGGAAGAAAATTACGGAGCCTACGTAAAGATCCCCCGGAGGCAAAAATCTTCCGACTCGTTTCTGAAATCTGCGGACCCCAAGAGAGACATTTATCAAAAGTAATACCTAGGTTCTTAACAGTGTCACTAAAAGGTATAGTAACACCGTCAAAAACTACTCGGGGAAGAGATTTCCAATCAACTTGGGCGATACTACGGGAACTACCTATCACGATGACTTGTGTTTTTGCCGGGTTTACCTTTAGACCAAACGATTTACTCCACCCTGATATACGACTCAGGTCTTCATTTATAGCTTCTACAGCTTCAGAAAGCCATCCTAGTGGTGCTTGGCAATATAACTGCAGATCGTCTGCGTACAGGTGGTAGGATGACGAAAGATTGTGAGAAATAGAGTTTATAAAAATAGCAAAGAGAAGAGGAGATAAGACACCACCCTGTGGGACTCCGGCTGAGGTATCACACCAAGAGGAGTAAGATTCCTCCAAGCGGACCCTCTGCCTTCGACCAAACAGGTAACCCTGAAGCCAGTCAACTATTCATAATACGATTATACCTCGGAGTATACAAACTTTCATTTCACTCACAGGTACGCCAGCGACAGATGTTTTAAAGCCAGCGAATTTAATAATATTTGCCATTATTAACGTCAACTGCTCGTATTTCAATCGAATAACCGTTCAACAGTAAACAAATTGCGGGAAAGGACATTATGAACTTCACAATGACTTCATTCCACAGCAATTACGTAATTTGCGGCATAAATTTTCTATGGGAACGGGGAAAAGTTGGGACTTATTATCGACAATTCGAAGCTTTGTTAGTCAACAAAATATATGAACTGATAAATTGTGCCGATTGCGTTCCCCACTTGGTATGTAAATCCGTCTTCGAGCGACACCTAGTAGCCGTAAATTATTTAGACACACCCGAGATTGTGGCTTCATTAATATTCAGTAAGAAAAAGTGTCCTGCTTTTCCCTAGACAGACTAAAAGGTTTTTAGATGGTCGTCTGGAGTTTTTCTAGACGTTTATTACTGGTGTGTTTTTAGTTGTCTAAATAGGCATTAGATTACTTACTTGCTAATAACGGTTATTCCTAATAAATTAGCATCCTTTTAGGGGCTTATTCTGTACATCAAAACTAACAACTTTTGTTTAATGACTTTGTAAAACTAAAAAAAAAATTGTTCCGTAGAAAAATGTCGTTAACCCGCTACAAAACCACCATTAAAGAAAAGTGTGACATGATCATTAGAAATAACCGAAACCAAAATACGTCAACTGATCTCAAATAATGTGTAACGTGAACTCTTTCTATCCGCTCTACACAGTGCAAATAGATTCTAAAGCAAATAAGGATCGGAGAGAGGAGTAAATTTTCCGGCACCGAATGCCCCTCCGTGTTCCGAGGCGGCACAATGTAGTGCGATAATGATAAAGGAGCCGGAATAAAGGCGTTTAGATAGAGCTAGCCTTTAGTTTACTGTCCAATTGTAGAGCAACTTATTTGGCTAGTTCTAAGTAATGACTTTGGGGTTTGGGTTACAAAATAAAGAGTGAAGTACCTATAGAGGTCTATGAGAAAATGTATGTAGCTATTTATGTATTACCGGCAAAGCCCAGTTGATGCTGGAGCATGTTAAATGGCAGTGAACAGGGCACTTAGTATGGAGAACTGATGACCGATAGCGACCACATACCGGTAAGCGCTGCATAGAACGTCTACCCACAAGATGAACAGACGACTTCATTAAAGTAAGAGGATTCCAACTGATCTTAACAGAGATCTATAAAAGATGCCTATGTCCTAAAGTAAACGTATTATGGCTGAAATGATGATAACTTTTTTATGACCAAAAACTACGTGACGTATAATTTCAGTTAGTAGCTACGTACATACGATATTCATTGTGCTACGTTACATTCGCACGCACGTGGCACAGCTTTTTACAAAATTGTACTAGGCACAACCCGTCACATTTAAGGGACAGGGAAAGCGTATATCTAGCCGTGTAAATTCTTAAACTAAAATGATAATGATAAATACAACATAAGATAAGCGTCCCCCTCATAACAGCAGACTCATAGCAGTAAACTAGACTTCATCTCATCGCTAATTCTATGAAGTGTCTATAAAATTAGCTATCACAGCGTCCAGTCGCTGGAGTTCTTAATAAAATGCATCGGAGCACGTTCTCAGACGCTCACAAAGAGACATGTGTAACCCCGTCCGGATAAAAGTGCTATTAGGACCTCGACAGTGAGACGAAGTGTTACCACTCCTCTCTTGAACGTCTAGGCAAGTGAATTGAAAAATGTAATCGTAAATACTGACAAAATTGTAATCTAAATTAATCATAAGTATAGAGAACAACGAGAATGTACAGATCAGTCCACTGTCAATAATATTCTTAAAAATAATAATACATCATAATTCTTATTTGATTGAAGCAGTTGTTTTATTGTTATAAAACTACTGCTTCCAACAAATTCTATACAATAATGGCTTCAATTAAATTTGAATTATATTTCGTTTAAAGCTGATCTGAAGTTAGTATGAAACTTTGAAATAGGTACATGCATGACTGCTAGTAAATACCTTTGAAAAAATTACAAAAAAATACACATAAACATGTAATAGGTTTGTGGGTATGACTCATTAACACAAACCTGTAAACATAGCTTGTAACATTGTTATCAATATTCTTATCGTGTCAAATAGGTACTGTGTTGCAAAGCACACTTACTAACAAGTACGAGTACCTTTATAGGTATATTTTAAAAAAACAATTTTTAGAAGAACGCAATAAACGAGAATAAACGAGCCGAAACTCGATAGGGTTGCGTCGTCTTATTACAGAGTTCCTATGACCACCTTCCAGCTCCATCATCAGACCCTGGTTACCATTTAAAGAAAAACTACTCGCCAAGGCCATTCAAATGAACCCAAACTCGATGAGGTTGTGTCAATTCATTGCTAAGTTATTTTGGCCACCTTCCAGCTCCATCATCAGATCAGCACCATGTCATCATAATATTGCATTGTCACGCGATTTACACATGTATGCAAAATTTGAGCTCATTCGGTAACCTACTTGATTATAGACAGACAGGCAACGGGACAGGTGAAAGTAAATAAAAGCTTGTAACAAGGCACTATTGTTGATTTAGATTCTTGGACAAAACAAAAATATAGCATATTTTTTTCCAAAATGGAGATCTACTATAATATCTCTATAGCTATACTGGCAAGCTGAAGCAAGCTGGTCGAGCTTATTGCATCTCTGTTTGCCTGCAGGCAACAGACCCGCGCCGCCCTCTAACTCAACTGAGAACCGCATCCGATTGTTATTACCGTTATAGTGATTCCGTGTGAGTTTTACGTGAATCGCATATGTATCAGTTCTATAGCAACGATCAGCACGGTCAGTCTTCGGACGGGGCACCGCGGTGGCATTTATAACTGAGTGCTACTATGGGTTAGATGACACATTGAAATTGTAGGCCCCGATTGCTTTAACCGACTTCCAAAAAGGAGGAGGTTCTATGTTCGTCTGTATGTTTTTTTTAATGTATGTTCATCGATAATTCCGCCAATTGTGAACCAAATCGAAAAATTATTTTTAGTTCGAAAGAGTATACTCACGATGTGGTCCCATTTAAATTTTACAGAATTCGGTTGAGCCGTTTTTGAAAAATCAACAATAATGGAAACAATTCGAGCAAAATATTCGAATTTTGTACACGATGCAAGGCGGTTTTGCCATTTTTTGCGATTTTTTTTATATATAGCAAAGCTGTTGAACCTGTGTTCTGATTATCGTATAAAATAAATTCAATCAAAGGGAACGAAAATTTAACGCTGATTAGGAAGCTTAACAAACTCTTCTTATTTACCTAGAACCTCGACGCAAAATAGAGTAATGTTACGATATGATCAGCGAAAGCAACTATTAAATAAGTACATTAAGTTATTTATGAAAATTATTTAAGTACATACAGCAGAAAAATCATACTATCACTAATCAGTGTAATGTAACTATACGTGCACAAACGATTTCTGTTCTAGTTAGACTATCGTATCTGCAAGTAAAGAATTAATATCGGGTAAGAGTGCCTTTACTAACTACAACAAATACAATAAGTACTATATGCTAAAATTACCTACACTACTACTACCTATACATAAAAGCATTGGATCATCCACAGACCCTTGAAGGTCTAAAGATAATCCAAATGGCTCTTTCGTGGTTTCGCATGCTCAAGCCCACTGCCAGTTGGGAGCGTGCCCAGCATGCTGGCTGCATTGCCACGCTGAATGGCAATGCTTATGCGTTGAGCCAAATAAACGCCAGCATTTTGGTCACGCGTCGCAAGTAAAATATGTATGTGGTCGATTGTAGACCTAAGAACATACATTGAACTTATCTTTTAGATTTAAACACACAAAAAAGAAACTAAACACTTGGTAAGCCTTGAATTACTAAGTACTTTAGTGAAATATGAGTTACGATATAAAAAGTAATTTTATGTAAATAAGTAATTATATTTTTAGACTGTTTAAAGTTTCGTGTTCTCAACCACGGCACTTGAAATAGCTAAACAGTTAGCTCATAAACTTTTTTATTTCATATCACGACGAACGGCATGTAATACCGCGCACGCTATAGAAACATTATAAATACAATGCCCATAATATCAGTTTTTACTATGGCCTAGTAAAGTGTAGGTACTAAAAAACGTAACCATTTCCTATCAAGTGGACTATCTAGTCTTTCTATAAAAACGGAGTTTTATAGCATAACTAAAGCTAAGCGTTATTTACAACGCCTTGTAAAATCCTTCGTGAATTCTGTCATGCGACTGCCAGACGTTTTTTCTTCATTTATTCACAAGGAAAAAGTGGTCTGAAGCTACTTGAAAAATACGTGACCGCGTAAGCCTATATTATGCATGGGGAACGTAAGGAACCCGGGTACAAAGATGAAGTTAGGTCATAATGTTGCTCCAGGTAAGTTGCCGTGTTTGAAAAAATGTTTTGTGGACGGTTTTAAAATAGGTCGTGGTTTAGCTGCATACCTAATTTTAAACACTAACGTTGTGAACAAAAAATACCTGTTTGCAAGTAAACAACTTGAAGTTAATGTCTAGCTAGAAACCAATGAATTCCTAATCCTGGTTTCAAATAGACAAAAACTTCCCAATTTTTCCCATTTAGTCCCATTTTTTCAAAACTACCTGACTTATGTAGATATAATTATGTGTACCTACCTAATACCTAATACATTCAATTGATAAATCAAATAAAGAAACTTGTTTCTATTGTCTATTTGCGTCAGATCTCTTCCTGGCATCAAATAACTCACGTGGACCTTATAATTCATTAGTTGGTACTATTGCTATCTACGTTATTCAATCACGAACCTAATAATGCTATACGCTTTAGTATTTTACCTAAATATCCATCAGTTCCGCAGGCCTAATGCTTTGTCCGGTGTCACTACTTACTTCTAGCGCTCGTAGCGTAGTTTGACTAGGTGATTGTCAGCGATCACCGAAATTAAGCAACGTTCCGCACGGTCAGTACTTGGATGGGTGACCGCGGGTGGCATTTTCCAACTGAGCGCTACCGTGGCTCGGATGACACGTTAAATTGTAGGCCCCGGTTGTTTCAACCGTTTAGCCATGTCAGAGGCCTTCAGGCGGCCTAAAAACTCTGACACCAGGGCTAGCCACCCGGCCTATACGAACTTACTTTTTTTTAACTTGCTAATCGTCGAGACAATTTTTGTTTTTCATATTATTCCAGCTAATTTAGCAAAAAATAGCTGTGCTACCTTTAATTAAGCCTCATCACTTCTTCATCTTTACTAATGGTGCCGCCAACAATAACCTACGCAAATACCAACATAGCCATTTCAGAGAAAATTAGCGAAAATCCTCTGCAAGTGTATGAAATATTAAGCCTATTAATTAAGGGAGATCACAAAAGACTCGCGAAGTAGGCAATGTCTTAAGAACGGTGCTTAGATATCTTAATGATCATGTGATCCGTACTTATTCCCGGGGGTTAGTGAGTCGGTGAAATTAACGACGAACTAAGCTGCTATAAGCCATGGTGGTCTAGAGGTAATGACACCCGCCTTACAATCGTGAGGTCGTGGGTTCAATCCCAGTCCCGTACCAATGAGTTCTTTGGAATTTATGTACGGAATTTCACACCACTGGCTTTTCGGTGAAGGAAAACATCGTGAGGCAACCTGCATACGTCCGTAGAAGAAATTCGATGGCGTATGTGAATCCACCAACCCGCACTGGGCCAGCGTGGTGGATATGGCCCAATCACCCTTCGTGGGTAGGCCTACGTCCTGCAGTGGACTATTAAAAAGGCTGGTACAGTACAGTACAAGCTGCTATCAAGTACGCAGTTATGAGCAGATAATGCCACGATAGCTATGAATAGACATATTCTTTCCTGCCGGATTAGGGACATTGACTGAACAGATTGACATCGAGCATTATGCAAAGATTGATGTACAATATAAAAATGTATAGATAGATAGGTACTTCTTCGGTGATCGCTTGTTTTTTTTTTTATTTATAAAGATTAACCGTCTTACCACAAAACACACTTTTGTCAATTTTATCAGTACAAATTGCACGGCTAAACAGGGTATAAAGCGAATTTCAATCTTTTGATGTAAGGCGGTTAAAATATAAATGAATATCTTATCTTAGATCTTCTAAACTAGACAACAGATACGGGGTTTAACAGGAAAATCTATCTTAGAGAAAAAACTGTAGGTTTAAAGCAGTACCTAATTTATTCGTAGCCGGATGAAACCGGGACGGACAGCTAGAATTTTATAGCTAGGTAGTTAAATAAGAATAAAAACATATACAATAGTATTAAAACTAAAATTTCATGAGAAGACGCAAGAAATCACACTCCTCTCTAAGTAATTTCTTTATTAAAAGTTTATTCCTCAATTTTTGCGTTCCTTATAAATACAATGATAAAAATTTAATACCTATATATAATAATGATAACTTTTTTGATAAAAAGCTAGTTAAAAATAAATTTTTATCAATACAAAACCTAGCTGATAGAACGAAAAACACAATCTTCATACGTGACAATATAGTTTTTATACAAAAGCGAGCGAGTTCGTGAGGTGATTACTGGGTAATGACTTCGCATGCGGCTGTTCGTACTCGTATGTGGAGCCTGTTTGCTTGTTGACGTTTTAATGAGAACACAGACTGAATGCTCTTTGTGAGTGCTCGATGGCAAGAGGAGACATTTGAGCTGTGGCAATGTAAGCCTTACATTTCTGTCAGAAAATAAGTAAACTCTCTATGGGAACGTTTTAGTCAGTAAACATGCATACTTCCTTATGCTACAGCTACGTTAGTTAGTAGTGCTTAGCTAGTTAGTAGTGTGCTAATATTATTAGCACACTACTAACACGGAAAATCTGAATAAGTCCCTTGGGATATCAACTTTTATCCGATCAAAAACATTTGAAATTAAATTATTTGTTTATTCAATAATAGTCACCCTGCGAGACCGAAGCAGGAATGAAAAGAACCGCAGAAGAACCAAAGTTACCGACATAATCTACTCTCTCGCTCGGGGGACTGATGACCGATGGGGCTGAAAAGTTCTCGAGACCACGTACCGGCAAGAACAGCGTAAGACGTCTTATGAGGTGGATAGATGATCTCATTAAGACCACAGGATCACGCTGGATGCAAGTCGTTTCCAACCGGCCTTATTGTATATCCATAGTGAAGTCCAGCGTCCAGCAGCGGACGTCATGTGGCTGATGTATGGATGTATAGATGGATTTTCAATTAAACACGAACGAAGTGTTGGAGATCCCGGGAAATATGAATGATTAGCTTAAAGCCCGCGCTTTACTATAGGTAACAAAAAAAATAATATTTAAGGAAATGTAAGTGTACCTTAAACAACGTGTATTAAACCGAGGACTATTGTGTTTTAAGTAAGCACTAAGACAACACAGGCGAAACCGTGGGCTATTATAATTTTACCATAAGTATCTACTAAGACAACGCGAGGCAAACTGCGAGCTATAATCACTTTACGGAAGTACAGAACCACTCGCTCGATACCAAACCGTGGGCTATACCTAATCATTTTAGGGAAGTACAAAACAACGCAGGCCAAATCGCGGGCAATTTTTATTGTAACTATAGGTAAATACTAAGACAATACGGGTTACACTGAGTGCTGTAATATTTTGAAAAAAAAAACACGGACTTAACCAGGGGCTATAAACATTTTAAAGAAGTACAAAACAGCGCGGGCCCAACCGCGGCCAATATAATTTGTAAGTACTTACTTAACCAACGCGAAAAAAACTGTGGGCTGTTACCATATTAAGCAAGTACTACGACAACGCGGGCGAAGCCGCGGGCATTAAGCTAGTTTTATATAAAGAATAACTAATTCATAATTCTGTTACAATTAACTTTAGCTCACTTTTTGAAATAACTAACTATCATGAAGAGAAAAAGCCGAATATGGTGCAAATCACGTGGCCTTTCCAGGTGCCAGAGGATAAAACACAATTCTTGTTCCTTTTTCATCGGATAGGAAGAAGCACTATATCTACGATAAAACAAGAAAATAATTCAATTACGAATATAGTTAGTCTTTGTATTTTATGGCTCTTAGGGCGTATTTTTTACTGACTCTAAAACAATATCGTGTTTCGGAGCCCAAGTTAACGAACTGTTCAGAAACCCTACATAATTTTAATGAAAAGAAACGTTTCAGAGGAATAACAATTTTGTCTGTATTTAACGTGATATTTAAGGTAAACAAACAGTAAACACGGAGAGGTTTCACCTCATAAAAAATATCTTAAAAGTTAATCAACATCCATGTTATTTTGTTCTACTTAGCGATTACTTTTTGGGGTTTTCCTCAATAAAAACAATGTAAGATTTTTTTTCTTCTAGGGTGTGTCGTCTTATGTTGTACTATTTTTACTAAATTAAATTAATATACGATAATAAAGTAGGTAAGTAAGTTCGTACCTGTAAGCCGGGAGGTGTCAGACGATGAACGATGAAATGAGAAGAAAACAGCTGCACTTGTCATTTTTAGGGTTCCGTACCCAAAGGTTAAAAACGGGACCCTAATACTAAGACTTCGCTGTCCGTCTGTATGTCACCAGGCTGTATCTCAGGAACCGTGGGAACTAGAAAATTAAAATGTTCACAGATGACGTATTTCTGTTGCCGCTATAACAACAAATACTAAAAACAGAAAAAATAAATATTAAAGAAGGGCATATCAGCAAATTTGTTTTTTTTTTGCTGATTTCCGCTCGATATTCATAACGGTGACAGGTAATTTTTTGAAATTTTCACTGAATATTTGGTTAATTATTTACTTCAAAAGTAAATAATTAAATTATAATAAAATGAATAGTTAAGGGAGGCTCTCATACAAAAAACGTGATTTTTTTCATCGATATTAATAACGGCAACAGGAAGACGTTTTAATATATTCACGCAATATTAAGTTGTATATTCCCTCAAAAAATAATTAAATTATAATAAAATATATTAAGGGGTCTTTCATACGGTACGGAACCCAACGTGCGCGAGTCCGACTCGCACTTGGCTGATTATTTTTTAATTCCTATAAAATGCAACTTAAATGTATGTAAGTACTAGATATAACTCTTCTTGTGGGGTAAGAATCCTATGAAATGACTCATAGCGAGGCATTTATTGAAAAGGAAATAGGTAATCGTATGTCTTCGATTTTACTAATACCTTATTTATTTCACAAAATAATATTTTAAAAAATACTAATTTACTGTACCTACATTTTTCAAATAATTAGATAAAGAAATGCACAAATATGCGTGCTAAGTACATTTTTTTTATCAAACTCAATATCTATATCTGCATTATCTATAGGTAGTAAAGTAGGTAGTTATAGCTATCTATACCGCCTTGACTAAAATGGAAGAACGACTGAAACTAGGCAAAGGTTTTGCCTAGTTTGTGGCTCGTGTGGATGTACTAGACATCTCAATAATAGAGCGTGTAACATTTTTTTTGTAAATAAATCGATTTTGAGTTGCAGGTTGCCGTATAGATATTGAACATATACGGCAACACGCAATATAAAAATACTAAACTACCGCTCGCCTGACCCTAATTCTGAAGTATCGCCACCTCAAAACCTAAATCAGCTTTTAGAATAGAGTGCTCTTATCTTGTTCGAACACATTCATGTGAGGATGAATAGCGGTAGGCAAATTGATGGCCACGATCTAGATAGGCAAATGATACCTATTACGAGTTTATTAGATTTTAACACGCGAAGACGAAATGGGTAACACTGCCTTCTTGTACCTATAGATAAATCATACAACTACCTAAACTTCGCAATGTAACGCCTGATTCAATCGGCATCTACACACTGGTTGCTTGTTATCCGAACGCGAGTATTTTTATTGAGTCTATAGGCCCAATTATGAAGGTGCCAACGTAATTATAATAGCTACTTAGAATAATTCTCTTTCTTTTTCACTTTAGGCATTCGATAGAGAGAACACTTTTTACGTTGCTATTAAATTTACGATGGTGCCTTCACAATAATAATTGGGCATTATCTTATGCTAACGCCTTCCTGATTTCTTTTGACATCATCCTCATTGATCAAACAAACAAAGCGAGTAGAAAGCCTATTAAAAGCAGTAGTTAAATATAGTTACTTACTTATATGACTGATATTATGGATAGTACTAATCTTCTTTTGCTATATTCTATTTCTTAGTTTATTTCCACGCTTTCATAGTGTATTTCAAACACACATGCATCCATAGATTATAATGTAAAATTAAAATGTCAAAATTCAATTTCAAAATGATTTAAACAGTATAACATTTTTGTACGTTATTAATAATACAAAATACCGTCCGGCCGTCAGTCTGTCCGTCCGTCTGAATATTACAAAGACTTATATATTCCACATTTTGAACCAAATTGGATGAAGTTTGACAATATAATTAGCTTAGATATAGATCTCATTTTTAAATACTTAAAAATTTAAAATGTGTGTATTTAAGGGGTAGCTCCCATACATGTAAGAGGGGTGAAATATTCTTTGACCGACGAACCAAACCGAAGGAGGTACTCAATTCGACGCGTATATTTTTTTTATGTATAACCACGCAAAACTTTTTTCGTAGTAGTCCAATTTAGATAATTATTTTTTTATTGAAAAGAGTATACTTCGAAATTGGTCCTATTTAAATTTTATTGCAATCGGCAATGTGAAAAATGTAACATCGATTCGTGCGAAATATTCGCGAATTCTATGTACACGGGTGCAGTCTTTCATGCTAATTTTTGCGAAAAATAATTATTTCGATATCACTCCCTAATGTGGGGTATCGTTGAAAGGATTTTTAAAATGAATGTAAAGTACCTCAAATTATTTTTTTGTCACATGTGCCATTGTGAGTCTTCAAAGATCGCCAAAGTTGAAAAAAGAGTATCGCCGTCGTCGTCGTCCCCCCCCCCAAATTTCTAATGCATAAGTACAACCAGTAGTTCAACCCACATTGACCTTGCGACTTTATTCCTTTACTTACATCGCCGGCCGCCCGGGTCAAAATCAATTTTGACCTTAAAGTTAATCGATTTGACGAGTCATTATTCGATCTCATATCCGACATTATCCGACATTCCTAACTGACCATAGAGAAATTTTCCACTCTGTTTACATTTTCAAATGATTTCATTTTATTTATTTTGCTTGTAAATCACAAAGATATTTATTACTTACCGGTGGTATGTGACAGTGCCTTTCGTTATTTCTTTTGAAACCGTGTAATTTCGGCAAGATGAAATGGCGCAGTTCACCATATTTACCTCGTAGCTTTGAAACGCGACCGCAACGCCAGTCTAATGAAGACTAGTTATTGGATTGGTGGATTTCTCTATGATTGGTTGATATTGGTCGGTGACATTTCATTTTGTACGATTAGGTGTCTATCTTTAAGGTCGCTGACCTCTGTAAAGCAGTGGAGACTTTACTACAGGCGTCTATGGAGTTTTGGTAACAACATAGAACAACATGATGCGTCACATTATAACACTTCCCTACCTTCATGCATGTAAATCAGCTCATAATCAACGAAATATCACCATTTTTCACTAATTATCACTGAGAAAAACATAAACTTAACCAAATAATACAATGAGGCAACATGATTTTTCCGCGTTCCCGCCAAAACTCGCAGGAAAAATTAAACATTCTTTCTATGCGCGCGCAATCGCAATAGGGCATAGACTAAAAGAATGAGGTTTTATAGGTACATTCATATATTTGCACCACAGGGCTAATACAACTAGAGAGATAGCGCTGTTGTCGCTTGAAGCAATTCTCATCCACAATGTATTTATTGTATTTAAATGTACGGAAAATCTGGCTCAGAGCTGTCAAAACTGTCAAATATGAACTGGAATTTGACACTACTGAGAGAAAAACACTGTAACTAGCCACTCAATCGAGATATTTTTCATGTCTCTTTCTAACTCATGCCATCTTAAATCATTGCATCTCTTTCTTTCTTTTCTCGATCGACCACATTATCTCTCTGGCATCTCTGTAATTCGTACTTACTATTGAACCCACAGAGATACCAGAGGGATAATGTGGTCGATCGAGAAAAGAAAGAAAGAGACGCAATGATTTAATATGCCATGAGTTGAAAAATATCTCGATTCAGCGGCTAGTTACCGTGATTTTCTCTCAGCTGTGTCAAATTCCATTTCATATTTGACAGTTTTGACAGTCATGGGCCAGATTTTCCATACATTTATGTGGTTGAGAATTGCCTCAAGCGACAACAGCGCTATCTCTCTAGTTGTAATAGCTCTGTGATTGAACACTATCTTTTTTGTATCGAAACGTTTTTTAAGAACAATGCAACTCAACCAATAAAATAAAAAAAAACTCTATAACTCACTTGTGAATAATAGTAATGAAAAAGTCACAGTTTGATTATAGGTGTCATTATGTACCTAATTGCGGTGATATTAGAGCCACTTTGTGAGCAAGTGTGTTGAAAAAATAGTTTATCTACACTAATGTTGTAACATTCTACTTATGTTTCCAATATTTGACTTATAATGACTACTGTTATAGCACAGACAACAAAACACTCAATTTAAGCAATTTCAAATGATGTTATAATATCCACATCGATATCGTAAAATCTCATTATAACATCGATAAAACGCGACCAATTAACCTGGCGAGCCTTATGTCAAAATCCTCATACAAGTTGTATAAAATTTTGATATTAGGCTGGCTTTTGAAAACAGTTGGGTTATACGTGAAAACTTCGTCGAAACTACTAAACTTACATACACAAAACTCTTTGGTAAGATCTTGTGCCAATGAAATAAAAAAAGAACAACAGCGCGCGGTCGCTCCTGATTGGCCCTGCGCACGCAGCTGCACTCTCATTGGTTAGATTTTAATGGCGGCAAGTTCACTGTGACAATACACGTACGCGTGAATTTAATGTTTCGCAATATGTTTTTTTTTTATTTTTATTAGTGAAGATAAAGTAGTGTATGCAACTGCATATAACACAGGTATTAAAACACTCGTTACTATTATGGAACTCGCTGCGCTCGTTCCATAAACTCACACTCGTGTTTTAATACCCTTTGTTATATGACAGTTGCATAAACTACTATTTTACAACGACTAAAACGTAAAGTTAAAGATTTCACTTCTATACAGAAGAACTAAGAAGATAAAACAAATTGTTTGTTTGATGATCTTATTTAGAAAAACCCCTAATGAACATCGATGTGTGAAGTATTCATTATTTATGTATGCAATAGGTGTTTTGGTATTTCCCGACCTTTAGTTAATTTAACTGTGTGTAAATGTTCATTCCTTTATTGTTCTGGTAACGCTTAGGGTATCATGTAACTAGGTTTACAATTTATATGTGTTTATAATTTTATATGTATATTGTACATCCTTACTAATATTATAAATCCGAAAAGTTTGTTGGTTTGTTGGTTTGTTACTCTATCACGCGCCAACGGAGCAACGGATTGACTTGATTTTTGGCATGGATATAGTATAAAAGGCGGAAGGAGCTTTAGGATACTTTTTATCCCGAAAAATTTCATAGTTCCTGTAGGACAGGACAAAAACCTTCGAAAGCGAAACTGTCGCCACTATCACAAAGACGCTAAGTGATTAATTCCTCTATGACGCTAATATGGACTAACGAAACGTCACAGCCAAACGTAATTAGATGACAGGTGACATTGTCTGCAGACTTTTATAAATCACAAGTAGCGTGGCAAGGCGACAAATTGTTTTTCTACCATTATATCCCCTTGAAGAGGAAATAAAGTATGGATTGAAAATGACAACTGACATTAAAATTGGATAAAATGTTATTTTCCCTCTGCATGCTACATGTTACTATGACGTTTAATACCAGGCCGTCATTTTGTCTGACATTAAAAATATTTTTAAATATTCTATCATTAGAGGTTCAACATGTTTTTTTATTCTACCTTTATGGTACAGAATCATCATCCTTACTAATATTATAAATCCGAAAAGTTTGTTGGTTTGTTGGTTTGTTACTCTATCACGCGCCAACGGAGCAACGGATTGACTTGATTTTTGGCATGGATACCTATGGTTTAATAGACAGAAAGTGATAATAGGATACTTTTTATATCTCGAGAAAATTCGTGATTCCCATGGGGTAGGACAATAACTGTTTCTCAGCAATGGAGCAACGGATCGACTTGATATTTGGGGTGGGCATAGTTTGGAAGACGGAAAGTGACATGGGATACTTTCCATCCCGAAAAAATTGTGGTTCCCGTAGGACTTAACGATAAATTTTTCTCAGCAACGGAGCAACTTGCCTTGGCATATTGCATGAATATAGTTTGAAAGACGAAAAGTGACATAGGCCACTTTTTATCGCAAAAACTTTAACAGTTCCCGTAGGATAGGATAAAAACTAAGTGAGTGGGCTGCGGTAGCAGCCGTCTAAGCGCCAGAAATAACCTGTCATGGCAAGTTTAGGACGTTCCCACATATTTCGCACTCCTTCCCGGCACTCAACAGCACTAGCCCAGACTCGGGCTCCATAACAGAGCTTGCGCTCTCGCCATAGTGACGGAGTGTTTCGGAGCACAAGACACATCGTCATCCACCACTCGGGACTAACCAGTACTGAACGTCAGACAGCATTCCAACGCCCTGGTCCCAGTGCAGTGGGTCAGTCATAGTAGCCCAGCGCCTGCCTCTTCAACTGCAGAGGGCAGTGAGAACGGCAATCGCGATACCGACACATCTCTTCCCCTGCAGCCCCACTGCGTCTGCCAACACGTTGACGGCCTAGCGGAAGGTAGGATAGGTGGCGGCACCCACACCACCAGTTCCATATATCCCACCGCGGCCCCTTATCCTCGGCTGTCATATCAGAGTCCAAGAAGCAGCCTTGCTTTATGAAACTAAGACAGGTTATTCCCAGCAAGTAACTGGAGATAGAGAGACAGAAAAGAAGCCACACCCAGCGCAGCAGGAGGAGCTGGAGTTCATATGCCTGGCAGACGGAGCAGCACTAGAGCAAAATCTTAACCGAGAAATTAACATAGTTACAGACGGCAGTAAAATTAAAGGGAAAGTTGGGGCGGCATTATCCATTTGGGATGATGCCGCTGAGATCAGTACCCGCAAGCTGAAATTGGCCGATTGGTGCTCTGTGTAACAGGTCGAGTTATTGGCACTTCTTGAGGCTACCGAAAAAGCAAAAATCTTTTGTGACTCCAGGTCTGCACTGGAAACGGTAGTTGGCGTATCTTCCCTCCATCCCTTAGCAGTAAATTCAAAGCTAACATAAAGTTACTACACGCACAAAATAAAATAGTGAAACTTTATTGGATTAAAGCGCACGCGGGGATGGAGGGAAATGAGAGAGCGGACCAGCTAGCAAAGGAAGCAGCACTGCACTCGAAGTGCAGACCTATTTAGGATAACTGCCCCGTTTCATTCGTCAAGCGAGAAATCCGAAAGGACTCTCTTGACGAGTGGAACCGGCGGTATCAGGATGGACACACAGCGGCGGTAACCAAAACATATTTTCCGGATGCAAGGGCGGCATACAAGATCGTAAGAGAAATAGCACCAGTGGGAATCATAACTCAAGTGCTGACGGGGCATGGTGAGTTTTCCCAATACTTGTAAGTATTGGGAAAACTCACCATGCCCTTTCTCATTACCTTTTCTGATGGGCTTTCCCTCAACTTAAATCGATGTATCGATTTAAGTTGAGGGAAAGCCCATCGTGCATCTGTGAACCCACAAAAGAGGAGACTCCACTGCACATGATCTTGGAATGCCCAGTTTATGGAAAGCAGAGATTTGATTTAGAACAAAAAATTGGGATTAATCTAACACGAAAAAACCTTAGAAACAATTTTATCGAATTTTTGCACAAATATTTGTAAAAAAGCAATACTTAATTAGGAACAAGTAGGTATAAACTTTGCTGTACCATTGTAATGTTTATTATAACTGCAAACAGCCAAAAACATTGAAATATAGGTATACTTAGTTTTTATTCATTTGTAATTAAGACCCCTGATCATGTCAGAGATATTTTGCGATATAATAAAAAAAAATCCTCGGATGCAGCGTCGCAAGAGCGGCACTGCAGCCCGCCTAAGTTGCGACACTCCTCATAAGGCATGCAACCTACCGGCCATCCTCTCAGCTGCTTTAGTTAAAAGCGGCTGAAACTCGAGTGCCAGCCTCTAAGCTTCCTTGGGGGAAAAGACCCAAAGAAGAGGGAGACTTCGAGCGCCGCCTTTTCAGCTGCCTCAGACCTCCCCCACGACAAGGCGGGAATACACGGGGGGGTTGTATATACACTCCAACCGTAACTTAACCAACAAAAGCATTCCTCTAAGGTATTTTGATATTTGTCAGTTAGGTTAGGTTTCGCAGCCGACATAAACATAAGTCAAAATCAAAATACAACGCGGGCGAAGCCGCGGGTAAAAGCTAGTTTTAAATAAATAAGTCTCGTAAATGAAAACACAGGGCTATCAACATCAAATAGTATCAAGGTATATTCAACAATAAGATACGTAATATGTGCATTGCCAAATTAAGGTGATAATTATAATCATACAGACAGCGCAGAGTAAGGTCAATAGAACCCAGAGAGTCTTTCACGGAAAAAAAAACCTTTTAATAAACACGACGAGGAAAACGGATTACTTCACAGCGTCTTCAAAGCAAATAAAATAAACATAGATGTAAAAACAAGGGGATTCGCCACTATATTAACCGATTCCACAGTGACAAAAGACTCATTTCGCCTTTAAAGCTAAAACTACATACCTAAACTACTACTACAAACATAAAAAGCAATTGAAGTGAAATGAAATCATTTATTGTCATAAAAGTACATTGAAACCAATTAGGTTAACGAAATAATTTGCTCATCAATGTTCCTATTAATGGACTCGTCCAAACAAAAATATCACAACATAATTAAATGATTAAATAACCAAATTCAATGATTAAATAATAATAATTCAATAAACAAAAATTGAAATAAAACTCATGTCTCAGTGAGAAATCGACAATATTCTGAATGTAGGTATGAAAGATATTATAGTTTACCCGCAGATGTTCTACCGCACATAGAATAGTCGGTAATATGACTGTGTTGTAAGGTCATACCTAAGCAATAATGTAAATTTTAAATTAATGACTGGATCATCCATAGACAAACTTACCAGTTGGCAGCATGCCCAGCATGCTGGCAGCGTTTCGGAGAATAGTTGAAATTTCAAGTTAAAGGCTTATTCGATTGTATATTTGTTTCTAGCATTATGAACTGTTATGAATACCACGACGACGCCATTTTGCGAAGTATCCACGATTCTACTTTTGAATATTTTTCATTTTGTCTTGATTACAGATTTTCAACCTTGGGTTGGTTAATAGAAAGTACATATATTATATTGTCAACGACTTACTTGATACGACGAATATCTAACTAAACACATACCACATCCTGCTTGGGTTCTCCAATGTAGCGGAAATCTTCAACCGATTTTTTTACATCTATGAATTAACACAGGCACAGAAGAAATAATAGTACACATTGACAAATATGTTTGTATTATCATATTGCTAGTTATCATTATTTCTACACTGTTTGCGTTCTTTCTTAGAAAATTGAACAGGATACACAATGTACACAAACGAAACATATAAGTATAATTTACTCTTTGACTTGTAACAAATGGTGTTATGAATAAATGACTATATGACTACATGTAATTGAAAACATCCCCAACACCCAATATAAGAATTATATGATTCATGGATTTTTTTTCAATTTTACGCATTTACTGATAACAAAATGAGTTTGCATGCTTGTCAATTTCAAATTTGATACGCATAAAACTGTTTTCCACGTCATTAAGGAAATAATATTTATTGTTACCTAGCGATCTGCTAGGATTTTGAATGGGCCAAAGTTCCTTTTTTTAAATTAATCATCTGAAAAAAATCTTCAGAATCAGAATCAGAAGATTTATTGGCACCAACAAGAGAGTACTAACATTTAGAACATAATATATGTATGCTTACGTCTACTTGAGAACCCTTCCAAAATTTATTGCGTAGTTTAAATAATCGGCCAAGTACGAGTCGGACTCGCGGACGGAGGGTTCCGTACTGTATGGGAGCCCCCCTTAAATATTAATTTGATTTTAATTTTAGTATTTGTTGTTATAGCTAAACCGAAATACATCATTTGTGAAAATTTCAGCTGCCTAGCTATCATGGTTCATGAGATACAGCACGGTGACAGACAGACAGACAGACAGACGGACATCGAAGTCTTAGGTCCCGTTTTTCTCTTTGGGTACAGAACCCTAAAAACTACCGAGACGTACAGATAAATGAAGTTACTTTCATTGTAAGGCAACCGACTAATATTTCTATTTTTTCTTTCAGTTTGTCAGTCTACTTTCAAATTGTGGATAGATGTCCTAACAGCGCTTGCCGTTCATAGCAGAACGTTCGAACTTCAAACCTGTAGGAGTAGCACAATAAATTATTATAAAAATACAACTTTCTTAAAATAAAAGCATTTGAGACCCTGGATGTAGCAGCAGAGTGCTAGCCAAGACAAGTAAAACGAGCCCAAACACGACGGGTATTTTTATAAACCTCCTTCAGTCTTTCTATGAAGATCCAATTATTTAAATTCTTCAAAATAAAATAATCGAATCTATTAACTAAGTTTTTTAACAACGATAAAGTTAGAATCATAATTATGTCATACCATTTTAAAGTATTTCTAAACTACCCACTTTATATGTGATCTCAAGAAAAAATACTATAAATTAGATTTAACAGAAGGTCTCTCGCAAGTCACTGTATCAACCATTATCGTATTAACTTGTCATAAGATTGGCAAACAGTAGTTTAAAACCAAACTTAGCAGAAACTACAAGTAAGTCTTTTCTATAATATTTACTTCACTGTCAAAAAACTAAAGTAATAGTTTTGTTAAACTCTCAAACATTTTAGTAGGTTTGTATTTTTTTTAAATTTATCATTGATTTGTCCAGCGTCCGTTAAATTTATTGTTTTACTTGAACTCGTAATTATTATTGTAATATAGTAAGAAGGTGCATATATAAAGTTGACATAGTGTATTTGCCGTAATAGATACTTTAGAAAGAAAAGTGTTAAAGTACCTACATATTATCATACTACATATTCTTAATTATAATAGTTACCTAGTTTAAGTTAGATTTACTTACTATAGCTTACCGCTAGATTGTATCATTTAAGGAATGCTAATTCGGGGTTTCTTTAAAAAACAAAACAAAGAATGAAAAAAAGTTTTTAACCATAAAAATCGTGGTACGCGTCAATAACTAATTGAACTGCTATTATTAAAGATTACGTTCATTTATAAGAACAAGAATTCAAGATAAACCGGTCAGTGTAAGTCCGGCATCAGAATAAGTGAGACGCTCCAGCGCAATCATGAAGCTCATCATATGTGAGTCAATGTTATTTATTTACATAAAATTTGTTTCGATTTAGTTATCATTTTCGTGTACCTAGAAACATTAAAGGTCAAAGTCGTGACATGTCCACAGTTTCTAGTAAAATGATTCTACAACTCACCGGGTTGTTACTAAATATTGTTGAGTTTTTGTCATACTCGTATATTCTAGTTGCCCTTTGACATTCATATCTATGTAATGATCTTTGTTGTAATCTTGAGGTACATGTAGTGTTGATATATTTTGTTCGTAGTAAGATGCTTTACCAGAAATATGGTTACTTAAACGCGATTCAATTTTTTTTTCTTTTTAAAACATGCAGTAACTAAGTTGATGTTTTTTTGTTTTGAATACCAACCGGCAAGATCATTTTAGAAGGAAGTTATATTAATTCATCTTGTGTTAATTGAACCTACCAAGGTGTTAACAGACCGGCATGACGTAATCCTGTTG
Source organism: Hypomecis atomaria (assembly GCA_964007245.1). Taxonomy (NCBI): domain Eukaryota; kingdom Metazoa; phylum Arthropoda; class Insecta; order Lepidoptera; family Geometridae; genus Hypomecis; species Hypomecis atomaria. The sequence goes on along the minus strand of OZ023284.1, from coordinate 15,013,772 downwards.
AAGGTTCACAATGCATACTTAAATACAGACGAATGAATATATGACAACAAAATCGTGTGTAGTGTTGTATTTTATTAGCCTCGGGAATCCCTAGCCGGCGAACAGCGAACCGGTTTGTGCACAAATAAATTTATATTTACTCTCGGTGCTGTTTCTATGCAATAGCTGGTTGTCTCAGTGATTCGTGATTATGTTAAGTATGGTTAAAATTTATTGGATAATATTCTGTGTACCTACCTACCTACATCTCAAAAACTGCGTAACAGTTTAAGTCTTAGTTCAAATTTGTTTAACATCTCGTACTACGAACTTTACCCTGAAATATTAAGTAGGTACCTCATATTTTTTTTGCAAATAAATTTTCTGTATTTCTGTACACCAAAATCTCTCAAAATTTTCACACTTGTTACTCTCGTGCTTAGTAAAACTGGTGGTTTTTAGGGTGCCGTAGTAAAACGAGGAACTTCGTTGTCTGTCTGACCGCCTGTCCGTCTATCCGTCCGTCCTAAAGTTACAGAGGGTTTTAACTTTCACATTTGTGAACAAAATTAGATAAAATTCGATATTATGTTAGTTTTGGTACAGATCTCAATTTTAAATTCTAAAAATTTTCAAAATTTTCTATTTTGGGGGTAGCTCTCATACATGTAAAGTGAAAATGAAAAATAGTTTCAACCCTACCCCCTCCTGTGGCATATCGTTGAAAAATGAATGCAAGGTTTCTTAAACCATTTTTGCACCACGTCTTGCAGAAATATAACCTTAACCTTTTATTATTAGTTATTTCGAACTAAAAGGTAAAATTAATTTACATATAGCTCACAACAATCACATTGGAAACCTATTTTATTTATATCATTAGCAATCAACAAGTAATTAGTAATCTACGGTTGATAAACAAAGGTTTATGACATAGGATATTAATTTTTGGGCATACTACTTTATCTTTGGACCAATGCTTTTCTAGAGTAGTAGTAGTTTGAGTATGATGTATGCAGTTTTTTTTTGTAGGTAACAAAGAGACTTAACAAACCCCATTAAAATAATATTCGTTAAATTTTTTTATTACTGTAGGAACCTAATTGAGGGTACAAGCGGCACGTAAGTCTAGCGCTGATGGCACAGTGGAGCCACCCCCTCTACACTTCGCTCAGCGCTAGACTTATATGCCGCGACCTGTTAGGGGTTAGGCAATTAACCCAGGATATTATTAGAGAATTAAACCAGGATAGAGAGAAATAGAAAGAGGGTAGGAAGGCCTTTGCTCAAAGTTGGGACAGTATTGGCTCCTAATTATAAAAAAAAACTGTAGGCACCTAATCTGTTACTAATTGCTTTAAAGTGACAATTTGATACGCGTCACTACTTAGCGTTGTTTGAATTAATGAATACTCAATCAAGGTTTTAATGAGGTTGAAGTTCTGCAGTATTACGAATCGCATAACTGGAACTGATTTTGTAACAAAAGGCAAAATGGCTTGAAACTGCATTATGCGGACGTCCATGCGTTTCCTCACGTGAAGTGTCGTGATACGTTACGATTCTATGATAGCAGTCTATGAACAATATAAACAACAATAAAAGTTATTGCTTTGCCGTATAGTACTTAAATTGATGTATGCGTACTTTTTGTATACTTATGCAGACTATGCCTACTTTTGAGTAGTGTTTTTCCAAACGACGGACAAATTCGTGTGACCAACTTTTAATAAAAAGCTAAAATATATTTAGCCAGCTAATTAGCTGTTCCGTACATTTTGTCCAAAATCGATGTACTTTTTATACGGTTATGTGGTTTTATAGTAAAAATTAATCGTACTGATAAGTACAGTTAAATGATATCCTAGAATATTTAGTTGTCCGGAGAAACCCGTAAATTGTATATAGAGGTGTAAGTCAATCGTGAGGCGCCAACTTGGCCATACAGAAACAATAAGCTGTTATCTACCTCTAAATATTATCCGATTTGAGTGATTTTTCCACTTGTGACACTTCCATCGCTAGGACGTTATATTTGACGCAATAACTTGGCAGAAAAGTATACATAAACTAAAAACTTCACTGAAATAAATAAGATGTACGAGCGTGCAATATTTCTAACTCAAGCGATTGACACCAAAAACATTTTGTTTTAATTTAAGGGGTGAAAAAAGAGACTACAGAAAACGCGACAACAGTGGTTGATTCACGATTGTCATAAGTTTTAAATGTACCTGTGCGAAGTTCTGTCACTCGAGTAGGTACTAAACAAGTACTAAATAGTTATATGTGACATTTTTAAAGGACATAAACTTATCCTAGTACGCTAAGGATTCATATAATTTATACCTACTACCTTCAGGTGACTTCATAACTAGACAAATAATAATGAATAACTTCACTCACATATTTTCATACTTTATTTATTATCTAAAATATTCACATTGTATTGGAATGGGAATGCCGTTGTGACATACATTGTTTTTTTATTACCATAAGTAGGCTTTGCGTATTAACCAAATTGCACAGTAGTATTCAATCTATTCAGTCTTGGTCTCTTGGTACAGCGTTAAAAACACTTAAAAAAGCTATTATACAAAAACTATAACTTATTTTCCAAAAACCTTACCTTATACCCGCATCTATCTAAAAAAAATAGGTATAAATCTAATAGGTACTTCAATCAATTTTAAGTCTCGACGTAATCGTAAAGTGAATATAGAGGTACACGACTATACGTATTGATTTCAACTATTTTAATCGAATGTAGAGAGTGAGAAGCCTGATTTTTATTTCAGACTATTTTTTTTGTTTCAGTTATTGGGCTGATAGCCATGGCTGTAGCGGATGTAGATGTGAACGCCATCCTCAAGGAAAGCAATGACCAATTCACAGCAAAAATGTTAACGGTATGTAAATCACAAAAAGGCAGACACTGTAATAAATGTACTTAGTTTTATCAAAACAGTTTTAGGTACCTTCGATTTCAGAATAATTCTACTTTACGAAATATTATGCTTTATTTTTAAGGATTTTCTTTAACATGTACATGAAATTTAAGTTAAAGAATAACTTGTAATATGTAATTACTAGGTATTTATATAAATAACACAGTTGCTACAAAAACGCCATCCTATTCAGGTCAGGATATTTTTCACGTTAAAGCGTTTCGAGTCAAAAATGTTTATACGAACTGCCAGAATGTGGAACGTTTTTCTTTCCACTAAGGCACAACGTAAATGTGTTCAAATCTCGAGTAAATAGGTATCTTCTAGGTACGTTTGCTACACCTTAGACCGCATATCTACTTAACATCGGGTAAGATCAATGAAGTCATGAAACCTCTTATTTAATAAAAAATAATACAAACGTAGCCTGTATTTCCTCAAATCATAATTATCTTTGCATAAGTTATGAACAATGGCGACTGCAAAACTTGAACACAAACCGGTTTTGCATTTGAAATCTCGTAATGAGGATAAATCTAAGCATTACAGTGATAACTTAAAACGTAATGTGTCAATGAAGATCCAAATGAACGCAGTATCTAAAATTACTTGTACATTTAGTACAATCTCTAATATACCCAGTGTACCCTTAGGTTCCATTCTAATAGTTTTGCCATAAGCTTCATCTTTCTATTAGTCCTATTAAAGACAGTTTAAAAACTTTCGTAATTAAAGTTATCTCTGATTTTGTCCGCACTTCATTATGATTTCTGACATATAAGTGACTTAAATCATTATTTTATTAGTTTTCATTAATTTTATTTATTGTTTTATCTTTAGTTTATATACTTACAAAGGATGATAGCTATATACGTCGCACTAAGCGCCGCACAGAGTTTAAACAGTCAAATTATAAATAAGTAAACTTAATAAATACAAAACCCTGTATAATTTTTTTTAGTATTTTGTAAATAGTTGCGATAACTCGCGGTGGGTGCGCCGGTTTAAAAATAACTAATTGACCTAAACTTCTTACTCGTCTCTGCTCCCAATTGTACCAAGAAGCAACTAATCATGTCGCATCTCAACTAATTAATTCCCTAATTACAGGAAGTTGTGAAGAAAAACCCTGGAAAGAGCGTGATTTTGTCCGCTTTCTCCGTAATGCCTCCCCTCGCGCAACTAGCCCTTGCTTCCGTAGGAGAATGTCACGACGAGCTCCTCACGGCCATGGGTTTACCCAATGATAATGTAGTAAGTATTAGATACAAACCTTAAGATAGATATACAAGCTATGCGCGAAACCCAATCCTCGCTGTTAACTACTGTTAAGTGAGCTTCAGTCCGGATTAGGTGTTGCGCAGCTTGTAGCTAAATTCGCATCCGCCTAGGAGTTTGATTCGTCCTATTCACGTTAAAGTGTAAATCTAGACTACGGAGCTACTTATTCTAGAATATCATTGTACTTATCAACTTTTAGGCCTTTGGTTTTATGACGTCATCCCCAAAATTGCGAAAAATTAGCTATCGGAAGTTGACTGCCTCAGTGAGCCAGTGGTTAGTGACCCTGACTTCTGTCCCAAAGAAGCTTGATTTCGATTGCCACCCAGGACAAGCAATTTTGCGATAAACATAGGTGTTTGCCCTGTATTTGGGAGTTTATTTTTTATCTTCTATCTATATATATATATATATATATAAAATGCTTTGTCCTGAATGCCTTACTGACGGATCAACGCAGAGCCCAAACCGCTGGTCGGAGGAACCTCAAATTTGGAGAATGGGTTCTTTTTATGACGTAGGCATCCGATAAGAAAGGATTTTTCGAAATTCTAACCCTAAGAGGGTAAAAAATGTGGTCAAAGTTTCTATGGAACATCGTGATTCCATGGTTCAATCGACTTGAAAATTGGCATAAACATTCTGTAATTGAATTGACGGAAGACATGTTTCGTAGTTTATTGAAATTCATCCCTTATTGGGGTTAAAAAGGAGTAGAAAGTTAATTTGGGGGTGATTTGCTTCCAAGGTGACATCAATACTCCTTGGCAACTTAGTAATAACTTTGATTTAAATTACTTTTTATTTTGACACATGTTTGAAAACTCAATCCGATTGTATCAATGACTTGAGAAAATAGAGAAGGCGGCCATAGGTTATTTATATAAGTTATTTGACATTTTGCTGCCTACACTTTAGTTATAATATGTTCCCATATTTCTTTGGTAATACATACTGCGTACTGCGAAAATAATTGGGTTAATAGTGACTGCGAGCGCAAATTTACCTAAGAAAGTGCGGGAATCACATTGTCATTATGCATGAGTGCATAGCAATATTTATAACCGACTTGAAAAAAGAATGTTCTCAATTCAGCGGTATGTTTTTTTTTGTATGTAAGTAACGCGATTATTCGGTCAATTAAGTATGAACCGATTTTGTTGATTATTTTTTTGTTTGCTAGATCATAGGTACTTCAGAGTTAGTCTTATTTGAGATTATAAAATAAACAAATATATTAAATAATGATAAATCGAAATAAGTTTAGCAGTTTTGTAAAAATCAAGAATAAACTAATTACATACCTAAATGATGTTGTGGTTTGTGGTTCCATTCAGTTCATTATTTATTTTTGAAAGATCATCATTATGAAAAAATGGTACACATATTATCGATTTGAGCAAATTATTTGAATTTTGTACCTACTTTTTGTTTGTTAGTAAGTAATGGCGGCCATGTTGAGTCCTATGTGTCATATTTTGTAATTATTTCAAGTCTATATACTTATACTAGCTTAAAACCCGCGGCTTCGCCCGCGTTTTCTTAGTAGACAGGTACTGGCTTATGAAAATAGCCCGTGGTTTGACCCGCGTTTGTCTTATTACTTGCTTAAAATTATAAAAGGCTGCCGGTTAGCTTGCGTTGTCTTGGCACTTCCTTAAAATAATAATAGGTCGTGGTTTAGCAAAGCATTATCGTATAACGTATTACTTGCAAGGATAATGCCTATGGTTAGGCCTGAATTGTCTTAGTATTTGGCTAAAATGATAATAGGTCGCGGTTTGGCCTGCGTATTCTTAGTACTCGCTTAAGATGGTAATTTATAGCACGCAGCTTAGCCTGCGTTGTCTTAATACGTCCTCAAAATTGTAATAGCCTACCGTTTGGCACGCGTTGCCGTATTACTTGCAATGATAATAGCCCACGGTCTGGCCGCTTTGTTCGAGTAACTGCTTAAAATGAAAATAAGCCACAGTTTGACCCGCGTTGTCTTGGCACTTGCTTAAAATAATAATACTTCGTGGTTTCGCCTGCATTGTCGTATAACGTATTACTTGAAAAGATAATGCTTAGTAGGCATTATCTTTTCGAGTAATAGGCATTGCCTACGGTTTGGCCTTAATTGTCCCAGTGTTTAGCTAGAATGATAATAGGTCGCGGTTTGGCCTGCGCATTCTTAGTACTTGCTTAATATGGTAATTTATAGTACGTAGCTTGGCTCGCGTGTCTAAGTACTTGCTTAAAATTACAATAGCCTGCCGTATGGCTTGCGTTGTCGTATTGCTTGCAATGATAATAGCCCATGGTCTGGCCCGCGTCGTTATAGTATTTGCTTAAAATGATAATGGCGCGCGGTTTGGTCCGCATTTTCTTAGTACTTACTTTAAATGGTAATTTCCCGCAGTTTGGCCCGCGTTGTCTTAGTACTTTTTTTGCTTAAAATAATAGCTCTTGGTTTAGCCCACGTTGTCTTATTACTTGCAAGGATAATAATTAGCCCACGGATTGGCCTGCTTTGTATTTGCTTAAATTTACTTGTATCTAAAGCTTATTATGGAGTACGACAATTTTTAGATGATAAATTGCAAAATATTCGAATTAAATTTAATAATAATGATTGTATAATTTTTTCACGTTCTAATGATTATTTTATGGCCATATTGGACTTAACTGATAATTCAATATTTTTGTGATTAGTAGTAAGATCTCAATGTAACACAGTTCAACAATAAATGTTCTTTGACTTTAATAGCCCACGGTTTGGACCGCGTTATTTTATAACTTGTCATAAAATAAATACTTAATAAAGTTCTATTTTAATATACCTACTGATTTTTTTTTATAGCGAGAAAAGAATATTTATCGATTTATGATGAGATATATGACGATCATGAGTTGAGCCATGTAGTTTCCCACTCGTAAACCAAATTTTATCCAACTACATTCGCACGTCATGGTCGGCCAAGTGCGAGTCGGACTCGCGCACGCAGGGTTCCGTACCGTATGGGAGCCCATTCCTCTTGCCGTTATTAATAGCGAGCAAAAAACTCCTAAAAATCACGTTTGTTGTATGTCCCGTATATATTTATTTTATTCTATTTTTAGTATTTTTAGGGTTCCGTACCTCAAAAGGAAAAAACGGAACCCTTATAGGATCACTTTGTTGTCCGTCTGTCCGTCCGTCCGTCTGTCAAGCCCCTTTTTCTCAGGAACGCGTGGAGGTATGAAGCTGAAATTTATATCAATTACTCAGGTCTACTGTCCCTTGAAGCTGTGAAAAAATCAAACTTCTAAGCCAACGCAATCAAAAGATACAGCCGTTTATGCCGCAAATTTTCGACACTTGCAAGGGAATCAAAACCTACAGGGTGCTTCCCGTGAACTCAGAATCTTGAAATTTGGTACGAAGCAACGTCTTATAGCATAGATAAAGGAAAAATTACGAAAACCATAAATTTTTAGTTACATCACATAATATATATTTTTTTAATAATTTTAACCTTACTACCCATTTCCTCATAAACGCGTAGAGGTATTAAATTGAAATTCATACCAAATACTCAGGTCTATAATACCTTTAAGCTGTAACAAAATCAAACTTCTATGTCAACGCAATCAAAAGAAACAGCAATTTAAGCTGCATATTTTGAAACTCGCAAGTACTCGCAAGGGAATCAAAACCTAAAGGGTACTTCCAGTCGACCTAGAATCTTGAAATTTGGCATGAAGCAACGTTTTATAGCACACATAAAGGAAAAATTCCGAAAACCTTAAATTTTTAGTTACATTACAAAATATATATTTTTTAATAAATATAAACTTATTACTTTTTTTGAAGAACTTTGAACTTAGAACTTTGTAAACCTTGCAGGTTTGTACGGAACCCTCGGTGCGCGAGTCCGACTCGCACTTGGCCGGTTTTTTGTTATAGCGACAACAGAAATACATCATTTGTGAATATTTCAGCTGCCCAACTATTACGGTACCTACGGTGACAGACAGACAGACGGACATCGAAGTCATAGTAATAGGGTCCCGTTTTTACCCTTTGCGTACGGAACCCTAAAAAAGGCCAGTACAGGTATTCATCATGTTTCATTAAGTCATTAGAAATTTAATTTCGATTATTCTGAACCCAATGACAATCTCGCCCAAAACTGTTTACGCGGTCAAAAGTGATCGAGACACTTGTAGGACTTTCAGACATTCTCTGACCAAGTACAGACGAAAAAGTAGCACACAAGAAGGTACATTTTATTTGAAAAATACATAGCGCACCTACATCTAGACGACAGGCATGTTCAAGGATTCCATTATACTCATCATTTGACTAACTTTTACTATGGTACCAACCCAGAAATCACGTAAATAAAAATAGCTGTTCAACACAAAAAATTCATCGACCCGCGACAAAATGTAAAGAATAGGTAATTTTCGCTTTATCAGGGTAGTTCCCATAGTAAAATAAGTAGTTATTGATCCGTATGTACCCTAAGTTCAAGTCTATTGGCTCACAAAATAAAATCGTTCATAAACTATTAGGGGCCCATTTTGCCCCCATTGAAGGATCTAAATTATCTCAATTGAATTCTAGATATTTCAATACGTTTAAAAAAAACGCGATCAAGTTATTTTTCACGCTTATATAGGATGTTTGGTCTAGTGTTAGACAAGGAATCCGGGACTTTTCCCAGGACGTTAATAGTCATATATTAGTTAAAAGGGTGAGCTATTTTTAAACAATATTGCATCGGTTTTCGAACAGTCATTTAGTACTTTTTTAGGAAATTGATATCCTGAAGGACCCACTGAAATTTTCCGGGATAGCAGTACCCCAAGTGGTAATTTGTGTTATTGTCTAGCGTCGTACCAAATTTCGTTAGAATTCATTTACCCCTTTTATCTTAGCTTTATAATTGATTATTTTGGCTATTGCTAAGAAACCCAATAGATTTTCCGGGATAAAATAGTTACTGTATTGAAACATGTTGTGTGCTTTCTACATACCTACCAGATTTCATTTATAACCGTTCAGCTCGTCTGATGTAATTATTGATGCTTTTTTCACCAACTTTGGGAACTTATCAGACCCGTTAGATAAGGAAAATTCGGAAAAACAGGAAGAAACGTAACTTTTATTTTATTTGTAAATCATATATACAAAGTTTTAAGTCAATCGGTAAAGGTAAAAAATATTTAATGCAAACAAAAAGGGCCCGTTTTACCCCGTTAGAGGTCGATTTTTCGAAATTTTCGTCCTTTGTGCTTCATTACGTTGTACATTGTACCTATGTTCGAAATTTCAAGTCTCTATCTTTAGTGGATTGGGTTGTAGCCTAAACTGATTAATTTTGGCTATCCCTAAGGATCCCCATAGAATTTCCGGGATAATAATAGTTCATGTGTTGAAACATGTTGTGTGCTACCTCCATACCAGATTTCATCCATAACCGTTCAGCTCGTTGGATGTAATAGACGCTTTTTTCACCAACTTTGGGACCCAATTTGACCCCTTAGATAAGGAATATTCGGAAAAACAGGAACAAACGTAACTTTTATTTTGTTTGAGTAGCATGTATACAAAGTTTCAAGTCAATCGGTAAAGGGAATAAAATGTTACATACAAACGAAAAGGGCCCGTTTTACCCCTTTAGAGGTCGATTTTTAAAAATTCCGTTCTTAGTGCTCCATTACGTGGTCCAATGTATCTTTGTTCCAAATTTCATGTTCGTATCTTTAGCGGTTTGGGCTGTAGGCTGTCTGTCAGTCAGTCACTCAGCGAAGCCTTTTATATAATAGATGTTGCCATAGAGTTTTGGTTGCTATAGAGATATTTGAGTTGTTGATTTTGTATGTCAAAATGGAGTAAATAGTTTTGTATTTTCTTTGTAAAATAAAAATGTGTGCTCATTATTAAAAAGACTCATTATTCGAGATATCCATAAAACTCAAGACTTATTATTCGTAAAAAAGTGCGTAAATCGTGGGAAAAATCAAAGAGTCATGGTCATGTAGAATCGCTTAAGCGAGAAAACTATGATTCCTGGCGTAATCACGCGAAAGCTGGGTTAACAAATCAGAAACAAAGAGTAGTAGCCTTATAGGCAGAGTGCACAGAGAAGATGGAATGGCAGATCTCCTTACCACGGCACTACCGCAACCAAGGCTTAAGAGGGCTATTGTGTACGAGTATTTCAAAATTGGGTCTACGCACGGAGTGTTTTGAGGACTAAACTGGGAGTCACTCGGACCTGAAGAGACCCTGAGGTCATCATATTTGAGCTGTTGATTTTTTGTGTCACAATGGAGTAAAATAAAAATGTGTGCTCAATATCAAAAAGACTCATAATTATCATTATGTCTATGATTAAAATATAAAGCCTTCACCTGCAACCCAACAACCCAAATTAATAGATAGTTGGTATAAAAAAGAAACTTCTAATTTTCTTTGCTCCTAATGGCATATTCGAGGCAACCAGGCGTCACATCATAGTATCAATTTGCAAAAACGTGATCTTTTTTCAAGAATTACTGTAATATACTAGCGGACCCACTGCAGCGCCATCTGCCGGGCTTATTTGTGAATCTAAACTTTCCAGGGCGCACCCAAACGCTTACAAAAAAAAATAATTCAAATCGGTCCAGCCGTTTAGGAGGAGTTCAGTGATATACACACGTACAGCAGAATTGTAATTATATGTTTAAAGATAATCTGTTGATCAGGTGCTGGAGACAATGCTAATCGCCACCGTGTAGAGTTTTTACACAGTCTCGCTCTAATTCCTCTCAATCCTACTAATATTATAAACGTGTGAGTATGTGTGGATATTTTTTACTCGTTCACGCACAAACGAATGAACTAATTTGGATGAAATTCGGTACGAAGATAGTTTAGATTTTGGATTAACACATAGACTACTTTTTATTTCGGGCTAACGCGGGTAACACCGCGGGGCGCAGCTAGTTATCTATATAAGTAAATATAGATCACCATCGCATTAGGTGATAGAACCTGTTTTGATAGTTGTATTGTGGAAAATGAATAAAATGAAATATGATCAAAAATATATAAGTGAGTATATCAGCCTCTGGCAGCCACAACATTACAAGCTTTGCTTTGTTTGGGGCCAGAGATCATGCAAATGATGTTCCAGATGTATTTAAAAATAATATGCATTTATACAAGGTCATAGCTTTTGAAGGGCGGGTCTAGTCCAACTAGACAAACAACTTTTGTTGTCCATAGGTCCCTATGGAAAATCACGAAAAAAAAACAGGTTTTTCATAAGTTTAAAAAATTGTTATGTATGGAGAAGCAAATTTTTTTTTGCAAATTTTCAGATGTAGTATAAAAGTTGTTTATCTAGATGTACTAGACCTGTCCTTAAAAGGTTTTGCGTTTAATACCTATGACCCTGTAAAAAGTCAATGTACTTTTTGGAGTTGGCCCTTTAGCGGAAGTTGTTCATAATGATGAGTGCAATGATGTTGTAGAATATCTCCGTCGTTTAGAATTACTACCTGATATTAACCTGACCTCCAAGATAAAAGTAAATATCCATGGTAAATAGTATTTCAATATTGTCAATTATTAGACATCAGCTAACTTACATGTAGTAAGAAATTTATTGTTTGTTTGTATGTAATTGCCATAACTAACGTAGCGCTCATAGCGTAGCTTCACTAGGTGTTCGTCAATCTTCGGATGGGTGACCGCGGGTGTCATTTACAACTGAGCGCTACCGTGGCTCGAATGACACGTTAAATTGTGGCCCCAGTTGTTTCAACATTTAAGCCATGTCAGAGACATTCAGGCAGCTTAAAAACTCTAATACCAGGGGTAGCCACCCAGCCTATACGAACTTACTTATTGCCACTCGCAACTTCGGAAAAAAGTCGATTTCTCACAAATTCATTTTCCAAAATATCATGGTATATATTCTAACTTATACTAAAATATTTACAAAATACCTAAACGAATGTATTTACAAAACTAAATTAAAAAACAAAAAAATTATCTAAAATCCTCTTTGTAGAAGGAAACGTGGCCAGAATGTTGGCAGCATTGCCTCGCTGAATGGCGAGCTTTTGACCAAAGTAGGCGCCAGCATTCTGGTCACGCTTCACCTCTACTGACCGCCTGGCCGAGTCTTTGTTTGTACGCGCTTCTTATTTTTTTTACAAAATGTTTACCAAGTCAAAATATTAATCCTCTCTGTTCGTTTATTGCAATTGTAATTAATTAAACAATTATCATTTTCAGACGAAACAAGTCTTTGAGAGCGTCAATACCAGACTGCGCGCTGTACAAGGAGTGGACCTACGGATGGCAAACAGGATTTATATCGCGCAAGACGCTGAATTGAACCCGAGCTTTGCTGAGGTCTCCCGAAACGTGTTCAACTCGGACGTCAAAAACGTTGATTTCTCGCAAAGTCAGAAGACTGCAGGAGAAGTCAATGCCTGGGTATGTAAAGAGCAATACACCAGTTGCCTAAAAATTTATAAAGATCTATCTATCCGGTTAAAATTCCGTGTTACGTCACGCCATCAGTACTCGTACTACACTTTTACTTAAGTTTTTTACTACGGAGCGACGGCGTGACGTTACGAGCTCCCACTCTTATCTCTATATTTTTTCGATTGATCGACAAAAGAAACTCTGTACTTACCTACGAGTATATTTATATTTTGACTTTTGATAAAAGTCGCAAACTGTTAATTTTGATGTATCTGTACATCAAAATTAACAGTTTGCGACCCCCTAAAAGTATTCTAATTGATCAGGAATAACCCTGTTTAAATAGTGTCAATTATGGATTTATATTCTACATAATTTTTCGCAGGTTGAGGACCAGACTAACAAAAAAATAAAAGATTTGGTTGACCCGAGTTCACTGGATGCAACAACACGCGCTTTGCTTGTCAACGCTATTTATTTCAAGGTAAGAAGCAGCAGCTAGAAGAAATCTTTTCTGTAGCTACCCTTTTTTTTCCAGGAAAAATCTTATATAGGTACCACCACACCTCGAGGGCAGGCGGGTGGTTATGTGGGAGTCTCGACTTGCGCTGTACTCGCCATGAACCCTGGGTGCTCCACCACTGCGCCTGGTGTAGGGGCTGCGGGCACGCTTCCGCACTCCTCCGCGGCACCCGACAGCGCTGGTCCAGCTCGGGCCCTACCACGGAGCTTACGCTCCCGCCAGAATGATGATGGGTCAGAACACCGGACACATAGTCATCCACCACCTGGCACTAACCAGCACTGGGCGTCGGAGAGCACGCCTATCCGACAGCCCTAGTCCAAATGCAACGGGTCAATTAAAGTGTCCCCGCTCCTGCCACTACGGCTGAAGAGGATAGGGAAAACTGCCGACGACATACCGACACTCCTCTTCTCCTGCAGCCCCACCGCCTCGACCAACACGTTGACGGCACCCGGCAGGGCCGCGGAAGGTTGTTGTTGTAGCGCCGCCCCAAAGAAATACAGAAATACAGAAATTTTTATTTGCAACAAAAATAAGAGGTACAATACATAAACAACGACAAAAAAAATGATAAAACACAAAAAAAACAACAGTATTATACCTAGTATCCCTGTCACAAAGGGCGAGACCGCAGTATCGCAAGCGCGATACTGCAGTCTACCTCAGTGCGATATGGTGCCCACCTCAGCAGGGTGCAGAGCGCACCCATGGGGGATGCAGAAAAAGTAAACCGAGCCCACCATGGTACGATGCCGAGCAAGCTAGGGGGCAGGCACCACTAACAACGACCTACAATGGCCGGCCTCCGAACGGACTTGGGGAAAAATTCCGGAGAGATGGCCCCACCATGGATTCTTCTTATCTTTACCAGGCTGGCAAGACCTGGCTACTAAGCTCCCTGCCACGACAAGCCAGGAACCCACGGGGGGGTTTTGTAGCTACCCTGGCAGTTGGCAAAATACTATAAGTTCTGTATTTTATAGGTTTTCTTCTTTCGTTATGAATTATACATTTTGGACATTTTCACATGTGTCGATAATGAAGGAAGATGAAATGCAGGGTGTAAGCGTCATAATCAAAGAGGTTAATCGATGTCATTTGGATAATGACGTTGGAACAAGATCTATTTTTCATATTTGACCGAATATTGCTTGAATTTCAGGGTACATGGAAAGACCAGTTTGACAAGTCCTCCACTAGAGATGCCGATTTCCACGTGACCAAAGAGAAGACTGTGAAAGTCCCTACTATGCACAAAACTGCTACGTATCAGTATGGAGAAAGTAGTGAACTCAATGCTAAGGTAAATACCAATGATTCTAAAAATGAGCTTCGTACTAAAAGTTTAATAAATAGGGTACATGTATCGGTTATGGCCAATTTAGTGTCATATTCAGTTACTTTATATTTCAATTATTGTGTAGAATATTTTAATGATGATACAATATTCACACAAACAATATTTATAGTGATACGAGTACATAGTTCATAATTTTATTATGCAATAATTTTGACATCAAATGGCCAAAACCGGGGCTGTGACCACAACCAGTGCATCTACTATACGACGGACATTTTAAAAGACTATCTTTTATTAAGTGTGCTTTAGTCAATGATAATTATTTTTTTTTTTTGACATCGTATGGTTTATTGTTTGCTTCAGATACATGCTTACAAAACACATGAAACTGATGTACCAAAATTGTATTGATTTAGATAATGAATGATTTCACCAGAATAAACTTAATTATAATTGTATTTTAGCTGCTGGAAATACCCTATGAAGGAGGACAATCGTCAATGCTTATCATTCTACCCAATGAAATTGACGGGATCAATGAATTAGTAGCTAAACTTGGGAATCCCGCTATGTTGAGAAAAGCAGCCGAAAATATGTATGCTTCTGAAGTCGAAGTAGCGCTGCCGAAATTCAAAATCGAAACTACTACAAACTTGAAAGAAGTACTACAAAACGTAAGTACGATAAAGCCAATTACATTTTTACCTATATATATATATTAAGACCCCGATCAACGTACAAAATAAAACCGCGGTTTTAAAGTTTTCTCTATACTGTGACGGTATGACGGTATAACCACAGAGAAAACTTTAAAACCGCTGTTTTATTTTGTACGTTGATCGGGGTCTTAATATATATATAGGTAAAAATGTAATATAATGATATTATCATATCCAGTATTTAAAATAAGAATAAATTATACTTACCTACATTGTAAGTACTTGTAATTAAAAATCAAAAAATAAAATTATTAATTGTTAAAACATTACGTCTGACTAACCCAATTTATTGATTTTGACAAAATTTCCCAAAAAGTAAAAGCATATCTGAAATACATGGTTATTCATATTTCATTCATACTAAGTTAAATAAGCCATTATGCCATACTACCGGGCCAACCCTGAATTAGAAAAAAATAGCTGAGTATCGATTTTGTATGGGACAGCTTATTTTTTTGTAGTCCGGGTTGACGACCCTTAGTCATA
Source organism: Hypomecis atomaria (assembly GCA_964007245.1). Taxonomy (NCBI): domain Eukaryota; kingdom Metazoa; phylum Arthropoda; class Insecta; order Lepidoptera; family Geometridae; genus Hypomecis; species Hypomecis atomaria. Next base: position 14,998,072 of record OZ023284.1, on the reverse strand, counting down.
GTTATTCCATAGTGATAGTATGCGTATAACCCTATACCTATCCTAAGCCCCACACAAATCATCGTATGGGAAGTTGTGCGCTGAACGCTGCGTAAAAGCCGAAATATAGGTATGCGCGGGAGCCAGAGACACGAGACGCCGGGGCACACCCGCCCGTTCTCTACGCATTGTGCACATATGCGCAATAATTAGCGAATCACAGCGAAGTGTCATCTACGGCTAACTCCTCATCCGCAGATTTGTGTGGCGCTTAGACCTCTGTATGCCTAATCGATAAGTAATATTTTTAACTTAATCGAAGTGATTGTAAGAAGCTTCCTGTTTTCCTGGTGTTCATACCTACTACCTTTTTTGCTAATATTGGTTTTAAATTTATTGTACTTGTTTCATCCAGATGCAAATCGAACAATTATTTAGCCCCGGTAAGGCTAGGTTGGACAATCTCTTGAGCAAAGAATCCGATCTGTACATCAGTGATGCTATACAGAAAGCTTTCATTGAAGTTAATGAAGAAGGAGCTGAAGCTGCAGCAGCTAACGGTAAGATAAAACAATTCTTAACAATATTTCAAATACCTATTAACTCAAAATGTAAGGATCGTATAAAATCAGCATTGACCTTATCCAGCAGTGAGAAAATCCAGGCTAAAAATAATAACGATAAACAGAGTCATAGGTATTAAACGCAAAACCTTTTAAGGGCGAGTCTAGTACATCTAGACAAACAACTTCTCTACTACGACTTTTGAAAATTCGCAAAAATAAATTCGCTTCTCTATACGTTTTGCCGCGCGTCGACGAACTTTTTGTATGAAAAGCTGATTTTTTCTTTGTGATTTTCCAAAAGTCCCAGAACAAAAGTTGTTTGTCTAGATGTACTAGACCCGTCCTTGGAAGGTTTTGCGTTTAATACCTATGACCATGTATAAAATACAATATAATATTTCAGTAGCAAATATTTTGAAATATGCGTTTAATTTTTGATTCCCATAAAACTTTCCCAGACTAAATTGGTCGTTTTTTTACATTGGCATAGTAGTTATTATGACTTTGATTTTACGTAATATTAGGTCAAGCGTCGCAAAAAAGATTTTTCTATTCGGATCGTAAGTATTGTTTCAATTGTTTCCAGGAAAATCGTACGAAACTGTTAATTTTTTGTTTATTTTATTCCAGGTTTTATACATTCCAAATCTGCTTTTTTAGTAAATATTGTGTGTTTCAAAGCTGAATATCCGTTTTATTACGAGCTTAGATTTCGTGGTAACATACTTTTTAGCGGGACCTATTTCTTCTAATATTACATACTAAATAAATACGGTAATAAAAAGTAACAACAACTCAACCGTCAAAATTAGCGAGTTTCTTTTAATCTATAAACCAAATACTATTAATAACACGAGTACCACTTAAAGATATATTCTATCACTTTGCTGAACATACGTCATTATTGATAAATTTAAATTCATTTGGTACTTAAATTACGTTTTTATTTTTTTTGGAAATTTAGTAGCGCGCAAAATGTAACTTCGTTTTCTATTCCAGCGTTCTACGGATTTGGAACTGCATATTTTAACCCACCAAAACCCAAACCAAAGTTTGTAGTAGACAAACCATTTTATTTCCAAATTTTGAATACCAACCTACCTCTGTTTGAGGGCATTTGCCATCAGCCTTAGTTTTTAGAAGGTGACAAAATGTTTCAAGTTCTGTTCAATGTTTTGTTATTTTTGGTTCATGGGTTGTCTCTGTAATATCTATATACTGACATTTAATTAAGTTCTGATACATAACTTATTTATTACGTGTTACCAAACTTAGACAAGATTAACACTCATTGTAGATTATCGGGTTTTGAACATTCATTCGGTCTGCATACTTTGTAATTTTAGTAAATAGTACCTATTTTTCATAACTGTATTAGTGTTTACGGCAATGTGTACATAGTAAGAACAACAAATGTAGGTTAGTTAAGCATTTATATATTCAACAGTCGATTAGCGAGTTTCGTTTAATTAATAACCAAATACTATTAATATTAAATAACATAATGAGTATTAGTTAAAGACATGTTTCACTTCGCGTATTACACAATATTTTTCATTGGGTACTTAAATACGAGTATTTATTTTTATTTTTAAACACGATATAAATATAATTTCGTTTTATATTATAGAAATAGATCGTTTTATAATAGAGAAGCAAGTTACTTCGTTTTCTATTTCAGCGTTCGTTGCAGTAGGAAGTGCATATAACCCATCAAAACCAAAACCAAAGTTGTTTGTAGTCGACAAACCATTTTATTTCCAAATTGCAAATATCAATTTACCTTTGTTTGAAGGGACTTGCTATCAGCCTTAGGTTTTAGAAGGTGATGAAATGTTTCAAATTATTTGCAATGTTTTTTGCATGTATTTTATGATTTATATGTATTATGTAGAACTAAATAATAGCCAATGACGCTTTATTCTGTAAGTTCTGTTATATAATTTATTTGTGTGTTACCAAGCTTCTTACCAAATTACATATAAATTACACTTGGGGTTTCAGCATTCGTTTTGTCTATACTTAAGAGCCCCGGTGATCTGTAATTTTCCATACAAACGTATTACGCTGTTTTCTTCCTGGAAAATACCTATAGAGCTTCAATTTTTTGTCATAAAATTAAATTTAGCTGTTTAGACTACGCTGTCTTTTCTTTTTCTTGATAAATTAATTATGAGGCAAACTATGACCCTTCAAAATCACAAAAATATTCACCATTATTACCGACGTCTTTAGAGACCTACCAGAAGAGACAAAATAATATCTAACAAAATATAAAATGACAGAATCATAAGCACATATTTTTTTTAAATTTTGACATAAAAAATACTTGATTGAAAAAGTTTTTGAAGAAGAAAACTGCGTAATACGAAACGTTGTCTCGCCAAGTTTTTTGTAGGTATAAATCGCTCTGAGCTGCAATTGTCCCTATCGCACGATGCGGGGGTAGGGTCGAGGTAAGGGAGGTTCAAACCTATACGTACACAAGCACTAGGGATGTAGTAATAGTCGATATTTTTGTCGATGCTCTAGTGATGTCCATCGATATCGATGTTTATTAAAAATATTAGTTAACTTTTCCAATCTTGTGATTTGACCGTTGTATGTTTGTTACTTTTGAAGAAAAGATTCTATGTATGGAATATAGGCGTTTAGTTGCTGCGACATATTGCAGCGATTATACAGAATATCGTGTGGTATCCGCAGGCATCTAACTAAATGAGTTAGGCGCAGAATAACCAATTCGCATAGTGCCCAAGTAATCCGGGAATGCTCAATTCTACGAAAGCATAATTATATGAAAGTCCAATTCTCAAAATGGCAACATAATTTTGATTAGGAATTTAAAAAAAAATCACACATTTAAAATACATATAAGGGCTTACCGGTACCTAAAACAACAGGCTTTGGCGAGTTAGGTACATCATAAATTTTACTATACTATCACACATTTTCATTTAAAAAAATCACCTTATTATTAATTATTTTGCCATTTTGAGAATTGAGCATTGTTAGACCTGCGGGGCAATTCTGTCAACCGATCTTGTTACTAAGGTGACACGTTCTTGAACCTGTCTCGTTTTTCTGACAGTTTTGAGCTGTCGGAACTGTCAGAAAAACGAGAGAGGTTCAAGAACGTATCACTTCAGTAAAGAGATCGGCTATCAGAATTGCCCCCCAGGCCATTGTGAGAATTGGGCATTCTTAAAACTGAGCTTTCTTAGAACTATGTGCCATTATTAGAATTCTGCGCCTAAAGCGAAATAATGATTCTAATCAGGAAAATCACATGCTCTCTAAAATCGTGTAATAACTGTAACGTATAAATATAATTATCCTTAGTCCACCTACCTAAGTGAAAAACGTTCTATTAAATTATTCAAGTATCAAAGACTCAACATTAAATAATTAAAAAACACATAATCAGTCACATTACAAACACAACAAAATAAATAAATCTAGATCTAATAAAATAAATAAGTTCTATGTTGCGCTTGCCAGTATAGGTAGCGCCACTCAAGTCGGCGGATGAGATGTTAGCCGCAGATGAAACTTCGCCGTAATTCGCTAATTATTGCGCATGTGTGCACAATGCCGACGCCGCGTGGCGTAGTGGTAAGCACAGGCGTGCACGCGGGAGGCATGAGGTTGGCGGGTGTGTTCGGCGTCTTGTCTCTCAAACTCAATTCATTTATTGCAACATAAGAAATTTACATGCGGTTCTTAGTTAAAATGTTTTGTATAGTTATATAGTTAGTTAGTTATATGACCCTATAAGGGTATGGCAATTTTATTATTTATATTGGAACGATTTATTATTACGTTTTCTAGATTATCGTTAAAAAAATCGTCTAATGTATGATAGCTTTCAGATAATAGGATAATTTTCAGTTGTTTTATGAAGCAGTTTTCTCTTTCGATATCTTTTAAATTACTTGGCAATTTATTAAATATTTTTATAGCCATATAATTTGGGCTAGAACTGAGCATTGTTCTCTCTGGCCCCTGCGCATACCTATATTTTGCCTTTTGCACAGCATTCTGCGCCTAACTTGCCATCTGCCGATTCCATATGTGCCTTGCCCTCTGTCATTTTAACTTGCCAATCCACTGAGTTTTGCTGAAAAGTTCAATTACTTAGAAGTGTTTCAATCAGTTTGTCTCTTCCTATTTTGTGGATATTCTATCCTGTATGTCTATGGTGTGTGTCCTACTCACTGCTGCTTTAATTTGCTAATTGTTTTAACTTTTTTAAACGTAAGTATTGAAAGTACTCGTAGAACCAAAGTATGACAAGCAGTTCTCCAAACAGTACGCCTAGCATCTGATCTGTTTAATTGAATTCTCAATTCAATTAAACAGATGCGAGGCACACTTCACTGTGATGAGCTAATTATTGTGCATATGTGCACCATGCCGACGCCGCGTGGCCTAGTGGAGTGCACGGGCGCAGGGAGCGCGCGGGAGGCATGAGTTTGGCGGGCGGGTGTGCCCCTTTCTGGCTCCCGCGCATACCTATATTTTGCCTTTTGCGCAGCGTTCTGCGCCTAACTTTCCATCCGCCGACTTGTGTGGCGCGGATTATACGTGAGATTCATTCGAGAAAACAGCCCCATTGGCTATCCGTTCATTGAACTATGTGCCTTGCCCTGTGTCATTTTAACTTGCCAATCCACTGAGTTTGGAGAGAGCTGAAAAGTTCAATTAGAAGTGCTTTAAATGCTTTAATCAGTTCATATCTACCTACTTGGTAGATGTTCTATCCTGTATTACCTACTATGGTGTATGTCCTACCCACTGCTGCTTTAATTTGATATTTTCTTCAATTTTTTAAACGTGTTCAAGGTATAACAAGCAGTTCTCTAAACAGTAAACCTCGCATCTGTTTTATTGAATCCTCTATAATTTTTATACTAATAGCGGAATGAAAATATGGTAGGTACCATATAAAAGGTAAGAAGTTTATAATGTGCAGGTATACAGTAATATAACGAGACCCTATTACTAAGACTCCTCTGTCCGTCTGTCTGTTGGTCACTAGGCTGTACCTATCTCATGAACCGTAATAGCTAAACAGTTAAAATTTGCACAGATGATATATTTCTGTTTCCATTATAACAACAAATACTTAGTAAAATAGAATGAAATAAATATCGACTTCAACTGTGAACAGAATTTGCGCGGATCGATGTAGCATTTTTCACATTATTGCTGATTTATGAAAAATGGCTCAGCCGATTTCAATAAAATTTAAATGGGACCAACTTTGACGTATACCCTTTCCAATAAAAAAAAAAATAAACGCGTTGAATTGCGTACCTCCTCCGTTTCATCGGTCAAAAAATAGAATAAATATTTATTCATACCATACAACAGATGTGAGTTTTTGCAAAATAATTATTAATAATCACAACAGGTAGACGCTTGAAATATATTTAGAGTATTTAGTAATATAATATTTCAATTTAAAAAACAAATAATTGAATTGAATTACATAATAGGCTCCCATACGGTACGAATCCTTTCAAGCGCGAGTCCATATTTATTTTAGTCTGAAGAACTATGTAAGATATTTCCATAAAAATAATTAACTTAAAATTAGAAAGAAGTTATTTCAGTCAAAATATACAATGTAAACTGCAACGCCTACAGAAATCAAATAGCGCGCAGAGTTATCTTGTGCGCACTCTACGTAATATCATACTTTGCTACAATTCAAAATAAAATATCGGTCGACCACGCTGGTTCTTTGGGGCGCGGGTGGGGTGCGACACACACACGGACAGTTCGAGCGCAGTACGCACACAAATACAATTGCATCACCGCACACATTGAAGCTCCCTGGTTTGGACGCATCGCGACGGCAATAGTTTAGTCCAAATACCTATTTCTCAATTTCTTTGTCACTAGGCGATGCTCTTAACTACATTCAGTTCGGAGAAAGTGACCAAATTTTAGAATGGAAACTAAGTGGTTTTCGCTCACTTTACTTAATCTGTTAAGGCAAATTACTCTCGTATTATTGTCACGAATAGTAGTAGTTTTAGTGTCTAGGTAAACGACTATAGTTTTGACCGCATTCAGTGGCCTTTAAATTGACATCAATTTAATTACAATTTTCATATTACATGTATTCGGAGGGACCTTAAATAAAAAAATATTTAAAATCGCAAAAACCTGTGCAACAAAATGTGTATTAAACCCGTGCGGCTTATCGGTGCACTTCAAAAAAGCATTCACTTTGTGAAAATATTCTCCATGTATAAGTACAATACATACGCATAGTTTAGACCAAACTGCTAGTAAAATATTTATATAGATTGTAATTTTTGTTTTTATTTATGTTTAAGAAATCTATTAGATTGTCTTATCGTACAATTCATTTATTACAAGCAATTCAGTTTATAAATTTTAAAAACTTACACGAAATTTTAAATCAGCATTCCAGATTATAGGTCTAAGATCTGAGGCTTATCTCACACATACCATGTGCCAAAATTATATTTATAGTTGACAAACCATTTTATTTTCAATGTTAAATGAAAATTTGCCTTCATTGCAATGAGAGCAAACTCCTCAAAATAAAGGCAAATTTTCATTAGATTTAGAATTCTTAGATTTAAAAGGCGATAAATTGTTATTTTTTTTATACCAATATAACATCCTTATGTTTTAAATTACATGGTTTACGTAGTTTTTGTCTAGCTTACATTTGGGTAATGGAAAACTAGGCAAGTTTTCTATGTTAGCAAATAAAAACAATTTTTTTATTAATAGACGTAGGCGAATGCTTCATTTTTAATTTAACCTGCGATTTTGTCTTAATGTTATTTAAAAAAATATATTTCTATTAGGACTACATCTAAAACATTTTTGTCACAGTAAAATATATCATCAGATAATATTGACGTCCAAATAGATCAAATACAGTATGTACTTACATTTTAAAGTCGTTTCCATTGCTATTGCATACAAGTACTGCGCATGAACAATAATTTACATCAATTTTAGAAGTTTTTTTACGAATACCAGTTTTTATTTTATTTCAGTGCTGATACTAGAAGATCGCGCATCTTTTGTACCTATACAAGAGCCTAAATCATTTGTAGTTGACAGGCCATTTTATTTCCAAATCTCAAATTTCAATATTCCTCTATTCCAAGGGACTTGGCATCACTCTTAGTGTTAGAAGGTAATAAAATTTTCTGAATTTTTTTACTGATTCACGGGTGGAAAAGCCAAGATAATAAATACCTATAATGGTTTGGTCATACAATTCATGTGTAACAATCAAACAAGTTCAAAAATAACACCGGTTATTATTTCGGCATTCATTAATACAGCATGAGTCTAACATAATCAGTGTACCAAAAGTGTAGTTGATGAAACAAATCTATAAATGACAATTCGCCTTCATGTCAAGGCGTTTGCTTTCGTAATTTTAGAAAGTGACTAAATGTTTTAGTTATTTGCGGTTTTTTCGTTTTATTTTTCTATTTAAAATATGCATAATTAAGTAAGCTCGTATAGACCGTGGCTAGCCCTGGTTTTAAAGTTTTTAAGCCACATGAAGGCCTCTGACATGGATAAAATATGCGTTTAACTAAACACAGATTTCAGCAATCTTTATAACGCACATAAAGTGCATCTGTGAAAATAAATAGACCAAAATTGTTTATTGCCGAAAACCATTTTTTTATCACATTTTGTTGCATAAAAAGCCTTTATTTGAAGGAATTTATTATCAGCGTTAGATATGGAAGGTGATAAATGATTAAATAATGTTAATTGTCGTGGTTTTCGTCTGGTTTATGGGTAATGGAAAATGTATATTATAAATGTATAATATGTTGATGTTATATGTGTAACAAGTAATACTTTAATTTTCATAGTGGACATAGGCGAAGGCCACATTTTAAATATTAATTACAGTTTTATTATTAAATTGTATGTGAACATGAAATATTTTGTACGTGAATATGAAATATTTTGTATATGTATTTATGACAAATTTTGTATATCTATTAATTAGGAAAACAAATTAAAATCATAAAGAAATAAAATATATAATACGGGAGATATAATACCGTGAGTCGTATGGACCCAGACAAATGCAAAGGCAATGGCAAAGAAAGGGCAAAGGTCTCAACGGAGGGGTTGCCTCTGTCCAGTCGATCTCGAGGTCGTCCTCCGCTCCTCCGACACGATGGCGCGACGAAATCGAAGGGTTTAAAAAGGATTGAACGGAGCTAGCACAGAACAGAAAGAAATGGTAGGAATTGGGGAAGACCTTTGCCCAGAAGTGGGACAGTACAGGTTAAATAAAAAAATATACACATTTAATAATCAACATTTTTTTACGATTAATAATCTTGCTTTTCATCTAAATCAATTTTAAATAGTGATAAAAATCTTTTTGATTTAAATTCCAGTAATTCCAGTCATATGAAGTGGGCATTGCAATCTTTTTATTTTCTTTCCTATTACCGAAGGAAGGATACTATTAATATCCTTGTCTTTTTATTTCAGCGTTCTTTACAGTAGAGAGTGCATTTTACCCACCCCAAGAGCCAAAATCCTTTGTAGTTGACAAACCATTTTATTATCAGATTTTAAATATCAATTTGCCTCTATTTGAAGGAGTTTCCCATCAGACTTAGAAGGTGACCGACGTCATATTTTCTCTGGTTCGTGGGACATGGAACTTATTTTGCATCTATAATTTAAAATTCAAATTCAAATTCGTAATGGTGGATATAGACAAAAGCTGCAATATTATTTTTGTATTTGTTGTATTTTTATTTTTTGTTGATAGTATTCGCATCATGATATTTTAAATGCTATATTACCTAGATGTTATATACACTTTTCTCGGTGGTTGATTGATGTATGAGTGCATAATTATCAATTCTTATTAATGATTAGTACCTAGAAGTATTTTTGGGTTAGGTAGATTTAGTTTTTTTTTTTTTTTTTTTCAATTAAATTGTATGCGCTCGGTCAACGGACTTAGTATTTTTTCATCTTTATCGTTTACAGCTCATATTTTATGCTTACCATTTTGCACATAATAAATAAAATTATAACAAATTGATCGCTATAATTTGCAACAAAATAAAAATACACGTATATGTGTATCCATGTATATGTGTGTTCTTGATATAAAGTGTGAGCCACATGTTTTTACTTGACTGGCGTAGAGTTTGTGAAGTAACGGCGCGTAGTTAGAACTCAGCGACCTTAAGTGTAATAGGACCTATTCTGTGTTAGAACTACAGATACAAGAGAGGTGATAACTTTTTGACAGTTCGAGTCATAATACTTATGGCCTTGTCTTGACAACGATTTACGCTAAAATGTAATTCTGCGATGTATTTACTCGCATATGTAATGTACGTTAATGTTTATTTTGTTTTGTTGTTTCAGTATTCCATTTGTTCCTCTCAGCATCTGTGCCTCTATCTCCACATAAGTTTAATGCTGATAGACCTTTTTACTTCCAACTTAAAAATACCATAATAACTTTATTCGAAGGTGTATTTCATTATCAATAATAGAAGGTAACCAAACTTACGTTTGATGGTCCATTTTCTATGAAAGTTTTTTTTTAATTTATCTCCGTACATCATGAACTAACTTCATTTTTTGTATTGTTTTTCTAACAAACTTTTTATAAATATGTTTAATAATATTTGTTGAATTAATATTATCTCCATATACAAATCAACGACGCATAAGTTTCAAAATTATTTAACATTTGGATGATAAAATGAAATAAAATAAACTTAGAAATATTTGGTTGACTAAATTATTTCTATCTAAGCTTTCTTTAGAGTTATTCGCATAAATATATCCTATAATACAATCATTAAAACGAAACTTTTAATGCGTATCAACATAATAATACCTTATGTGCAATTTTAGAGCAATAAAGATTAAACCAAAGTTATAAATTGACTTACTCCTTGCTCTATATTTGAACCACATATTTCACTAAGTATTTCGTTAAAATCTGGAATGTAACTTTTATCACTAATCTTGTTAAATTTTGTGAAACAAAAAGGTTATCACGTAAGCCAATGCCTATTTAAACCATATAAGTTTTTATTTATTCATATTTGATATCTTGTAGTCCACAATACACCAACAATGCTACATAAATAATGAAAACCATTGATCACTTAGATTTAGATCACTAAATTTGCATAAGTCCAGTAACAGAAAAGAGAAAGGATCCAGTAGTTGTCTTTTAAATGTCGTGTTGGTTTTCATTGCGCTATTGACGCTATTAGCTCGTACATCTCTTTCTTTTTCCACATTTCTGTCATCTTTAGTGATTGCTCTCGCATTATTATATTTCATGACTAGAATGACATTTGCATCTTAAGCCAATATCATCCTCATGTTATATATAACATGTTACAACAAGACATTATATATCCACATTACTGAAACACGTTATATAACAATGTTTTATGATATTTTATGTTATACAGGATTACCTGTTTCTCTGTACTAAGCCTAGCTTTAAGGGTGCTTAATACCATCGTTATGAACAACTTTTACAATGGAGCCAACCCAAAACTCGAAAAAAAAAATCTGCTGTTCAGAATTCAGAAATAGATCAAAATCAGAAACAGCAGATTTTTTTCTGGAATTTCGATCAAGTCCCATTTACAAGTTGTTCATAATGATGGTCTGAATCGCCTCCTTTCTGCTTGGTGCACCAGTTCTAAATAACCCTGTATAATCTGTACGCCTCGTATCTTGTCTTAAAAATAGGTGATATTATAGTTAATTTCATTTTTCGTTTTCATAACTACAGACAAAAGATATTCTGGTCCATATACGTTTGTTTTTAATGATTAACGCTGTAAATTAACTCTGATTTTTATTGGGATAATATAAATTGCATATCAAATAAATAATCGCCTATCAATACATACTCATAATTTTTATTCTTTTTTACATCAAATAACTTACTTCACTACAAATAAACTAAATGTTTAACAAAACTCAAACTGAAATAATTCGAAATTTTACATCAATATGACATTACTTTTTTCCTCATAATGTAATACAGTTAAATTTATTTTTGTACAAAAATACTACATACATAGCATAAATACTGACTGCACAGCAAATTTTTTACAAAAAATAGGTTAGGTTATTTTAGAACATGACAAAACAACGCACGAGCCGAGCGAGCGAAGCGTGCGTGCCGCGGCAGCGGCCGGCGAAGTGCCAGAAGCGAATCGCCTTTATAGATTAGGTGTGAAACAAAAAATAGGTTAGGTTAGGTTAGTTTAGGGTTTTTTGCTGATCTCATTATGTGGTAATTAATAAATAATAAGACGACTGTGATTAATAAAATGCTGTTTTATTTAGAAAAACTGCTGTAAATAATATAAAAATAGAAGCTATATTTAAAAGAAAAAGAGTTAACAGGTATAATGTGCATTAAGATTATTAGCTGTGCATTGATGAAAAAGCTTTTGCTTTAGGAAAAATCGCTGTACGCTGCGAAAATAAATTGTAGTGTGTTTAGTGATATTTTGAGTTGAATATTATGCTGTGCAATCAGTAATTTTGATGGGAATTTGGAATCTTATTGCATAGAAAAAGGATATTTTTTGATTTGCGTTTAAATACTACCCATTTTTATTTCAGACTTTGCTAGAGTAGTAGGCGGTGTATATTACCTGAACCAAAAATCGTTCAGAGTTGACAAACCTTTTTATTATCAGATTGTGAATGACCATTTTCCTTTATTTGAAGGAGTTTGTCATCGACCTAAACTTTAGAAGGTGATAAAGTACCTATTTACGTAATGTTGGGTATTATATTTTTTTGGCTTATAGGAATATGGAAAAAATATTTTTTATACCTTAAATGCTTTACGGTGGGGTTAAGGCAATTGCTGCAATATAATATATTCTTATTTTGTGGAGAATATTTACGGAATGGTATTCATATTGATAAACATGTTTAAAGTTTTTTTTTGTAAATATTCCTTATTGAGCTTTGATACTGATCAGATCGCCTACGTGCCTTAATAAATAAATATTTATCAAACAAAAAGACACAAATCTAAAAATTACTACTACTAATTTGCATGTATTGATTATATTCCATACATGCCAATTAGTAGTACCTACGTACTATAGGGATTTTCATATTTCAATTAAGGTGAATGCGCTCGGTCACCTCCGCAACTTATTTAATGATATTTTTTGTACTTGTACCTTCTACAGTTAAAAGATAAAATTGAAATTATAACCTAATAAAATAATATTTGTATAATAGAAACTAACGCGGTTTTCACAAATGTTACTTCGTACGTAATAAAGTATATCGTTAATTCAAACAATCAAATCTAAAAACAATAAAAGCAAACTAATTCTGACTTTTTATTTCAGCATTCTTTATAGTATCAGAAAGCGCAATTTATCCACCCGAAGAGCCTAAATTGTTTATTGCAGACAAACCTTTTTACTATCAAATTTTAAATGTCAATTTACCTTTATTTGAAGGAATTTGCCATCAGCCTTAATTTTAAGAGGTGATAAAGTATTTTGTCTAATGTCATGGTTTTTTTTTGTACAATGGGGCATGGAAGTGAACACTTTTTTATATTTAACTTATGTGCTTAATGGTGGGGGAGATAGGTGAAAGCTGCAATATATTCTCCAAAAGTATGTCAGTTCACTATCTAATTCTAGCTTTTTGTACAGATGTAAGATGTTGATGTAATGTATAATATGTATGTATAATGTATGTTTGATGTAAGGGTTTAAATTTAATTTTAATATTAAATGATAAATTAAATATTTCATTAGAAGCAACTCTTGAAACATAAATAAATATGCAAGATTGTCAAGTCAAGGGACCCTTAGTTATATTTTCGTTTTTGTTTCAGCATTTCTTGTATCTGTTACTGCATTTATACCAAAACCGCAGCCGAAATTGTTTATAGCAGATAGGCCATTTTACTATCAAATCTCTAGTAACTCCTTGCCTTTATTTGAAGGAGTTTACCATGAACCTTAGAGACGGAAGGTGAAGAAATGTTATAAGCTTCGTTCGGTGTCAGGGCTTTTACTATTATTAATTTATTTTCTTGAACAAGAATCTATATATCTGTCCTGCTTCACTAAAACTCTTTTTTTTTTTCAAAAATTTAATAACCATGTTTCAAAAAATATTTGTCATACATTAAATTTGTTTTGCTTACTAACTTAACCGCAAAAATAACTTTCAAATTTGAATCGACATTCAATTAAAAAAGTAATAATTGAAAGTGTTTTAAACTACTTTTATATTAGATGAGTTATGAAATTGTTTTCTAAGAATATTACGGATCGATTTTAGGCATTAAGTACGGATCTTTTTTTCGTTGAGTCAGCGATTGAGTAGGGTATTATAATATTTATGTCTTACAAGGTAGTTTTCATTGATTCAAAAATTAAGAACAAAGCTCCTGTCAGTCAAACAATTTGCATTGCTTCCTTTGGGTTATTGTTTTCATCTCCCTTTACGAGTGAAAACAAAATTAAAAAACGTATTAAAAGATGTATGGCCGGTTGGGAAGTCATTATAATACCTACTTAACCTTAAGTTGGCCAGTGAGGGCTCGTGACGTCACAAGCCGGTACATCTGTAGTAGGTTCGTGACGTCTTGTGGGTGGACTATATCTTCGTCAATTATTGTTAAATTAACAATAGAAAAATAGGTGTCTAATTTTTTTTTTTATTATCTATTTGGCGGACTAATTATATTTTAGTAATTACACAACGTTAATATTTGTTGCAGTATTTATTGCACCGGGAAGCGCATACATACCAAATAAGCCGGAACCAAAATTATTTAACGCTGATAAACCATTCTACTTCCAAATTATGAACTTGCGCTTACCTCTATTTGAAGGGGTTTTCCATCTTTTCTAGTTTAGGTAACATTATATTTTTATACAACATCGGTGGTGGATTTTTGGTGTTATCTAGTGTTAAATGAGCATGTTAAACAGCTTCAATAATTATGTTACAGGGTGTATCTCAAGACGAAAAAATTCTAGGATATCATTATAATCATAATGCACCCTTTTTAATATTAATGTGTCAGTGCTGTGTCAATTTTTCTCGCTTAATTATGGTCTTGAGCACTATAAAGAACAAGGGAGTAACAATTTAGTATATTAATCTATTTTTACATTGTGGTTGTGCATTTTTAGCATGAAAAATGTTAACTATAACAATTGCATTAATATGACCAAAATTGAGATTCGTGTCTCTGTGATCTGACTAAAACTATATTCGTCAATTTTATCTAATGTAATATTTTGTTACATCAATAATGTAATCAAACGTTCTGTTTGATGGGGTATTTTCAACTTATGAAAGAGTATTTTTTTTATTTCTCGCCGTACATTCATTCTAAATTCATTTTTTGCAATATTATATAAGACGAACTTTTTATAGAATTAGAATCATTTATTGAAATGTTAAGCTTAATACGTACTAAAATTAAATATATAACAATTTGTATAATAGCGTAAAGTAATAATAAAATTTGAAATAAAAAGTACGTAACAACCGCAAATATAATATGATTTAGTTTGATAATAATTTGTTCAATTTAAAATAAATAAATATACTGCTTGTCTGTTTCCAAACTCATTCAGCATTTGAATAATAAAATACAAAAATTAAAAATGAGAAATGTAAAGTAAGCTAAATCATTTTTATCAGACTCTATACTTTTAAATACGTCTATAATAATATCGAATATTGAGCACTTTGATTATTATACTATCCATAGATTTGTATCGGCCCAGTGGATTTTATTTTCAGTTTCGTGTTGGTTTTCGCACTATTGGCGCTATCATTAAAACAATTGTTATCATTAGTGATCACTCTCGCAATTTCATACTCGTATTTATTAACTTGAATGACATTTGTAGCTTGAACCAAGCATCTTATATCTTGTCTTAATAATCAAATGATAATTTATTTATAAGGTAATCACAATTATATTATTCTTCATTGCTTCGGTTTTATAAGAACAAACCATCAAAACGCTAATCCATTTTCAGTTATTTATAAGTTATAGGTGTCATTATTTAGTCAACAATGATTAAAATCTGTAAATCGTCGAAATGGACAAATAATAAACAATTAAAATAATAATTCTATCAAATTATATCGTTAGATAACTGTTTGTTTTCATGAAATAATTATTTATTTCACTGACTGAAGCGAAAGCGAAGGACTCCGGTTTAAACACGTTGATTTTGCTTTCGTCTGTCCAGGTGTTAGTTTACCTTTATAGTTCGCATTTTTTCAATAAATCTCGACGAAACTTTTCATATATTAATAGATTTTTTTTCGTCGGCGATTTTTGATGCGGGGTGTTTCTCTCAAAAAAGGGGGAATTTGCTATCGCGCTATTAATCAGCCGATTTCGATAATATCTGGCAAGATTGTTTAGTATCTGAATCTTAACAAGATTTGTGAGTATGGACCAAATCAGTAAAGAGCAATTCGAGATATACGCGAAGATTCAGTTCAAAGAGATGTGTCATGGTCCACAGAGTTGTTACCCGTGGTCCTGGTGGTTCGACCCATTACCGGGTCTACGGGTAATTTTAATTACCCGTGGTCCTATGCTAGTGCCATGGTTTGATAAAGCAAGTGATTAATATTGGCGAGGGCCACCGTTCGGAAAACTACTATTTTTGTCTATTTCATCACTTTGATGCGAGATCTTTTTCAAAATTGGGTTAAGTGTTACGTTACTCGCCTGCAAAGAAATAAATGGATGTCTCCAAAAACAACAAAACAACTCCAAATCGTTTTATCTATAAATTTTTAGAGAGCAAGCTTCAAATTTTATTACAGAATTGTGCTAAAATAACACCTATTATTTTGACTACAGCATTTTCCATATCAAGATCGGCCCGAGTATTGCAAAGAAAAAAATTCCAAGTCGATCGGCCATTTTACTATCAACTCACCTCTCAAAATTTGCCGTTGTTTAATGGAATTTATGCTTCCTAGGTAATTCTTTCAGAGATTGTTTTCTGCATATAGCATGAGCAAGCGCACATCACTTTGAAATGCTTGGAAATACCAACAGAATGTTTTTTGCAAAGTACAAGGACTTTAAGTACAGGGGTGTATACAACTCACGAGCTATGAACAACTTTTTCTGTAAAACAAACATCGATATCCTGAAAAAAAAAACAGATTTCCCATACATTTTGTATCAGTCAATGAACTTTTTGTACGGAGCAGCTGATTTTTTTCAGGATTTTGCAGGTCGAATAGTAAAAGTTGTACATAAAAATGTATATACAACGTGTCACAGAAAGTTTGAACAACATTGAAGGGCATGTATATGTATCCAGTCATATATCACCTGTATGCATTTTAAACTTCAAAAGCTATTTTTGCCATATAAGACTAAAAATATTTTTTTCGTATTATTTTGGACTCTATCAAATAAAAACGGGAGCGGACGCCATAATTGCCTTGTCAGCGCCGCCTACAAAGCGCGTCGCCTTTCGGCTTCAGTCAGCCGGCCGGCCGAATTTCGCACGGTGCGTGCGGCATTCTTAGAGTTGACATCGGATCATTTTACGCAAAACTTTAAATTTGTATAACTCGTAATCTAACTTGCTGAGGATTATTATACCTTACCTTTGGGGTAAGTTTTAAATTTGTCTGGGCCATGCGTGGTTTAAGTATTTTTAACATTTCTGTTACACGTTGTATACACCTCTGATAGTCGCTGCACTTCGCAAAGCAACACTTTGTACTTTATGCTATTACTGGTGCTTAGGCAAAAGTCATTCAGTCGATGACTAGTCACAAAGTTATATACTACATACATTTTAATCTTACCTACTCATCATAAGACCTGGCTTTGAGCAAATATAACACTAACTAGTATTAATATACTTTCAATTCTTTTAAATAGTACAAACTGTAAGTTTAAAATTAGGTTATAATTTATTAATAAGTAGTCACAGGTTCATGGTTAGGAGTTTTAAATATAAAAAAAAACTTTCTAAGGTTTATTTACCTTACATATTTTTCTTAGATTAATTTCTTCTCGTCCCAAGTCCCCACGTGGCGTCGTCGCGTCAGGCAGAGGTCTCAGATATCAGATGCCATGCTTATTCATCATTATCATTCCTTTTACTAATCCAACCTATATCTATTAGATTAGTCTGGTTTTTACACTACAAGTCTACAACTGCTTTTAAAATGTTAATATTGTTTTTCAACACAGAGTTTAACTTAGAAGCCCGTTGTGGATTTTGGGGAGAGCAATTGTTTGAAGCTGATCATCCGTTTTACTATCAGCTGAACTCTCAAAATGTAACATTATTTAGTGGCGTTTACAATCTATAGGTAATTTTTTAGACGATTGTTGGTTTATAACATGGAGCATGCAATATTCAGGAAAAATCACGAAATATATCACCGCTAAAACTCCCATTGAGTCGTTTTATGAGGATACCAGTTTTACAAAAAATCTGCATTTTTAATAAATCGTATTTTTTAGTGATCCTGAGAAGTAATCCGAAATCTATTAATTTACGGCACTGCGCTGAGCATCGTTAATAAATAATTTGTTATTAAAAAATATGTAAAATAATATTTGCCGAATGTTTTTTTTTTTGGTTTTACTTCACGAAACAAGTAATTTTGAGTAGTAGGGGTTAAGGATTTTTAGAACTTGCCTATTTTTAAGGTTTATTTCATTTATCATGAGTTACTGCTTTTTTTATAGATGTATCGTTTATATAAATAAGCAATTTCGTTTCTATAATTAGCTGTTTTGAGAAATTACTAAATTCATCAACTTTAAAAAAAATCTCTTTGTGGATAACTGCCATTTTGAAACTTTTTAACTATTGTGCTCCTAAACTTATCAAATATCGAAATCAGCGCTATCTCTATTTTATGAACGCAAACAACAGTATCAGAAAATAATAATACGTAAATCAGTTAAACGACCAAAATGTTTTATTTATTCAGGTACAAATTCATCCTTCCTAATGTGTGTCCCGTCAAGTCATATTGTGTGCAACACGGTGTTCATTTCATAACATATTCCCATTACAGTATTCGGAGTAACATATCTGAGTGCTATCGTCCCGGAAAGGCACAATTTTATCGCCAATCATCCTTACCTGTTTTTCCTCACTGAGCAACAAAACTTCCTATTCTGTGGCGTGTTTCAATCATAGGTACTGATTAAATAATATTGCAGCTTTGCTTGCGTCGAATTACTCGTAATCGCTTCTGCATAAATAATCTGAAAGCGCTTTCTAAGGTTTTCCATTATTAAACATGTAATCCTTAATATGTACATATTTAATTTTCTCTAGCTTAAGCCTAGAGTAAACAAAATGTTTCAGTTACTTTATAATCTAGGCTCTAAGGAGGAGGCTTTTTAGACTCTAGAGTAACTTAAAAATAATTATAATGTCCGTCGTGGGTCTGAAACAGATATATGGCTAATGTTTTGAATTTCGATATTATTTTTTTAATAACTATACTTCTTAAATTATGCAATGTTTGTCTTTATGATAATGGAAAGCTTTACTCCTTCTGCAACATTTTTTTTCCTTAGTAAAGCAAGATACTAAAAGACTCATTTGATTTACTTTTCATGGATTAACTTAACTTTAGAATAAGCCAGTATTTTTTAAAGGTATCAAATAGGTATATCATTTTTAAGCAGATTATTTACTTTTAAATATAATTTTTAAAAATCAAAAAGTTATAAGATATTATTTATCTAATATAATATTTTTAATTTTTCTGATGATAAATGATGTAAAAATAATGTACAGTTTATTATGACGAATATGTATGAACAATTCTCCTCCATACATATAAATTAGGGGATGTAAAAAATCACTAAATTTTAATTGTAATTCAGTATCCACTCGCATTAGATTTTCAAATGTGTAATCTAAATGAAACTAAATTTATTTTAGGTGGTCTAGCAATAATAGCTTTATTAGCATTATTTGGCACCGGCAGCTCTAGCAGGCGTCCATTTTGCCATCTCATTTACATTATGCCGCGTTCATACCTTAAAACCCAGACTCTGCCAAAGCGGGGACACACAAAGACAAGCTGGGCAGGGAGTTAATATCAGATATACAGTGGAACCTCGATTATCTGGCCCTCAGTTATACGGATTCGCGATTATGCGAATTACAACCCGCAGTCAAAAAAAAATATTTTCAAGTGGAATTCATACATTGGACGGATATGACAGAAGTTTCATAACCAGTCCGAGCCCCGCTCTTTCTCTCTTCGCGAATTGTTGTTGTTTTGTGTTGCTAAAACAGTTTACTCCGTTGCGCTGTGTCGCTACGAGATCTTCAAACTTGAAAATTTCGAAGCGTAAGTGTTTACGCTTAAAGATAAAATGAATATTATTGATTAATTAAAAAAGGGAAAAACTGGACCGTAAGTTAGATGAGATGATACAAATTAGTCCGGTTAATCCAGGTTCTACTGTAAATGGAAAATACAGTAGTTTCCGTGTACCTTAAATTTCTGCGCAGCGGAAACTAAATTTAAGAAAAATGTATGGAGCCATACAAAAACAACAATAGATAATTTTTGATCAACTATAACACAAACTCATACTAAAGGTACAGACGTTGTAGTCCGAAAACCGATAGTTGAAAATTCATATTTATGTTGAAAACAAATCACTGCTCTACTAATCTCATTAGTTTTGGTGTTAAGAAGAGCTAGTTTGTTGCTAAACAAATACATATACTATAGCATTTATACAGTCCATTCAAGGACAACAATGATCTGCCCAGCTCCTATTTGGTAGAAACTGGGCTTAATAACTAGCTCTAGTTTGCAACACCTAAAGTTGACTAATGTTCCTTCTAGTCTAGATTACATCCATAAATTACTTAAACATAATTTTAAACAACACACAAGCATAAAATATACAAAATAGTTAGATAATTTAGAATAGACAAAATTAAAAAAATGTATTAATACGATTTATAATTGAGTATAAGAAATAAGTAGTACTTTTCTAGCAAAATATTATGATTAGTTACAAACAAACAAATGCCTTAAGTGTGTTGACTAGGGAAGGCTTAACCTTGAATTAGTATTTTTTTACGTTAAGAGCTCACGTAAACCAATGAAGTTTTAGCATGATGTGTATTATATAACGAGCTTTTTCCCGGTTAGTTCAAATCTACAACTATTTATTCTCAGTATACATGTGTCTAAACTGGTCTAGATATATGTACACTAGGTACACGTTCGGCTATACTCTACTGGAGAATTCCCCAGAACGGCTGAAATGTCGTCGTTATGGATACTAAACGTAGAATGTAGATGGCTCTGAATTGGCATCAGTTTGCGCAATTGAGATGTTGAATCGTATGTAGGATAAGCTTGAAAATTGTGCAGTAAAGGAATTTTTTGTGTATGCCTTAGTGGCTAAATATTCAAACGCTATCATAATTTATTAGTGAATATTGTCCTCAGTGGCAACAGGGTTTTTAACACATATAATTATCGTGAGATTTGGATTATTAGGCTTGTAATAATTGTTAGGCTAGGTTTATGCTTACACCGAGTCTTAATATCAGAAATTGTGTTTCGCAATCTCTATAAGCAATATTAAGATTTTATCTAATTCTCTACGAGGTTGATATAAAAATTCTGCGCAGCCATCGGTGCGCACTTTGGTAGTACTAACTTTATATTCTTTAATTTCCTTAATATTATGGATGCATGGCTTGCAAGCAATCAAAGCATGAAATAATAATATTGTACTGGTGGTGGTGGTGTAGCATGTTATTTTTTTGGTAATATGGTTTCGTAGGTTTGTTTTTTGTTTTTAACAAATAAATCTTAAACATTAGTGTTCTTTATTACACTGATTAGTTACTTCTGCACGCAATATTGTAATTACCTTAAGGATCTGAACAAGCTGTTCCAAATGCCCCATTTAAACATTTTATTTCCGTAATAAAATCTATATGTTGGAGTTTTTTTTCTGATAATTTAATTTTGAAAGGGTATTTGTATTAACGTTAGTACCTATAAATTTTGTATTACAACCTTTTCTTCAATTTGACTTGTAAATATTTCACATTATTTAATGTATCTTTATCTCCCAATCATTTGTCATTTCGTTGATTTTTATACTAATCTGTTTTATTTTTCAGTTTCAGGAGTATGTCCCTTAGGACGCATAATATCTAAAGATTATAAGGAAAATTCTAATAAGTGTTTGGCTACAAATAAACCATTCCAAATTAAACATATTTTGTTTTATTTAGCCGTTATATGAGAAAGAGTTTATGTTAAATTGTTTTGTAATAATTCTGTAAGAAATTTTATCCTAATACTTTCTAACCAAGAAATAATCAACCTAAAACTAGGGAATATTTTGACTGTAATGTAGACTGTACTGTCTGTAAGTATGATCTTTGTAATCCAATACAATCCACATTGGAGAATAACGTTTTAAAAGTAACTAAGTAAGTTCATATAGAGTCATCTGACATGGCTAAACGGTTAGAACAACCGGGACCTACAATTTAACGTGTCATCCGAGCCATGGTAGCTCTCAGTTATAAATGTCACCCATCCGAAGACTGGCAGTGCTGAACGTTGTTTGACTTCTATGATCGCCAAACGTTTTTATATAGTTAACTTAATTTAGTTTCGGATTTACAATAGTTACTTAGCGAAAAACAAAACATGAGTACGTATTATTTCTGCCAATTAAAACGTAGCTCCACAAAGAAACCGAACGTCGGGCAGAGGTCAACAAATAGAGAGCATTGTTGGGCGTATTTAATAGAGCTGCCTCAGCAGTCGCCACTAAGTAAATAGCGGCTGGCATAGTTCCGGGCGGGGAAGCCACTATTGTCCAGCCGCTTCCACATTACTCCAACAATTTGTTAAGGTAGAAGCCATCCGATAGACACCGCCTTTGTGTCCTAATGAACGTTGTCAGAGGAACAACGCCCGCCGCGGAAGACTAATGTGCCCCACCTTCACCCCTTGTTATCTTTATAGCCTTACCTATTGTTTATATTGAGCTATGTCATGATTCAACGTCTTAGAAAGTTAGAACGAACGAGGCACGCACCCCCTTTGCTTAGATTTTAATGAGTTTCGCGAGTTAGTGTGAAATTAATTAAGCCTTAAATACAATAGCATTGTTTCTATAATTTAAATTAACTTCGCTACTTAACCCCCGTCGTTAAGCCAACTTTCCTAAAAATGTTTGGAATAGTTACAGAAATTAAGGGCGGGATAAAACCAATTAAGTCTCGTCGACGTTTCCTAGTTGAAACGAAGCAACAATTGAGCCGGCAGCTATTGGAACCTTTAATTTCATTTTGCAAAAAGGAAACCGAGAGATAGTCTGCAGTGGAGGTAGTCAGACGCCCAACTAGCCAATTAAGTGTTGGATGGAGGTGCTAAGTTGAAATGCAAACTATTTATATTTCAATTAGTCGGTTGGTATTGAAAATTTCCGGGCTGCGCCAGGGTGTCGAGTGTTCGGGGCGCGCGCTGCACCATCACAAGTTCAATTAAGGAACAATGCACGGAAGTCTTAACAGCGTTTTCTTGTTCGCAACAGTATGAAAGAGAAGCAATTAGCTCGCAAAGTGAGTGGCGCGGGGACAATAGACGGGTAGGGTTGCACGCACACCTTATTTACACGGACCCCTTTGGAACGTACCTACTGCCTCTTTGATACTATCATTCTTTTGGTGGAACTATAATTTCCATTTTATGGGGCGGAAAAGGTTGATAAGTAAGGGAGTTTTTGGCTTTGAGCGGGCTAAAGATAGGACTCTATAACATGTAGCTATACGAACTTATGCGTAGGCTAGGGTTTAGGATATGAGGATGTCATGACTGTGTAACCGTTAGCGTCGTAGGTAGTTGTATCTAGTTCTAAAGTACCACAACTCGATAGTCACTTGAATTTGAATGAAAACGGGTGCTTCATTCCTGACAGTTTCTTCGGCATCTATAAAAGCATTAACCGACGTTCGAATACGGTGCGCTCTGCACCTTGGTGAACTCCGGACCACATTCGATGGTATGTTCAGCGGTCCGCCGCACATTATTATTATTATTATTCACGGTGCGCTCGGTTCGACGATTCTTTATACAGAATTTGATGCGGTCCGCACCTAATTCGATCGTGTGGTCGAACCACCGCACTGTTCAGAAGTTTAGTCGCAATTCTACCTCCGAGTGAGATACACCTATTCAATGGCGCCAGACCAAGAAGCCATTATTACGGAAAAAATATTTGTTGTGGAAGTATTAGGACTTAACAAAGATTTTCCGTGTTTGTGGGATTCGTCTCTCGACCTATACTGCAACAAAAAATCCCGCAATCAAGCGTTGGAAATAATTTTAGAAAATCTCTTATTTTCGATAGGTGTAGTAGCTACGATGGTGGCCGCAACTAATGCGATTTTAGCTGTTTGGATAAAATTGGAGGCATGTCGACGTGATCGACGAGCGGTACGGTGGTGATGGCGTGTCCAGGGCAACGTACCGGTTCGTTGGTTCGGACGCACCATATTCAAACGTCTATTAATGCTATTAGTTCGACAGACACAAGCGTCATTGTAAGTACCATGTAAGTAATTAGTTCTAAGAATGTATTTAAAGGCTAACCAGATATAAAATCGAATCAATTACGAGTATAATAGTTAACTTTTTATTCTTATTAACTACAAAAAAATACAAATCTTTGCTTAAAACTACACAAACCACTGTTACATAAAAGCAATTAAATCCACAGAATTAACTTTCTTTATAAAATATTTGTGTCCAGTGGGTTTCTAGGAATTTCTACTAAGTTCGCCAACACAATATTAATTCGTAGGAGTATGCAGAAACAAGTACAATACTGCAAGAACTAATTACGTCTGCAGTAGGGTTAACTGCTCACCGGTACTTAATCAAGTCTTCGCACTACTCAGTGGATTTGTGGGGCTTCACATACAACAACGCTTACTCGCAATGTTCTACATTCAGAAAACTTCAAATCAACTCCGATTACTGTTCCTAATAAAGTTCTAGTTCATAGTAAAGTTGTGTAATGCTTGCCTAGCGTACCTACCGATAATTTGACCTATAAAGTATATATATTTTTTCTGATAAATCATAAGGATAACTTACAGAGCAGAAATACTATTATTAGTTTTTCAGTATCAGTTGTGCTATCAAAAAGTTTTTAGCAATAAAATATTTTTTTTTGGTACGAACATTATTATAATAATAGATCTACAACAATATATCTTGAGGGGCATTACCTACGAGTATACAGGGATTTATTTTTAGTCGATTTATTTCTAATCAATTAGCATCCTTCTAGGGGCTTATTCTGTACATCAAAAAAAACAACTTTTGTTCTGCGACTTTTGTCAAGTCTCAAAAAAAATGTTTGTTGTTCCATAGAAAAATATCGTTCACCCGCGACAAAATGTATGGAACAGCAGATTTTTTTTTTTTTGAGTTCTGACAAAAGTCGCAGAACAAAAGTTGATAGTTTAAATATACAGAATAAGCCCTTAAAAGGAAGCTAATTCAAAGAGTTATTTTTATGATAAACATTTGAAAAATGCTAATGATGTTAATTAATTAGAAATAACCCTGTATAACCTATTTAGGTATAGATTTCCAATAATATCGTTTCTTAGTGACTTGCAATCCAATGTTTTCTTTACGCAGTTCGTGTTATTATTAGCGAAAGCGTTATAATGGTGTTATCACTTCAAAATGTAATAAATATTATTGATTCATTAAAAAAGGGAGAAACTGGTCGTAAGTTAGCTAAGAAATACCGCTTTTTTGATTCACTCAACCATCTCCGGATTTTCGATTATCTGAATGCTCAACCGACACTAATTAGTCCGGTTAATGGAGGCTCCACTGTATTATGAAAAAAAAGAAAATCCATAATTAAGTTAATTGTAGAGACAGTTCAGCGGACTAACAAGTCGCCATAGCAGTAGACAGGGCACATATCAGGGAGAATTGAAGACTAATGGGTTCAGAAATTCTCAAATAGAGATCACGACAGCCAAGCGCAGCATATGATGTCTGCAAGTGAATAGACGACCTCTTTAATTAAGACCGTAAGATCATAGTGGGTGCAAGCCGCTTCCAACAACTCTTATTACCAGAAATGTACCTACAGGTCTACCTAGACGTCAAATAGCTGAAAGACTATGATTATGTTAAAAAGTATAGGTAGGAATAAACAGGCAATAGTATGAGCAAAATTTCCATAATCAGAGCACTAAGAAAGTAATTAAGCACCTAACAACGAAGCCTAAGCCGTTCGTTATCAAATATTGCCTCCGTATACACACGTGATTAATTAAAAGGTCCCTGGAACTAATAGTGCGACGTAGAGATTTATTAGAGACCACCTGCGGCCTTCTAAGTCCTGCTATACACTTTCAGTTATATTGCAAAGGTCTTGGAAAATTGTACAGTATAAATAATTGAACGTGCACTAGCCAAGATGACTTTATTGCAGTCATCTAAAGCGTTCACAGAAACGATGATGACGACACAATATTAAAATGGCCTTAGAAGACAACATTTAAAACTTACTCAATTTTATGACTTTTTCATGAATTTGATGAATTTTTTTGTTTGCACAAAAAATTACCTATTTTTTTGCGGCTAGACATTGGATCCTTATTAGAAGATTTATTCAAAAAATTTCGAAAATGCTTGCCGTTAACTCTGTAAGTATCCAAGTTTCCTTATCCTTATCCTATTTACTGTTCATAAAAAAAACAGATTAGACGTATTTAATTTATGATGCTGAGCAGATTAGTTTATTAAGCATACGAGTACATTAATAACAAACAATAAATAATGCGCAAAATAATACCTACTGATTCATATTGTGTGGGAATAATTCCAATGTCACACGATTGCAGCTTTAAAGTTACTTGTTTTTAAAAAGCACAGACCCTGGAGTCTGTGGAGTGTAACATTCAAATAAAAAAAAAAAAAAAAAGTTACTTGTGGTGTATTTATAGTTTGTTTTAAGTGTATTACTTTAGTATACTTAGGTACCTAAAACTATACACTTAGGTACCTAAAATATGCAATGTTTTTTTTAAATTCTGTTAGGCTTAACTTTGATAACAATCTGCTTATTGTTAAACAATATTATCTTCTGCAAGGCTGAGTACCTAGTCAAAATTGAGGATCGCGGGTTTTGTTTTTTAAAAAGACAAAAATTGATTTTTACTTATTTAATACGTCTGATCATATTAAGAGTTGAATTATAACTAACTTACAACTAAACTAAAAGCTAACGGGAGCGGTGTTATCTACCGCCTCCCACGGTAATGCATGCCGGACCACCGTGGAGCCAGACGCGCACTCAGCGGTTTTGCCGGCTGGCTATTCTCGGTAGTGGGCTATTGGACAACAGTAATAGTTGCTGTCGGTGCTCCAGCATACATGACTCCTTCCTCCTTAAGATCGAAATTATCGCGCGGATTTTCTTTGCCACGATAATTTCGTCTGTAAAAGTATACTGAGACACAAAATGCAAAAACTATGACTAAAATTACATATAAAATTAAAGTTCCTATGCTTATTCTCTTCATGTTAATCGCACTATCACGTTCACTATATTGACTCATTTCACTTTCACTTTTCACTAAAATGCTGGATAGTTGCTGCAGGTTGGTGAGGTCCATCCCTTTTACGTTCAACGGCTCCACAAAGCGCGTCTTCTCCGGCGGCATTAATTCAGGCAGGTTTATGATGGGTAATGCAGGTAGAGACATTCTTCCTGAGTGCTCTCGATGTCTTCTCATGACTAAGCCTTTAACTTCGGCTTCGCAATCGTCGTCTGTAGTCACGATGTAGGTCCCTCGAAGGTGGTGGTGAGTTATCTCGTTCCCGCAGTTTTGAGTGAGGAGGACGTCAGTCTTAGCAAACACCATCCATCGGCTATCCTGTATTTTCTCTACTTTTACCTCTTCTACGTCAACTGGTATCTGGTGACACTGAGTTGTATCTGATGCGAATCGGAGCAGGTCGGCAATGCAGGTATCCTTAACCAAGGAGGATGAGTTGTCTTCTTCACAGAGAAATAGGTATTCTTCTATTTCCTTACAGGGGCGTGATAGCGACACTGTTTTCAACCTTTTCGTCAGTAAATAAGGAAATTTTGGCAGGATAAGGTGAGTTTGGCTACGGGAATTTGTAACAGGTAGAGGAAGGACCTTGTAGTATGTGAATGTATCGTTTTCTACAAGGGGTATGTCCATAATGAAAGTTATTTGATTTTCCTTTGCGTAAGCCTTTAGCTCTATACATTGCTCTAATTTCAGTAGATTTTCAAAGTTAGCCGTGAACATGAGTTTACCTTTTCGTTCTACATCCTTAAGTATTAACAACAATTCGTTAGGGTCTAAAATGGCTTGATGTAACATTCCTAATTTACTAAAAGCTACAGTAGTTTCAATCTCGTTCAATATGGTATAGAAAGTTTGGAAGTTATGGAAAAATAAGTGATATGTGTTAATGATCTTGAGCGTATCTGTAGTGGCGTTATTACTACTTAACTGTTGTTTAACTTCCCAAATTGCCTTATCCAATTGAATGAAATTGTTCTTAGTATTGTTCGTAATATTCACCAATGACTTCAGCATTTCTGCGACCACTGTTACTCTTTTATTTTCTGCGATTTGCGTCGATTTTACATTTTGTATTAACGCGTCGTACTTCATAGCGTCGTCATTGTCTAAATTTCCGGAAATTAATTTGATTATCGATCCCAGGGGATTTAGGAGGCCGCGTTTAACTCTTTTAACAGGAATTAGCTGGTTTAATTTCTGCAGTGTAATATTTTTGATAAAATCTGTCTGAGTCTTTATGTCATTGATGCCTGCGTTAATGGGTTTATTTCCGAAATAGTTCTCTACATGCTTATTCAAATCTACATATCTATTAACATTAAAATCTAAATCGTCTCTGATTAAACTTAAATCTAGGGTTTTAATAATAGACCACTTATCACTACTTATAAGGGCTTGACCTTCTTTGATCGGGAAGATCCCGGGGTTATCCCTGATCTGCTGAAGTAGAAGGGCCAGGGCAGCTGACGTCTGCAGCAGGACCAGGGCGCACCTGTGAAGGACGTTTTAAATCCTTAATTGGTGCTTTAGTCTCACGACCTTTCATTTTAATCGGTACAATGTTCCTGTCTAATTCACCTACGACTTCCGCCTTTTCGTACCGCGGTTTATCCTTGCCTCTTCTTACGTTTACGCCTTTTACGAAAACTGTATCTCCCTCTTTTACTTTGAACTCTTTTTCTCCTCCAAGTTTCTCCTTGATTTTCTTTTTGATATTTATAGCTTTATCGGTTAAATATTTGTATAGGAATTTGATACGGTTTTTGTGATCTTGTACTAGTTTTTGTGTGTATTCCCTGTTAAATTCGACATTAAATGGATTTTTAGAGTCGGTGTGACCGAATACTACTTCGAAAGGCGTTAGTCCTGTGGTGGAGTGGATTGTGTGATTATATGACATGAGCGAGTAGGTCATTACTGACGCTGCGTCTGTGAGTTTGTGTTCGTATTTGGCAAGCCGATAAATTTCGATAAGGGTTGAATGAAACCGTTCGACCACCCCCATTGAGTTTGAGTTATGTGGGGTACCAATATGCAGGTCTACCTTATAGAGGCTTAAGGTTTCCTTCAGCAGGGCGTTATTAAATTCTGACCCGGAGTCGGCACTGATTTTATGTGGTACTCCATACATAGAGAAATACTTAATGAGAGCCCTAATTATTTCAGGTGTGGTTTTGTTCTCAATCCCCATGGCTTGTCCGAGTTTGCTGAAAGCGTCGACTAAAGTTAGGTATGATTTTCCTTCTATGGTGAAGACATCTATGAAAATCTCTTGGAATGGTTTTGTTTGGGTCTGTGTGAGTTGTAGCTCTGGTTTTAGCGGTTTCCTGTCGTATTTCATAGTTTTACAGCCGTCGCACGAATTTATTATGGTGGCTACTGTAACCTCCATGTTATTCCAAAAGTATGTTCGTTTCAGATGCGTAGTCGTCTCTTTTATTCCTCGGTGACAGGTTTTTCCAATGTGGTACTTTTTCGCAATCTCTTTCTGCTCATTTTCATCTTCAACGTATATGACCCTCTGGGTACATTCGAAAATCTTTACGGTATCCTTTTTAAATAATTTGGTAATTACTTCAGCAAATTGTTTCCGGTGTCCTTCGTCTTCAAAATAGATGAAATATTTAACTTTTGGTTTAATATATTCTTTAAGGAACTGTTTCACTAAATCTGGTCTTTCCAGTGGTAAGTGGACTTCCAAAATCTTTTGTTTTGGCCTTGATAAGTCCTTAACTGTCAATTCTCCTCTGAACCAAGTGTGTACTAAGATTTGGTTAGATTTAGTATCTATGGCCTCGTTCATAATGGGAATTCCGGAGGAATCCGTTTCGTAAACGGAATGTTCAGTTTCTGAGTGTTCCGATGCTGTCAACGTGTCGCTTGTTGCGGATGGAATAGAAAAAGGAGACCTTGGTTCGTATATAGGGGTTAGCGGGCCATATTCTGATTCGGATGACAAAACGATTGTGTCTTCGCTTTGATCTTCTTCTGATTCTGACAGTATTATCTGGTAGACGGTCATATTGTCGCCGTCTTGAGTTTCTTTATCTGTTTCCTTTTTTGGGATTTGCTTTTGTTTCTTTTCTACGTTGACCTTCATAGAGTCGACGTCCTTCTCTATCGCGTTGACTTTGATACGCGATAAGGCATCCGCTACACAATTTTGTTTGCCTTTTTTATAGATGATGTCATAGTCGAATTCTGCCAAGCGGAGCTTCCACCTGGTGAGCTTGCTGTTATGTTCTTTCATATTATTGAGCCAGGCAAGGGGTCTATGGTCGGTATAGATGGTGAACCGCCTACCGTATAGGTATGGCCTGAAATGCTTCACGGCCCAAACGATGGCTAATAGCTCCTTTTCTACGGTACTATACCTGGTTTCAGCGTCATTCAGGGTGCGACTGGCATAGGCTATTGGTTTATCCGAGCCTATGGGGCCCTGGGATATTACTGCACCAATCGCGAAATCAGACGCGTCAGTTGTGAGTATAAATGGTTTTGAGAAGTCCGGGAATTGTAGGATAGGCGCATTCACTAGCAGCTCTTTACATCTCTCAAAAGCGCCCACAAATTCGTCTGTGAGTTCTATTTTGTTTCGCTTTTTTAAACAGGACGTCAAGGGACGGGTGATTTTGGCAAAGTCCTTAATAAATTTACGGTAATATCCCACTAATCCCAAAAAGCTTTTAATTTGGGTAGTTGTTGTTGGAATTGGGAAGTTCAGAACGGCCTGTATCTTATCATCATTGGGTTTAAGTCCATCCTTAGTTATCATATGGCCAAGGTAAAGTACCTCCTTGCGGAAGAATTCACACTTGTCCAATGTCACTTTCAGGTTTGTTTCCCTCAATCGGTCGAAAACCATACGCAACTTCTCAATGTGTTCTTGCAGGCTAGATGAATACACGATTATATCATCTAAGTACACAAGGCAATGCAGTCCTTGTAGTCCTCTGAGCACGTTGTCCATTGCGCGCTGAAACGTAGCTGGTCCGGTTTTTAGACCGAATGGCATTCGGGTAAACTCGTAGTGACCCGCTTGCGTGGAGAACGCTGTCTTTTGTCGGTCTTCTTCCCTCACTTCGATCTGGTGAAATCCGCTTGCTAAATCGATGGTACTAAAATACACAGATTTCCCTAATTTGTCAAAGAGATCAGCGATATTAGGCAGCGGGTATTTATCATCCGTGGTCACTTCGTTGAGACGTCTGTAATCTATGACCATACGGTATTTTCTTTCACCTGATGCGTCGGTTTTTTTGGGTACCAGATGTACTGGCGCGCTCCAAGGTGAGTGCGATTCCCTTATGACGTCATTTTCTAAGAGTTTGGTCACTTGGTTTCGGATTTCTTCGTTGTAGAGGGGTGGATGTCTGTACGGTCGAATAAATATGGGGTCTTCATTTTTGGTTCTAATTTCGTGTTTGACCTTGTTTGAAAATGAAAGTGGTATACCTTCGCAGTGGAAGATGTCTCGATATTCAGTGCATAACTTTTCTATAGCTTCTCGTTCTTCTTTATTGGTGTGGTCTAGCCGTAACTTTTTTAGATTTTCTTTTAGGAGTTGGTCAACCTCGCAACTACTCGAGGTTACGTTTGTGTTACATACTTCGCCCTCGTGTTTAGTTACTTTAAGTGGCTTAGCAAATGCCATTGAAATGGTGTCTTCGGAAGTATTTTGAATAACGGTGTAGGCGAATGAATTTTCACACGTGACAAGGGCACTTGGCATTCTTACTCCTTGTCCAAAATCAACAAAATCTATGATGGCCTCGCCATTTTGTAGATCGGTTGGGACTTTGACTCTTGATTCCGTTCGGGGCTCTAGTAATATTTCGTACGGTGGGTTATATATAATTGGTATGTTTGCGTAGGGTGTCTGTAGGATCTGGTTTTTCATGTCGATTTTAGCTTCCAGTTGCTTCAATAGATCGCTTCCTATTAGACCATCGTAGCGACTATCGACGTCATACACATAGAACTTGTGCTTGCCTACGCATTGGAAGGTTTTTAATAGCGGTATGCAGATAGCCTCACTGTGCTGGCTACGGGCGTGTGTACTTATCACCTCGAACGGCTCGTAGTATTTGAAAGCTGAAAAGTATTCGTCCGCTTTTGCAGGGCTAATGAAGGACCTTGTACTTCCGGTGTCAATCATGAAGCGTGCTTTAATTTCGGGTATTACTATATGCGGTAGTTTTAGAACAGAACTGCAATTTAGCTCTATTATTTCGGGTGAAAACTGGAGGCTGTTAACCGAAAATTTTCCGTGCCCGTCATATCTGCGTATTCGTACGCCTCCCCGGGCATGTCATGGGCTTCCGGGACCTCTGTATTGTACATGTAGTTTTCATCGTAGTATGCGGCATCGCCATTTTGCTCGGTGGTTTCCTCTACAATTTCGTTATTGTAGAATACGTTTTCTGTGTCCGCCGAGGCATTCAACATGTTTTGCCTCAGTGGTCGGGCTGTCCTCATCGAGACGTCCGGTTCTTCTATTGGTTTGGGGCGATTTGCGTTTGGCGGGATGCCGAATTTAAATCCTTGGCCAAAATGTTGTTGCGGCATAGGTGGTCTTGCGAAGTTTGAGTTAAATGGTGGTCTAGGACCTTGTCCAAAATTGAAATTTGGCCGTGGGGCGCCGAATCTGAAGTTCTGGGGCCCGGCATTTTGATTAAATCTGAAACCTGTTGGCGGGGTGTTCATTTGAAAATTGGGTCTAAAACCAATCTGTGGGGGTGTGTTTTGGGGCTGAAGGCCGAATCTAAAACCTTGGGGTTGTTGCGGTATCCCAAACTTAAAGCTTGGGTTAGGCGCTGCGACTTGGTTTTGGTTTGGTATTCCGAATTTAAAGTTGTTATTAGAAATGTTGCTTACTGTTTTAGCGGGTGCGGCCGAGGCCTGTCTCTGTTTTTGTTTGGCATTAAATTGCGTCATGAAGTTAACTTCTTCAGTGACGATGCTCAACGCGGCCTCTAAATTGGGGCACCCTTTCAGGCGCACGATGCGAATTAGGTCTTCAGTGAGGTTGTAAAGAAATACGTTTAGAGCCATGTTATTATATACGATCATTTTAGCCGCTTTTACTCCTTCGTCGGCTAAAAGATTAACCTTGGCAAAGAGTGTGCTACGGGTCTGCTGTATCCTGTGACAAAAATCTATGTAACTTTCTCCGTTGTTAATACGCATTTGTTCTAATTCAATCGCGATACACTCCTCGGAGCGTGGGTCGCCGAAATGCTGAACTAATACATCTCTGAGTGCGGGCCATGAGTTTATGTCTTCGCGCTCACTTAGTAAAGCAGCGGCTCTACCATGCAACCTACTGGTAATTGCGTGAAATACATATTGTTGCTGTACTGCATTAGTTGTTGAGCTATATCCGTTATAAATGTACTGCGATTTTCTTATAAAAAGATTTAGCAGATTTTGTTCCCCCTCATATTTAGGTATTATACATAATAAATCTTTGGGTACTATTCTCACCGTTTGGTCTACCATTTTGATATATTTATCTTAACACAATTTATAAACTAGTTTAACTAAGTACTTGAAATTATAGCGACGATGTCGGTACGCAATTGAAAATCAAATAACGATTATTTGGTCTAACCAACGGAAATAAATGAAAACAGGGAATGGAATGCGAAAAGGTTTACTCACATAACACCCGTCTTCATCCTTCTGCTGTAGTTAGTAGTGCCTTGTAAAAACTGCCGCGTCCAATGAAGACAAATTTATTTGTTGGTTCGGATTGCTGCGAGCTCGGTCACTGAATTTAAGAAACCGTAACTACGTGTACGCGCGAATATCACTTTACGACTTTACGCGACGTATCCCAGCAATCCTACCGGCTGCGCCAGTCAAAATTGAGGATCGCGGGTTTTGTTTTTTAAAAAGACAAAAATTGATTTTTACTTATTTAATACGTCTGATCATATTAAGAGTTGAATTATAACTAACTTACAACTAAACTAAAAGCTAACGGGAGCGGTGTTATCTACCGCCTCCCACGGTAATGCATGCCGGACCACCGTGGAGCCAGACGCGCACTCAGCGGTTTTGCCGGCTGGCTATTCTCGGTAGTGGGCTATTGGACAACAGTAATAGTTGCTGTCGGTGCTCCAGCATACATGACTACCTAGGCGTTTTCGAATATGAGTTACAATAGGATGACAGGGTAAAAAAATGTTACGAAGTATAATTAGTTCATCCGTTAGATTATTTATCAAAAATATTGGACACATATTTTTTATTTTGTCAATCAAACAATAAATGACAAAGATAAACCTTGTCCAAGTTTGGGAGCGGAGGTCATGACGTCACTTCTCTTACAGAAGTCGATCATTACATTTACATCTACATAGTCTTACATTTTTATGTGACTTGTGACGTCACGCGAAACTTTAACGGGCTAAATCATCGTCAATTTTGTTTAATTGACAAAATAAAAAATGTATTTCTAATATTTTTTACCGACTTCGTAAAAGGAGTACTCCTCTATGTTCGTCTGTACGTATTCTTTTTTTGTATGTTCATCGATATTTTTGCCAATTGTAAACCAATTTAATTTCTTTTTGTTTGAAAATGAAAATATATTCTATATTTTCGAGATAGTTCCATTTAAATTTTATCGTAATCGGCTGAGCCGTTTGTGATAAATCAACAATTATGTATATGGAAGTCACATCGATTCGTGCAAACTATTATCAATCAATCAATCAATCAAATAGTTTATTTGCATAGAACACATGTACAATACAAGTCATAACAGGTTAGTCTTATACTTACATTGCATTCAGTCTGCAAGCAGACGTGCAAATATTTATTACATTAATTTATTACATAGGTATGTCAGTATAATCTATTAATTATTAAAATTATTATATTCCTTAATACTATAAAAGCAGTTCGTTAGATTCTTATTCTGTACACCTTGGAAGTCAGAGTGTTGCGATATTGTGCGAAAAATAATTACTAATGATAATAAAAATAATCTAGCTGATGGAGTAATTATATTTTTTCATCTTCATGCGTGTTAAAACACACACAATCACAGCGCATACTTACTGTCAAACAATACTTACAATTATTTTAGGCAATTGTGAAAATGCAATTTTACGAAACTCTTTCCTAATTATTTTTTTTCTAGATAGGATAGCTTTCGACCACATCCTGCCTGATCTTGAACTGAAAAGCAGTCTCGGGTGTTGCACGCTTATCTAGAAGGTAAACTATTTACTCGGTTTGAAGACTCCCAAATTGAACTTGGATGGAACGACAAGTATCCAGTATAATATCGATGGATGTAAACTGGATACTTGTCTTTCCATCTAGAGATCAACAGTGGCGGATTTACCAGCAGGCTGAGTAGGCTGAAGCCTAGGGCGGCAGATTTTAGGGGGCGGCAAATTTCGGACCATTAATTTTATAATTGACAAAAATACAAGATTAATTTGTATATCTAAACATTATAAAGTCTACCGAGAAAAAACAACATATATGATTAGTTTTACAGCTTAGTATCAAAGTCAGCAGCCTACTGGCGGCAAACACGTAAATCCACCACTGAGGATCAATGATCAAGAGTTTGCAGCTGTGACTTAACCAAAGTATCGACGCCTATTAGCCACTTGGCACGCCTCTAGATCGACTCTAGTGCCACTATCAGGTACTTGGCCTTATGACATACTTGTTTGTTAAACAAGTAGGTATCTGTATGCCTACTTCTGTATGGTTTACTATATTATCGTTATGCATAAGTACAGGCCGAATCATACAAGTCAGCGGATGTGAAGTTAGCTACAAGCTGCGCAATATCCAATCCTGACTGAAGCTCACTTTGAGCAGCGCGTTGTATGATTCTTGTTACTTCACATCCGCTGACTTGTATGAAATGGCCTATAGATAATAAGACGCAATAGTGGCAATGTGTTAGTAACACTTGCCCTAAAATCACAAGGTCAGGAATTCAAATCCCGATTCCCGTTCTAATGAGTTTTGGGACTAGTGTACGAATTTATAGACAAAAATTGAGTGGCTTTGTTGTGAAGGAAAACAACATGAAGACACTTAATACGAACG
This sequence comes from Hypomecis atomaria, assembly GCA_964007245.1. Lineage (NCBI taxonomy): Eukaryota > Metazoa > Arthropoda > Insecta > Lepidoptera > Geometridae > Hypomecis > Hypomecis atomaria. Next base: position 14,961,714 of record OZ023284.1, on the reverse strand, counting down.
TACGTAGAAGAAATTTGATGGCGTATTCGGATTCACCAACCTGTTTGTACGTCATTTTACTTTTGTGTGTGGACCTATGTTCAGCAGTGACTATAAAAAGGCTGGTATAGTACAAACAAGTACTTATGTGATGTTCGAACCTCATAAAGCTCAAAACACAATTTTACAAATCGTTCACAGCGTCCTTAAAACCTAAAAATATAAATATCATGACATGTACAAAAGAAAGAAGCTTGACAAGAGTGCTCCTCGTTTGAGGATGATTTGTTTCACAATTTGCTACTGAAGTTTGTATTTCCTGTTATATTCAGCCAAACCTTTCTTTGAACTAAAATACCAAAAGGAAAACAACGAGGATTCATCTACTCACGAAGAAACAGAGAAATAATAAAATTTCAAGCTACACGGATATGTTTCTCAGAACTGTGCAACCACAATGGAGCATTTACACTGTCAGTAAAAATAACGCGCGTTTCCTATTTTAGCAATAGACGGCTACATATTTTGCGCTGCAAAATAGCAATTCCTAGCTGTTGGAGCATTCGCTACAGCACAGCTATTCTGGCAAAGAGGTCACGCCACGTAACGTGAAGGCAATACCGAACATACATACGACGTCAGCTTATATCTGAAATGGGGAATCTACAAGGATTATTATGACATAAAGGTTGTGCAAATAGGCTATTAATTTGTCCCATGTTTCTCGGCACCCGGGGGCCTAGCTCGAGTCACTCGATTGTATGTATACTGTGTTGTATGTATATGTTCACGTACGTAGTTACGGGTATGTGGGCGGCAGACGTTGACATAGAGTATCGAGGGAACCGAGCATTAAATTTTCAGATTTTCGAGTCACGACTTGACTTGACTTGCTATGAAGCCAAGTTATAAATTGAACCTTTAACCTTTTGACCACATAAATAAAAGATCGTGTCGATTTATATTTGAGGAATTGTGAAAATAATTTGCAGCAAATGGATAAAGGATAATAAGTACAACGAGGTCAAGTGTTTAACCCCATTTTATATATACCTAGTAAAGGTAAAAAAAAACTAACAGACTGCATTCCAGCTTGAAAAGCGTTAACGTCCATTATTCAAAAAAACAACTTAACAACAAACTAAGTATTTTTATTTTAACAGGGAGTTTTCAACGAAACTGACAACGACTGGAACCACTAATAATTGTGGAATAGATTTAAATCAAATTAGCTGCGCATTAATTGAAAACGTAAACCAAGCCCGCAAAGTTTAATGATAGATAAACCAGACGCAAATAATTACTTCCGGTGCGGTGAGACGAAACACAGCCCGTCCGAACCTCTAAAGTTTCATGAGCTTTTTCAGACTACGATACAACATAGCCTCCACTTGACTCAACTCAGTACCTTGGCAATCCAACTCAATAAATAAAAACATGTTTCGACTAAAAGCCAAGCTACAAGAGCTGAATTGGGATGAAAGAAAATAAATGAGGCTATTTAGTCGTACAAATGTTGCATAAATTTGCATAAATTAAATAGCTCAAGTTTAACACAGATGTGTTACACTTATACGCACAAATAGGTACAACAACATAAAAGATAAATGTCGAAAGGGACATAGAAAGGGGGAGACAGAAAAGTCTTACTACCTACTTAGGTGGAAAGTGTAACACAGATGTGTTACACTTTGGCTATTAGCTAAAGACACAGTGTAACACAGATGTGTTACACTTTCCACCTAATAATAATAATAATAAGAAATCGCAAGAGCTAGGAACCTAAGCTCCAGGGTGGAAGTGTTAAAGGGCATAACGCCGCGAGTAGCGTCTAGTGAAAGTGCAGCACACCTCTCGACACCCTAAGCCGTCCACACCAATGTTGCCCCTCCGCCACCAATATACGGTAGCTATTACGGGGGGCCCATTTAGTGGATGGCAAGTCACCACCCGCCTGGATATTTGAAATGAGGCATTATTTGGCGGGTGCCGTACCTCATTCCATAGACCATCTTTTTAAGTCATCGATCACTACATCACAATAGCCCGATATCCTGTAAGTCACATCTAGCAATAGTTTCATTCTACTTTTTGTACACAACATTTTATATGTGTTATAATAAGTGATTGAAAAGGGCCTCTCAGTGTTGGCTTCGGCTCCACTGATGCCTACCAAAGGACCAAGCTTTGCTTGTGAGTTAATGTGATCTTGAATAATAATAATAATAATAATATATACTTTATTGTACACCAAACAAAAACAGATACAAACATTCTTAGGACTAAGTATATTAAAGGAGTACAAGGGCGACCTTATCGCTCATAGCGATTTCTTCCAGGTAAGTAGGGAGTAAGACTTTTCTGTCTCCCTTTCGACATTAATTTATCTTTTATGTTTTTGTACCTATTTGTGCGTACTGCGTTCTGTAGAATATCGAATTAAACTAATTTCATTTTACTTTAGTTAGGTACTTGATAAATAGAAAATATCCGCGTAAATTGAAATTAGTGACATATTTATTTGATGATTTTTTCCCAGCACAGGAACACTTTAGGAAAAAAATAACTGGCGTTGCTGTAAATATTGTAAGCTTAAAGATGCAGTCACAAATGTATTTGATTTAACAAAAAAAATGTTAGATTTGTTAGATCTCGCATGCTAACGTGTGCGATTATCCGGTAGAACAGATACGTAGCAAAGTCCGAAAAGACTTCCATTGGTCCAATTATTTTCACTTCTAGAGGAGAGCCTCCAGACGATCCGGTTTAGCTGTTTATAACTACTACGCTATTTAGTTTGATTCCAGACAAATTAATCCGCTTTTCTATCTAGTCCATCCGAAGTTTATTTATACGGCAATTAACAAGACTTTTTGGATTCCTAGAGGTAATCTGCTTAAGAAACACAATCGTGAGTATAAAAGCCATTAATACACAGAGATCACGCTCCAGTAAGCGCGTAGGTACTAGCTACTGCGTAAAACGTCCACCGACAAGGTGGACAAGCTATAATATGGCAACGATCACAGGGCGTTGAATGCTAGCCACTTCCGCCGTCTCATTAGAACTCATTAAAGAGGTCTATGTCTAACAGTGAACGTCCTACGGCTAACATTGCGATGATAATGAATACATCTACTTCTAAATGCTTCCAATTTATATAAAGAAAACGAACGATAAAATTTTAATAGGTAACAAATATAGATATTTCCATACCACATAAGATTTAAACTCGCTTTAAACACTGTTTAACCGTGCTATTTGTACTGTTAAAGTGTAAGTAAAACTTTTGTGGTGAGACGTATAATTTGTAAAAATGTTTAATACGATATGTTATAATCGTATAAAATTCAACTCCGAATCAACTGAATCCGTCTTCCTAACTCCTAACAATATAAAGCCACCTATATTTTGTAAGTGACAGCTTATTCAAGCCATCTAAATTAATGCCCAGTAAGCTCCTAAGCTCCTAAGTCACTGAGTTCATTGTTTATGTTGCAGTTAATAAGTGAGATATGGTAATTTGGAATACTGGCCAGTGCCGGTGCAGTGGTCTCATGAATAAAGAATCCGATTACTGACCTATCGCGGCCGCCCGTGTCAGTGGCCACGCCGAGGGGCTCTGTGAAAATTCCACTACAGCCCCGAGTGCCAATCATAATGTAGATTAACATTTTATTGCCAACGTTAGCCGACCGGCCCTCGTTCCGACCAAATCCAGATTTAACTTCGCTAATTATATTTCGATTCAAACTCTAAATAGCCTGCTCTATCGTAAAGCTCAGCTCAAATTAAGGTCTCATCGATTTGCTACTTTACTTTGTAAAGACGAGGCATCAGTAATAAATAAAACTATAAAATCCTAATACGTGTATTAAACAGATATTATACGTTAATTAAAACGATTGAGATATTCTAGAATATATCTATAGAACCAACGCCGAAATCGTGAAAAAAAAAATTGCCGATCCATACATTTTGTCATAGGTCAATAGTCAAAATTCGATGACCATTGTTCTATGCAATAGCTCATTTGCATTTCGGAATTGATTCTATATAATAATTTCTTCAGAATGATGAGTATAGTAAAATTCTAAAGTACTTTCGTTGTCTAAATTTACATTATAGTGTCGTTGGAAACTGTAATAGTGACGTCATAATTTGGACCGCACATTCTGCATTTCTGGCATCTTCTTGCACATAGCTCATGACATTTTGTATCCGCGCGTGGCTATGCAATTTAAATAATTTGATAAACAAGGTAATTAAAGAATTTAAACCAGCTTCACCGATCTCTCGACGGAGATTAGTATTTATTTTTTCTTAGATGCTAGGATTTTCTTTTTCTTAGGTCCTCTATGTTTAACTCTATGACTGTCCCAGATAAGTGTCAGAAAACTCTCGAAGCTTTTCATAATTAAGATCCAAAAATAGCACAGCCATAAAACACCTTTATTATTTTTAAACTCGTCTTATTACCCATTCCCGTCCTATATCTGTTTGATAAGTAAAATGGCCGCGAAGATTTCAGTGTGAATTTATCGTAAAGAACTTTATTCCGCGGTTATATTTTTATTATCTTATTAAACTGTCAGAAAGTTAAAGATTGTACCATTTTCGTTCCCTATTCTATTCGCTGCTTGGAAAGATTTACGAGAGAAGGAAAAACCTTTATTTTATTATCCGCTCCTTTGTGGTAAATGCTCATTTCATTTCTTTAAAATTAGAAACGTTAGGTAACGTGGTTGTTGGCCAAGCGGTCGCGGAAGTCCGGAACATTCCTTTCAACTCGGAATTAATCAGCTCACAGACCTATTATCTCCATAATGATGAGGAACTGCGCCAAAATTGCGTCTCAAAGGTTTTTAATTTTCAACTGCCACTAAACGCTGTCAAAGAATTGCTCTCCGACTCCTTTAAAGTGTCTCTCTTACACGTGTGCCTCTTTCTCATCTAAGCACTCGTTTTTTCTACATAAAATCAAATAAACGTCTCAGTTATTTGCTTTTTATTCAAATAACCTCCATTCAATGTAGCCGAATGAGTCTCTTAAGTAAAAGCCCGATTTATAAATGTGAGATCTCGCAAGGCCCATTTAGCATCGGGATACACTTTAAAGAGTTCTCGTTTTAATTTCTGCGTCATCGAGCCGTTTTTATTGCTACACGAAGTTCCAATTAAACGCTATAGGTAGTCGTAAATTTAGAAACGCAAACCTACGGGACCCTTCGATTGCCCTTTCATTAAATCGATTATGGGTCGAATGTTTGCGCCGCCTTTTATAGGTGAGGCGCTTGATAGCGAAATTGCTTTAAAAACAACAGTTTGACCCCGTTTTAATGTGTCAACGAACCTTTATTGGAGCTTTCGTATACCTTCTCTCCATAATGGCTTGATTGCAAACTTAAAGCAAGCAATATTTAAAGTGTGCGGCGTTCCTGCATGTGATGAATCAAGCTTAATGAACTCACTGTTTTAAACATTCCAGCTAGGTACGAAAATCCACGCTAGAACCAAAACTTGGTTTTACGTTAGTTAGAAATCCAACGGTATATTTTAGTATGCACTTTGCAGGTACCAATAATTTTGCTCCGCGGGCAAACAAATATTTTGAATCTGGTTTTATTATTAGAAGTTTGTGGTAGAGTTTAAGGGTTTATAGTTTGACTCGCCTACTTATTTGCTTCACTTTGTTTATGTGGAATTTTGTGATGTTATCTTTTGCAGAGCTTATTTGGGAAATAATACACCTTTGCGAGTTCCTTAGCCGAATAATATACCTAATTAAAAAACCCCCGACACAAAAATATTTGACAACAAACTTTCAATTGACTACCATTTTGGGCACATTTGTAGAATTTTGGTTCTTCCATCCCCACTTTAACCCACCATAACTCTTAAACGGCTCAATCGATTTTTATAAAACATAGCTAAGAACACTCTCGATTAAGTCTCCTTTCATCCAAAAAAAACTAAACTGAAATCGGTTCAGTGGTTCGGGCGCTATGATGCCACAGACAGACAGACAGACAGACAGACAGACAGACACACAGACAAACAGACACGTCAAACTTATAACACCCCTCTTTTTCGTCGGGGGTTAAAAACAGTGTTGTACTAACAGTACTGTTTCAGACTGAAAACATAAATTCTGGGCGAAAAAAGATTCGTATTTCTTTACACAGATAAATATGAAAATGTATAGGAACATCAATTCACATTCTTTCTAAGCATAGTAAGCACGCACGCCACGCAGTGTTATAAGTTCAGTATGTATTTTGATTTGTCCAGAATTGTTGGGCACTTGAAGATTGCGCCATTCTTTCCCATATGTCTGAATCATTGAAAGGTCACAAAAACCCACTGTCAGTTTTTTCACTAATAACTAAAAACCATTTAGTTAACAAAAAAAGTGTCAAAATAGACTAGAAATAGACATAAAACACACGTTAAACTTGTAACACCCTATTTCTTGGGTGGTTAAAAACAATCTCGTAAGCAAATCGGACACGCCATCGAAACTTTTTGAGCTCTGTTTTATTTGCTAATTAACACAAATTTAATAATACCACGTGAGTAAGGCAAAGGGTAAAAGTGACAAGTAAGGTTGTCTTATTGAAATAAACGACTTGTTACCTCTCCCCCAGGGAATGCCACGATACAAAAGCTAACCCTTACATTCTGTCCGTGTGTTATCTTTCATATTAACGCACTGCCTGCCGCCCTCATTACAAAGAGATTTTGAAAGCCTGTACGTTATTTGGAGATTTGGCTTATCTAAGATTATTTTGTTCTCGAAAATAAAAATTGTTAAGAAGTAATGAAAACGGAGATAATAATAAATTTACGTGATTTTCCACGCGAGTTTCTAGAATGTAATTATTTTTGGAATGTATAATTACAAATAGCGGCTTTGTTTCGTTTTTGTTCCCTAATTAACTACAATAACTATGAAACTAACAGTTTATAAACTTGCATTTGGAAACGTCCCGTGTAGGTGTAGATAGATCTTGTTAGCTGTTTAATTTTACAGCCACAAACTGCTACAAAGGCTAAGTTGAAGGAAAAGAAAGGATGGAAATAAAGTTATTTAATATTATTTATCATAGTAAAACGAGTTTATTACAAATAATGTATTTATACGTTAAATAACTCCGATAAGTAGGTGTAAATGATCCGCTTTTTACGATCGGGCAAAATAAATTTCAAGAATGTATAAGTAATGCATTGTCTACAAAGGAGTTTTAAAAAGAGCGCGGTTACACAGTCGAGTATCGGTTAACTTTAAAATATTCAAATCGATCTCAATTGAGGAAAGTTTCAAAAGAAGAATTTCTCCATCCACATTAAAACATGCAGGTGGGCATTTCACGGAGTTCCATTATTGACTGTACATTATTCATGAACTTTGTGACATAGCGGATTTTATGAGCAGGGCTCATAAGTTTAAAAAAAATGTTTCACTGATGATTGGGTAGAGACGAATTCAACGTTACTGACACTGCCCAATAGATAAGGAAGTTGAAATAGCAGTGGGTAGGGCTCATAGCATCCCCCCCGAGCGGGTTCCCGCCTTGTCGTGGCGGGGGGGCCTAGTAGCCAGGTCTTCCCAGCCTGGTGAACCAAGAGGAAACAATGGACGTCCTATGGCTGAAACGATGACGACGTTACATGTGTATTTGTCAGAGACTTACTTGTAAGAGGTTTACTATCGATAGATAGTTCGATTGGAGAGATTCGAGACAGTTTGATAAACTTGGTGACTAGGCCAACTTCAATAGAGACAGAAGTAATTTTGTGGTATTGTAAGTTTGAGCATTCGAAGTGAAAACAGGAAAGCTGTAGAATTATTTTGATGTCATTTTTATAATATATTTTGACAAATTTTGTAACAAAGTCCGCTAAACTCAAGCCGAAACTACATCGAAACAGAGGTATTTGTGGATGCGGGCTAAGGCTTTGTAGGCCGTGAATCTATTGCATAAAAGCCATATCTGCTTATCTCAAGAACATTTTTTTTTCGTTTGGTTTGTTTTTTTTTTCGCTAAGCAAATTTTCCATTTCGGCAATGTGTTTCCGAACTACACAAAGACGAAAAAAGCCGAGCTCTCCACATCTCCTCTCGTTTTTCGGGGAGTGTGAGGCCTACATGAATGGAGGGGCCATTCGTATTCTTCGTGGTTAGCTTAGTAGGTACATGCCAGAGTCTTGCACAGTTAAAAATAATTAAATGGTTTACTTATTTAGTACCTACATTTTTTAAATTTAACATTCTGGATTACATTTTCTGTGCCCCACATCTAACAAGTGAGACCGAGAATCCACAGTCCATAATGAACTAACCTTTTTTAAACGAACATCGATGCCTTGGTTTCAAATTAGACGAATCAACCGTCTTTATTTTATTTCGTCTTTGAACGAGTACAATGAAGTCAAAGGAAAAATGATTTATTGGATCAAAGCCGTTTACAAAGCTATGCCTTATGCCTTTTGTATTTTTGTTTCTCTTGGCAAGAATCGCGAATTTTATTTCGGTTCCCATCTAAATACCATTAAATTCAACACGCAACATAAAATTCACTCAATTCATAGATAAACATCCAACTAATTGATATTTACTTACCAATAAATAATAAATCACGTGTGTAGCAATAAGTTGGTACTTACATTAGATGAATAATTTTTTAATTAGCAAGTGGTAAAATATTTAGATTTAAGCTTAGTCGGTAATACCTAATTGCTTTTGTTTCAATTTGCTACCCTCTAAGAAAACGTGGGTTTCAGGTACAATTATATCGAAACACATCGTAATTAAATTGAATGTTATAAGTTACTTGGCGTAGCTACCGTCGTATTAATGACACGGGTCCCCCGGGCTACAGTCTATTTAACGTGTGTAAGCAAAAATTATTGAAATCTTATCGACAATGTCACTTCCCAGGAAAAAAAAACTTATAAAAACTGTCATACTCACGTGCCTATAGAGTTTTTACTTTCGAAATGACATTAGTCCGAAAAGTAATCGCTTATTAAAATAATCGGCCAAGTACGAGTCGGACTCGCTCACGGAGGGTTCCGTACTGTATGGGATTAAATATTTATTTTATTTTAATTTAAATATTTATTATTAAAGTGAATTTAAAACTAAATATTCTGTGAAAATTCCAAGCATCTACTATTACTATTATTACTATTATTAATATAGAGCGAAAAACGTCTAAAAGATCAGGTTTGTTGTTTGCCCCCCTTAAATATTTATTTTATTTTGTCTTTAGTATTTGCTGTTATAGCGGCAACAAAAATACATCATCTGTGAAAATTTCAGCTTTCTAACTATAACGGTTTTTGAGATACAGCCCGGTGACAGACAGACGGACAGACGGACATCGAAGTCTTAATAATAAGGTCCCGTTTTTCCCTTTGGGTACGGAACCCTAAAAAGGGTAAAAATGGGAGCTAATTACTAAGACTCCGCTGTCCATCTGTCTGTCTCGATATTAATAACGGTAACAGGTAGACGTTGAAATCCGTGCCTGGCGTGAACAAGTTGACATGTCAAAAATGGCAATTTTTCAGGGCGGCCGTTTTAAAGTTTGACCTCGTCTGGTAAATCGAGAAATTTGTTATATATTGATTTCTATGTCGTTTTAAAGTTTATTTATTGCTATCTTTCATATTATGGCAAGATATTACCGATTTTCTTTATAGTTTTTGTAATAATAGACTTGTCAAATCGTTCACCAACAAGTTATCAACTTATTCACCGAGTTGTCAACTTAATCACAACAGTTATCAAATTATTTCCTATTTGAATTAGTCTAGGTAACAAATGTTTTTTTGGTCAAACTTTTTTTGTACGCCTCCGAACCATATGAACGAGGTGTCATTCGATTCGGTTTAACATGTAGATATTAAAAAAAAAATATAATTAAAGTGTCGCTTTAAAAAAAATGCAAAAGGTAGTTAACTTCCTGGAGCGCGTGAGGATGTTTTTAAAAACTAGAAATTAAACAAACGTGTTGCCGATGCAAAGGCACTATAATTAATGAATTAAAATACATTGAGATATCTTACAAGCTAACTTAGGCATCTAGGTGGTCTTATTCGCAGACGTCAGAGTCAGCTCTACTGATAAGACCACTGCTCGGTTTTGTTACTGGGAACCGACCGCTTATCTATAGTATTAAATTACGTGGGAACATATTGCCTAGAGTACTAGAGGCGGTTGTGTACGCTGCAAGTACATAACTCCTCCCTCCCTAAGCGAAAAATTATCGGAGCGCTCGATTTGAGAGGGATTCCGATAATTTTGTATAAAAGGGATAATTTTAGTGTAAGAAACATATGAAATAATCGAAACTATACTTAAGACTACTAATCCTAACGCTATGACACTAATTGTAGAGTCATTTTCTCTGTTATAGGTTTCACTAAAAACTTCACTGTTCTTCAAAGCAAAGGCCATGTATTTAACTTCGTCCAGTGCAATCTCTCGCATGTTGAGTGCATGTGCACTGGATAGGTTCTCGGTTGCGCGTAATTTCGGAAGGTTGATGATGGGTAGTGGGGTCCCTGGGTCCGCTTCGGTGTAAAGACGGTGGTACCGGATGGTCGTCCCGTTGACAGTGACATCACAGGGTCTGTTCAGCGTCACAACGTGTGTTCCGCATATCTGCTGCTTCGAAGCCTCTTCGCCGCAGGTCTCTGTGAGGGTTGTTTCCGATCTGGTGTATAGTATCCAGTTGTTTTTATCTATTTTCTGCAGCTTCACGTCCTCGACGTGAATGGGGTGTTGCTTGCAGATGCCAGTGACGTCCTCGTACCTCATTAGTTTTTCCTCGCATGAGGGTCCGCTGTATGGGGCGCGGTTGTCATCGTCGCAGAGAAACTCGTCTCCAGCAGCGAGTGAGCGGCACGGCTTTACGATCGGCTGATACTTCAGCCCTTTCGCCAATAGGAATGGGTATTTAGGAAATATGGCAACGGTTAGGTTTTCAGGTTTGAGGAGGATGGGTAATGTGTACAATTTAAAATAGTTATACGTAACATTATCGGTCAGAGGGATTTCCAATATAAAGGTAATTTGGTCCTTTTTGATAAAAGATTTAACATCAATAGTTTCCTCAATTTTAATTAAATTAAATTCATTGGGTACATATACCAGGTTTCTAGATTCTGCTATCAAGTTCAAATGGTATAGCAGTTCGGTGGAATTAATTATAGACTGGTGTAGTATGGAGCTCTTGCTTAGAGCTAGAGCGGTTTCGATTTCACTTAATCTAATGAATATAGTCCTAAAACTACTTATGAATAGATTATATAGTCCTAACGCGTAAGATGATATACTTAAATTATTTTCTCGGATTACAGTCTCTTTAAGGGTAGTTTCAACCCTTCTTAGACGGGAATCCATCGTTAGTGAGTTTTGCTGAATTAACTCTGTGGCGTTTACTAGGCTGTCTAGCATTTTAGTAACAATCGTGATTTTCTTTGACAAAATAACTTGGTTATGACTCGATTCTGAGGTCAACCGATCATATTTAAGGGCGTCCTCGTGGTCTAGGTTGCCTGTTACAATCTTAATAATGGATCCTAATGGGTTAAGTATCCCACGCTTGAATCGTTGAGGAATTAGTTGGTGATACTTGTCTATGGTTATGTCGCGCATATATTCTGCGTGCATAAACATTCCTATGAATTCGTGCGGAAATGTTTTATTAGATGAAATTAATTGCTGAAATTCTGCTAATTTTGAAATGACTAAGTTGAGATCGGTCCAAATATTGTCTAACTTAATAGTTTTTAGAATTGTCCAACTGTCGGTTTGCATGTGAGCTTGGCCTTTCTTTACTGGCAGAAGTCCCGGATTTCCATCAAGATTTTGCAGATGAAGGGCGACTGCTGCTGTTGCTAGCATCGCGCTGCACCACCTGTGGAGGTCGTTTTATATTTTTAATGGGTGCTTTACTATTTTTCCTTTCGGTTTCTACCTTGACAGGGACAACGTTTTTCTCAACAGGGCCTATTACTTTGGCCTTCTTATAACGGGGTTTTTCTTTACTTTTCCTCTTATTTATGTCCTTTACGAACACTACTTCTGGGAGTTCCACGTCGGTTTCCCCACCTCGTTTCGACCTAACTTTTTCCTTGTCCGCCTTAAGTTTTTCTGATATGTGTGTGTACAGGTGTTTTGTTCGTTTACTGTGGTCTTTTACTAACTGCTGTGTATAAGTTTTTTCAACTTCTAAGTTAAACGGGTTGTCTGTGTCGGTATGCCCAAAGACAACTTCGAAGGGCGTTAGGCCCGTTGCAGTATGTATGGTGTGGTTGTAAGCCATGATGGAATAAGTCATGACAGACGCGGCGTCTGTGCATTTCTGTTCGTACTTAGCCAACCTATAAATTTCTATTAAGGTCGAGTGGAACCGTTCTACAAGTCCCATGGAGTTGGGGTTGTTGACAGTCCCTATGTGTCTCTGTATTTTGTGTAGGCTGAGGAATTCTTTCATGAGCTCGTTGTTGAACTCCGTACCGGGGTCTGAACTGATTTTCTTTGGTATCCCGTAGAATGAAAAGTATTTCATTAGGGCTCTTACAACTTCAGGTGTGGATTTGTTTGAGATTTCGAATGCTTGGCCTAGCTTACTGAATGCATCTACGAGGGTGAGGTAATACTTTCCCTCGATGCTGAAAAGGTCGATGAAAATTTCCTGAAAGGGTGCATCTTGGGTCTGAGTAAGCTGCAATACGGGTTTTATCGGTTTTCGATCATATTTGGTCTTTCTACATGCGTCACAATTATTTATCACGGCTGAAACTGTTTCCTGCATTTTGTCCCAGTAGTAAGTCCTACGAAGCCTAACTAACGTTTCTTTAATACCACGGTGACAGGTCTTTCCTTCATGATATTTTATTATTATTGCCTTCTGTTCATTCTCGTCGTCTACGTAAACTACTCGCTCTGTACACTCGACTAGATTTATTGTCCCTTTTCTAAAGATTTCTATAACGGTTGTACTAAATTGTTTGCGGTGTTCTGCGTTCTCGAAATAGATGAAGAGTTTTGCTTTTGGTTTAGCGTATTCCTTCAGAAAGTTTTTGATTAATTCGGGGTTGTTAATGGGCAAGAAAACTTCCAAAATTTTGTGTTTCCCTATGGAAATGTCTTTGACATGAAGTTCGTTTTTTAGCCATGAGTATACCAGGATTTGATTGGGTTTGGTATCAATGGCCTCGTGAAGGATTGGTATCCCGGTGGAGTCCATATCTTCAGCAGAGTGCACTGTGAGCGTCCTACTACTTGCTGATGGGGACGGAATAACCGGCCTCTCTATCTCTAGCTCGGGTAGCGATATGGTGGATTCGTCAGAGTCTGAGAGGGTCACAATGGAAATCGCGTCACTTTCTTCAGATAATTCCACGGTTGTCGGATTTTGTCGTGTCTGCCTACTCGTCTGTGGTTTAGGTTCTTGGTCACCTATGTTCACTACCATTGAGTCATCGTCGGTCAAGGCGTTAACTTTAACTCTGCTTAGGGCGTCAGCGTTAGTGTTTTGTTTTCCCTTTTTGTAAATTATTTCAAAGTCAAAGTCCTGGAGGCGTAACCTCCATCGTGTCAATTTACTATTGGGGTCTTTCAGGGAGTTTAACCAAGCTAAGGGTCGATGGTCTGTATAGATGAAGAATTTCCGTCCATACAGATAGGGGCGAAAATGTTTTGTTGCCCAGATAATAGCGAGCAACTCTCGCTCTATGGTGCTGTAACGAGATTCTGTGTCGCTTAAGGTACGGCTCGCGTACGCGACAGGTTTATCACTGCCTACTTGTCCTTGGGAGAGAACTGCCCCCAGGGCTACGTTCGAAGCATCGGTTGTTAAGATGAAGGGTTTGTCATAGTCGGGGTACTGTAAGAGTGGTGCGTGTGTCAAGAGTTCTTTGCATTTATTAAACGCGTCGATGTAATTTTGGTCTACTATAACCTTGTTGCGTTTTTTTAAGCACGAAGTCAGTGGTTGTGTAATTTTCGCAAAGTTGGGGATGAAGCGTCTATAGTAACCTACAAGTCCGAGGAAACTTTTGATTTCCGTCGTAGTCCGTGGGATTGGAAAGTTCATTACAGCTTTAATTTTGTCGTCATTTGGTTTTAGGCCATCCTTGGTGATGATGTGTCCCAGGTATAGCACTTCCCTGCGCAGAAATTCAGACTTCCCTAACTGTACCTTTAAATTGGTTTCCCTAAGTCGGTCAAAAACTAGTCTTAGTTTTTGGATATGCTCTTCTAGGCTAGACGAAAAGATGATTACGTCATCAAGGTACACCATACAGTGTAGTCCTTGCAGTCCTCGAAGGATATGGTCCATTGTACGCTGGAAGGTCGCGGGGGCTGTTTTCAGCCCGAACGGCATTCTTAAAAACTCAAAATGGCCGTTTTGCGTACTGAAAGCTGTTTTCTGTCTATCTCGCTCTTCTACCTCGACCTGGTGGAATCCACTAGCTAAATCTATCGTACTAAAGTACGTGCTTTTACCCAATTTGTCAAAAAGATCGCTGATGTTCGGTAATGGATATTTGTCGTCTATTGTTATCTCATTTAGGCGCCTAAAGTCGATTACTAGTCGCCATTTTTGTTCCCCGGACGCGTCCCTCTTTTTCGGCACTAAATGCACTGGGGCGTTCCAGGGGGAGTGTGACTCCTGGACTATGTTGTCCTGTAGCATTTTATTTACTTGATGATTTATTTCTTGAGCTTGAGCGGGTGCCTGCCTGTAGGGTTTTACATAAATTGGGTCTTCATTCTTTGTCCTAATCTTATGTTTTACTGCGTTGGAAAAGGTCAGGGGCAATTCGTCGCAATGAAAGATGTCTTTGTACTCATTGCAAAGCCTATAAATTTTCTCATGTTCTTCGGGGTTAGTGTGTTCTAGTTTTAACTTGTCTAAATTTTCAGTCAGTATTCTGTCTGTTTGCGGGTCTGTAGTAGTCACATTAGTCGCATTGAGGTCGCATTTGGTGGTCTCATATTTCGTCACTTGTAAGGGTCGTTTTACTGTAAGAGTCACTATTTCCTCTGATGTGTTTTGTATTACGGTGGTTGCGTATCCGTTAATGCAGTTTACTAGGGCACTGGGCATTCGTACACCAGGACCAAAATTTCGGTAGTCTAATATAGCCTCACCGGAGTGTTGGTCTATTGGTATTCTGACACGTTGTTCCGAACGGGGTTGCAACTCTATTTCATAGTCCAAATTTGTATTGATAATTGGAATATGGGTCGTTTTTGTTCTAAGCACGGAATGCTTTAAGTCTATTATGGCACCAAGTTGTCTTAGTAAGTCATTTCCTATCAGTCCGTCATATCTTGAGTCAACGTTATACAAGTAAAACTTGTGGCTGTCGTCTGTTCGGAATGTGGGCAGAAGCGGAATCTCGACTACTTCGCTATGTCTGCTAGATGCGTGCGTACTAACTACCTCGAAAGGTTCGTTCCTAACGCTTTCGTAGAAGAATTCGTATGCTTTCTGGGGTTTTAAAAATGATCTAGTACTACCCGTATCTATCATTAGTTTCGCGTCTATTTCAGGGATGTAAATGTGGGGTAGTTTTAGTGTGGGGTCACAGTTTAGCTCTATCACTTCTTGTCCTCTATGGAGGCCTGTGCTGTAAAATTTTCAGCCAGCTGTTCCTGAGCTGAATCTGTCAGTGGGGTCTCGTATGTCAAGTCGTTGTTGTATACGTCGTATTCAAAGTCGTTTGTAGGGTCACATTCGTATTGTCCGTACATGTCGTTTTCGTGGTCGTAGGGATAAGTATCGTCATGGTAATAATTTTGTTCGTCGTCGTGACCGGTTATCTCGTTGAGCTTGAATCCAGTGGGACGGGCGGTCCTCATGGATACGTCGCCAGATTGCAAGTGCGGCGGGTTAATTTGTTGAGGTGGTTGATAGGGTGGCTTGTAGCCAAATTGAGGAGGCTTATACCCGAATTGGGGTGGCTTGTACCCGAATTGGGGTGGCCTATAACCTAGCTGAGGGGTCGTCCCTAACTGGGGTCTGAACCCTTGCTGCGGTGTTGATTGTTGGCCTAATTGCGGGCGATAACCGAACTGAGGCGCGGAGCCTAGCTGAGGGCGGTAGCCAAATTGGGGCGCGGAGCCTAGCTGCGGGCGGTAGCCAAATTGAGGCTGTCCGAACCTTGGAACCGGTGGTCGATTTAAATTTTGGTTCCCAGGTATACCGAACAGGAATTGAGGCGCGGGAATCGCGGGTCTCATAGTATTCTGGCTACTAGGCATCGAAAACTGGGATCTAAGCAATTTTGACTTCATGTTATATTGTTCCTGGAAGTTTACTTCTTCCAGTACAATTTTTAGAGCGTCTTCCAGTGAGGTTGGGTTTTTCAACCTAACCAACCGAACCATTTGCTCGGGCAAATTATAAAGGAAGACGTTTAATGCGGTATGATCATAGATGATCTTCTTCGCGACTCTCATTTCTTCTGAATTTGACTGAAAAACTTTGGATATTAGAATGGCCTTAACATCTTGTATTCTGCTGCAGAAGTCCAAATATGATTCGTGATTTTTCATTTTTAGGGTTTCTAACTCTATAGCAACGCACTCCTCACTCCGAGGGTCACCAAAATGTTGCACTAGGACCTCTTTTAACTCGTTGTAAGTAGTGAAGTCGCTTCGCTCACTAATAACGGCGGCGGCCTTCCCGGTTAACTTGCTTGTGATGCATTGCATAAGAAATTCGTTTCGTGTGGGGGTGCCCTGTAGTTGTCGGAGGACATATTCACACTTTCTCATGAACAAATTTAGTAATTTAGTTTCCCCATTGAAGACAGGAATTAACCCTAGCATTTCCTTTGGAATTTCCGTTTGCGCAAGAGCGCCAACTCTATGTTCTTGCGCCATTTTAATTAATTTTAATTTAACACAACTATACTAAAATTATTCACTCCTAAATTAAAGTCTGGGTAGAGTTAATACCAATCCTATTACTTAATATTAAATATTCTTAATTAACACAATTTAATCAATTTAAGACCAAATTTTCCAAAATTACAATTAACACAAGCAAATCTGACCGATAACCAAGGTCTAAATTTACAAAATTCGAGGAAGATGGGGTGGAAGGTCAAGGATGGCGAAAAAGGCTTACTCACCAACCGACCTGCATCTTCTGCGCCCGTAGAAAACTTATTTTTTTGGTTCGTGAGGATAGCCGGAACGGATATCACTGAATTCAGTATTAACACCGTTTACTTAATGCTGCACAGCGCGGGGGAAATTCACCGAATTTAAGAGCGAACTTTTCGCGCTGACAGCAGCCGACTATCCTACCGGCTGCGCCAGTTAACTTCCTGGAGCGCGTGAGGATGTTTTTAAAAACTAGAAATTAAACAAACGTGTTGCCGATGCAAAGGCACTATAATTAATGAATTAAAATACATTGAGATATCTTACAAGCTAACTTAGGCATCTAGGTGGTCTTATTCGCAGACGTCAGAGTCAGCTCTACTGATAAGACCACTGCTCGGTTTTGTTACTGGGAACCGACCGCTTATCTATAGTATTAAATTACGTGGGAACATATTGCCTAGAGTACTAGAGGCGGTTGTGTACGCTGCAAGTACATAACTAGGTATATACAATTAATTTTAAAAAATGGCATTTGGTTTTTTGCACATACCTCAAAAACTAATAAATATCTTTCAATTTTAGAATAAGTTTCTATAAGAAGGAAATTTTTCAATGAAATCCTACCTACAGTACCGGGAGGTAGGACTAATATTTATAATTTCCCAGAAGGTTGAAAATACGTCATAAAACGAGTAAACTGTCTTGACCTGACTGGATATCATGTAGAACCTAAGAACTCACCAAGACAAAATAAATGAGCCCTTGTTTATCTTGTTTAGTTTAGAAGTTCCTATGACCACCTCCCGACTCTATCGTCAGAACAGCTCCATGGTACCATATTAAAATATAGGGATTAGTAGTAGGTAATCGATACAACTGTAATGGCAAAATACTATTTATTACTGTCCAAACAAAACATTAAATATTTATTCTGGATCCTAGAACCAGAACTTACTGGATCTCTGAATCTGATGAAGAATCAGGGTTGTCTTCAAGGGTTTTTAATTGAAGATCCATCCATCCATCCATCAGCCATAGGACGTCCACTGCTGGACATAGGCCTCCCCCATGAATCTCCAATAAGACCGGTTGGTAGCGACTTGCATCCAACGTGATCCTGCGGTCTTAATGAGGTCATCCGTCCACCTTGTGGGTGGACGTCCTACGCTGCGCTTACCGGTACGTAGTCTCCACTCGAGAACTTTTCGACCCCATCGGTCATCAGTCCTCCGCGCTATGTGCCCTGCCCACTGCCATTTCAACTTGCCAATCCGCTGGGCTATGTCGGTAACTTTGGTTCTTCTGCGAATCTCCTCATTCCTGATTCGATCTCGCAGAGAGACTCCGAGCATAGCCCTCTCCATAGCTCGTTGGGCTACTTGGAGCTTATTAATAAGGCCCATAGTAAGAGACCACGTTTCAGTGCCATAAGTCATCACTTGCAACACACACTGATCGAACACTTTCGACTTGAGGCACTGAGGTATGTCGGACGAGAAGACGCTACGTAATTTTCCGAACGCTGCCCAGCCGAGTTGGATTCGGTGATTGGCCTCTTTCTTGAAGTCGGACCTACCTAACTGGACTACTTGTCCTAGGTAGACGTACGAGTCAACGACTTCAAGAACTGAGTTCCCAACAGAGATCGGGGTGGGTACAACATGGGAATTACACATGACTTTCGTCTTGTCCATGTTCATCTTAAGACCCACCTGTTGAGAAACCCGATTGAGGCTTTCGAGCATCGTGCTGAGCTCTTCCATCGATTTTGCCATGACTACTATATCGTCGGCAAACCGAAGGTGAGTGAGGTATTCGCCATTGACATTGATGCCGAATCCTTTCCATTCCAGGAGCTTGAAGGCGTTTTCCAAAGCAGCCGTAAACAGTTTCGGAGAGATTACGTCTCCCTGTCTTACGCCTCTTTTTAAAGGGATCGCCTTGGAGCTCTCTTCCTGTACTCGGACCGACATTGTGGCGTTATTATACAAGCACTTCAACACTTCGATGTACCGATAGTCAACACGGCATCGTTGGAGAGACTCGAGCACAGCCCAAGTCTCGACCGAATCAAAGGCTTTCTCATAGTCCACAAACGCTAAGCAAAGTGGCAAGTTATACTCTTCGGTCTTCTGTATAACCTGCCGCAGCGTATGAATGTGGTCCATGGTGCTAAAGCCCTTTCGGAAACCGGCTTGTTCGGAAGGCTGGAAGTCATCAAGCCTGCGCTCGAGACGGTTCGTAATGACCCTTGAAAACAGCTTATAAACATGGCTCAGAAGCGAGATGGGTCTGTAGTTCTTCAATAAGGTGTTGTCACCTTTCTTGAAAAACAACACCACCACGCTTCTGTTCCATGCTTCTGGCGTGATGCCCTCGAGGACGACGGTGTTGAAAAGCTTCTGGAGGACTTTTAGTACCGGTGTTCCACCCGCTCTCAGAAGCTCTGATGTGATACCGTCATCACCCGGATTGTTGTTCTTGAGCTGATTTAGGGCCATTCTAATCTCGTACAGGCTGATGTCCTGGATATCTTCGGTGAAGTGTCGGGTCAGCTTGGCTCTTGGGTCTTTGGCCGCGCTGTTGACAGGCTTAGCGACCGAAGCGTATAGCTGTCCATAGAACCTTTCGATCTCCTCCAATACCTCTGCCTTGGTCGACGCTACACTGCCATCTTCTCTCTTCAGCTTTGTCAGCTGGCTTTGCCCAATAGACAAATTCCTCGCAATAAAGTTATATAATTGAAGATAAAAATCCTTAAATCCAACGTCAATTTGCTCAATGAGATCCATTAAGTCGAGATGTCAACATGTTCACGCCAGGCACGGATATTGCAGCGAAACTTAAATAAGTCATAGCCAACAAGTTGATATCTTGATATTCATGATTTAAATTATAAAACTACGAAAGGATTCAACTGAATATATCTACTTATCTAAATTTAAACGATAAAACTTGGTAGCCCTTAAATTGACGTCATTATTTATCACAATATAAACAAACAACCACAGCGGGCCATAACCTGATATCTCAATAAATCACGATTTTAACAAAAATACCTAGGCTGGCCTTAGTTTGACATCTCTATTTGTCAATTTATAGCTAGTACTCATACGCAGTGCATAAATTAACGAGTAGATATATCAAGTAACGAATAAATGTTGGCTAGTCCGCATTACGTTGATAAAACGAAATACCAAAGTACGTTCATAAAAACTAGTGCATCGTTAATTTGACATCATGATTTGTCAAGTTTTGTTTGCTAAAATGCAAGTTGTCAAGTTATTACCACTGGCTTTTTCGTAAAAAGTTGTGTACATTAAGAGTTGTCAATTTTTTACATACAAATATCGAATGCGTAGAATGCATTAAGACAATAAAAAAAAAAACGTGCAAGTCGAGATGTCAACATGTTCACGCCAGGCACGGAAATATTCGCTAAATTGTATTCTCACTTAAAAACTAAATAATTAAATTAAAATAAATAATGTTAAGGGGCCTCCCATACGGTACGGAAACTTTCGTGTGCGAGTCCGATTCGCACTTGGCCGACTATTACTTTAATTTGGCATCTAACGAACAATAACGTCGAATTGTAGCAAATGTATAGCTTTAGTCAGCTTTATTGCTGATTAGTGGCAATTTGACTACCTCGATTCTATCGTAAGGAAGTTACATTGATTTTGCTTTTACTGCACTAAATTGAGATCGTTTTGCTTTTACTCGATGTTTATTCCACAAATCATGTATCCTTTTCTCATCGTTACTCCACTTCTACAGTATTTTTATTATATTTTAGTGCTATAATCTGTGCCTTTTTCGCGTTGTGTAAACGTTGACTCGACGTGAATATGACTAATCACGGGACTTTTACAGAACTAGTCAGCAAAACCAGAACGTGGTTGCGATTGTTATAGCACAACTTTTTGCTTCAATAGGGCCCCCCCAACTAAAGTCAAAGTCAAATCATTTATTGCCACATATGAAATTTACATGCGGTTCTTAATTAACATGTTTTGTATAGTTATACATATGACCCTGATACGGGTATGGCAATTTTATTATTCGTATGATTCGTATTGGAACGATTTTTTATTGTGTTATCTAGATTATCGTTAAAAAAATCATCTAATGTGTAAAAACATTTGGATAATAGAATAATTTTTAGTTGTTTTATAAAACAGTTTTTCTTTTCGAAATCTTTTAGATTATTTGGCAGTTATTAATATAAACTTGTCAGCAAAAAGCAACACTTTTAACAATTTTTTTTTAAATAGTTTTGAGCGTATACAAATATGGTCACAGTCTATAAATTTTAATAATACAATTTAATTTACTTAATTTGCTATTTTGTTTTTTCCGGTACGCCAGATTAGTTATCATGTCATTGTTTACATCACATTATTAAAAAATCATCCAATTCAAACTGTGCTACCACAACAAAATACACCAACATATTTACCAAGCATAAATTAAATTCGACCAAAACCCTCTCAAATTAATCATACGTTATTAAATAAGAACGATGTTTGTGCTGTAATTAATTAATACAAAATTGAAACGCGAGAATCAAAGGGTTTCCCATAAGAAACAAAGCGCTTCGTTAACGTTTTCACGTAGGCATTGCACGTGACTTTAAAGCAACCACGTGCACTTTATAAGTCCACTATGAAAATAAGCTTATAAATTGTTAATTAAGTTAATTAAAATACGATGTTGCGGGTTTCGTTAGCCGTAGACTACTGATTAAATAGCTCAGATTCAGAACGCTTAACCCGTAGATTACAAAGCTGATAGATGACAAGAACGTAAAGGTCTTTAATAGAGACTATTAACCAGCAAACGTAGCGTACAACATCTACCAAGTAAATGATCAATGTACGACTTGGATTCGATAACTTTTTAAAAATACGTGCAATGTAATTATGAACACGGGTTTTACACATGTGGTTTTTAAAGTAAAGGTGAACATCGTGAGAGCATAAGTCATGCAAGAACATGCAAATTTGCAAGTGTACCTACACTACAATGGACCAATAGCCCTTCAAAGACTGTTTTATGCTCAGTAATAGACTTTTACAAGTTAATACGGTACAAATACAAGGATGAACACAACCGTATTTTAACACCAACTTATACAGTGGAGAAAAGACGTGAAGGACATACTCGTACCTATTACACCTGAAATGGTAACGTGAATAGATCACTACAACTACTCACTACATAGTATTAAAACAAAGTCGCTTCCTGCTGTCTGTCCCCATGTATGCTTATATCTTAACTATATAATGTATAATATACTACGCAACCGATTTTGATCGGTTTTTTTTTTTAATAGATAGAGTGATTCAAGAGGAAAGTTTATGTGTTTAATACACCTGTACGAAACCGGGGCGGATTACTAGTTATTTATAACAACAATCATGATGGCTTGTATACACGAGCTAAGCTTTCTCGATCGCACACCTCAACAAGCGCGTTAACATAAATTGAATGAGAATATTGCATATTTGTACTTCCAATATTTTCGACGACCGGAACACATTATAGGAAATTGAATTTGTAGGTATTTCGTGAACAGATTGTAAGTCAAATTGAATGCATTTAAACTTTTAATCTTCAATTCTGTTTGGTATACCGTTTTTGTCGCAGACCATAAAAAATGTATAAATATGAGCTCAGTAACGGTTCAGGCTCACAAAAGACCACAGTGTAAATACTCAGTCACTGGTATGTAAAAAGAACGTAATAGTACTGGATTTGTAATTTATTTAATCTGATTGCATTAATTTAACAATGATGCATTAGTTGATCATCACTCCACACAAATGCGAGCCAAGCAAAGCAAAGCGCAAGGGTGAATTTGTCTTGATACTAAAATCGATGCTTGTTGTAAATAAAATTGTGAACATTATGCATTCGAATAAATTATTTGGGATATAAACTAGTTTTTTTAAAACTGGATTAACACTAATCTAAGTCCACGGTAATTAAAAGGTCAAAAAAGGTATAGGTACCCATATATCGATGCCAGGTGGTCATCGGGGACAGTGGTAAGGCTAAATCAAAGCCTATGGAGAGGCCTATCTATATAGAGAAGCCTATTGGTGTGGCGCAGGGCCCCTCGCTCTCTAACATCATGTTCTCCATCCTCCTCAATGATCTGCCGGATAAATTCGTAGTGCGCACGTTCTGATGTATGCAGATGATATCGCTGCAATAGTCACTGCTCCAACTGTGGATCTACTGGAGTAGAAGTTAAATGGAGTGGCGAGTGATCTGAACACTTGGTTCAGTAAGTCAGTTCGAAGTAAACGGTCTAATGTTAAACACTGGGAAGACCCACTTTGTTCACTTTAACTCAGCTGGCCGTTTGTACAGACCGCTTAGGGTCAAAATTGGTAATGTTGAAATGGACCAACTTAAATCGACAACTTTCTTAGGATTTCGTCTAGACAGTACTCAGATATGGGAAGATCACATCGAGAAACTGTGTGGGAAGATAGGTGCGGCGTGTTTTGCTCTATGGCGGATATGGGAATTTACCGTACTCCATGGTCCGGCAATACTATTTCGCTTCCGTCCACTCGCAACTTCAATATGACATCGAGCTCTGGGGGCGCGCTGACGATTGGGAGCGCGTCTTCAGATTGCAGAAACGAGCCGTGCGAGCAATAGTGCGAGTGTCAATAAAATATACCAGAAAAACCATAGACGTAGGCTATTCATCATCATTCTGTTCACTGCTAAGCATAGGCAACCCCCATAAATCTCCAATTAGACTACGTACTTGAGAACTGTTCGACCATTGAAACTAATATTTTCTCAATTTTTGTTTATTTTTCTATTAAGAGGGTTATAATCAGGGTGAGAATTATTCAAAGTCTTGAATCAGGGGGATAATTAATCAGGTTCCCAAGGCTAACCCTTTACCGTATCTCCTCTAGATGCACCTGCGACCCTTTCCGGCCGTATTTGCATTTGGTTAAATTATTCATTTACGCTTGAAAAGGCACATACAAGAGCTATGATATGTGTAGAACATTATTATGAGGATTATTCGTATAAGGATTCAAGGTATAATTATTAAAGTTTGTAATTTATTTGAGGAAAAGTTTATTATTATCATAAAAAATAAAACAGTACAACGCATTTTCATTTTAAAAAATACATAATTTGTGTTTCATTATTTTTGTTTTAGGTAAATAAGTTAGTAAAGGCCAGGTGGCTAGCCCTGGTGTCAGAGTTTTTATTTTAAAAGACGTAGATAAAGCTATGTGAAATATATAAGTGTCGTAAATGAAGACATCTACAATAATTCAGTTTTTAATTGTTGAAAACATTTTTAGGACAATTAAGTTTCTTCAAAATATATCTAAATTTGAATACCAGAAATGCGGTTACTTTGTATAAAATATTTCAATTAGAATGAGCATTCTTTTGATCCAGACGTAGAAGCAGACATCAGGTCGTCTATCTCTACTTTGAAGTTCTTACAAAGTATAAAAGTATTTCTTTGAAATAATGTAAATTGTGTATAAATATACATCAACGCAACATGTTAAAAAATAAATAACGTTATTTTAATCCATAATGGAAAGTTTCATGTTAATTGAGGGGTCCAAAAGCAAACCTGCCACTGTCCAATTAGGCCAAAATTTTACTATTAATGCCATCTTGTAGATTTTTTAAACACTAATATTGTCGTTACTTCGGTTTAGTTTCAATGTAGGCACTGTCCCATAGAAAAACACGTATTTCTATCGAAATAAGATTCAAAATCGACACTGTCCTATGTAACATTAGATTCAAAGCTGTCACTGTCCTATTTGGCCAATCAACGGGCTCCATTCTTACACCGGCAATATGGCCGTGCCGTTGTTTTCCTAAGCGTTTATGACACTGTCCAGTGTTTTAGATTCAAATGTGTCTTTGTCCCTGAGTAAGAAACAAAAACGCTACTGTCCTTATTAATAATGGTAAAAATTTAAACATTTTTGTAATAATAATTACACCTAGATGTGTTACATAAAAGTTAAAAATTAAAACATGTGACAAATAATTATAACACTGAAAATATATGAGAAATCGAGCATTTGATCACATTTTCGGTGTTTTGACAAATTTAGGAAGCATGGACAGTGTCATGTTTGCTTTTGGACCCCTCAATTAATACATAACTCTCATAACAAGGGTAACTATTTTGGCTAAAACGTGCTCTTCTGTAAAGTTAGTGTTTTGTAGATGTCCGCTTCTACTTTGCTGCCATCGATTGGGTTGGTAGGGTAATACTAAGTTTTAGTTTAGAAGAAAAAGTCAAAAAAAAATAAAAATAAAACAGCATAGAATTTTGTCAATTACCAAAAAAAAATAGATGTACCTATGACCTAAAAAAATCTACCACTAGACTGTTTGGAACGGGTAATATCCATCATAATTATTTTGTATGTTTTTGTTATTTTAGTTCTACGGTAGCCACACGGGTATTTTTTATTACAGTTCTAACAACTTTCAACTGCAGCAGTAATTAGAGTAATTCATTTACCATTCTTACTGGTAGTAATATTGGTAGTAACAGTACTGCCACTAGTAACAAACCATACATTGTTACATCACGCTTTACAATAATAAATAATCAACCGGAATATTAGATAAAGTGTTATTTAAGATTTTTTTGTTTTTCTGCAAAATAATTAATTACCTATCTAATACTCGTATCTAATCTAACATGTTCGAAAATGTGTGATCAACGGGACAGTTCTAAGTCATTGTGATTATCCATCATTAAAATCAATTTCTGGCTTAGACGATGTAAACTATACACCGAGTTAAAACTGCCTAAGTACGCAAATTAAAAAGTAATTTGAAACAAAATTCATTATTTCATCAAAAGGTAAAAAACTGAAGTAAAGCCCAAAGTTTATTAAAAGTTAGGAAATCGTACCAATTAAGCTTACCTTAAACTCTTTCGTTAACCAACCTAGTTAACTAACTTTGGTACGGAAATTCAATTCTCAATCTATTTTAATGATAAGTTTTAAAAGTAACGGAGAGAAAACGGTATTAGGTATAACAGATAGTTTCAATTTAAATTTAATTCCGGGATAAAGCGTATTCGGAATAAAGGATACTGGAATTATTTTCTGCTACACGCAGCGAATGTAGACGTTAAATGTAGACGCTGAGGCAGCATTTCAATTTATTGTCCATTGATCAGTTGTAATCTTCAGTGTTAGACTTACCCGCTATTTTATAGACATTTACCATTACCACCAGTACGAGTTTGTGACTAAACGCGAACATATTCGCGAAAAAAAATACATTATGTTTTTACTCATATTAAATTAAATTTCACAGCAGTTTAAAATTGTGAATTTTCAAAATTATTGATACGTAGTAAATTAACGCTACATATAATTCAGATTTTCGAAGACATTGAATGTTATCCAAAAAGAAAACCACCGTTTGGCAACGTATACCTATTTACGTACTAGCCAATTCAAGAATATTTTTAATTAGATAAACTTTATTAAATTTAAAAATTTAACTTTTCCTACGTAGTATTTACGATAGCATTTGCATTCATGTCAGTATTATGTTTTTTCTTCCGTTCTGTCTCCCGGGGGACAGATCCGGAGGACAGACTGGAATAATCCGTTTTTACAAATATTTACTCGTATGTTCTTGCAGAACATCTAGGTAGTTCCAATTCATAAGGTTTGTCTTTTGTTTCTTTGCTTCCATAATCTTACAAGATTGTACCGATATACGAGTATTCGTATTGATATACGAGTATTTCTATAGCGACATCGCCATTTACTTCATGTATCTAATAATTAAAAGATACAAAATGTTTTGTTCATGGTTTGCTATGAACAAATATAGTTTTTTGCAACCAAACATTATCAATTGGGCCATTTCCACCTTGCTAAATTTCCAATCACAAAAACACTAATTTAGCAACTATTACAATCTCAACAGTCAATCCTTTTACTGACTTCCTAGCAAACGCGTTAAGATGTTGCTCTATTTCTGAATAGCATTCGCAACTGGAGGTCTTATTAAAATTAATGAACAGGCACGCCCGAAGATTTGACGAGAAGATTGGAAGCGAAGACTTTGTTTACGACTCAGTAATTTGTAATTAAAGTGAAACGACAGCCGCTGAAAGTTACTTTTGGCAGATGATTTAGTTATCTGTTATGAAGTAATACTGGAAATATGGGGTTTCTATTTATAGCGCACTTTGGGGTTTGTAACGGGCTTCGTTTGAAACGTCCGTGATTTAATTAATAAAGGGTTGTTCTTGATAACAAGTATGGCTGATTATTTAAGTACGTAGCTGCGTAATGAATCAACGAGAGGTTTTAAGTATTCTAAATAAAGTGGGTGTAGAGTTTTATTTGAAGACATTTAACAAAATTTAGGCCTTGGCCCAATGCTACCACTTAATATTACTACGGTATCTTACTTTTGTGACCTCGTAGATTTATGGTGCGAAACTATTTAAGACTACTTAATTTCCAATGTATAAAAATAGTAAGAAAAATCTATCGAACCACTATCTACATATTTTTTGTATATTAGGTACGTGTAAGAATATTTCATGTTTTAAACTAGCTTGTTTAATGCAAGAGCAAATACTAATTTAATTTATACGCTTTAAAACAACTAGTTTATAATATTTTGATCAGGTAAGTACATTTTAATCGATATTGAAAGCGTGGTCATGGCGCGAGCGAGCTTAATGGACCACGAAAACATCATATTGCCATTCAATGCCATTTTACAAAAAAATATAAAAAATACCTTGTTTAGATTCTATGCTTTGATGTAAAAATTGTGAGTAAGCTCTCAAAGTAATATTATGAAAACATCTAGTTAAAACTTAATACTTATAACATGGTTGCTTTAACTTATTTCTAATATTATCAACTATACTCTCAAATCAAAATTCGATGTGCATTGCTACAGAATAAAAAAACTAATGAGACTACCACATTGTCCTATTCCGTGGACTCCGCCGTCCTTTTCACAGACGGCACTATTTAAAATCTCTTTTAAAATGTTCTGAAGTGCTTACATTTGTTTTTCACGTCCGGTACAATAAAACAAACAGAGTTACAGCAACACTAAGCTCTTTGTTAAGAATAAAATAGTTATCATTTGTAAAAGGAAAGGTTTTTAATAGTCTTGAGTTTCATTTTAACCATCAAGCGGTAGCTGACGGAGCATTTTTCATAAAATGAATTAGACTGCGTTAGATAAATTACAAAGAAAGTTTGAAAGCTGATAAAAACTACTCACTTCTTAGGATCCCGGGGATTTTGAAGGCAACAAGATTAAATTGTATCTTTTAGGTCATTCTACGGTCCACTAGCTTCCTATAGAAAACTTCGGCTGCGATTATGTTGTTATCCCAGCACTTTCTTGGCTCTACAGCATTATAAACGTTTTAAAATTTGACCGGTTAACCAATTGCAGTAGGCATGATGACTCGGTAAAAAAAATCATTGTTATAACTAGTCTGTGAGTTAGATTAACAAAAAATATTGGACAACAAATGACAATGATAAACCTTGTCAACGTTTGGAAGTGGGAGTCGTGACGTCACCTCTCACAGAAACCTATACATTTGTACAGCACTTGTGACGTCACGCGGAACTTTGACGGGCTATATCATCATACATTTTTGTTTAATAGGCAAAAGAAAAATACGTGTAAAATATTTTTTGCCAGTTTATCTGACGGACTGATTATATTTTTTTAGTCATCATGCCACATGTTAGTGACGCCCAAGTATGATGGAAGCTAGGTCTTTTTATCGTAAATAAGTCTACATTTGACCACCACCTCGATGGTAATCGACGATGTAAAGAATAAAATGTAAAAGTAAAAGGTCAACCTCTAGGTTTTTGTCCTGTCATGTCTTTAGATAAATTTATTTGGTAGAAATATTGAAAGAAGGTTTTAAAATAAATACCCTGACAAAAAAATTAGTGAACAGGCATATTAAACTACATAAATGTTACAAAGAATGTACTAAAAAGTCTTATCCGTAGCGCCAACATTCCCCATTCAAAAATACCTTTCAAAAAAATTATCACGCGTAAATGTTTCTTTTGAAAAGCCGTACAATAAACAGGAATGCAAAAAGCCGCACAAAACCGACTTCACGTGCGAGTATACCTCGTAACTTCGCTGTATGAACAAAAACAATTCCTGTTAGAACAGACAGCTACGGAACACGAGGAATAAATACAGTTTCTATTCAATTGATGGTCAAAAAAGTGGTCGTCTGTTGTGAGACTTGGCTGCAGTTATTTATTAGGGATCGAGGCAGTCGACGCGATCACTCTGCGTCGTCCGCTAGGGCAGGCCATAAATCTGGGCCTGCAGGCTGCACTGCAGTCGACTTCCGGATCATGCACCCGACCCCCGGGCCAGTCTGCTAATGCTAGCTGACTTTTTGCCTTATGCCGTCGAAACTTGAGAGGTGAGCTGGACAGAGCTGTTTCGTTTTTGATTCGCAACCTAAATTACTTATCATAGCTGACGTGGAAAGCTGATGGAAAAATTTGAAGAGTGGCAGTTCTTATGGGGACGATGGAAACGTTACAGTCAACATTTTTTTATTTACAAGAATATTACGTTTTTGAAAAATTTCAGGCACACTCAGAATTAAATGTTTTTTTACTGTGCTGCATTCCGAAGAGCTCTTCGGAATTTTTCAGCTGAAAGTACAAATAAAATCAAATTTTCATTGAAATACCGAAATGAAATACGCGTTTGTGATACTCGATCTGTATTGTAAGGCAATCACGTCTATTTTTATAAAAACATATTATATTAGTTCATTTTAAAAATAAACACAAAAATTTCATGAATAAGTAATTGAGTTTCGAAATCTAAATGGACATTCTTGCTCGAACCATGTATTAAATAAGCCTGCATCGGTAATTTGACGGCGAGACCACTCTACAATCAAAGTAAATTGCCTCTATATCAGACCTCGAACAAATTTGCAGTCGAAGTTAGTTCTATTGTCTATCGATGGAAAATATTTGTTCAAATCGAGTCTGCATCGATATCTTCGTCTGCTAATTCGGGACGTTCTATCTCGATAGCGACCCCTAGACCTCTATTACAGTTAATGGACCTAGGGTCAGAAGCTAAAAGACACCCACATTATTTATTCCCATCCATGGGCCATGGTACCTATCCCGGAAAATGTTATAAATATGTAAGAAGGGTTATAAATAAAGCATGGTTCGATTTAAAAGATTGATACAGTTGGGTCTAGTGCCGTCTTATACCGATCTAATTTAAAGGGTTGGGTCAGAAGTTACCTATTCTGGTTATCTGAGAGATTTGAAAGTCTTGATTCATAGATCGGATATTTTTTATTCTTGTTATCAATGAATGTAAAAGAGTAGATAACAAAATCTATTTTTCAATATTTTCTGTGTTTTGTTAGGTTAGGCCTTAGTTACGAATATTTTCGCAGTAAGTAACTTAGGTTCTGTATAGGTATTTTAGTTGCTAAAATGCAATAGGAGATGTTTGATGATGATGATGAGATGCTCACACAGTTTAAATTTTTTAAGGACTAAGTATCTAAAAGTAAGCTGAAACATTTATTTATACTTGTATTACAATGAATATATTTTGAGTTTTAAAATTTAGGTAGGTACATAAATATGTTTCAATACCTACTTATCATGCGTCAAATGTTTCCTACGGAAACTCATCCTGATTTCCCCAACCACATTTTCAATGCCACCTTATTTTCCCGTCATACAAGGCAATTGCATCCCAATGCAAAAGACTACACGAAGGGTAGAAAGACAACTTCGAAACAGATTGACAACTTGAATAAAGAATGACAAATACTTGTAATCGTCGGATACATTTTGAAATGATTTTAATTTTATAGTGCATCCCATATAGGTTTATCTCAAAGAGTTATCTTTATGATAAACATTTCAAAAATTCGTCGCGAATGCAGGACTCGAGCTTGCGTCTTCGGATCACTAGCCCGACGCCCGAAAAAAATTACTCTTTGAGATAAACCTAGTGTGGGATGCACTATAAAATTAAAATTGTTTTATTGATTTAGTAGTGTACTATCTCTCGTCAATATTCAGAAGTTCTTATAACTTCAATTGAGTGATAACCTGTCTAGTCTAATACGGGTATCACAGGTGGCGCCGGCAACACTAAATGATAAACACTTCACAATTTCGACGCAAAGTCAGGACTGCGAATTAGCTCATTTGTCGAGCGTCGGGCTAGTGATCCGAAGACGCAGGTTCGAGATCTGCATTCGCAACGAATTTTTGAAATGTTTATCACAAAAATAACTCTTTGATCGAATACATTTTGTTTGGAGCTACAAAAAACAATAATTTCGAATCGAGCTGCCGACTGCAACTGCCGACAACACGCAGCGACTGCATGAAGTCGGACTCAGTTGAAACACTGGTTTGTATGTGTTAATATGAAATATTAACATATGCAAAACAAGGTTTGTTAATATGAAATATTAACACATTAGCCAAGCGCCGCGGCAGCAGCACGACGACTACTGCACATGCTGCTGGTGATTGATATCGATGAATAAAAAGTTATGCGAAATTGAAACAAACTTCACTCACTCAATACATACCTAATACTACAGATACTTACACAATACAAAATATATAATCAGGGACAAAAAAACACTAGAATTAGATTTCAAAACCTGTACAACTTTTTTAAAGAAAAATAAATTATACAAATCAAAAATATGGCTTTCTCTCTTCTGTCTAGGTATTTAATCAGCCTACGTCCGCCTACTGCTGGGTATAGACCTTTCTTTACAGTAGAAAAAATATAATACAATAACAAAACCTACAAGATAAAAATTACTTTGTGCCTACATGACTTTCGTAAGTTTCCCGAACTTTTCTCTTTGAACTTCTTTATTCCTAGTAGTTTGTGGTATACTCGCATGTGCAGTTCTGCACGATCTTTATAGCGCATGCCAGGGCTAGGCATGTTTGCTTCGACCACCCATCACCGTGGTTATTGAGGACGCCCGAGAAATTATTACCGGGAAAGCAGGTACTTTACTC
Source organism: Hypomecis atomaria (assembly GCA_964007245.1). Classification (NCBI taxonomy): domain Eukaryota; kingdom Metazoa; phylum Arthropoda; class Insecta; order Lepidoptera; family Geometridae; genus Hypomecis; species Hypomecis atomaria. The sequence continues at coordinate 14,929,476 of OZ023284.1, read as the reverse complement.
GTTATTTACTGCTTTCCTACACCTGCCTCTACTTGTTTAGATTGAAAATTTTAAGAGAAACACTTCGTCTCGTTTGTAGTTAAGCTAGAGTTAGCGCGTCAACGGACTTTTATGGTGACAGAGTGTTGTTGTTGCTGAAACGAGCTCAAAGCGTGTGTATTTTAACTGAAAGCTTTGTTGACTAAATGCTATTTATTTTAAATGTTACATGATTTTTACACGTTTAGTAGTTGTGAATTCGATGGATTTAATTTGTGGCACTTGACTTTAGACTGACTCTACAATTGCAAAAAATCAAGTGGAGCTTATTTTAAGAATAGTTAAACGATGTATGGAATATTTAACAAATAATTTGTGTTTTTTCTGTGTCTAGAAAAAGTAGTAAACGTTACAATGTTCTGTAAAAAGAAGTTTATTACTTGAGGGTAATAAGGATCTAAGTTATTCGTAAGTATTCGTCTATTCTCAGTAAACTTGTACATAATTAAGATTAATACGACTTACTTATAGCCCGAATTATACAAGTTGGCGAATGCCAAGTTAGCTACAAGCAAAATCCAATCCTGACTGAAGCACATAAAGCTGAGCGTTGATTGGATATTGCGCAGCTTGTAGCTAACTCCACATCCGCCGACTTGTATGATTCGGCATATACCTCTATGTAAAACTAATGTTCTAAATATTAGTCTTATGAAAAATGTGTCGATGTTATGAGCTGAACCTTATTTTATTTTTACTCGTCCAAAGAATAACTGTTACCTGTGCAAAAATGAAGGTAAATATATATCAATCGGACGAAAGCAAGCCATTCGTGTCTCCGCTCAATACCGGCTGTAGCTAAATACCTAAATCCGGAACCATTGCAGGTAAATATTCTTCCGAGTGATGAAATAAAGATGTTCTCAGGTAAATGCGGCATTATCGGTTTATACTCACCACAGAGGGTTCCACCTCATCATCCCTCCTTTGGAGCCATGCCGACCGGCCCCGAAGGTTTATAAGGGACTCTCTACGCAAAAAGAGCTCATGATGCGTGAATAATTTCCTCTATATAGTGTTTATGCTTGCGGTAAAGTTAACTCAAGTTTATTTAACAAGTTCGCCACACGAGTCACTTCTCGCCTTTAACTACCCAAACCCTCCCAAAGCACAATTCAGAAAAGTTACGTGATTTGAAACTTTTACGCACAAAATTCAAACAATGCAAGGAAAAATCAACTCCGCAAAAAAGTCCGAGGGTAAGTAAAATATGCAAAAGTAATTTTCTTAGATTTCCACCTAAAGAAAGGGAGGTAAGCTTTTTGTAGGCGAATAGTTTCACACTTGAACTTTGATTCGTACTGGAATTAATTTTACCTGGTAGTGTGTGGACATCTCTTATTCATCGGCGGCGGCAGGCGGGTAGCCTTGAACGGGAATTTACAACAAGGGCGGCTTTTAAACTTGCAAGAGCAACAGTCTCCCAACTCTACAGAACAAAGCTCTGGTATCAATTACGCGATAAACAAAGCAAAATGTCTCTTTTGGTAGAACAAGCTAGCCCACGAAACAGTTTATGACTTACAAAGCAGGCAGACCTGTGTTGTGCTTACAGTTTCACAAAGAGCTTTTGAATAAGGTAAGCATAATATTTACGTCATGACGCAAAGCAAAAACTCCCAGAGATGGGGGTTTTCCCTCATGTCATTTTATATGACTGTGTTTGCATGTGTTTCGTCAGATCGTTGGTACGAGGTCAGGTTTGTAGGCACTCTGTAAGTATAAATAAGTTGCATAGGTGATGAAATGATAGTTACTCGGCCAGTTACATTGCGCTGGCCAAGCAGAGTAGGTAAACTTGAAAGGTCCTTAGAATTGGGAATTACTATAAGTTATTATTTCGTGTAAATCGGAGTTCCCCCTAGGCTGGTGCCAGTGACTCCTTATGCGATATATGTAAATGGTAGTAATAGGGGTATTAGGGATACTTATAATTTGGACACAAAGAGTTCAATTTATAAGTAATATAGATGCACCAAGTGCCCATAGGTTCAATTATAGTTAGAAATAATTACGTTTCTAGCAACCTATACGAGGCCAACATGGTGTAGTGGATTTACGACCCGAGTAGACCTATGTTCAAACTCAAATAATTTATTGCAACATATGAAATTTCAGCACGATTTAAAAGCCAGTACAGTACAATAGGCTTTTTTACTAGTTTTTGGAAATAATTTTAAATTATTCGTTAGTACATAATAAGCACACTACATTTATATTTTCGAGACATCTACTGTATAGTTCACATCTAAAAATACTTTAAAAGTAACTTACAGATCCAATAATATATTATTACTCCGAAATCCCAAAACACAAATTACACAAACAACAGGCAATCGATAAATTCTTGTTTACTATCATGTGACGTCAGCAGAATTGCCACCTTTCTTAGAGCGTTCACGTCACAGGTAAAATATCAAAAAGTGTCGTATTTTATTTCGTGCGATTTGCGAAAATTAGACATATTTTAGTTTAAATAAAGTGAAATATGTTTTTTTCAGGCTATTATCTTTAAGGATTTCCACAATCAATAGTATGTTTTAAATGTTGTCAAATAGCCTATTATGTCTCTACTTCTAAGATCAATCCAACAACGATTTATTATGAAAACCAAGTGTAAGTGTTATCCGAGAAGGCGTAGGAAAGTCGCAAGTTACGTAAACGTTGTTACCTCCCGTACGTCGGGAGTCCGAAGTTACGCTCCATACGAAAGTGGTTGTTACAAACTACTTTCGTTACTCTATCTAACTTTTGTTCTTGAAGGTGAGCCATCGGGTTAAGTTGAAGGCGGCTTGTTTCGAGCGCGAGCACGCCTGTTATAAAATCAATGCGGGCTTAACGGCTTTGTGCTAGTTAAAATGTCGGAAGTTTGCGTGAGAGTGGCAACTTCGCCTCTATACCCACTCGACCGAAACCGCTCTCCTAAACGACTTACTCATTGTGGAAATCCACTCGAGTGTCTTGAGGAAATTTAAGCCCAAAACAAACGTAACAAAGCCATCATTTAATCTTTCCCATTAGGTGTCCACTCGAGAATCACAATTAACTCGAAACGATTTGTAATGGAGGCCGCCAATCTATTTAAGGGGCCACTGAATAATTTATTTTAATTAACCGCGGAAGACAGCGCGCCATTTTTCGTTTCCATCTTATTTTGCCGGGTCTATGATGTCGTTCTGAAACTGCGACATTCATTCAAAAAGTTTGAAATCGAATTAAATTCGCCCCTTTAACTAAACTCAATTTTCTTTCACGACTTCATTAAGCGAAGCCATTCCGGTGAGCCTCAGTAATGACCTCAAAGAACGTTAAATCAAGATCGAAAGGGAAAGATAAAAAGTGACTGAAATTTTATACTTTTATGAAATCGCTCTTGAAGTCAACCTTTGTAGCCATTTTTCCGTCCCCCGGAAACACAATGCCTTCAATTCCTTCTAATTAACCCCCGTCCGAGTCGTTCCTCAGGCCCGACCGGAATACGTCCAATTTGCTATTACAAATTGGCAGCTTTGATTTGTACTGAACTCAAGTATCAATTTAGTTTCGAATTAGGCGCCTGAAAGCTTGAAAGGTAGCCTTCAAAGCGGAACGGGTACTTCACCGCGCGCTGATAATAATTATGCAACGGATAATAATAACGTAGGCATGTACACGTATTTAGCAGTAATTGTCAACGATAGATGTTTGCTTACAAAGAAATGACAGCCTGAAGGTGCCTGTTTAATGACTATGAATGGTAGTTATTATTAACAACCTCTCTCCTATATTACATAAATACATATATATATACGTACTCATACTTTCAACCAATTAATACTATGTGAAACGGAACAAAGAGAGCTTAAAAGCACCAGGTACATATTTTAAATCCAACACGTAACCGTGGAACCTTCAATTTGGGAATTATCCTAAAAACGACTGCTGAATTATTCAAATCTTGAATTATCGACGAGTATCTTCGGCAATTCAGGACACAATATCTCCAAAGAGAATTATTTATGCTAATGCGATTGACTGCATAGAATATTAACTATGACAAAGTCACTTAACTAAGTGACGAAACTACATGAATCTACATGATTGATTATGTAGTCACTTGTAAATAGAAACCTGCCAAACTTTAATTAATTATGAAATAATTTTAACGACAATCAGTAACACAATAGTTCGGCCGTTCAGAGAATGCGTTCCTGACACGTCATCTTGAGTAAACGGTAAGTTTTACAAAAAACGTTTAATGGAAACAAAAGATGCGAAATTTTATTTTCTACAATAATGATCTTAATTTTTTTTGCCCTTAAGTACATAGTTTCCGAGATATCGGCCAAAAACATTTTTTCAAGATGACGTGTCAGGAACGCATTCTCTGAACGGCCGAACTATAGCCAATCTGGGGCTAATGTTCTAACATTCTAACTAACCTATAAACCACGTCACATACAAGTAAAAAATTGGTGCTTACGATTTGAATGAAAAGAACAATTTTACAAACAAACGAGAGTCCAGAATGAGGATCGGGAAAAGTATGCTAACGGTAATGTGCTTTATTGCTCGACTTGTTTATAACCTTACCAATATGGAATTAAATGACACGATCACTACATTAACGTTACCTACCTATTTTATTGTAAAGTTATTTAGTACAAAATAAACGGCAAGAAGACCTGGAATACTAGCAGCTGTTAAGTATTTTCCGTCGGATCGATGTTTCATTTAGGAGTACTTTTTACACAAAATCTCGAAGTTACAATCGGGCTCCGTCGCCGGTCTAGCAATACCACGGTCGGTCTCGTTCAATATTGCTCTACGAACGAACTTCCTCTTTTTGCCTTTGACTCGTTTTTAACATCTCGTTAAATTTGCTTCCCGCAACCATCGCCATTTCCTAGATGAAATTCGATTAAATGACGTTGGAATTGAAGGAAATGATAGTGATCATAGTCAATTGTGCTGGAAAGGATTCGGTTGGTCAGCTATCTAAACATTTTTGTCACCAAATAATAATTTACCCAAATCTTACTCTTTTTTAATTGGTTCTTATTTTTATTTTTTTCTTTCAGACTCTACTTATAATCTCTATTAATAAAATAGTAAAATTATTAAATTTTGCATATTTTACTAGATAATGTTTTGTTTTTGGATAGGTAAATATGTCAACTGATATGGTATGAAACACAAGTTCAAAGTTCTAATTATCTTACTACCACTTCTCGTTTTTATTTTAAATAGATACACAAATTAAATAAACCGAAGCTGCCATCACTTACCCTGGAATATTCTCCATTCAGCTTTTGCAGAGGTGATAAGCACTCTAATATAACAGAGTAACAGTCCTAAAATTTACCAAGTTAGCAATAAATAAAATTTACAACAGCGCTTGCTGAAGAAGCTTTTATATGAAGTTTAATTCAAACACTCGTAAATCATTCGAAATTATCGAATCCTAAATTACGATAGGTAACAAACCGTAGCCAGAAGGCGAGCTGCAGGGTCGGAGCGGGTCTTTTGATAAAAGTATTGAAACCACAAGTTTTATCTCGGCTCCCTTGGCATCTTATTAAAGCCATTTATAACTGCGAGAGTGAAACTTAGGCCGTAGGCAGACACTCCGCGTCGGTGGGCCGATCTCGACTTTTAAAGTTTTTCTTAGTTGGGAGGCCTATCTGCTGTCTAGGTACTTTGCAGACTTCATACCTTTACGGTAAGCGGTGTTGTATTTAGCACATCGGTTACTGTCTCTATTAATAGTAACCATTATTTTTTCCATGGTATAGAAATTTTTACATAAATTTTTGATATCACACTTCAATAAAATAACAGAAATGTTCGTATAGTACCACTTTTACGTTACTATTCATTTCATTGCTCTTAAAATTGATGCGTACCTAAATTTATTAATATACTATAGATATAAAGGATAAAAGTTAAACGATCACACTTGCCATACCATCAAAATCTAAGATAACAAAGCTAGTTGCGAATGAATCATCTTTATTATTTCTCTAACGTACCATTTAATTCGGCGCTTACTGTATCCACACAAATAAGAAGTCAGACAGTTTTAAGTTCTTAAGTACCTAACAATATCATCAACAAAAGAAAAATAAAATAGAGCGCCTATTTGGCATAGTATTATGTAGAGAGTTAATAGCTATTATTTTATCGAAGTGTTAAAGATTTATGTATATTTTCGTAGCACTAGCTGCTACGGCGTAGACATAGTATAAGTATGGAATATTTCTGTACAATTTCTTCTTTGGTAAAGCGCAGAGGTATACATGGTTACTACTTATAGTGAGAATGTATAATTCTTCACTTTTCGTAAGAAAAACTTCGTTAACGGTTGTTCGTAGGAACAACTTTTACAGAGGAGCCGGGTCCGAAATCACTAAAAAACATCAGATATCCCATACGTTTTGTTGAGAGTCAACGCACCTTTTGTATTAAACAACTGATTCTTTTTGGCGATTATGGCGAAAAGTTGTTCATAATGATGAGTTTTGTAAATACACCTTTAGTAAAAACCCCTGCACTTTCCAAATGTAGATTCATTTAGAATAAAATAGCATACCACATTACATATGGATACTCTCAATGTTTAGGGTTATTTGACTACGGGAATTACTCAGTGGCACTCATAGAGATAGTGGTAGTTAAACTATAAACATTATGAACAAGCATCAAACTTCTTACCAAGCCAGTCAAACTATTATTATATTACTTGAACTAAAAAAATGATAATGTATAGATGACGATGAAAATCCTAATCTAAAAGCCCACTCTGCCAGCGGTCACAGTTCCCAAAAGGCTGGCACCATAATATAAATTAATGCAAGTGGAGTCCCTCCGCGCGGAAGGAGTAAAACTACGACGAAACTATGCTTTTATAACCCCTCCATGGTAGCGTTAAACGTTTAACGCAACCTTGTTGGAAGTCGCGTTAGAAATTTCACTTCAATAACTTTGGGAGCTCCCAAAGCCGAAGGAGGATCAGAACTCTTAATTTTTTTTTTGATTTTTTTTATTTCAAATTTATTTATTCATCTGAAAACATTGTCACAAAATCATGAATCCTTTGACACCGAACTAGTATAAACTGTGTTTCGGGTGCCAAAGGCTTCTCCCAAAATAATGTAGAAAAATAAAAAAAAATACGTTAAATGATCGTTACTAAAAATTCATGAAAAATAAAGAAAAAAGTTAATTTACATTTAGCAATTTTTGACAAATATAAGTTAGTTCTCTTTTTAAATTCAACTAGTAAACAATATTATTACAATGAAAGACAAAAATATGTTATATATAAAACATCAAAAAATTGTAAATTTACGTTACTTTTGCTAACCTTAGTTGTTTTTTTTGCTAGATCGGATTTGATAGCTGTTCAGAATAAACTAGTGCTCTTTCGTCTTTAGAAGCTTTCCCTTTACAGGCCGTTTGTATAATAATTTGAATTTATATAATTCCATACAATAAATATCTTCAATCGATCCATTCATACATCAGCCATACTGCTGGACATAGACTGCCACTATGGATGTCCAATAAGACAGGTGGGAAGTGGGCTGCTTCTAGCGCGATCCTAAAAATAAATGATACAAATGATACCCAGACGGACTGATGATGACTGAAACCTATTCAACGCGTAGAACAAAGCAAACTATTTTAAAACGTCAAATACCTATCCTCCGTCATGTATCGCGGCTAGAGAAACAAAGGTGCCCCTTTCAGCGACATTATAGGGCGACGAATCTGGCTCCTTTGTTAGCGACCATTCAGATAAATGTCAACTGTCTTCGCCCCAACCCCGGGCAAGTACAACATACGTGACATGACAAAATTATGCAGTAAATTACAAGAGCCAAAAAACAAAACTGAAAATAAAATTAAACACAATTTACAGCACTCCTTCTTGTAACATGCATGCATCCATGATAAAATATGAGGGAAAAATAAAAAACACTCTTTACATACTTATGTATATCAGTGGCACTGAGACGTGGTAAACAGGCATTTATACGGTGAATTGTAGTATGCATTTATACCACAGAAATGTAATAAGCTATACTTACTTGCTTATGAATACGCAGTACTCTTCAAAACACAGTGTTATGTTCTATTTTCGTGTGACATGAATAATGTCGTTGACCACACTGTGGAAATTATTGTCGTAGACGTACTCATATGTAATAAACCGTACTCTATTAAAATACATTCTATGTACAATACATATCGATATAGGACACGGTGAGTTTTTAGCTTGTTTCTACCTGTAAGTGTAAGTGTAAATATCTACCTGTGCTATGCTAGCACAGGTAGATATTTACACTAAAATAAAATACGAATTTTCTTATTTATATCTTTCTTTTGAAACAAACATTTTATGATATTTTACCCAGATGGTACTTATAACTTTTGAATAGGTACCAGAAATGAAATCTAGTTTTAAAACTGTTAAAGATCGATACAACCTAAAATAACAGAGTATTTTGTTTGGCGTCACTAAGACATCGTTGTACTTGTCCACATATTTCTTCATCGTACGTAGGAAGTATATGACTTCGCCTTCCCAAGCTTTTTGAGATTTACGACCAGAATCGAGGGTAAAATTACGTACAGTCTTGAGCATATTTCACATTATTTAGAGCACAGCTTTTCATGTAAAGGTAGGGAAATCTAATCAGCGTACTAACGGACATGAAACCTATATAGCGTACACGGGCTGTTTTTATACGTTTTTCATTATACGTCGCATGCAGAATGAGAAAAAAAATGTATTTTTCTACGTGGCACAAGCGATTAGTACGCACAGTTCAATGCTTGCACAAAGGACAGAGTTGACTAGTCTTTTTATTAAGCTTTCATACCCGGAACAGTGGCTAGGTGCCTATTGCATTGTGATCGTGCAACCGTGTATGGAGAGCTTGAAAAATAGAGTGGCTTAGCGAATAACAATGCATTTTCTATAGGAAAAATTGCATTGTTTTCCTTTGCTGTTAGGGATTATTTATTTACGGATAACGGGTTAGGTAGAATAGTTTGCATTATTTTTAGGAGGGATTCGAGTGTGAGATCTAAGCACTACTACACATGTGCGTCCTACGTCTAGTCTAAAAAAGGATTAGGATACCTTTTTTCTAAAATAAAGCTTCAGGTGCAGCGTTGTCACGAAAATAAATTTCTCATTCAGTGTAATGGCCTTCACTACCTAGAGCAATACCTACCTATAAAGGTAAATTAGTGGACCACAGACCGAATGACTAAATTTCTGAAACCCATTAACTTAAAACCACTTAAAAAACACAATGAAAGCACTAACCAAATTTTACTTTATAAAAGTGGGTACACTTATTTACTTACGCAACTCAATATAAGAAAAGTTCCGGACACCGAAATAAACGAAATGTTGGTGTTCCTAAAGTTATTTCAGGCTATTTCAGACCCTACTGCTTCATTCTCGCTTAATGTTAACTTAGGGCGGAAAAGCATAATTACATTTTTTTCTTAGCTACTAAAAGCGCTAAAGGTAAACTCCAAAGAACACTAAAGAAGTGAACACATGCTATCGGCCGGAAAATAGTAATTTGCATTGAGCGAAGGTAGCAAAAGATTTATGATACAGATATCTTTAGGTTTAACACGGACTCTATTTTGGTACCTAAAAGCATTAGGTATAGTGAACTAAAAATAGTAGATAAAATCAAATAGCCTAAGTGATGTATTTATACCATGCATAACACATCTTAAAGATTTTTTTTCCGAACTTATCGTGTCGCAGTGCTGGGCAATGGCCTTTCCCATTTCTTTCCATGCATCTCGGTCTTCCGCCAAGTTGGTATTCGGTTCTTTTGAATTTGGAGAACTTGAACTTTTAAGTTTGGAAAGGTCCATCTTATTTTCGACCAGCTACCGCACACATACAAGAATAAGCATAAACACAGGCTTCCTTTCAAGTAAACCAGTCCTACCAGTTTACAGCAAGCAATAACGATAAACGTAAACGCTTAAAGTCGGAATGCTGAAATTAAAGATGGTATCGCACAAAGGGCCCTAGCACGCAGGCACGCGTTCTGTACTTCTGTTTGTAAACACAAAGATCTAGCCTACGAGACGGTTAATGGCTTTTCAACCGGCCACAGCTCTCTCACTCGCACATTTGGAGGTTTCATTAGGTAGGCATTGGATTTCTAAGAACCCTATTTGAGTTAGCATAATATAGCAACCACTAGCTTTTGCCTGCGGCTTAGATTTTTTTGTGCTATCCCATTAGAACTTTTTATTATTCCGGAATAAATAGTAGCCTGTGTCACTCTCCGACTTTTGAAATATGTCTACTATCCGCCGCTGTTGCGGCGTGAAATAGTAACAAAACAACAACACACTTTCGGATTTAAGTACCTACCTAAAACATTATCTACTAAGGAATTATTTTTTAAAATTAATAAAGATATCACGTACGTACTACGTACAACGTATTAAATAAAAGTCGGTTATAATACACAGATCAGGGAATTATAATATCTCTTGATTTAACAGAACATATTAATTATCGAAAAGTACCTACTGTTATTTTCGTTGGTATCTAGGTAGGTACTCCGTGAAATTAAAAAAGTTATACGAAAATTGTGGTATTGTATATATAGTTTTTAAAAATTCACATTTTGTGATTTTTTTATCGTAATTAATATGAAATCGCGAGAGCAAAATGTGAAATGCGTTTAAAATCCCCTTAGCCCGTCTCGGTACACTTATGTTAAGGACCCAGCTACGAATAATCGTGCTTAGTTTCTTTCAAACACGTCGAGTTCCTTGCGCCGAGAACCGTACTTTTTTGTAGTAGGTATCGCATCTAAGATTTTCAGACATGCACGGGACAGGATACCTACCTACCTAAGTAAATAAATGTTTGCGAGCTATACTTTGCTACACTTTTTACTTTTTAGCCAAGTGCCTGCATTTTTCCAAGCTATATAGTTGAGAGGTTCGGGGAACTTCTTTTAACTTTTATCCTCTATTATATTTTTCGATCCACACATTTTTAAAATTTATGTTACATCACATGGATTCATGCTTTTAAAAGATATCTACTTACTTACTGCAGTGCGTACTGTGTTTTTAGTCATGCTCGCTAGCTTTTTAGGCAAAGATCTTAATATTTAATTTGATTATGTTAAGAAACTAAATTCACCCGTGCATCTTAGCTATGTAACACCTATGATATTTAATTTAAAATAACCTACAGAATAAAGTGGCACTGAGATAACAATTTCATTCCCCATCCCCATGAATTCGCCACACTTCTGAGAACACTCAAATTTCAAACTTATTTTTGCCATTAGAAAGCTTCAAAGTATAACTTTTATACCTAGGTAAGTATAAAGCATTTATTCACAAGCTTTTAGTTTCCAAAGTTTGAAACATTTGGATTGGGTCGGTAGCAGGTATTAGAAAATTTAGAAACTTTAATAGCTTTTATCCCAATTTCATATAAGAGGTGAGTTAAAAGAGCTCTTTGACACCAAAAGTATCTGAATTCTTGGTAAAACAAATATTATCTCAAGGTAATTGACTCGAGTAACTAAGCAACCCTCGGCAAATATTTACTCATTAATGAACCACAGAACTTGCGTAATTTAATTAACCACCCGCAAAGCTAGAAAGCTTTTATAATTAACAAGCTCGTTATACAAACATTATTTAAATGTGAGTCTCACTTTGTAATGGCACATAAGTGTGGCGGGCACGTATGCTCCAAACAAGGGCTCGTCGAGTCGTCGCGACAGCAAGACAGGGAATTTGTCCCGCCATTACAAAGTATTAAAGGAGCTCGCGAGGTTTTAGAAAACAAAGGACTAAGCCTCGGGAGGTACGACAAAGTGCTGTGATACTTCTGCGGATTGTTGGCTTCACGGATGACATTTTAGTTTAGAGAAATATCTTTGCGGCACGTTTAGTTTACGCCGCGGATAAGCGCCGCGGGCTGCCATTCGAAATACGAAGACGATGTCTGCGAAATGTGTTTTACTTGCCTAAGTGGTTGTTAAGGAATAATTAGGTACTTGGTACATGTTTTTAATTATTTGGAGTAAGTGGCTTTGTGGTAAAAATGTTCGCGAATTCCAAATATTTTTCTTATGAGCATTGACGCAGCTAGACATATTCTCTAGGAAGAGCAGCCGCCTAATTTCGTTTACCCCAAAATGTATGGAATGTATTGTCTTTTAAGTTTTCTGAAGTGAGCAAAGAAGTTTCTATCGTGAGCACCGCCGACCTGTGCCCTTTCTAGCTACGCACATGCTTGGGACTCACATCTACTCATGCATGTACCTATGGTGGACGTGGACTGTCCTGTAGTTCATTCACAATCATCAAGCTTTAACCAAATAAGCTTGATGTTCACCATACACAAGACTTGCATGGTCGACATCATAATGAGTAATCCCTGCAAATCAGATTTAACCGGTCTTCTAAATAAAAAGATTTTGTTAAGAAGTATTTAACCTACACCTTTTAAAAATAGCTGAGATTTTTTAAACAGCAAAGTTAAATGTAGACAACTTTATTATCACACCAAATGTGGCTTTACTTTCAAGTAAAATGTATAGATGGCTACAATACTAGTTGCCTACATAATACCCCTGTTCTGTCTACATACCTACCTACTAGATAGATACCTAGTAGATAGATATACATAATAATGTCTACACAAGTACAAAACAATCTCTTCGCCTTTACATTAGCCCGTTATTCACCTCGCCTCGGTAACCCGCATATAAAGCACGGAGATATAATCAGAGCCTGCATTAAAAAAAAGAATGGCACACAATACGTAGTCCTTATCCCAGCTAGAGCGTCTTTGAGCGTCGCTCGCATGGCGCAAAACGCACTCGGCACTGATATGATCTTTAATCTTCGCACCTTTTCGTGTGAAGTGTGGACGAGGCTCGCTCGCCAACGGCTTATAAATAGGCAGCCGCGACGCTTTGTGCGCCGAAATGAGACTAGCCAGAGATAAGAATCTTGAAAGCCGTCCAAGCAAAGATCATAGAACTAACTGATGATACCCTTACATAGAGTCAGACGCTGATACGACCACGACGCCGACGTACTTAGTTCATATGAAAGCAGTTTCACCTAAGTAACCATTCGAGCGCATTTTAACCGACTTCCAAAAAGGAGGAGGGGAGGTTCTATGTTCCTGTGTATTTTTTTTTTTGTGTATGTTCATCGACAATTTCGCCAATTGTGACCCGAATCGAAAAATTCTTTTTTAGTTCGAAAGGGTATACTCACAAGGTGGTCCCATTTAAATTTTACAGAACGCGGCTGAGCCGTTTTTGATAAATCAACAATAATGTAAACAATTCGAGCGAAATATTCGAATTTTGTACACGATGGAAGTCGGTTTTGCCATTTTTTGCGAAAATTAATTATTGTAAAAGTCACGGGGCCTCTACGCACTTTTCAAAATATTGACAAAACTACAATCTAAAGAATACCCTGCCGCTTTAGTAAGATAACAGTTGGCATTTTCTACTGCCAGATCAGCACTATTTTTGAGCAACGAATAACAGCTAACATAGGCACTTATCTTAATATCAGAAGCATACGCGCTGTCAACCGGTGAAATGGTCTGCGGTTGCAAGTGATACTGCGGCGAGCGGGCCGCCCCGGGCCGACGTGATCTATTGCGCTTTTCATTACGGAAGACATTCTACACTTGCGTATATTTTCCTCGTGTCATTGTAAGCAAGTTATCTTTCAGGAGCGCTGCGCGTTTGTTGCGTGATAAGCTGGATCGCTCCATGCGATGTTTGCTTCTGAAAATTTAGAGCTAAGCTGCAACCGACTAATTCTATTCGGCTGGTGCACTTATCCCTACCGAACTATGCCCCCTGGTAAGGATAGGTGCACTGACCATTTGTGTACCTAGTGCACTTATCTCTACCGAGCTATCTCCTCTGGTAGGGATGGGTGCACTGCCCACTATTATTTTCTATATATATTATATGCTATTACTAATCGAATACAATACTAGGGAACGTTGGATTTATTGAAAAATTAATTTGCTGAAATGATGATGTTTCATTACATAACTTTTTTCGTTAACTATTGCGTTTACACCGAAGGTGCGAACCAATAGAATCGCTTCATTTACCTAACCTCGATCAGCGCAGCTCTTGTGGAAACGGCTGAGTGGAGCGAGGGAGATACACATCCTCGTATACTCGAGATACGCATTTTCGTATATTATATCTCTTGAGCAAACGCAGCCTTATAAAATAGCTAAATTTGAATTTTTAACCCAAGGATTCATTAATTTCTAATGAATGGAGATTAGGTAAACAGTGTATCATGTTCCTTGGGTTAAAAATTCAAAAAAATCAATTATTTTGCTATCGTTACGCGACACACGAATTGTGTAAAGTTTTGTGCTACGTTTGGTTTGTAGTCTATATATAACATGATTACGGAGCATATTTACTATGGACAACATCACTGAATTATGCATCTTTGCGGAGTGCGTGTAGTATTTTCAAAATCAAAATTCGCCTACACTGCCAGGTCCAATGCGTTTCACTTTAGATAAATAAGTCAAGTTCGATAGTAAATTAAACACGAGCAATCTCATAAATCAAATCGGAAAGTTATCTAATATAATAAGGTATCAATTGAAACAAACAGTTGAAATTATTACATTTATTGTAAATTAACTATTTCAAACTAATATAGCAATAAATTGGCTCAGGTATTCCTTACACAGCCCTGGCACTCGATCATCTTGTACTATCCCAGCCGTTCTGAGCAACATTCCAAAATACTTGAACATACAAATTTTAAATCAACAATATAACTGTGCATCTAATAACTGCGAATAGTGTTACAAAGGTTTCGATTATAACATTATACATATACAATTATACACGCTGACAGACTAAAGCAGCCACTGTATAAAACTTGGTTTTATACGACCAGGTAGTGGGCTAGTACGTCAGGGTGTGAGATAGATAATTTAATATTTAATCCTAAGTATTTTATAAGGTAACGACGTACACTCGAAATTTACTACAGTTAATACGCATAGATTTATACAAAGCAAAGGTTGGTGTTAATCCTTACATTGAGTCGTTCGCAACGACGGTAAGTAAAGTGAAGCCGAACCGAGAAAAGATTTTGATAAGTATACCTACAGTTGGAATACGTGCAAAGTTTCTAAATCGACGAAGATTTTCTTACCGATTAATTTACATTTTCACTTGAAGATTGGCGGTATTATCACACTCTCTTCACCTTTCTTTTATTTGGAATATAAACATAGATTTTTCGCAAAAATCAACGTAACATTACGAAGAACATAACCCAGGAACTATGAAAATCTGCTTCTGTATTCGGCTTCGGTATAAAAGCGAACTAAACCTAAGGGCCGGTAGATCGCAAACAAAACTACCACTGAATGACGCTAACTACATACAATTATATGTACTAAGGTGCAGTTTAGTTCAGAACAAGTGTTTAGTTACTCTAATACTAATATCTACGTAATATCGTTACTGCAAGAACTTTTGGGTATCATTTTAGGCGACTTCTAATGCTGGATATGAACTAAGCTATCGAAGTCAAGAAATGCGGGTCGTTTTTTTTTCTTTTCAAATAAAACAAAGAGATGCAACATATATTATCTATGACTGTCTATCACTTTGGTCTATACCCAGCTCTAAGCTTTCCAAACCCGTAAAGCGCTAAACAAATTACGAACCGATTTAATAACTTGCGTCAGACTAGTAAAACAAACGTACAAATTAAAAACCCGTTAACGATAACAAAAGTGTAAAATCCAAATAAAAAAATATAATGTACCTTTTATGTACACAATCAATACAACCAGCGCATTGACGCTTAAGTTACGATTACAATATCCCAATTACAGCGTTAGTTTACAATGATAAAGATTTTTTATAAAATTAAATAAGAAGAAAAAACCTAAAAGTGGAGATACCATGAGACAATCGCTTCACAACAATAAAAATAAATAATGTTTCGAGTCTACAGTCACTATGCTACATTTAAATAAATAAATAAGAATTTCTCTAACTAACCTACCTAAACGCGAAGAGGATTACGAACAAAATACTGAACAATCAAACAAACACACGTCAATCGATCGTGGAGATAGAATAGTCAAAGATGAATTTCGTTTCGACATAGTAAGATTCTGAGTAAGGAAAAAGTCTAGAAATCGCGGTACTACGAGTATTTAACTCATTGATTTCTCGATTATGTTTCGCTTCTCGAAGACGTGGAAACGTGCGAGCGGGGTACTCATAGCGTGGAGGGAGGAGTTGAGGAGGGATACTTGGGGGTATTTATAACACGCAGAATTCGTCGAGAAGGTTCTTCAGCTCTTTGTTGTGGGCTGCCTTGGAGCCGGTGGCGGGAGAAGCGGCGGTGGCGCGTCCGTTGTAGCTGTGGAATATTTTTTACATTATTTTTCTGGTATAATGAAGACCTGTTGATAATTTTCTCGCGCAAAGCTTACTCAAGTAAATTCGTGGTGCTATTACACTAAATATAACACTAATGATTTTGAGGCCTCTTTATGTCGCCAGCGCCGCCGGGAACATCAAACGCATGACTGTGTAATGCGTGTACGCGAATTGTACATGATTTAATATAAGATTGACTACGGCGCATAAAAGCGGATCTTATATCACTAGATGCAACCAATAACCATGATAATTGGGTAAAAAAAAACATTATTATAATTGGTCGGTGAGTTAGATTTTATCAAAAAATATTGGACACGTATTTTTACTATTGTCAATAAAACAACAAATGGAAGATAAACCTAGTCAAAGTTCACGTAGTTCAACGTCACGTCTCTCACGAAAGTCTATACATTTGTATGACAGTCGTGACGTCACGCGGAACTTTGACGGGCTATATCTTCATCAATTTTTGTTTAATTGACAAAAGAAAAAATACGTGTCTAATATTTTTGATAATCTATCTGACGGACGGACTTATATTTTTTTGGCATCATGATTCATGCCTTATTGTAACTGTAAATTGTCTATGACAACTACTCAAAACAAGTTACTATACTCGGAATTTTAATTCGATTCCAGATTTGACATTAGCTACTGTCATTTTTGACAGTTTTTGACAGTACATACTGTCAAAAATGACAGTAGCTAATGTCAAATCTGGAATCGAATTAAATTCCGAGTATAGAAACAACCACACCGAAGTTTAGCACGGCCGCAATTTTTCAAATAAGAACATAAAAAAATTAATTGGCGTCAGCCGTGCTTACTACAGAAATAAATAAATGGTACATATTGAACAAAACCGCAACTGACATTTACACAAATGTTTACAGCTTGAATTCACTTTTGATATATTACATACAAAATTGCCTAAGTACATAATACGACAATGACACATATACACCACAGCACAATAGTTACAAAAAGCATACCAAGACTTGCTAAATGCAGAAGAAAAGAAAAATAAAAAATGCAGATAGAAATAATAAAAAGAGCGACCACAACAATAAGGCAGAATTCATAAAAAAAATAACATGACAAAAAAATATAAAACTATAACTTTACTTGCTATTGGTACAATAATGTAACATCGAAATTTCTGAGACAAACTAGCAAAAAGAATATGTCAAGTTATAAATCCTTATTAAAGTTTAAAAATAAAATCGGCCAAGTGCGAGTCAGTCTCGCGCACGAAGGGTTCCGTACCTGTTTGTGCCCCCTTAGCCCCATTCTTCTTGCCGTTATTAAAAGCGAGCAAAACAAACTCCTAAAAATCACGTTGCTTGTATGGGGGCCCCCCTTAAATATTTATTTTATTCTGTTTTTTGTATTTGTTGTTATAGCGGCAACAGAAATGCATCTTCTGTGAAAATTTCAGCTGTCTAGCTATAACGGTTTATGAGATACAGCCTGGAGACAGACGGACGGACAGACGGACATCGGAGTCTTAGTAATAGGGTCCCGTTTTTACCCTTTGGGTACGGAACCCTAAAAAGTAACAAACTCTGGAAGGTAAGGTTTTACCTTCACCAGAAGAATGTAATAATGTCTGTGTAGACTAGTATAGCCTATTATATCTGTGTGTACGTAATATTTCTTTCGACGTGTAAGAACGAGACAATGTTTTGGCTTAGACTAAAGTATATATCTGTCACTTTTTCTCACGTCGAAAAGAGTTCTTTTTGTGGCTTTTCGTGGTCGCATGCTGGACTAACAGAACACAGTAAGAAATCAGAGAAAAATACATCCACATCCCTTCACCTCAAGCTGGTTAATAACAAACAGAGAAGGAACCACAAAGCGTTTGTGCATAGCATATCTGTTTGAGCATATCAGGGTGTCTAATGCTCACCTAATGGTGCGCGGCACTTTTTCTGTCTCAACATTTTGCGGGTCAGGTTTCTGGTCGCCGCCAAAAAGCTGGCTTAACCAACCACCCCCCGATTGGGACTTTGCCCTGGAACCAAGTCATGTTATGCACAGGCGTTAAGTTGGCTTCTTCAAACTAACATTACACTATCACGAGCTTGTTCAAGAAACTTCGCTGTGCAAATCATTATGCTCTATTCTTATCATACGGAATATTTCCCTAGTGATAATTTTAATTAATAAGCAAAACTAACACGGTTAGTTCAAGCAACAAAATCTTTAACTATAGTTCATGCATGATGATGCACGCTTAAGAATATGAAGATTGATGTAAAAACTTTATTTGAATCCAAGCTGCAAACATTGTGTGATAAGAATACATGAGAACAAATCAATTTATGATTATAGGTACTTCTTCATCATCATCCACATTATTTTTATCCCTAGTGTATAGGCCTCTATCTTACCAAAGAATCTATTAAAATACTACGTATAGAACGGCCACTCGTTACCCCCCACCTGTTTGAGTCTTCCTCACTTCCACCCCGCGTCCACGGACAAAAGTAGCTATCTGTGCGCGGGCTGCACAGGCCGGTGGATTTTCTAATAAAAACTACCTAGACTGTGACAATAGGGAAGACTTGTACTGTGTATGGCTGAATATCAATGATACGTATCAAAACAAGAAATTTTAATGATTCCCTAAGGATAAATAACAGGAACTTATTTTACATTATTTGGTAACTTCCTCTTGATATTTTCTTTCAAATAAAGTAGATCGGTTCGATTACTTTTTGTTAAAATGCTTTTAAATTAAGTAATTGCTATACGTTTTAAAGCACTAGATTTATATTCATTTTTACAAATTGGGTCCGCAACTGTCTCACTCAAGCGGCATGTCGTCACGTTGTGGTGATCGCTAACAGTCATAGACATTCCGCACACAAATACACGTGTAGCGACCGTGCGTATGTGTGTGTTGTCTGTGAGTAAGTACTGTGTAGTGTGCGTAAGACAGCAGATTTTGTATGAAAAATCGCGGAGTGTCCGGGCTGTGATCTTACTGTGCCATCTGCCTCGGTCCAGGTTCGACTATATCATCAAGCCAACTTGTAGCCGGACGACCAACACTAACAACAGGTAGAGTAAGGCTGTTACAGAACGGTTTCCGAGGCAAGGTAAGGAAGGTATGCTTCTTACACAAAGTTATGATGTTTATTACTATCAGCTTACCGGAAGAGTAATTCTATCAAGCTCAAATTATACACTACGTCGCCGAGTAGTAGTGTATAAATTATACACGTAGTGACTACGTTATGTCACTACTCAGCGAGATCCAATGCTTCCGTCTAGATCGCGCAGTATGCGCATGCAGTTCGCGAATCTTGACTCCCACGTAAAATTGGCAAGAGCTTCGTCGTAGCTTACGGAAGGAGATGAATTTTGCCCATCAGCAAAAAAAATTTTAAGAGATATTGTACCTGATAGCCTTCTGGTTCTGCAGCAAGGTCCGGAAGCGCGGCTCGATGTAGCTCCAGGAGCCCATGTTCTTGTGCTCCTCCTGGCTCCACACGAGCTGCGCGTTAGGGTACTTCGCCACTTCAGCCTTGATCAGGTCGTACGGGAACGGAGAGATTTGCTCCACCCTGTACACAACAATAAAAGTTTCACTCAGAAGAGTAAGCCTGGATTTAACATAATGACCTGAGAAACACCTATACTAAAAAGCCATGACTTGTTGTAGGCCTAATGAAACAACTCGGCGACTGTGATGTTAGCTATACATTCAAGCTGCAGATAACCCAATCCTGACTGACACTCACTTAACAGCTGCGCGAGGATTGGGTTTCCGCAGCTTGTAGCTAACATCACAGCAGCCAGGTTGTATGATTCGGCCTATACTTTGTACGTTGACTGTACCATCATCATCATCATTTCAGATTTCCAATAAGACCGGTTGGAAGCTGCTTGCATGCAGCGCGATCCTACTGAGATCGTCTGTTCAACTTGTGGGTGCACGACCTACACTGTGCTTTCCGGTACGTGATGTTCACTCGAGAACTTGTCGATCCTATCGGTAAAGTATAATTTCCTAAATGTGAGCAGTAGGTTAGAGTACCATGATATATGCAGTAATTTATGTCCTGAAATCTCTATTAAAGCTCGTTATGTTTTTGAATTGTTCAGGGTATATTCCTTATTTTTCCAATATTTTGCCCTCATCGTGCGGGATTTCCTATTACTGGACTTAGATCTCTGTATAGATTTTCAATAATTACCGTTATTTTTTTAATGAAATTTCTAAACCACAAATTCCAAGGCAGGACAATAATACGAGTTGGAAGCGACATGCATGTTGCAGACCTTTTAAGTTATTATTCGGGTGGTACCTTGCAATAGCGATGTCCTTCTCGAGTCCGCGCTCGCGACGCTCCTTCAGCAGGTCGTAGTAGACGCGACCGGAGCAGAACGCCAGTTTGCGGACTCCGGACGGGTTCTGGGACGCCGGGCCTTCTTCGGGAATCACTCTGTTGATAAACACTGACGATTATTATTTATTTATCAAACATGCTGAGGGGTTTGTCTAAGCAATGTCTTAAAAAGGAGCGACATAGACTATCTCAAATTCTCTGGAATACATTGGAAAGGAAACGATTACACAAAGGCATAATGATTTGTGCTAAGTACTACCTGAGGTCACATCATCTTTCAAATAGACACTGTGTTGTTTTAATAGTAAACGCTATTAAGTTTTGGATCAATAGGCATGATGACTGGGTAATAAAATCATTATTATAATTAGTCCGTCAGTTAGATTATCAAAAAATATAGGACACGTTTTTTTTTCTTTTGTCAATCAAACAACAAATGACAAAGATAAACCTTGTCAAAGTTTGGAAGTGGGGATCGTGACGTCACCTCTCTCTCAGAAGTCTATACATTTGTATGGCACTTATGACGTCACGCGGAACTTTGACGGGCTATATCTTCATCATTTTTTGTTTAATTGACATAAGAAAAAATACATGTCTAATATTTTTTGATAGTCTATCTGACGGATTAATTATAATAATGAAAATAAAAATACACAATGGATTCATCCGTTGTGTATTTTTAAGTCGGCTTGAGTTTGAATTTGACTTTTAGAGCGACAGCAACATAGCATGCATATCTAGGAATACCACCCTAAATAGTTTCATGAGTATGAGCGGCTTGCGGAACAGTTCACACAGTACACAGTACAACGTTACCTTCTGAAGGTAGTGCCCTCGTTCATGTCGTCGAAGGAGGACTTGGCCTCGGGGTGCCGCAGCAGCGACTTGGGCGTCATCAGTATGAGCGGCTTGCGGAACAGTTCACACAGTACACAGTATAACGTTACCTTCTGAAGGTAGTGCCCTCGTTCATGTCGTCGAAGGAGGACTTGGCCTCGGGGTGCCGCAGCAGCGACTTGGGCGTCATCAGTATGAGCGGCTTGCGGAACAGTTCACACAGTACACAGTATAACGTTACCTTCTGAAGGTAGTGCCCTCGTTCATGTCGTCGAAGGAGGACTTGGCCTCGGGGTGCCGCAGCAGCGACTTGGGCGTCATCAGTATGAGCGGCTTGCGGAACAGTTCACACAGTACACAGTATAACGTTACCTTCTGAAGGTAGTGCCCTCGTTCATGTCGTCGAAGGAGGACTTTGCCTCGGGGTGCCGCAGCAGCGACTTGGGCGTCATCAGTATGAGCGGCTTGCGGAAGGGAAGCGCTATTTGACGCCTCAAGATGTGGAAGTAGGATGCTGGAGTCGAGCAGTTGGCCACGATCCAGTTGCAGTCGTGCAGTTGGCGAACTGAAAACAAATGTTACATTATTCGGGATACTGTGGTTATTCCGGTGGATTAGGGAACAACCAAACTAATTTAGTAAAACACAGCTTGAAGTTTAAATATTTCGCCGTCGGGATAGATTTCTCACTGGCGGGTGCGCCGGGCGGCGGACCGGCCGCGAGGCGTGCGCGCCTACCTGCCCGGGTAGCACGGCAAGGGGAGAAAACCATTTTATCCACTCTTAATGTCAGATGTCATTGTCAATCCATACTTTATTTCCTCTTCGAGGGGATATAATGGTGGAAAGACTATTAGGCCCTTTGCCATGCTTCCCGTGCAGGGTGCCGGCACGGTAACCGGTTCTATAGTTTTGCCTGCGCTGCTCGCTTACATGGCGCGCAAATAATATTTATTTCGAAAATATCATTTTTACAATTTTATACATGAAGATGAATTTAAGTTCGCTAAATAAATGCAATTAATTAAAATGAAATATACTATCTATATTAAATATATTAAAGATGATTAAATTTATAATTTTGGATATTTTTTTTATAATATCTCAGATCTCGCCACAATACTATGACCGGATCTCTTCGTCGCACATTTTTATTTGGATCAAAATTTCACAATTTGATCTGGTGTTTTCTGACTGTTTATGGAGGAGCACGTGTGGGCGATGCCCGCCCTCACTTCTTTTTCCACCTTAGAATAAAATGAAGTCAATACTTTCTAACTTTTGGGGGTGAACACGTGTGCAAAGATAAATTATCTAGAGGGGGCTATAGAAATTTCTAGCTAGTCTACGGACGTCTACTTAAAATGGTAAACACATAGTATGGTCTGATTTAAAATGCAAAATCACGCCTATGTTTAGAAAAAAAAAACAAATGAAAACGAAAAACATCTCTCTCAAGCTCTTGAGAAATAAAAATCTTTGGGGACCATAAAAATTAAGACAAATGTCACGAGCCTAGCGACACAATCATGTGACATAAAATCCAACAAAAAAACATGCGAAAAATTGCTTGCTCAGCAAAACAATTGTGACAAATTGACTCTGCAATTGTCATACTTGGATACACATTACAAATTCGAGTTTAAATGGAATTCGAATCGCAATAAGATTGTACCTAAGTGGCTAACTAGATTACATTTATTTCGAGAACAAACTACTAATATTTGTGTTAGTTAATTTTGGTACCAGGTAGCGTTAATAGGTCTTCTAAAGGAGCGCTGCATTGACCTTCTGCAATAAAATATACCGATGTCAGTAGCATATTAGCCACCTACGAAACACGATCCGAAAATACTGGCCATTACATAACTGGTTCCTTCGGCACATTTATTGACAAAATGTTTGCAGAAACCTAGAGGGACGATTTGAGTTGTAGTTGTTTTTGTCGAAACATGAGCTGTCCTCAACACGTATTCAACACAGTAGGCCACATAGATGGATAACTGAGTGCAGTCTATGCCATATTATAATATTGCATAGACTGCACTCAGTTTTAAACACAAGTCACAGACGACAGGCCCGAAAGCCACTTCAATTGAAAAGGAATGTTTCACGCGCAGAAACAATATAAAACGAAGCAATAGCAACAAGTATAAAGACATAAACCATAGAACACAGAAACTTAGCATGTTATACTGTAGCTCATCATTTTTCTGTTCAACAATGTACCGAGTATAATTTTGATACTAGTGCTTAATTAATGTCCTAAATGTTGTAAAAATAGATACCTTCGTAGTCGGGGCTTTCAGGCGGCATGTAGTCGGGGTCGTCGGCGCTCATTTGGAGGAACCTCTCCAGGCGAGCCGAGGAATGCTCAGGACCCTAAAAACATATGAATCATGTGGCGGTTCAATGTGTCGGCAATATTGTCGAGATCAGTGAATATTTGTACGGTTTACGACACGCCGTACATTTGCATAATATAAGGTTGGTATATAATAGCCCGAAAGTACCTAAATTGCGTAGTAGCACCCCCTGGTATAGTCCGAATTACGCAACTTGGCTGCTGTGATGTTAGCTAGATGAAGTTGTGTGATCCGACCTAAACTGCACCGTGAATTTGTAGTTACCGCTCGGCCTCGACATCGCTACTATGAGTGGTAGCAAAGCGCGGGGCGGCGAGCAGTAAGAAACCAATGTACTAAAACGTTCGAATGACGCCACGACGTCTCGCTCCGAGCGCTCGTAAGCCCGCTGTAGCTAGTAAAACCCAAACTTGTGCCCGAGTGGTTACGGCCACGTTGTTGAAGTATCCGAACTGAGACTCCCGACCCCACTACGAAACCCAGCACGGAACATCGATGCTCCGACACAACGTAGGCCCAAACGTAACCTAAACTGCGGAGCGACACTGCCGTGTACCGCACCGTGTGCACTTATCTATCGCTCGGCCACGACCTCGCCGCTATGAATGATGTCAGAGCGCGGGGCGGCGAGCGGTAAGAAACCAATGTACTAAAATGTTCTAATGACGCCACGACGTCCCGCTCCGAGCGGTCGTTGACCCCGCTGTTGCTACTAAAGCCCACACTTGTAACTGAGCGGTCAGGGCATAAACTCCACGTCGTATGGCTGCTGCAGTTGTTGAAGTCTCCGAACTGCGCCTTTCATAGACCCCACTTCGAAGCCCAACATGGAGCATTGGTGCCCCGACACATCGTAGATGTCGCCCGCCCAAACGTCCCAAAACTGCGGAGTGACACCCGACTAATACCGCGCCGTGTTCATATAGGGTATAATCTCACCATGCCCTCCATGCCGTGCGGCTGCAGCAGCACGAGCCCGGACTGGCGCACCCACTTGGCCTGCCCGCTCGAGATGAACTGGTCGATGATGCACTGCGCCACGTTGTTGAAGTCTCCGAACTGCGCCTCCCACAGTACCAGCGCGTTCGGGTTAGTTACCGAGTACCCCACTTCGAAGCCCAGCACGCCTAAGAACAAACAAACATATGAATGACCAGTTTTATTTAAATGCCTTTGCCCTTTGCCATGCCCGTGCAGCTCCGCTCAACCGCTCCCTAGTGAATTTCACATCGGACCTCGCGTTGAAATGCATTTGCAGTTTGCGTACAATGATTTTGAATATTTTTAACATAGGCAGCATTACACAAGTTGGCGGAAATGAAGTTAGTTACAAGCTGCGCAATATCCAACCAACGCGCGGCTTTGTGTGAGCTTCAGTCAGGATCGGATATTGCGCAGCTTGTAGATAACTTCATTACCGACCACTTGTGTGACGCGGCCTATACTAGTAGTTCTCCGAACAGTAGACCTCATATCAATCAGTCTAACTAAATCTTTATGAAAATATATTTCGATTTGCTCTTGACTAATTTCCGTTCATGCTTACAAATTTATTTAGGATTTAGATATCGATTTTGCCATATATTATCGCAATAACAACAATAATCCCCTTTTTGAAAGAAATACCTCGAGCAGCCGAGAAACACAGTGCTCGACGAGCGCTGGACGAACTACTAAAGCTAGACGAGAAACGCAATAAGCATGATGACTGGGTAAAAAATCATTATTATAATTAGTTCGTTAGTTAGTTTATTAAAAAATATCGGATACGTATTTTTCTTTTGTCAATCAAACAATAAATGGCAAAGATAAACCTTGTCAACGTTTGGGAGTGGCGTCACGTCGATACATTACACTGAAACTCGTGACGTCACGCGGAACTTTAACGGACTATATCTTTATCAATTTTTGTTTATTTGACAAATGAAAAAATACGTACATAATATTTTTTTTAAATGTATTAAACGTCCTAATTATATTTTTTTAGTCATCATGCCTATTATAGATAGCAGAGTCTTTAAATATTTACCATATTCGGAGAGCGAGCTGTTGCAGACAGTGTAAGGTGCCTGGTCGGGGTAGAGGTGGGCGAGTGCGCAGTACGTCGCCTTGTCCACTTTCTGGTGGTGCAGCACGTGATGTCTGTGGGAAAATAGCACTAGATAATTACTTTGGAAATTCATAACTTCAATTTTAATTGTAGCTTATCCGCCGACTTGTACGATTCGGCCTTCGGATTGGTTTTATTTCATTTATTGTCTTCATGCGATTATTCTTTGTTCTAACATTACGCTTTCACATTCTCTTTATATTGTTTAAACCTTGAATACAAAAGGTACTTGAGAATCTATACTCCTACTTGTAGCGACTAACTTCGCTACATTATGGCGGCACTAACTACGCACGCTGTTCGCGTCCGTCAGACAATCACAAGCCGTACCTATCGCCGCGCGTCAGTCAATCACAAGCCAAATTCTGCATCGCGCAAACGAAATTTACAGCGACAGCCCAACATTCCAAGACCTAATGTTACACGGTCGAATAGCTATCCCCTAGACAGTGGGCAAAACATTTCGCTTCGCCCGGAGGAGTACTCCTTAGTTAGCGTATTAGCGAGATGGTATGGACACATGGACGACTAACTTTAGTCAAAATCCAAAATTCCAAACTACTCAGTTTCTTACCTATGCGAGAAAGTGCCTCTCTCAACGTCCTCTCCCGACAAGCGAACGTGGATGCCTTCCTTCAGCAGCGATCCGAATGCCATGGCCTCGGCCAGCGCCCAGTCCACGGTGCGGTTTTCCACCATCTCCATGCGGGCCTTGAGGATACGCAGCAGACCCTTGTGGATCTCGAACTCGGCCGCGTTGGGCGGCGGCTGCGAGAAACGTTTGCCGATGTGGACTAGGGTCTCTTCGACGACGCCGGTTGTTGACATCTGAGAAAAAAAAACATATTGATATAAGTAGGTTCATATAGGTCGGATGGCTAGCCCAGGTGTCAGAGTTTTAAGCCGCCTGAAGGCCTTTGACATGGCTAGATTGTTTAAACCGGGACCAACAATTTAACGTGTCACATTTAATTGTAATTAAATTGCTTAGCTGAAAATGAATACATGAATATTAAAGAGAAGCTGTGCAACCCTGTATGAAATAAGTACTATGCAATCCTAGTTTCCATCATCTGGGACCAGACATATGCCAGGATGGCCGATTGTTAGCGACTTGATTTTGAATGACACAGCTAAACATAGACTGCTGGACTTAGATCTCCTTTATAGATCTCCAATAAAACCGATTGGAAGCGGTTTTCATCTATCATGATTCTGTTGTCTTAAAAGGGTCGTTAATTCACTTCGTAGGTGGGCTTCCTACGTCCCGCTCGCAAGCGAAAGTTCAGTGAATTATAATTACCTTGAAGAAAGAAAACAGAGATAGTAATATTTGTAATTACCTTGAGTGGGTCCTTGCCCTCAAAGAAGCCGGACCAGGGCGAGTCGAGCCAGTCCTTGTACTTGATGTGCGTCTCCTGCTTGGCCTGGTTGTACGCGTCTTCGCAGATCTTGTCGTATTTGTCCTTCACGTCCTTCACTTCCTCCGCGGTCACCACGCCCTCGGCGATCAGCTGCTCTGCGTACTTCTCTAGCACTGGAAATTCATTTAAATATGAATATCACTACACTAAAATGTTGATATAAGATTTTTGAATAACCTCTCACTCAACCTATGATTTTTAGGAGCTGTTTAGAGCAATCAAGTTACATTTCATACAAAAAATTTGAACAAAATCTAATCACCCCTACGACACAAAATCTAACCACAGCTACGATGCTACAGCTAGAGGCACTAAGAAAATCTTGCTTTTAAAAATATTTCATCATCATCTCAGCCCTTATTAATCCCTTCTTCAGCACATCATTTTTTTACACAGATTTATTGCCACATGTTGTAATATATTCAGTTGGTTGGAAAATGTTTATTAACGTTCGTCTTTTTATTGTTTACCTTTTTTAGTCTTCCTGATCTTCTGGTACATAAGAGGATGCGAGAACATCAACCTCGTTGTGACCGTTGCGACGGTAGCTGACGATGTCGAAAACAAAGTCCTGATGGAAAATCGCGCGCCATTCTGCTACGACGTTGCAAAACCTTTTCAAACTTTGTGTCTTACTTTTAAGTATTACATCTAACAACAACATCTTTATGGAAAGTCGTGCGCCACTAAGTCCTCCCGTTACAAATCTACCAAAATCTACATTGTGAGTTATTGTTACCTGATTTAGTCTTCCTGATCTCCTGGTACATGAAAGGCTGCGTGAACATCGGTTCGTCAAACGCGTCAACAGCCAACGCTCTTTGCGGTAAAAGTCGCGCGCCAATTGGTCGCTACGATGCAATTTATTACTGAGCTATCAGAATGTTGTTCAATGTTTACCTGGTTTGGTTTTCCTAATCTTCTGGTACATGAGAGGCTGCGTGAACATGGGTTCGTCGACCTCGTTGTGACCGTTGCGGCGGTAGCTGACGATGTCGATAACCACGTCCTTGTGGAAAGTGGAGCGCCACTCGGCGGCGACGTTGCACACGTGCATTACTGCCTCCGGGTTGTCGCCGTTCACGTGGAAGATGGGAGCGTTTACTACGCGGGCCACGTCTGCGAACAAACTTGGAATTATTCATCACGAAGCGATGAAAGGTGGAAACTTACAGTAAGGAATATGCATACATAACATTTAAGATAGAACCAATTTTTATGCAATGTTTTTGATTGTTGTATCACGTCTATAATAAGATATTTGTTTTGTTTCGTTTTGAAGTCAAGAAAATGATCAAAATATTTTTCTCCATTGCTGTCTGTATCACTACCACAAAACGTGTTTAAACGTGTTTCTAAAGTGCTTTAATAGCCAGTAAATCAAATAGGGAATTTGTAGAAAAAAAACGAACAAATTCACAAATTGCAACAATACGAAGACCATAATGATATACATCACAAGTACCGGTACAATAAGCCGAAGGTCGGTAGTGGAGCCGATCTAGTTGTTGGCGACGATGTGGATGGCTCCATGCGTGGTGTCGGCGGGCTGCCGTCTTATTATGTGCTTTCTGGCCTTCCTTTTTGCATTCCGTCCTGTTCGCTTGAGTAGTTCGAATACTAGGCGCGAGTAGGACAAAAAGCGCAGTACAGACTAAAGAATCAAGGGATCATCTTACCAGTACAATAAGCCGACGATCTCGAGTGCCTAGGGTCGGTGGTGAAGCCTATCTGGTTGTTGGCGACGATGTGGATGGTTCCGTGAGTGGTGTAGGCGGGCAGGTCGGATAAATGCATAGTTTCGAATACTACGCCCTGGCCGGCGAACGCCGCGTCGCCGTGCAGGAGGATCGACATCACCTGGTAACAACAACAAGAGTTAAATCATTGGATAAAAAATCTGTGAGGTCACAAATTTTCTGAAGTACGGCGCGTGCCATATACCTAATTAAAACCTACCGCGAGTCGTTTTTGGTTCTCGTAGAAAATAACGTAGTAGCACTGTAGCGCAGAAGCGTACACCCCCTTGCTGTTGGCCTGTTTTCAGGCAATCACTCCTTCGCGGCGCAATATACTCTAAGGAAGAGAGTAATTGACACCAACAACTATTACCAACCAACACGAAATCCGAAGAAGAATCAGCTGTCCAGACGCGGACGGACGCGCATTGTCCGTCAACATATCTTCTTGCCCTCGTTTATCTCCTCGGTAGAACTGCTGGGCTCGAGTCTTGCCCTGCACCACGGGGTCGACAGCTTCCAGATGTGAAGGATTATTACACACCGCCAATCTGGTCTTGTGCGTAATAGTTCATGAATGCTCAATGTAACATACATTGAGCGCGGACGGACGCGCATTGCCGCTTAACCTACCTTCTTGCCCTCATTATCTCCACGGTAGAACTGTTCGGCGCGAGTCTTGCCCTGCACCACCGGGTCTACAGCTTCCAAGTGAGAAGGATTGGCGCACACCGCCAGTCTGATGTTCTTGTTCGTGACGCGGTTGAGGCGCTCGATATACGTTCCCAAGTGGTACTTCACATCACCAGAGCCCTGGAATTTAACAACATGTCAAATAATGCGTGCTTGAATGATATCAGAATTGAAGATCTAAGCAAGACGAGTCCGCGCAGTGGTATTCGTCTACAGAAATGTCGGTTGCAATTGAAACAGTTTCAACCATTGTCTACACTTGTATCCAACAATAATCTTAAGTAGGTAAACCCAGTGATAATTTCATATGATATCAGAAACACAGTAAGGATCAACTTATTTCTGATGTAACACGTTTGAAACTTGGGTTTTCAGTACGATGCTCAGTGCGAGCAATATAAAGTTTAGTTCACGGGATTTTGGATGGAGAGGATCACATAGGGAGCGCACACAATCTAAATCGGAACCCGCAAGGTTGTACATTGGTGATAGACATGACTTGGTGCCCACTGCCCACTTAACTGGAGAATGCTCAGAAATATCGACTGTTTGGACGAATGCGACGCCAAAAACTTTTGGGGTAAAAACAGCATTACGCGAGCTGTCGCGCTGTTTCGTATAAAATCCGTGTAGCTCTGTTGAATAAAACCGCTTAAGAGCCCGCGTAACACGTTTCATACTCTTATGAAGAACAAAGTCAAAAAAATTGACAGGGAAATGATTGAAAATGCCACTAAACCAAGAAACCCAATTTAAAAATCAATCTGAAACACGTAAGAGGTACAACTCACATCGTCTTCAGCTTCGAGTCCAGCGAACTGCGTGAAGAGCTGGTGAAGAGGCTTGCGGCACACGTTGGCGAGCACATTGAGACGACCTGGAAAATAACATTACTATTTTACAGGCGCAATAACTAGCATTTCATTTCCAAAAGACACACGCTACTTTGAAACCACTATGACAGATTTTCTGTTTTGTTTTCGAATCGCTGAATATTTACGAAAGTTATCTATTGAAAAGTAAGTAACATTTAAGTTTGCCTTTGTTAGAGAACACTATTTTATTTTTAGGGTTCCGTACCTAAAGGGTAAAATCGGGACCCTATTACTAAGACTGCGCTGTCCGTCCGTCTGTCCGTTTGTCTGTC
This sequence comes from Hypomecis atomaria, assembly GCA_964007245.1. Classification (NCBI taxonomy): domain Eukaryota; kingdom Metazoa; phylum Arthropoda; class Insecta; order Lepidoptera; family Geometridae; genus Hypomecis; species Hypomecis atomaria. The sequence continues at coordinate 14,898,270 of OZ023284.1, read as the reverse complement.
TCCAGGCTGTATCTCATGAGACTCGTGAACCGTGACAGCTAGATAGCTGAAATTTTCACAGATGATGTATTTCTGTTGCCGCTATAACAACAAATACTAAAAACAGAATACAATAAATATTTAAGGGAGGCTTCCATACAACAAATGTATTTTTCTTGCTATTTTTGCTCCATATTAATAACGACAACAGGTAGACGCTTGAAATAGGGCTAAGGGGGTTCCCATAGGGTACGGAACCCTTCGTGCGCGAGTCAACATCCAACATACAAGATAACATACAACATCCACAGACAATGTGGACAGACGTTCTGATAAAGACCGCAGGGACGCGCTGAATGCAAGCATGACTTTCAAACGATTTCGGTCAATATCTAACGTTGGACGTCCTGCAGCTGACATGATGATGGAAATTGATCCTGCTTCCTGCAGCCGACAAGAGGCCAAAATACCAACGATATCACATACCTCTGTGAGGCATGCCCATGATGATAGATTCGACGCCAAGTTTGGTAGACACGTCGATGACTTGCTTCATAGCCGGGATCAGGATCTCGCAGCCTTCGAGACCGAAGCGTTTCTCCGATGACCATTTCTTGGCGAGGAAGTTTTCGAATCTATGGTTAGAAAAATAATACGGTTTATTGTGCATATTTTTTTATTTACCGAGAATCCAAACTTTTATTTTATTTATTTATCATAGGATATACTCGTAGCAACATTGCAGTCAAAACCAATTTCATGCTGCCCTTATTTTGCATAAAAAACACTTAACATTAACCCAATAAAATATTGATTAAGATATTGAGATGGCGATTTTATTTAATAGTGTTAGAGCTACCGACTCAGCCCAGCGGATTAGCATGTTAAAATGGCAGTGGGTAGGGCAGAGCACAAGTTAGAAGACCGGAATGCCGATGGGGCGGTTACGTTTTCGAATGGAGACCAAGTACCGGCAAGCGCAGCGTATGAAGTCCACCAACTAGGTAGAGTGACGATAGAGCTAAAACGCAGGAACGCGCTCAATGCAAGCCGCTACTAACCGGGCTTATTGGAAATCTACAGAGGAGGCCTATGTCCAGCAGTGGATGTCCTACGGCTGATGGATCGATGGAGGGATTGATATTTTATTCGTCACTAATATTAAAATTAAACAGAAACGTAATATATATTTAAGTGCTCTTAAGTCAGTTCAGTTCAGCGAAAATCCTTGAGATTAGAAAAGATTGACGGCCAGAAAATCAAATCATTTCACTTTCAACAGCTTATCTTATCTGGCTTGTCTACGTTAGACGACACTTACATATTTAGGGATTATTTTGCTATTTTTACGGATACCTGCGTTCTTACATTCAGTAAATTTGCATTATCGTTAGTAAATTATTTGTTCAGAAGAGCGTTTCTCGGTTGTGGTAATAATGGGAATACATCTAGTGTATCATGCTACTTAGCCAGTAGACTTCGATAAATAGACTAAAATTAATCTCTTGAGGTCGAAACTCGTCGTAATAATTCAAACAATAATAAATACCTGGATACCACCGCTATACAAACGGTTTCGCCCCAGCTAGACTAACAAAGTTCAATATCTTCAAGCGAAATTCTTATAGAGAGTAACTAATCTAAGTTAATGGCCGGGTGTCAGAGTTTTGAAGCCACCTGTTGGCCTCAGACATGGCTAAACGGTTAAAACAAACGGGACCCACAATTTAATGTCAACAGAGTCACGGTAGCGCTTAATAGGCATGATGACTGGGTAAAAAAATCGTTATTATAATTTGTGCAGGACGACGCCTTCAAGATTAGTTCATAAGTTATAGATAGTTGTAATATAGTTAAAATTGTATCGTACCGTATTTGTAAGTGAAAATAAATAGAAATAGAGTAGGTGCTCTCCATAGGGTAACGCTCCGACCAACGGAGTAGCTATAGGTGCGAGCGAGAGGGAACATGCGCCTGAGCGAGAGGCAACATATGCCTCTCCCATTGGCCGAGCGCGCTTCACGCACTCTCGCCGCGCACGACTAGGCTGTAGACAATAGGCGGCTTATCAGTAGGCCCATTTTGCCGAGAAATTCATTCGGTGCTCACCTCGCCTCGAGATAACAAGTCTGAAGAATAAATAACAAGAAGCACTCAACACTAGTTTCTTTCAAGTAACACCCTCCTCGGCACACCAGCATAGTAAGGTGTATTCAGTACATCTTTTGGTCGCATCGAGCCGGATCGTCGAGGAACGCCGTTCGAAGAAAGAAGAAACCGGTCGGTCGATATGCCGGTCACACGCTCTACAGGAAAGGGGCGCCTCGCCGCCGAAGACCCCCCTTCGTCCTCGTCCGGTACTACCGCGACGAGTCAAAGCGCGTGGACGGAGACCACGGCTCATACCGTCATGAGCCTCGAGACGTCACACACCACGACGACAGAAGCTTCATCGGAGTCGCAGGCGGACGCATCCGCTGCGGCACAAGCCTCCGTTGCGCACCCTCCTAGCGCGACGGAGGGCACCGACACCACAGTAAGGCCAGACAAGAGGTCGAAAACCGAATCGGTCGCCCCGCCAGCCGCCAGGCAGGGCGACCCTCCGACAGAAGAACGGCAAGCTTGTCTCAGAGCCGTAGACAAGCCGCCGCCCGTTCGCCCAGCAATGAAGACTACTGGGTCCGTTAAATCGAAGTCACGGACCAAGGCACAGAAGCTGGCTCAAGCGAAGGCAGAACTCGCGCGCTACCAAGTAATGCTTATGGAAGCGCGCGTAGCCGCAATAGAAATGGAAGAATCAGATGACGATGATGATGTCTCCGTGTACTCCAAGGAAGACGTCGAATCACGTGTGGACACGTGGTTAACACAGCAAGAACCTGCGACGCCCGCAGCACAGCAACAACCTGCGGATCGACAGATGCCCGCAGCACAGCGAGAACCTGCGCATCAACAGATACCCGCAGCACAGCAAATTCCTGCGGCAGAACAGCAAGTACCTGCGCCGCGTCATCAAGACTCGCATCAAGTACCATCGACATCGGCGGGAGCATTACATAGTCAAGAGCTCGCCCAACTGTCTTCAGCGATCACCATGGCAGTCATCATCAAGAATGGCTGATGTTCCGCTCCGCCTACAACGAGACGGCAACATCATTTACAAAGTTCGAGAACATCAACAGATTACGAAGAAACCTGAAAGGAAAAGCCAGCGAAGCCGTTGAAGGGCTACTCGTCAGCAACAGTGATCCTGCAGACGTCATGCGCGCACTCGAATCCAGATTCGGGAAGCCGGAAGCCATCGCCATAGCGGAACTTAATACGCTGAAGGCGCTGCCACGACTCACAGAAAACCCGCAAGACAGATGCACAGTTTCAAGCAAGATCACCAACGCTGTGTGCATACTTCAAGCTCTGGGCTGCGCACATTTCCTATTTAATCCAGAGACAAGCAAGATACTGCTGGATAAGCTCACGCCTACGCTTCGTCACAAGTTCTACGAATTCGCCGCCAAACAACCGAGAGAAGACCCAGACCTACTGAAGATGGAGAAGTTTATGAAGACAGAAGCCGATCTGTGCGCACCTTACGCACAACCCGAACCAGTGGGCACTCAAACACAGCCCACCTCACAGAACAAGCGCACATACAAAGTGCACACAGTCACAGAAGAACAGCAAACAACAGCGAAGTGCGCGGTATGTGACAGTACCGGACACACAGCAACAGACTGCGAAACGTTCAAAAACGCAGACAGCAACACAAGATGGGACATCGCCAAAAACAAGCATCTTTGCTTTCGATGCCTACGCTACAGATCGAGGAACCACAGCTGCAAGCGACGTACCTGCGACACCAACGGCTGCAAGTACTATCACCACAAATTGCTACACTTCGTTAAGAAGACAGAACCTGCTAAAGAAAAGGAAGCAACAGAGGCCGTCACCACTACTTGGACCGCCACACAGAAGCAATCTTACCTCAAGATTATACCGATTCAAGTCAAGGGGCCTACAGCAACAATTGACACTTACGCGCTGCTTGACGACGGATCCACAGTCACGCTCATCGACAGCAACATCAGCGACAAGATCGGGGCAACTGGGCCCATAGACCCGCTACGCATTGAAGCAATTAACAAGATGAAAACAGCAGAGACTCAATCTAGAAGAGTGAGCTTCGTGATTAAGGGCCTCAACAATCATGAGGAACCGATTCAAGCGAGAACAGTTAATAATCTACAAGTCTCAACGCAAGAAGTTCCGAAAGAACAAATAGAAAATGCGAACACCTGCGAGACCTCAGCCGCTTCCTCACTTATGAAGATGCGAAGCCACGCGTCCTGATAGGCCAAGATAACTGGCACCTGCTGCTGACATCGAAAATAAGAAGAGGCGACAAAAACCAACCGGTGGCATCACTCACGCCACTGGGTTGGGTACTGCACGGGAACCACACACGTTCTCTCGGCCGCAGCATAGACTTCGTCTCACACATAACAGAAGCCCGAGAAGAAGATAACTTGGAGGAAATGATGAAGCAATACTTCGCTACAGACGCACTCTGCCTCAACGCGAAGAAACCGTCGACAGATCCAGAGGAGAGGGCCCTGCGTATCCTCACACAGAATACAGTCCACACAGAAGAAGGAAGATACGAAACTTCTCTGCTCTGGAAGAAAGAAGACTTCACATTTCCCGACAATTACGAGAACACGCTGAAACGACTCTATGGCATAGAGAAGATGCTCGACCGCGACCCGAAACTTAAAGAAAAATACACAGAACAGATGGAAGCGCTCATCACCAAGAAGTACGCAGAACCTGCACCGAAAGAGAAGACTCCAGGCAAAACCTGGTACCTTCCGCACTTTGCGGTAATAAACCCAATGAAGCCCGACAAGCTACGAGTTGTGCACGACGCCGCAGCCAAGACAAAGGGAGTGGCCCTCAACGACGCATTACTTAAAGGCCCTGATCTCCTACAGTCACTGCCAGGCGTCATGATGCGATTCAGACAGCACAAGATCGCAGTGACAGCCGATATTGGAGAAATGTTCATGCAGGTGAAACTTCGGAAAGAAGACAGAGACGCGCTCAGATATCTATGGCGTCGGGATCGACGGGACGACAAACCACCAGAAGAGTACAGGATGACGTCGCTCATCTTCGGAGCCTCCAGTTCTCCATCGACGGCCATCTTCGTGAAGAATTTAAACGCCGAAGCAAACCAACAGACGCATCCCGAAGCAGCAATCGCCATTAAAGAAAAGCACTATGTTGATGATTACCTCGACAGCTTCAGAACCATAGAAGATGCGATTCGAATATCTACGGGAGTACGAGACATACACCAGAAGGCCCACTTCATCCTCAAGCAGTGGAAGTCTAACTCGACAAGACTTCTTGAAGCCCTCGGTGAACAGAAAGCTTCAGAAGATACAGAACTCTACGAGACTGAACAGAAGACAGAAAGAGTTCTGGGGCTGGTATGGAAACCGGAAGAAGACAAACTCACGTTCAATCTCAACCTGAACAGATTACCACCACAGATCATAGAAGGGAAAAAGCCCACCAAGAGAGAGGCTTTAAAGGTTGTGATGTCTCTCTTCGACCCGCTTGGATACGCTTCTCCAGTAACAGCCAGAGCGAAACAGATCCTGCAAGAGATATGGCGCAGAGGCACAGCCTGGGATGACGAAATAGATGAAGATCTGTCCATCGAATGGCAGGCATGGATCATCCACCTGAAGAACCTCCGCGACGTGGCCATCCCGAGGTGCTACCTCGGCTACAGCGACGCCACCAACCTTCAACTCCACATCTTCACAGACGCCAGTGAGGTGGCCTACTCCACAGTCCTCTTCTGGCGAACAGAAGCTCCAAACGGCGAAGTCAACGTGTCACTCGTCATAGCGAAGGCAAGAGTCGCGCCTCTCAAGCTCACATCGATACCGAGACTAGAACTGCAAGCCGCAGTAATGGGCGCGCGCATCGCCGAAGCCGTCATCAAGGAGCATGAGAGAAAACTAGACTCCAAGGTTTTCTGGACTGACAGCAAAACAGTCTTAGCCTGGATCAAGACGGGCTCGCGATCCTACAAACCGTACGTGGCTCACCGTCTCGCAGCTATAGAAGAGAGCTCCACAGTCAACGAATGGCGTTGGGTACCAACAAAACTCAACGTAGCAGACGACGCTACCAGAGATGCTCCACCATCCTTTGACGCAAACCACAGATGGTTCAGAGGACCGGAATACCTGTACGAAGCCGAGGAAAACTGGCCCAAGGACACGTCACCTCCGACCCCAACATCAACGGAAGATGAAAGAGTCAACCACATAGCCAACAGCAAGACACAGAGGCTCGCAGAAGGGCTACCCGATGTCTCTCGCTTCTCCAACTGGGAGAGACTTCGCTACAGTACCGCGAGAGTCCTGCAGTTCATACAACTCTGCAGGACGAAGATAGAAAAGGTCAACTACAGGCGAACGAAAAGGAACCAAGAGAAAGATCCCGCGTGGAACAAAGTCAACAAGAAAACCACAGATCAGAAGACTAAACAGAAACCACAGAAAAGAAGGACAGAAAAAAGAAACTTCCATCCCGTCACTGCAGAACAGCTGATAAGGGCAGAAGAACTCCTCATGCGCTCTTCGCAACAAGAGTCCTTCACGGAAGACATAGATAACATTACAAAAGAGAAGCCCATCAACAAAGAAAGCCGTCTACGTCAATTGAGTGTCGTATACACCGATGGAAGATTGACGCTTAGAAGCCGCATAGACGCCACCACGCAAATCACAGAAAGCGTCAAAAGCCCGATGATCATAGACGGAGATCATCCTACAGTCAAGCTGTGGATCAAGAGTATACACGTCCAGCTGCATCACGCTGGCGTCGAAGCAACAGTGAACGAATGTCGCCAACAATATTGGGTCCTGCGCCTTCGACCTATAGCTCGAACCATAGTAAGAAGATGTCTTCACTGCAGAATGAAAACTCAAGCACCGCCGTACCCGAGAACAGGAAACCTGCCGTCATGTCGCCTGGCACACCACAGAAGACCATTCACCTTCACAGGACTCGACTACTTCGGCCCACTGACAGTTACCGTGGGGCGCACGCATCAGAAGCGATACGTCGCCATCTTCACTTGCCTGACGAGCCGCGCCATTCACCTAGAACTGGCGAACTCACTCAGTACATCTTCAGCAGTCATGGCACTTAGAAGAATGGTCGCCCGACGAGGTTGCCCAACAGAAATCTGGTCAGACAATGGGACGAACCTGAAGGGAGCCGACAAGGAACTACGGCAAGCCATCGAGACCGCGACAGCAGAAGAGGCAGCAAAGCGCACGATCTCCTGGCGTTTCATACCTCCCGGAGCTCCGTTCATGGGAGGGGCATGGGAACGCATGGTGCGATCTGTGAAGACAGCACTCACAGCAACACTCCACGAGAGAAGTCCAACAGAAGAAGTCCTCTCCACCCTTCTGGCAGAAGCCGAATACACGGTGAACAGTCGCCCGCTGACCCACGTATCCGTCAGCGCGGACGACCCGGAAGCCCTCACACCGAATCACCTGTTGCTGGAAGGACCAGGACGAGTACCGACACCTGGAACCTTCAACGAACGAGATACTTTGACGAAAGACAGCTGGCGCGCAGCACAGAGACTGGCCGACATATTCTGGGGCAGATGGCTACGAGAGTATCTCCCAGAACTTCAAAACCGGCGGGAGCCACACGGAAGAGGACCCACAGTACAGATCGGGGATCTAGTCCAGATCATCGACCCCAATCTGCCACGCAACGTATGGGTTCGTGGCAAGGTCATCGCCACGTATCCAGGGCCTGACGCAGTCGTGCGCACCGTCGACGTGAAGACTAAAGGAGGCATCCTGCGGCGTCCAGTAAGGAAGATGGTGATCCTGCCTATTGAAGACGTCTCTCCAGCACCGGTAGCAGATGCGACGAGGTCACACGGCGGGAGAGATGTGCAGGACGACGCCTTCAAGATTAGTTCATAAGTTATAGATAGTTGTAATATAGTTAAAATTGTATCGTACCGTATTTGTAAGTGAAAATAAATAGAAATAGAGTAGGTGCTCTCCATAGGGTAACGCTCCGACCAACGGAGTAGCTATAGGTGCGAGCGAGAGGGAACATGCGCCTGAGCGAGAGGCAACATATGCCTCTCCCATTGGCCGAGCGCGCTTCACGCACTCTCGCCGCGCACGACTAGGCTGTAGACAATAGGCGGCTTATCAGTAGGCCCATTTTGCCGAGAAATTCATTCGGTGCTCACCTCGCCTCGAGATAACAAGTCTGAAGAATAAATAACAAGAAGCACTCAACACTAGTTTCTTTCAAGTAACACCCTCCTCGGCACACCAGCATAGTAAGGTGTATCCAGTACATAATTAGTCCGTGAGTTAAGATAAAGATAAGATAAAGTTTATTTCACATCAAACAATTTGCAGCTATGTACATTATTCTTATTATTATTATTTATTTTACTACACTATTACACAAATTTATTTAACATATTTGAAGGTATAGTTCCAAGTTTCAACACTTTTTAAGTTAATAATATATGTTACATTATAAGGAACAAGTTATTAATATTATAAATAGCAGCGATTACAACATTAAACCTATTAGGTACATAGTCTTTGCGGTACTAGTGGGCCCCGAACTAGGCTAGGCCTGTATCTCGGTGGCCCAATTTATACAGGTAGGTAGTAATTAATTTTGCGCGACTACGTGAGGACGGTAAAAGATAAAATAAGAGCATTATTTAAAACTAAACACTAAACAAATACATAATTTAAACCACCTATTTTTGTGCTTATAACCGTGTTAAAGTTAGATTATCAAAAATTATTGGACGCGTATTTTTTTTGTTAACAAATGACAAAGATAAACCTTGTCAAAGTTTGGGAGTGGGAGTCGTGACGTCACCTCTCTTACAGAAGTCTCTACATTTGTATGGCACTTGTGACGTCACGCGAAACATTGACGGACTATATCTTCATCAATTTTTGTTTAATTGACAAAAGAAAAAATACATGTTAAATACTTTTTGATTGTCTAGCTGACGGACTAATTACATTTATTTAGTCATCATGCCTATTGTAAATGCCATCCGCAGTCACCCATCCGAAGACTGTGCTGAACGTTTCTTTACTTTGGTGATCGCTGACAAACACCTAGTCAAACTACGCTATGAGCGTTACAGACGTATAATCAATATATTATTATCTTCTCACTTACCCAGCAGACCTCGTGAGACGCGCGAGGATCAACCTCTTCTGGTCGTGGCTCATCTTGGTGACATTGGGCGGCTCCATGCGTTGCCTGATCCAGTTGCACTGCTCCAGTGAGTTGATGAACATGAACTCTATTCCGATATTGTTGCAATAAGCCTGTTCAAGGCGGTTCAGGATTTCTCTGAAAAAAATAGTGTGGATGGTAAAATCGACAAATTTATTGATGTTATAGGTACTAAACTAATGACCGCGTTAAGATCGCAGGATCACGCTGTATGCAAGCCACTTCCAACCGGTCTTATTGGAGGTCCTTAGGGGAGGCATATGTCCAGTAGTGGACGTCCTATGGTAAAAACTCAGGCGAGCGTCTGGTTTGATAAACTTGATTAGAAAAAGGAATGTAGGATGGCCTGGCTGGAAAAATAAACGATAAATCATTTTTCATTTCTATTACGAGATTACGATAACTTTGGATTAACTTTTGTTAAACTCACGATAGTCACGACATAACTATCTTGGCCATCCCAACACATACTTGGTGGAAACTAAACATCATTTGCTGGGTAAGAAAAATCATAGAAAGGATAAACATTTCTTGTTCCTTTTTATGATTTATTCTTACCAAGCATAGTTTAACGTTGCCATTGTATTGTAAAACGTATTGTGTTAACAAAATGGCTAGATGCAAATGTATCGTATTATATGTCATTCTAATGTGAACCATATTATAATAATAAGACCAGCGGCTGGATAGTAAGTACTGCAATAATGTTATTAATTTGGCTGCGACAGATACATCACGGTATCTATACCATATCATGAAAGGTGAATGTCAAGTTCTCAGATAAGATGTACGCTACGTGTATCCGATAATCCGTGCAATTTTGGTAATCTTTTGATAAAGTATATTTTGTAAACAAGGCCAGCTATAACCGAGGCAGACTTATCTATACATTGTCGCTGCCGGAAGGTGGACTTTAAAAATAATATCGCTTTCGCTGATTTTTTTTTTTTTTTGCCTGAAACCATGACATCATTAATTTAATGATTGTGATAAAGGGCTGTTATAAACAGCTGGTTTTAGCCAAAATAGCTGATTGTATAGATTAGATCGTAATAACACATTGCATCGACTTTTAAAATGTCATCAGATTTGATATCGCGAAAAAGTACTTTTCGTAAATTTTAGTTCGATATTTATAACCTCAGTTTAAAGCTTAACATTATTCCGATATTTTACGTTGTGCCAAATTTTAGTAATACAGAAAGTAGTTGATACGCAAACATTTAGGTCAATGTAAGAGTGCTATACCATAGACCATAATTTAAATTGTGTGTACAGTGAAATCTTACCTCAACGGTAACGCTTTCTCCTTTTCTCCAATAAAAGTAGTGGAGGGTAATTTAAATACCCTATCCATATCAGCCTCATCTAAAACATAGTATAATGCACATGAGAGTACGAACGCTCATAAAACTCATACAACCCTGAATACACCCATCGAAATGAAGAATGAGAAAAACTAGACAGAACTTTGATCCTTATAGCAGTAAGCAAAGAGAAGAAGCAGATAGAAAGCATTAAATGTCATATCCCTTTACTAGCATTTCCTATGAAATGGGTAATGTCTCCATGATAAGTTTTAGAAGCATTTTTGAACCCATGTTTCAATCATTTCTGTAGACATGTTCACCGTGTATTGTTACTAGTATTGACATTTTTATTCGCATAGTTTGTAGTGTTCTAGTTCAAAGTACGGATGAGGTAACTACTCTCTAGAGATAGATATAGAGGCAGCCCACTGGCCGCGATCCAATACGACGTAGATTATAGTTAGACCTAACGTTCTTCAACTATCCTCAATGTCAAACAAGAAAATTGTTCTTTTATGTGTGAGAAAATAACCATTAATTATATAAAGATTAGATAAATATATTGCACCATGCACGATACAAAACGAAACCCGAAAATGTGTCACATACCATGCTATATAATTTATAAAATGGAAAATATCGGGAATATATCTTATCGTGCACAATTGAAAAATACAAAAGTCAGACGGGGCTTTTTGAAACATCGCAGGTACACCAAAAATTTAATTTTTATTTTACTTTATTTTGTACGTAACAAAAAATATTTTCTGGTTTTAGTTAACTAATGATAAATTAATAAGCCTAAAAGTGAAATTCTCAAATACACCAGTGATTTTCAAATAGCCCTGAAATAGGTAAACTTATGTGGTTTTCAATATTGGGGAAACTAGCGTGCGAGCCGAAGACCTTGTGCGTTACATCCACATGTGGTAGTTATGGCGTCTAAAATAGTTTACGAACAGATTTTCACAAACTTAATATAATTGCAAAACAAAATAACACTGCGCTAATTTCAGTCCGCATTCGGCTTGAGCATAAGGAATGTTCTGTTCATAAATTATCCCGAGTTCCGAATTGCAATTCAGGAGCTGCACAGCGTCCGTGCATCACGTGAAAGTTTATCAAACGGGCAAGAAGCTGTGTGTTGCGTTGTGTTCTTGCGTTTATAGGTGGTCTACATTTCGGAGTAGATCAACCTAGTTTTGGAAAACGACTTGTGTTTGCAATTGTAGAATCGGGGGCAAGATAACGTACCACGCCGCCATAACTACACGACAAACATCGAGCGGCGAGGGTGCTATGTTCAGGATTCAGGTTCGCGTCCTGCTTACCAAACCTGTAGCTGTTGTGAATCACTTCCCGGGGATTTTTACCGCCCAAATGTTTGTTGGCTATCTCCAAAGGGTCGAGGTTCGCTATATGATGTCCTCGGATCTGTTTTTTAGTTCACAACGTAACAGTTTTAGTATTCGAATGCAACTGCAGTCCTGTCGTTAATCGTTGCATTGATTAAAAAATAATTAAGAAGCAAAATTATTGGGTCTTTAAATTATAAAATACGATAGATTCGTGAGTATAATATATTACACATGTACATGTAGTAGTTTCTGTGTCATTGATATATCTGTAGTTTTGTTAATAATATCTGAAAGGATTTTTTTAATTTTGTATTAGCACTGTGACATACGAGTACAAGTGTGTTGCTTCCCAAGTAAGTATTGCTTTGTTAACATTCACACATACTTATTTTATTTGTATCGTGCTCCGTTAGAAAGTACAATAAGCAGACATAAAAAAGCTGCAAAGCACTGCGTTAAATCAGTGCAGATTAAAGACAACCTTACCTTTGCTATACCAAAAACCTAATACCAGTAACACCATATCACACTGGCTTTTTGAGAGTAGCAAATCTATCTTAGGATCTACTTCCAATTTGAAAAATGCGTAAAAACAGAGCATTTCATTTACAATAAGTAAACAATCAACCTGAGTCCACTATTGTACCCAAATCAGTGAGATACTGCGTACTAAATTGTATCTACTTAATTACTATCTCAACATAAACAATATTATGGAAGGCTTTATCAATCATCGATTTTATCTTCTACTACTATTGTTATCAACTAACTGCATATTAATGTAGTTACAGATGAGGACAGTTTCATATAATACCTAAAAAACTAAGTTGATGATACGGTTTCGATTTATATAGTCCAGCACATGGGTATCTCTACTTTATTAGCCACATCTTGGCTAATAGAGCTAGTATAGGCTCAGGCTGTAATTACTAACTATGCTAAACGCAACTGCTGCATCATCGATTTTCGAATGAATGTGATCCACAAAAACCGATCATAATATGCTAGTACCAATACGATTTCTTTTTCTGCCGTTTCATTTCTATTGAATGCCGTGCCGCACAGGTCATTTGACTTGTGGATATCGGCATGGCATTGTGGGTGTTTTCAGCATGACTAACTAGTTGTAGGTAATTATTTATTATAACTGGTTTTACGTGGTCGCGAATGTAAACAACGGAAAACAACAATTTCGACTGTGGGGGAATTATCTTGGGTTATAGAAAATGAATATTTATGCTTTGAATGTGTTATTTTCATTACATTTTCTATTGTGTGCAGCTTTATTCAATAAAGCCTAAATAATAGGTACCTAACCTTCACACACTTCAGTGGTACGGTCTAGTAAAGGAATATGATGGCAAACATATCAACCTCAACTAAAAATTATAAGGTTATTTCTATTACATAAACATATTTACATCAGACTGGTGTATACTCAAATTATTTGGTTAAACTACGCACATGACGGACATACAGTAATAAAATATGAGGTATTATTATGTATTAGAGTTTTAGTATATGTAATGACCGAATATTTCAAAAAGCTAGTCTCAATATCTCGACTACTTTCTAGTAATTTTTTCGGTACCATAATAAATACTTAAAACGTTTGATAAATACACTTAATATCAAAATAATATACTTTACATAATATAGTAGAGTTTTATTAGTAAAAATAGCATTTTATTATTTTATTCGCTTTATCAGTATAGTCGATAAGTAGCCCAAGCACCAATTGGAAATATTGCAACTACTGGTTTTCTACTAGCGAATCATTAAAAATTAAGCAAAATCAGCATCTAACTACATAGGGATAAGAATGAGCTCAGTCAAAGAAATAAGAATGAGACGTCATCTTAAAGAATAAATTCAAGTACATTATTGGCAAAGTGCTGATGTTTCCAGTGCATCAGAAGCGAGATAGAACCCTGGCCAATTACGTTAAAACGTATTGCATGTTAAAGGATTATCGACTACTTCTACCCCATTAAAATTAAATTAGCCTTATCAAAATTATCAAAAATAGACAAAAGAAACCATTTTTGTAGTTATTAAGATTGATATCCCCCATAATCGCAATACGTTTGAAATGTTGAATGGAAGTGGTCATACCGAATCGCACGTGCTCTCTAATGACGGCTTCGTTAGCGAACGCCCTGAGGCCGCCGTGCCAGTCGCCACTCGATATCGGGTCGCCCGAGGTGATGCCCAACGGGTCGAGTTGCGCGACCAGGTGACCCCTCGACTACATCCAAAAAACTCACAACTTTAACTCTTAATACATCACACCATCCCAATAGACAAGCGGTTTTGTTCAAAGCCATCTGTAGACGCGCCTCGCCCGCGCCGCTTCAATCACCACTCTCATAGAAGGCACACATTGAATACCGTCTCATATGATACTCGGACCGTTTGTTATTTTCGAAAAAAAATAAAATGTTAACCAAACAAAATATAAAAAATGCCCAAAGAAAATATTTTAGCAAAACTCATACATAATAGGAATACAAGCGCAAATGATTTGAAAATGTATAAAATATGCTCGGTACGTTGTTTCCAAAACTATGCGCTAGATCTATGGACTAATACTATTTTGAGACTAGCAATTTCAATGTCGGTCGGTCTATTTTGAACGTTAGTAGTTAAAAACGTAATTAGAGAAAATTATTAATTCCAACATTCTATTATAAACGAACTCGTGATGCACAATATGATCTCGTTAGGGTCGATTTTGAACTACAACAACATCAAAATGAAACTAAGCTCAATAATTATTATCATTTAAACAAATCGAGGGCAAATATTATCACACACGTGCATTAAATAAAATGAAACAATCGGTAAATAGTGTGTGAACACGATGCAAATATGATGCAAATGAAATCACACGTGAATTGTTCGCGTTCAAAATTTGCAACCCACTCGCTAAAGGATCTCCATGAATGAAATAATGAAATTGAAAACAATCACTGTTCAGGGGCAAAATATTATTGACATGATACTCTACAATGGAGGACGTTAGTGTTTTGATAGTGTGAAATAGTTTCCATAGGCGCGGCTATAATACTCGTCTCATGATAGACGTGGTAACGTCTACAGCAAATGCATGTGTGTCATAATACCGCCGCAGATAAGTTCGGTGACACGCAATGCAACAAAATATGTTTGACGAATTCGAGTGATTGCTTCCAAGTATATCGAGGTCCGTCCTGCGTACCGAAATTGAAATATTTCCTCATGATGAGCTCGGAGCTGGGCGCTCGCATGCCCAGCTGCGGCAGGTTGGCTGTGGTGATGCCGAGCGGGTCCACGTCGGCCGCCAGGTGGCCGCGAGCCTGTCACCACCCCCACCACGTCAACAACACTCACAATGGGGTTGGCCGGTACACTTTCTTATTAACGGCGCTACCATAGCTTGTACCCTTCCATTAACGTTTCGGTTTGAAAGATATCACTGAACTTTGAACCGTATGGAGGTGTTCTATCTACAAAATAAATGTGCTATCCTGCGTTATTTAAAATGATAAAGTGGCAAATAAGCTAGCGTGTCTCCAGATCAAAAGAGGACACTGACTATGAAGGTGTTGCAGTTGAACAACTGCAACACCTTCGATGTTGCAATTGAACAACAACAACAACAAGTTACCAGGGCGTTGCTTAAGTTTTAGGGAGAGTAGTATTCTCACCCTAAGGCCTAGAAGCCTTTTCATATTTCTTGATATGCCTCAAATATGCTTATTAAACGCTACTACTGCCCGTTTACGAGACCGTGATAAAATTAAAAGTAGCGCCGGAGCTTTATACATTAACGTGATACGAGTATGTATCACGTAGTCAGTATACCAAGTTATGTAATGTGAAATTATTAAATGTAAAGATGAAAGATGCGCCACCATATGGCTAAAAGTCAGTCGAAAACGATAGAAAAAAATATGACTAGGACACGAGCTATGTTAACGCCTATTTGACATTTGCCAGCCCCATTCCGTGATACACGACTTGCCGACACGCGCATTACTCATACTTTATCAGTCTCAAAATATTTAAACGCACACGTGTAATAGACTACCAAATAAACAATTAAGTAAATAAGTTATTGGAATATTGACTTTTTAATTACAAAAACTATGAAAAAAAGGAACCAAACTAGGAAAATCTGACTAAATTACTCATCATGTAAAACAAGAAAAATAAAGCAACCGTCCCGTCGCTAGGTCGCGCAGACTTTACTAAACGAGTCTTCCAACCGCGATGCCAATTATTTCACACGCAGTTACGATGACCAATTTTAATCATTTATGTCCTAATTCATTACTAACCGGATATATTATATACCTAACGTAAAATATATGTTGTTTTGCCGTAATGGGCGCTAACGTGACTGTTAGACACGCAAGTGTTCAATGACAGTTCGTTCTTGTATAGAGTCGTTTTTGCATTTATTAACGAAAGCCACGCTTCGTTGAGATTAATTTCTTTCGCAAAGTTGTTTCTAAATTAACCTTTTAGTTGAGACAATCATCTATCAGTATTTTGTGTGACAACAGAGTTGATGTGTATCTTATATCGGGGTAAAACAAATAGCAACACATGAGCGAGGGCTGAAGTGTGTGGACAAAATTGTGCAAACAATAATAAATATAGGGTTAGTATGGAACACATTTCACCTGGTAACTCCTGATGATGGCCTGCACGGCGAGATGGTCGTCGATGATCTTCTCATTTATGGGGGAACCTGCCAAAGTAAACTAATATAAACCCTACTTACATTATTACATTATTGTTGGTGTTTCAAAAACGACTCACCCTATTTCGATAAAACTTACCACCTATAAAGTATGATCTACCAAACAAAAAAGAGTCATCAAAATCGGTTCATAATTGGCGGAGTAATCGTGTAACGTATACGTACATACAAAAAAAACAGTCGAATTGAGAACCTCCTTTTTTGAAGTCAGTTAAAAATACCATGCCTTAGAACCACACTGTCGATACAAATGATGTTTACAGAAATAATAAGAACATTTTTCAGAAATTCTGCAGCGTAAACCAGTATTTGACATTATCATCATCAAGTACATAAATTACATCAGCGTTTTCATGCGTTTTCGTCGATCAATCTCAAATAATATGACATTTGCGATCGATGTATATTACGATACGATAAATATGGATTGTCTACTTCGCCAACCAATACATTATTTTATTATCTATCTATCAACGTTGTTACTTTCTCTACACAATCATTTTCAATTTTTACCATTTCAAATATGTCAAATATCTTTGCCAAAATTACACGTGGAAAGCAGCGTGGCCAGTCCTGTGGCAAGTGCGGCAAATTGATAAAAAAATGAAAGTATTGAAGTATCTTTGTTAATACATTGTTTCCAGGTTGATCGCCACGCTAATACTTACTTTCGAAATATAATATCGCTTAATCTCTTTTATAAATCATGTACATAAATTATAAGGAATTACACTAGGTACACCTAATTACTTTACGTTCAGAATGTAACTAAATTTATTACCCCAAGGTGGGCGCCAAAAACAACAATGTATTTCTAGATGAGCTCATCAATTCAGTTTCCAGTTGTTATTTTCAAACTAAGCGATGCAAAATAAAACATTTTTTTTTTGATAAAAATATTAACTGATAATATGTTTGGCACATTTTGTTAATCAGACGACACGTCTAACATATAGATCATATATAGGTAGATCATCTAGATAAAAACCTCAAAATGTATACAGGGTTATTTTTAATCAATTAGCATCCTTTTATGGGCAAAGACCAAAAAGAACAAAAGTTGTTAGTTTTGATGTACTGAATTAGCTCCTAAAACGATGGTAACTGATTAGTAATATCAGTACCCTGTATATCAGTGTAAACAAAACCGAGAGTCCAAGCCATAAGGCCTTTGACAATGTATACAGAATAATGTATGTTATTACGAAATTGTGTACTAAGGGGCCAATTCAAACAATTATTATACACAACTTTTATTATAAGGCCAAACCAGAATTCGAGAAAAGAAAATCAGCTGTCTATACAAAATTGCAACTCAGAACCGTGTATGTAAAGGCTGATTTCATTCTCGAATTCTTGGGTAAACCTATTTTAAAAGTTGTTCTTCTCAATGGTCCAAATTCCCCTTTATCGACTTAGTACACACCTTCTGGTAAAACCACTATAAATAGTAGGTATATCTATTCAATGGCGGCGCTAAACGTAGGCGATATTATAATGGGCCACCGCCTACAGCCTCGCACTCCTACTCACACCTCGAAGGCAAGACAAGCAGAATTTTTCGCTTTATTGGAAAAATCAAAACTGTAGGTGTAAAACAGTACCTGCAGAAATGGATGGCATTCCGCCGGATGGCACGAGGGAGGTGAGCGGAACTTCGTTCTTGTTGTATGGCGCGAGATTTGGCGGCGACGTGTACGCGGAGCCTGGCTGGGCACCGGCCGTCGCATTGCGGAAGAATGCATCCCAAGACTGCAACATTAACACATCTTTAGGAACTGCAATAATAGTGTATAAAACTACTTAGGACACTTTTGTCAATTACTTAATCGAAGTTATAAATGTTTTGACCTTTGAGCAAATATCTACAGAGCCACAGTCCCTAAGTAAAAGTAGGTAGTAAAAAAAATGTCCGGGCACCGTCATACATACCGACTTAGATATTTACATTAAATAATTCACAATGACCCGTTTTCTGGAAGCTCGACGTTATGTCTTCTAATTAGTGCTTGTAACCGAGCCCTTTGGCATCGTGCGGCGTTGTCCTAAAAAGCCTGCCCACTACATAGCTTGGGCAGAGTTTTGGCTCAGACACTTTTTTTCACGATAGTGACTCTATAGATATTTGCTCGAAGGTTTTGACGTTCGGAGTATCGCAGTAACCCTAGCAAAAGTTTTTTGGTCACCCGATAGAGTCATTTTTGTAGCGCCGTGTGACGCAGTTTTATTCGCACTGCACAGTCAAAAATCCTAAAGATAATTGCGGTTTATTCTTGTGCTAGTGCTACTAGTGCTGCACTGCACCTGCGTTGTACATCGAGCACTATTAGATCTCAATTTTATACTCGTAGATCTCAATTATAATGATTTTCCCATTATGCATATAAGAATAAATGTCATAAATCCAAGTTTTAGTCACTGCAAAACCGTGCAAACATTTTGGGGGCGTGTCTATAAAACCTCATTACACCTGTGCTAGACAGACAATTAGTAAATTAATGTTATACAGGATTTTAAGCTATTTAAGAAGATTATATAAGTTCTTTGACGTCAACAAAAAGTCCTATTTGTACCAATACAAAGTCTACTACCAAGTTTCATATCAGTTACGTCTACGAACTCCACGACAAAATTGCGTCGAGACGACATGTGATTATGACGTCATGTTTTTAGATTAGTCATGCGTATTTCTCGGTAATACAAAAATAACAGACTCTTGATGCTTAACTCGTATGCCCTTATCGTTTTCCTGTTGCCAGCAGGTAGACATTGAAACTCACAATAAACAGGTATGACCTGAATCCATTTAAAGAAATAAGTAGTTGTAAGATGCAGTACAAAATTTTGTTCAAAATACGCAATCAAACACGTCATTTATAGAAACTATAGTGACACGTATACGTACAATCTACCTATTCACCGATAGCAAATAGTAACGAACGAAATACCAGACTTCGATTGACGTCACGATGCAGAAGAATTATGTGACGTGATCAGAATTTTTAACTTCGAAACAACCGATGTTTACCGGAATTTTGATTTTGGTACTATGGAAATACCTGTTCACTATTCTACTACATGCTATTGCTATAGAAAATAATTATAATTATTTTTTCCAAAAAATCGCAATACCAACTTCCACCGTGTACAGAATTCGAATAATTTGCACGAATCGATGTGATGTGATTATGTACATTTTTGTTGATTTATCAAAAACGGTTTAGCCGATTTCGATAAAATTAAAATGGGACCAAGTCGGAAGTATTTATACTCTTGCGAACTAAAAAAGTAATTTTAAATCGGTTCACAATTGACGAAAATCTCGATGAACATACAAAAAAAAAGCATACAGACGAACATAGTACCTCCTCCTTTTTAGAAGTCGGTAAAAACTATTCATAATTCAAGTAATCTACTTAAATGTATACGTCCTGTAGATACGTATTATACGTACTTAGTAGTAATTCGAACCGTTAGCAATCCATATCAACTAGTTTGAGTTTCAAACTTCAAAACATACAGCAAGGATAATAGTCTACCGGAAATAATCCAACTATGTCCAAATTTGTTTCTACTCCATAAACTGCGTTTATCTGAGTACTGCAGCATAGAACGACCTCAACGCAAATCCCAAACTAACTACGAGTAATATCGGTTTGAACCAGAAACTGTTGGAATTTAGAGGCTGCCAGTGGAACGCATTGAAGCAATCAAGAATTATATTTGTGAATTCCTCTTAAATTCATGCACATTTAGCACGAGCAGTAAATCAGTTTGATACGTACAAAAATATCAAAAACAGACATTGGATCAGTACATGATAATATGCAATATTTTTGAAGGAAGATCTGTTAAATCTATTACACATATTTATAGAATAGAAATAATCAAAAAAAATACAACGGCGATTACGGTTAATCTCAAATATCTATCAAATTATCCTCTAAGAAAATAAGGAGAGAAAATAATAAGTACTTATCGGTTTCCAGTCCTACTCGTATTACAGAAATTCTTAGTTACTAGTAAAGAAATAAATATATAACTACATGGTTAGTATAAATTATGGTAATATTTGAGGCCTGTATCCTATAAGAATTTGGTTATTGCTGCGTAATGCGTTATCAAACCTTATCATACTGCTTATCGACGAACTTTCGATCAAAATCGATACAAATGATGAATTCTTTTAGATAAAATATGAAAGTTCGATCATCATCTAATCTTAGATTTTACGCAAAACATTTTTCCTGTGTTTCCTGGTACATAAATTATTATGATGTCTAAAATAGCTGCTTGTTGCTAGCAGTAGGTATGAAAATGAAATTCACATCGTTTTATCTTTGGTTTACAATAAGTGAATTACTGGTCACATAATGCGGTCACGGACAAAACAGGCATAAGAACTGATTTATTTAACAGATGCATAGCATATAAAACGCATATTACCTACGTATTTTAGTCGCCATTTTTTGACGGCCGAAGCGATTTTAATGAGGCATGAAAGTAATAGTAGAATGTATAAGAATTTAGGTATTGGTGAGACAAAAGCGGAAAATATCGAATTAATTTCGTTTTTCCATTACGGACAATTTCATGAATGACTCGACTCTCGAAGCGAAGAACAACCATGAGTTGGTTAATAATAGAAGCCGTTGAGCTGAATAAAGCCAATGCCAAGGTTAACCATAGCGTTGTACGGCCTTCACATATCATCTGTTGGACAGATGACCGTCTGCCTGCCACCGGATCGAGTTAGTACACATCCGCGAATACGCCACTCACGACAATTGACCATTTCAAAGCTGGTCGTGACTTACGCTTTCCGGATATTAGTGTTGTGCAACACGCGCAACCATGGAAGGCCATTTCTTTGCCTTTGAAAATCAACCAGACTTAACTTGGTAAAAGCCTCACACTTCGCTTTAGTCATGAGCATCTTACAAAAGAAGGGGAAAATTACTTTGTTTAAATATTACTTTTTTAGATTATACAAGGTTGCGTTTAATACCTATGTATTAAACGCAAAACCTTTTAAGGGCGGGTCTAGTACATCTAGACAAACAACTTTTGTTCTAGGACTTTTAGAAAAACACGAAAAATTAATCAGCTTTTTTCATACAAAAAGTTCGTCAACAAGCGGCAAAGTGTATGGAGAAGCGTATTTTTATGCGAATTTTCAAAAGTCCTATAGAACAAAACTTTTTTCCGTTTAATACAGTATCATTGTCCTGTATAGCTTTGACAGAGAAGCCTGAATCTAGGTTGCCCAAAATAAGCTTTGCAATCAATTATTAGGTTTCTTGTAGGATTCCTAGGAGATACCATGATATAATGGTACCATGGCATTACGGAAAACTGCCACCCAAACCTAGAAACCTAGAACCGATGTTTAATATCCCAATTTCATACATCTGCCCGTGAATCGAAAGAAACGCAGACGAAGGTCGTCGTTGGAATTAGTCCGTGATATTTATTTCATGGTCCAAAATATCTACGAGCAATTATCTAAATGATAAAACATTATGTTTGAAATAGGTATTTTCGGCACTATGGCTAGCGCGAATGATAACGAGTTCAATTTACAGAGGTCAGTCAAGTGACCCACATGAGTTCTCCATAGATATATGACACATTATGGATACGTTATCGATTATGGTCGTCTGCAGTCAGTCTAGACAAAACAAATGCTCGATATAATTAGAGATCGATGTATGAGTTATCAACAATTCTCAAGTGTCGAATGAGTGACACAATTTCAATACAAAGATTGATTTCAAGCAACGTTAACGACTAATTACGCGTTGCTTGCAACGCAATACTACTCGATTGTTTCATTTCAATCAGTTGTATCTAGTTGCGAATTAAAAATACAACTTCCAATTAACTTTTTAAATTGGTCGCCTACCAAATTCAAGATCAGTATTCAGTAGTGTGGCCTGCAGTCGTTTCGTTTGTTTTCGTGTCAAGGTACTTAAGAGTAACAATAAAGTCACGAGACGACCGATTGAAGCCGACCATAAACACTTTTTATCGCATATTCTACCAGACAACTACTGATTACTATTAATTTTCTACTCACTTTTCTAGAACCTTGGATGGAGAAGTTATTACTTCAAGGTCACTATCGACATATTCATTCACGTGCTACGGAAACACTATAGTTTCAACTCGAATTCTTCATATTTATTTACGAAATACATATTACACTTTAGCGATATTTCTTCCATTTTGGAACAAGTATACCTATGAAATTGTGTATTGAATCCATATTTGGTAGGTATACCTAATGTATATGTGAGAGACAACGGAACAAAATCCATGTCCACAGAATTTGGAGCAGTTGTTGCAACTACTATAGCTACCGTCTCAGTAGCTCTTTCATTTGAGCTAGACCACATAATATGTGAGTCATGAGGATATTTAGAACGATATTTTATCTTTTTTACAATAAAGAGCTATTTATTCCACGATAGATAAAGCACGTAGGTGCATTACCAGATACAAATTTACGCTATTTTAATGTTAAATAAAATAAAATCGCTAATTATGGCTATATCCGTGCATACAAAGTGGAGTTACTACTATCATGAATTTACTAAAATGAATGTACACAAGGTGGTAATAGGAAAATAAAAGAAGTGAAAGGGAACACAGCAATAATACCACTTTGTACCTTTATTGCCACCTGACTCTACTCTGGTCGATATCGAGGAAGAATATCACAGAAGACGGTCAAATTTCGCCAAGCGCCTAAATCAATTTTTCCGATTAAAATAGCCGCATTTAAGCTTAAAAAAACTTACTATGTACTTTAGAAATTTATTTGCTACCGACTACTTGCAACTTGCTGACTAGCTTCATCGTGACTTGGCAACAAGCACTTGAATATTTTATCAACACATACTACCTAAACGTTACAATTATCGCCAACCTACCTGGCGTTTCTTTATTGTCACTTACATTGTAAAAAGAGGATGCTAAATTGAATAAAGGACAAAACTAATTTATACTGACTCAAAGAGTTTTCTTTGTGATAATCATTTTAAAAATCTGAAGCGAACGCAGGATTTGAACCCGCCCCTTCGGATCACTAGCCCGAAGCTCTCCCAATTAAGCCAACTTATAGCGTTATCACCAACTTATGACGTTGGCGTATAGCGTCATACTGACTCGCTTCGACGCTCAAACGCATAAAAGTTAAGTAACAATTAAATTTCCTAAAGATCAAAATGATGACGTTTCAGCTCATGATTATGACAGTATGTTACATGAAAATTCTTCTAAATAATCCTAAAACGTATTATTATATATTCTTTGCCTATACTAAAAAAAACGCTTTGACGACTTGACATACAAAATAAAACCTTAATATTATTTAAGTTTGAATCGTAGTGTTTATTACCTACACATTAAATATAATTCAAATTGAAACTAATATTAAATGTATCGTGAAATGAAGTGTTCTCCTAGAACACTTCATGTTAAATTGCCTATTGTTTTACCGATAAAATACTTCATTAACATATAGTTCGTAAAGTATTTCTATAAAATAAATAATTAAGTACTCGATAATATGAAAACGGCCTTGTCGATTAGGTAAATTCTCAACTTTATCCTGTCTGGCTTTTCCAGAACGTAATTATTTTATCGATAGATTTACATAATATGTCCCGCGTATATAGGTATTAAGTAAGTAAGTTCGTATAGGCCGGGTGGCTAGCCCTGGTGTCAGAGTTTTTAGGCCGCCTGAAGGCTTCTGACATGGTTAAACGGTTAAAACAACCGGGGCCTACAATTTAACGTGTACCCATCCAAGTACTGACCGTGCGGAACGTTGCTTAATTTCGGTGATCGCTGACAATCAACTAGTCAAACTACGCTACGAGCACTACTATATAGGTATTGAATAACTAAGAGGGAAATAACGAGTAAATTATTTGATATACTCTCAACCATCTAGGGGGACACCGGTAGTCAATCGCGACTTGTTAGCAATTCATTTATTTCGCACGCTCGAAATAATAAGCAACACTTTTAGGATATGGAAAAAAATCGCCTGTATACGAGAGATTAGACCAAAAAATATTCTTTGTCATGCTCATTCGTGTTGCGTCACTCGTCAATGCATCTTGTTCTAGCAATTTTTTTACTACGCACTACATCCCTATATGTTGTTTTTAAATTTTCTCGATTTGAACATATTATTATTAAATGTATACTCGATACTCGTCTACCCGTGACCACGACCGATGCAACTTGGTTGAAACGTCGGGATGATGAGGTAGGTATTTATCTCGTAATTTTAGTGCGCGATTAGTCCCGTAGTATATGGTAATAATAATACACCCCTATAGGTAGGTACCTACTTCTTCTTAGTTCCAGAACAACTTGAAATGACTTATTGCACTTATTACATAGGAGATAAGGTACAAAATATAATACTTACGGCATGTACAGAGTTGGGGTCGCTAAGCCATGAGTTGTACATAGTCTCGACATACGCTGAACTGGAGCCATTGAGGAAAGGTTCGGCCGCTGTTGAACTCTTGAACCTATGGGCGTTTACTGTCACAGCGGCGGTCTGCACAAAACACAAGATTAAATTAAAAAAACACATCAACGCATTAAGAAAAGATAATAAGATACTATAATAAGGCACCTCAACTAAAAAAAGATCTGATAAATTTGGAACGGCTGAACCGATTTTGATGAAATGTATCTAAGAACACTCTCGACTGATTCATCTTTCAAACATTAAAAAAAAAAATCGAAATAGGTTCATTCGTTCGGAAGACACAGACACGTCAAACTTATAACACACCGTCGTTTTTGCGTTGGGGGTTAAAATTATATACTTCAAAAAGTAAAAGGAGGAAGGAAAACATGATTTTACTGGTGGTACTACATAACTGTGACATAGGTGCATATTGAACTCTTGAACCTATGTGCGTTTATTGTCACAGCGGTGGTCCGCTTAAAACAAAATATTTACCTACTTAGATGACAATAGTAAGTGAAAGAAGGTAGACAAATATGACTTAACTGTTGAACATCCCACTGGACATAAATGTAACATAGGTGCATGTTATAAACTCTATTTTTTTTTCAGCATTAGCACATATTTCATATTTATGAGTAGTATCTTTAGGTAATCTGTCAGCAATTTGGTGAAATTATTAGGAATCTAGTAGCTTAGCTAGTATTCGACAAATATGCTAGCAGTGCTACAGAGACGAACGACAATTTACTATTTACTTCCTACATCTCTTAATGATTTAATTAGGTAATTAATTAATAGTTCCTAGAAAACGAAACTGGCCAGCAACAAATCTTTTACCATCTTTTTTTATTTCATTTTTATTTTAGTTTAATTCCATGAAAGATTTAGATAGTCGTATAGTGACGGATATTTGCTAAAGCTTTTGAAAACCTTATCCAAACAAAATTGATTATACTATATCTTATTATTCTCTGATTATACTATATCTTCTTTATCTGATTATATGATATTAATCTATTATAAGATTAACATAAACATACATACACGCGTAATAATAAAATTTTACTCATGTGGACCAAATACGATCGTCAGCAATCCAATTTTTTCAGCTACACAGTAAAATATTTAGCAGACATTACATACAAGTCATGTGCAACTGATTGAGAAATATCTGTGGTAGAAATCTTATAGATTTTTTAAAGAAGATTTTGCTAAGTGGGACCAGACTGTGTACAGTAGCTCAAAAAAATCCATTAATATATGGTAAATCAAAGTGCAGAGTAAAACAACCACACTGAGTGCTTAATTTGAATGGAATTTCATATTTTCTAATTTAATTATTGTTCAAGACCACTATCACGCCGCCATATTTTACAAGCAATGTCAAAGGATAATAAAGATCCGAAAATATGAAATTCCTTTAAATGAAGATTGTTATGAAAGAAAATAATAGGAAAATCATTTTCCAAAACAAATAAAGCAAATAATTGAATACTGTACAAGGTGATGGCCTAAGCTTGGTATATTTTTTAGCATTATCTCCATTATAAGTTTGGTCTTAGATTCAGCAATCAACAAAAGTTAGCTTAGTCAGCTTCATATCTGACTATGAATGCATTTTCAATTAATATGGTATGGTAACATTACTAAAACACCATTTCAGCAAAAAATAAATAAATCCAAGATATTAAGAGTTACCTTATCTACAAATCCCTACTTAGTAAATTAACAAGAATACTGCGCAACATTTCCAGTGGAATCATAAAAAATACCATACAATAAGTAAACAAGATAACAATGTGGTACAGAGTTTATCAAGCGTTCGAAGGGGCTCGACTTGTCTCGTCGACTCGTCACCGCTCTGCTATCAGTTAACGTGACTGTCAGGTTTTCCCTCATACAATTGTTTGTATGTAATTAAAATAATAGTATGGCATTAGATAATGATTGTACCGTTTAGGCTGAATCAAACTTTTTGGCGGTTGCGAACACGAGGCGAGTGGTTGCGACACTATTCATATGTTAGAGGCGCACGGGAGGGAGCGTGCGCAACTTGTAGCTAACTTCACAGCTGTCAAGAAGTTTGACTCGCCCACCTGACGTCAAAGGACATCGCGCGCTCCCTCGCGAGATTTTACGTGAAAATGACGACGATAGGAATACCAACAACGAGGAAGTTAAAACTTTGTAAAAGAAAAAAAAAGATAACTAATACAACGGACGTAAACGCAAAGAGCGATACGTCTCACGCCTAAAAGCCACTGAGAGGCCATCTGGCACCGGCGGCAAACCATATTCCCCAGAGGTCGTAGCCACTGGCGCCCAGCCTTGGCAAAGGGGAGAGGCCCCGAGGCCAATACTCACCACTCCAAAGAAGGTGGTGGAAGGACCACAGAAACGGAGTTTATATTTATGTATATACATAAATGTATTTACGCCTATAGATGTTTTAAACTGACACTAAAAACTCGTAAGAACTGAATCAAAATAATTATATTTCGCATAAAATGGCAAAACCGCCTTCCATCGTGTACAAAATTTAAATATTTCGCTCGAATTGTTTACTTATTATTGTTAATTTTTCAAAAACGGCTCAGCCGGTTTCTTTAAAATTTAAATAGGACCACCTCGGGAGTTTATCCTTTCGAACTAAAAATATTACATACAAAACATACACAAAAAAAAACATACAAACGAACAAAGAACCTCCTCCTTTTTTGGAAGTCGGTTAAAAAGTCAAAATGATATAATTGGAGCTGAGCCCTTAGTCCAGGTTTTGCGTAGTTTATTTAAACTTATAAACTTTCGCGTTCGCGTGTGGCTCCATATATTTTGGTTAGTTCTTCCTCGTTTCCGCCAGGGGCGCTGTATTAAAATGTATAGAGCCCAACGGAAACATCAGTAGTTTCAATTTACGTGTAAACCTGGTCTTACCCCTCTGGTTTAAAAAATAGTAAACCTAAGTTAATACAATCTATATGAAAATTATATCAAAATAAAATAAAAATTGATCAAGAGGTTAATGTGTATGTAGAAGTATAAATACAACAGGGTTCAGTTTGGTGTGAACCAGGATAGTAAACAATTTCAAAACACTTGATAATGCTGCTACTATTTATAACTATAAATATAATTTTACTTGATATCACACAGAATATGTGATATTATACTTAGATAATATACATCCCTACATCATGATAACAATCAAGTTGATGATGGAGTGTTAAGAAATAATTTTACAGATAAGCGAGATAAAATAATGATAGGCAATGAATATTGATTAAAAGTTGCACTACGGTTTTCCTGCTTTAGACTAACACTTAGAAGTTTGGCATGATTGTGTACTTTTTGTACGCAAGTCAATGAGCATATAGGGCAAGGTTTTCCATCATGATTGAAGCACTTATTTTATTAGTTTTGATGACGAACTAGCTGACTAACAATTATTTCACTATCACTGTAAGTGTAATGAAATGCCAAACTTGCTTACAGAAGTTGAATGTATCACTACATAATTATTCAGGAAGGATATACTAAGGATAATAATTATTATAAAGGATACCATCATTACAAACCTTTTGTAAGCACATGTTGTTATAAAAGAATAATAAATAAAATAGAACAAGCAGCAGACAAATATGTTAGGACTATAAAATTGAAATGATTCCATACATAAAATATATGTATGTATATTGTTTATTTATTGCAATGTTATGTATAAGTCAAATCAAACTTAATGAACTCTGAACACGACGAGAATCATAGTGATGAAGAAAATTAATATGACAGTGATTTAGGGATATTGCGCAGTTCATAGCACCTGTGTTATTTTCTAACTAAAACAGCAAGGATAAACAATGCACAAAACACATCATGGGACGTCAGTGCATGACTTATCGAACCCACACCTAATAAGAATAAGCAAGAATAAAGAACTCACCTGTGGTTTTTGGATAAGCCATGATGCAAATCTCTCGGAGTTCCCGAGTTTGTTTGTGGCTTGCAACACTAGCCTTGCTCTATGCATGTTTGTTTCTTTGATACTCCCAGCCCCTCAATGTGTCAGGTCTAAGAAAAAATACAAAATATATTTGAATACGTAATCAACAACACTTAAAAAGAGAGACATCTTACACACAGTCTCTGACCCTAAACTAAGCAAAGCTTGTGATATTGCTGCCAGAGACTGATATATTACATATACATAACACCCAGATGCTTGTCCTGGGTGGGAATTGAACCCATGCCTCTTTGAACCAGGAGTCAGGTTTTATCACTGTTCAATGAATCACTGAGCCACTGAGGCAGTCAAACTTATACCACAATAAGATACAACAGCTCAGGCAAAACAGCTTTAGTAATGGAAATTTCTGATGTAAACATTATCTTACGAGGGTCAAACTGAAAGTTCTTAGAAAATCAAAAACTGATTACATTAGCCAGTTATTAGTTTTATTATATCTTTTCAAAATATTGTCCATTCACGTCAATACACCGCTGCATGCGATGGAACCACTGGGAAAAGCACTTTGCCCACTCGTCCTTAGGGGTCTCTTCAATGGCATCGCGATACGCAGCCACCGCTTCTTCAGCATTCATAAACCGCTTTCCTTTAAGTTTTTCTTTAATTTTTAAAAATAAATAAAAATCACAAGGCGCGAGGTCGGGGCTATACGGCGGGTGACCCAGTAATTCAACGTTTGATGTCGCCAAATAGTCGATCGTTCGCTTGGCGGTGTGCGATGAGGCGTTGTCGTGGTGAAGGAGGATCCTACTGCGAGGTCGTTTCTCTCGAACTTTTTCCAAGACAAGTGGCAAACAATTGGTAGTGTACCATTCTGCAGAAACTGTTTTTTGATCCTCTAACACAATTGTCGCGAAATGACCTATCCTTCCAAAGAACGAGGCCACCATTTTTTTCCCCGCACTTCGATCTCTCTTCACTTTAGTTGGCAACTCCTCGAAAGGAAACACCCACTGAGCAGATTGTCTTTTGGTTTCAGGATCATAACAGTAAATCCAGCTTTCGTCACCTGTTAGTATGTCGAACACAGCATTTGAGTCACCTCCGTTAAATCTTTCAATCATTTTACGGCACCAATCCACACGATGGAGTTTTTGAGCCTCAGTCAAATTATGAGGTATCCACCGGGCGCAAAGCTTCCTGACCGCTAAATGTTCGTGTAGGATTTTGTGCACTTGACTCATACCGATGCCTAAGCTTGTCCGAATCTGCTGATAGGTCACTCTTTTGTCAGTCTCTATCATACGCCGCACAACACAGATGTTATCTTCAGTCGTCGCCGTAGAAGGCCGTCCCTCACGTAAATCATCAGTGAGATTAGTGCGACCACGTTTAAACTCATTAAACCAGTTGTAAACAGTCGCACGAGATGGGGCTTCATCGTGAAAGGCCAATCGTAGTCTATCATAACTTTCTTGTTGACTTAAATGACATCGAAAGTCATAAAAAATCATTGCACGAAAATTTTCTCGTGTTAAATTCATGTTGACGTGACACAGACAATTTTCAATTTGCCGCCAAATCGTAAAACAAATGACAAATGAATGAAGTATATACTCAGTAATATTGGCAAAGAGTTCTATTTTCAAATTATAGAATTATTTTTTTATTATATTGTTTATAAGTGGCCAGTTCTAAGAACTTTCAGTTTGACCCTCGTACTATAGATCACTTTATAGTTTCCAACTTCATTTATGATTATGTTAATTTTTATTGCTTTTCATTACACTATCATTAATTATTTATTTTGGGAAGCAGTATAATAATACTAAACTTACAATTCCAAAAAACTATAAGCTGTTATAATGAAGTAAGATAAATTTTAATTTATTCAAAGCACTGGAAACAAATCAATGGAGTGCATCATGTACAAAATAAAATGTAAAAAAAAATCTTAAATTTGCAAGTCAATCCATAGTTACATATTTAAATAAATAAATATTAGAGGTATCACACACATGGTCTCTGACCCCAAACTAAGCATAGCTTGTGACATGGCTGTCAGAGACTGATATACTACATTTACATATTTATATTTACATGTACACTCAACTCCACAATATTACACCCTGCAAACAATGTAAATAACCAAATACTATTGACATGCTAGCTATGCGCTACAAAAGTTGGCACCTTATCAACATTTGAATCTCTGCCTATTTCTATTATGAAAGTGATGATATTTTTAAACTTATCTGGTTCATGGCCACGGCTGATACCAGTAATTGAAACATCAAGCATTTCCATCAGTAAAATTCTATTCAATTAATCATTACACCAATTTGACTACCAGCTGTAACTAGGGAGAAACATACAGCTTTTATCATGAACTGTAGGATTACAATACTGAGGCAATTGAGCATTTCGTCATATTTAGTTTTTAATGTATTCATACAGTAATGATTATAATAACTCATTTAAGCTAGATAGTAAGTGTAGTTTTAGAAAGGTGTTCCAAAATTTGACAGCTGTGAAATGGTGCCATGGGGCCTTCAAGGTTGATGTCAGGGGTAGAGATAGACAGTAATTAAAAATTTATGTAATATGACTGCAGTAAAGCAGCAGGGAGGCATATTCCTAGATACACAGCAATCGATTCGAGACAAGTTTCCACTGTAAGTACTGTAGATGCCTAACCTCCTGTGGTAGGATGGAGTATGTGTCATATCCTGCACGTCACTAAGAACACGAAAACATACCTGAAGGGTTCAATCTCCTGCACAATATGCACTAGTAAGTTAACTGATCAATACTGAAGTCCCGCGTGATTCAAGGTTATATAACTGGCTCCTTTCTAGAGTAGTATTAAATGGTTTTGCGATATAACAGTGATAGTACAAGGCGTAGCAAATTACGTTTGTAACAGAACTACCTACTTGTTTTACGGTACTAAATACCTACAAATACATTTATCTTGAGTTGTATTTACCTTTGACACTATTTGAATGTAATCTAGCAAGCGAAGTCAATTTTCACGGACTTAGAGCGAAACGAGCGAAATTATCATGCTTTACGTTGATTCGCTCGTTCCGAAAGACTGTCATATTCAGTGCTACCAGAATATCTTTCTTTACTACAACAATTTTATTTGAAAGTTTAAGTAATTTCGTACTTTTTTTTTAACGTGTAGTTTGAGGACTCAAAAGTAGTAAGTAAACTTAAATCAGAGATTTTAGAGATCAGGGCATGATTTTTGAACTTCGGACGGGTTGGTCGTATACGGTACTTGTATGGAGTATTCGCAACTGACATATACAACAGAGATTCTTTAGAATCTGTCAAAGTTTCGTATACGTCCAAGCCGTTCGAAGTTGAAAAATAGAGCCCCTGTTCTTACATCAGAATATAATAATTTATATTCTGATGTAAAAACAGGGGCTCTATTTTTCAACTTCGAATTGATCAGTTAACTTACTATTATAATATAAAACACAAATAACATTTTATTCAAATGAAACTTCTAATGCGACTTCCAAAAAGGTTGCGTTAAACGTTTAACACAACCATGGAGGGGGTATGAAATCACTGTTTCGTCTAAATTTCAATTCTTCCGCGCAGAGGGGCTCCACTTGCAGTCGTGTAAAATTACATCGCAGTAATTTTATTATTTAACTATTTATTTAAGATAATACATTATTTCATACGATTCATTGTATTAATTAACTAACTCCAAAGCTAAATTTACAAGTAAATAGAAATTAAGCACGGCATAATCCCTATTCCCTACTAATATTATAATTTTGAATGTAAGTTTGTTTGTTACGTTTTCATGCAGCAACGGAGCAACGGATAGACTTGATTTTTGGCATGGATATAGTTCAAAGATTGGAAAGTGGGATAAGCTATTTTTATCCTGAAAAAAAATAAAAGACTCCCGTGCGACACCACAAAAACGCGGTTGAAGCCGCGGGCAAATGTTAGTTACAATATAAATATCATAAATAAGATGAATGTACAAAAATGATTTGTAAACGAAAGTTCATCAACTGAATATATATAGCCTCAGTGATTAGTTGATGCACTCTTGTGCATATATTGGCCGCTATTTTCGTTTATAGATGTATGCACTTCGGTAACTTCGTTAACCTGCCTAATCATGTCCGTTAATGTGATTTTGTGAACTTATAATAAGCAGTTTATCTGTAAATGCCAATAACCCAACAAAAATAATTTCACGCGTTGACCTAGTTGAACCATCTTAAAATGAACAGAATTAATATATCAATCTGAATAATAAAACCATGGTAACAAACTAGGATAGACGGGTGAGCGTGACAAAAAAATCTTGAAAAAGTAACGAAGTTTGTATTCAATTTAAAGACTTGTCACACTAATCCTCCCTAGAAGATGGCAATGACAATTTAATTTTTTTGAAACTGACGTATTTTTATTATATCAAGTCGTAAAAAAATGTAAAATCGTAGAAAGGGGATCTCTGTGGATATTTTTTTTTTTTCTAGGAAATACTGCGACCTGTATGAGCGATAAATGTATTAGATATACCTACTTCAATATATTTTTACAAGTCAAAGAATTTATAAATACTACGTATGATAAAGTAACAACCTCTTTGGTACTCTTTACTTAGAACTTCATGGTGGTCACGAAGTTTTAGGTAAAGGTGGAGAGTGCACTCCTAATACCTATTTGAGTCAAATACCTACACATTGCTATCTCACTCTCTGTGGTCGGAACTCTCTTTCTAGTGTGGTGTATGGTATTTCCATATATACACTAAAAATTCCCGAAAATGGGTAAGTGTAATTTCAATGTTTTGAGTTTATCAACTTCATCCAACCCCAAACTATGATTTATATGAAATTACAGGGTATGCAGTTTAAAAGGGGATACAATGTTTTTTTTTTTTTTTTTATTCTGAATAAGTTTGCGTTTGACCACATACTGCCTGTTGTTAAGCAGATATGCGGTCTAGGACAACCTAGACCGCATATCTGCTTAACAACACGCACGCACGCTTGTAGCACGCTTACCTAGAAGATACCTATTAACTCGGGATTTGAAATGTGAATTATTGTAAAACTGATAATAAAAGCAGAATGCACAAACTGATTACAAAAGTGTTTTCCAGTAACTGCGGGGCAATTCTGTTAGCCGATCTCTTTACGAAAGTGATACGTTCTTGAACCTCTCTCGTTTTTCTGACAGTTCCGACTGCTCAAAACTGTCAGAAATACGAGACAAGTTCAAGAACGTGTCACCTTAGTAACGAAATCGGTTGTCAGAATTGTCCCGCTGTACCAGTAT
This sequence comes from Hypomecis atomaria, assembly GCA_964007245.1. Classification (NCBI taxonomy): domain Eukaryota; kingdom Metazoa; phylum Arthropoda; class Insecta; order Lepidoptera; family Geometridae; genus Hypomecis; species Hypomecis atomaria. The sequence continues at coordinate 14,863,745 of OZ023284.1, read as the reverse complement.
CAGATCCATATCATAGAAAATTTAAGAAATAATAACGTTATTAATAAAAATAAACATTAAGTTTGTGTTGTGTTAAAAATTAAGTACAGAATTTTCCAAATTACTAACACTGGAGAGAATTAAAAGAATACCCTAATTTTGGGAGTTTCCTAATGCGGCAACACCCGTGACCAAAATACTAGCTGTCATGGCCGAATCATCAATGAAATCGTAAAACTGCAGTAGGGTAACCATAAAATATTTTTTGAGAATATTACCTTTATTGTGTATGCAATGCGTAACTAAATATTATAGACTGTCGTACAGACTGTGTGTGTGTGTGTGTATTATTGAGCGCTGATATTTGTCACAATTAGTGCAATTTTTAAACACAATTAAAATTAACAAGAACACTATGTGATTCACATCTTTATAATTGTAATCTATAGTTTTTAGGTACCTACTATATTTGAATCTTTATTTATAACAAAAAATCATTATATTGACCTTTTTTTACTATCATATTATCATCTGGTTAAATTATTATAATATCTATAGTATCATTGTGTTCTTTTTTCAGGTTTCCCTAAGACAAATCTTAAAGAACTTCGTGTTTAGCAATTGTACTACTGAAATACCATTTTTTTAAGAGTTTCAGGAATTTGTAGCCTACACTTTAAGGCAACAGATAATTATGCATCAAGAAAACGATTGAAGTCAGCAACCCTGCAGGATGAATTATTTGCTTTTTTTTGTAAATAATTGTAAATTATGTGTGTTTGTTAATAAACTATTATAATTTGAATTACATTGTTTTTGATTACCTTTTTAGGGTTCCGTACTCAAAGGGTAAAAACGGAACCCTATTAAAGTAATGCTCTTCTGCGCGCTGTCGAATTACATATGCCATCAATAACAGGCGCAGTATTTCATCATAAAGCATACTTACATAGTATAAAATAAAGTCACTTTTTCGTTTGTTTGTTTGTTTGTTTGTCTGTATGCTTAAATCTTTAAAACTACGCAACGGATTTTAATGCGGTTTTTTTTAATGGATAGAGTGATTCAAGAGGAAGGTTTATATGTATAATACACCTGTGCGAAGCCGGGGCGGGTCGTCTAGTATTATTATAAATCCAGAGCGTAGCTAGTTGTACACATTTATTGACTTGCAAGATTGCATTCTTACATATTTATTGAATTAGTTTTTGTAAATCTGCGATGCCCTATAGAACAAGGTCCTAAAGTTTACTTTGTATTGTTCATATACCAATTGTGTATTTTCATATAATGGTTTACTCAACATTGTGATTAATATCTGTGCGTCCTAAATTTAGGCAAAAATGTAGGGCTACCCTATTAGAAAGATAGTTCCGACCACCGAAGAGTGAGATAGCAATGTGTAGGTAATTGACTCAAATAGGTATTTGGAGTGCAATCTCCACCTTTACCTAAAACTTCATGATGGTGGTACCTAACATCATACACGAGCGTGGTAAGTGTGGTCCGAAATAGAAAAAAAAACAGGGACCAATGACAGCAGTTTTGGCGGGAACGCGAGAAAATCATGTCGCCGCATTGTATTATTTTCTAAAACTTGTGCAGTATTAATAGTGTAAAAGTTGTGGTGTTTCATTTATTAATAGCTGAAATACATCCATGAGTGTGGGCAAGTCACAGAAGAGAGAATCTAGTTCTGCTGTTCTGTGGGGCAAGTAGTATAATGTGGTAAAACATGTCTTTTCGTGTTGTCTTTAAAACTCCATCGAAGCTTAGTAAAGTCTCCACAGTTACATATATACATATGATGAGGCGGTATGTCCTTAAAGGCTTTAGCCTGTCCTAAATAGGCGAATTATTTTTTAAAAAAATTGACCAATGACATTTATGCCGGAATGAGAATTTGTTTTTGACATTATTACCGCAACTGTGTTATTAGATTTGTTGAGATTTCCTCAAAATTCGGGAAGATTGAAACGACTTAGGGAGTTTTTATAGTGAGTATTGTGGGCAAATGTAGACCCTATTAAACTTAATGACGTCTGTGAACAAGATGCGTGTCCTTGCATAGTACAAAAAGCGGTGCGGTGAGCAATGGGGCTTTATGCAGCTTGTAGCTACTTTACAGATGCCATTTAGTTTGATTCAGTCTATACTACTTTTAACATTATTCTTCACTTTTATCGTTCCCAAGGCTTTCAAGGGTCCTTTTTGCTTATCCTTTTTGGCGTTGGCCAAGACCAAGATTATGACCAACCAATCACGAAGACCTAGTGTCATCGTAAATAACTACAACATCGAGGTAGTTAATGATTACATTTATCTTGGTCATTGTCTGTCGACCAAGGCTCTCAGTTGAAAGAGATCGCCACAATGAACAGAATTAATATACACAGCTAAGTACAGTAAGCGTGTACAGCCAAGATGGGCTGTCTTTGGAAAACATGGTGACATCTTTAAAGCCCACAATGCCTGAAGACCAAGGTTTATAAATCAATGTATGCCACCCAAGTAAGTATTACTTACGGCGCCGAAACATGGCCCATTACTAACGAGCATATTTACAAAATCCGTGTAGCTCAATGTGCTATGATACAAGCCATGCTAGGTTTCCGCTTGGTTTATCGTGTTCCAAACGTGTAAATTTGACGTCGTACAAAACTCAAAGACGTAGACACACACATCACCACGCTAAAGTGGAGATGGGCAGGACACTTGTCTAGACGGGTGACAACAGGAGAAAGAGATGAGGCCTACGAGTATACACATCAGTGGGTAGAATAGGCTCAACAGATAGATAGATAGTATGCTAATAGTATTATTCCAATGATTCAATTGTTCTCCTCATTTTTTCTCATATCCATTTTATCATGCCATGGGGCTCGGAGTGACTTATGGAATGATCAAAACCAACAAAGACAAACCGATATCATGTATAATGTAAAAATGAATGTTTATCATCTCATTAGACATGCATGATATTATCAAATAAAAAAATATACTTGTGTAAAGTGCATCAAGTTTTTAGAGGCTCAATCTGCCGAACTGGGCGTAGCGAACCCGTATTTTAGCAACTAGTCCCTATTGAGGGAGCACTATTATGTTTGTTAAAAGCTTCTATCCTTCTTAAAACAAAACTATGTGTCAATAATCAATACATGCATGATTCCAGAAGCTAATTCTATGGGACGATTATTTTTATTATAATTTACAATATATACTTTTGGTTGAGACTTTTGACACGCCGTAATATGGCAACCCTGATTCATAATTATAAAAATTGGCCGAAAGTAGTGATTACATTACATTAAATAAAGCTCTATAAAGTTCAGAAACACGTTAATTGAGAAGTTTTACTTGAAATAGGTAATCATGTATTCGGTTTATTCTCGAGTTCTTAAAATACCTATAGAAATTGCTGCAGTGAGGAAGTATAGCCCTGTTGCAATCAATGCTACATCAAAAGTTCTATCGAATATAAATAAAGAAACGTACACCGCCCGCAAAAACTATAACACAAATTCGAAAGCTAACAACCGCCGCAGCCCTTTACAATATTTGGGCTATTCTCTTCTTTTCGGTGCTGTGGCTTACACCTCATTCAAGTTATGGTAAGCTTTGATCTATTAATTTCTACATAATGACAGAGATAATACATATCGTTGTTTGTTATTCTACTAGTAAAAGGTCAAGGAATAAATTAATAATCTGTCTGGAGGCGAACAGCCTTATGATTATTCACCTTGGTTTAATCCTCAGGCTAAAATCTCAAATGTTTCCTGCTATAACTGCAGCTGAAGAAATTACAGAGTCTGATACTGAAAGCGAAGCAGAAAACAAGAAAAAACGCTACAGGAAGGAAAAAGTTGGTTTTAGAGATAGAAAGGTAAATATAATATTCAGGTAAATGTTAGAATTCAGAAATGTTATCCAGGGCTATTGATATCTTCCATCCATCCATCCATCCATCAGCCATAAGAAGTCCACTGCTGGACATAGGCCTCCCCTATGGATCTCCAATAAGACCGGTTGGAAGCGGCTTGCATCCAGCGCGATCCTGCGGTCTTAATGAGGTCATCCGTCCTCCTTGTGGGTGGACGTCCTACGCTGCGCTTGCCGGTACGTGGTCTCCACTCGAGAACTTTCCGACCCCATCGGTCATCAGTCCTCCGCGCTATGTGCCCTGCCCATTGCCATTTCAACTTGCCAATCCATTGGGCTATGTCGGTAACTTTGGTTCTTCTACGGATCTCCTCATTTCTGATTCGATCTCGCAGAGAGACTCCGAGCATAGCCCTCTCCATAGCTCGTTGGGCTACTTGGAGCTTACTAATAAGGCCCATAGTGAGAGACCACGTTTCTGTGCCATAAGTCATCACTGGCAACACACACTGGTCGAAAACTTTCGACTTGAGGCACTGAGGTATGTCGGACGAGAAGACGCTACGCAATTTTCCGAACGCTGCCCAGCCGAGTTGGATTCGGCGATTGGCCTCTTTCTTGAAGTCGGACCTACCTAACTGTACTACTTGTCCTAGGTAGACGTACGAGTCAACGACTTCAAGAACCGAGTTCCCAACAGAGATCGGGGTGGGTACAACATGGGAATTACACATGACTTTCGTCTTGTCCATGTTCATCTAAAGACCCACCTGTTGGGAAACCCGATTTAGGCCTTCGAGCATCGTGCTGAGCTCTTCCATCGATTTTGCCATGACTACTATATCGTCGGCAAACCGAAGGTGAGTGAGGTATTCGCCATTGACATTGATGCCGAATCCTTTCCATTCCAGGAGCTTGAAGGCGTTCTCCAAAGTAGCCGTAAACAGTTTCGGAGAAATGACGTCTCCCTGTCTTACGCCTCTTTTTAAAGGGATGGCCTTGGAGCTCTCTTCCTGTACTCGGACCGACATAGTGGCGTTATTATACAAGCACTTCAACACTTCGATGTACCGATAGTCAATACGGCATCGTTGGAGAGACTCGAGCACAGCCCAAGTCTCGACCGAATCAAAGGCTTTCTCATAGTCCACAAACGCTAAGCAAAGTGGCAAGTTATACTCTTCGGTCTTCTGTATAACCTGCCGCAGCGTATGAATATGGTCCATGGTGCTAAAGCCCTTTCGGAAACCGGCTTGTTCGGAAGGCTGGAAGTCATCAAGCCTGCGCTCGAGACGTTTCGTAATGACCCTTGAAAACAGCTTATAAACATGGCTCAGAAGCGAGATGGGTCTGTAGTTCTTCAATAAGGTGTTGTCACCTTTCTTGAAAAACAACACCACCACGCTTCTGTTCCATGCTTCTGGCGTGATGCCCTCGAGGACGACGGTGTTGAAAAGCTTCTGGAGGACTTTTAGTACCGGTGTTCCACCCGCTCTCAGAAGCTCTGATGTGATACCGTCATCACCCGGCGCCTTGTTGTTCTTAAGCTGATTCAGGGCCATTCTAATCTCGTACAGGCTGATGTCCGGGATATCTTCGGTGAAGTGTCGGGTCAGCTTGGCTCTTGGATCTTTGGCCGCGCTGCTAACAGGCTTAGCGACCGAAGCGTATAGCTGTCCATAGAACCTTTCAATCTCCTCTAATACCTCTGCCTTGGTCGACGCTATACTTCCATCTTCTCTCTTCAGCTTTGTCAATTGGCTTTGCCCAATAGACAAATCTCTTGCGAACACTTTGGAGCCTTTGTTTCGCTCTATTGTCTTTTTAATGTGTTCAGTATTAAAAAGAGAGATGTCGTGCCGCAAGGATTTCGAAATTTGTCTATTGAGACGCCTATAAGACTTTGCATCATCGGAAGACTGCAATCTTAGAGAGCGTCGTTCGGCCATGAGATTTACAGTGTGAACGGAGAATTTCTGCGGTTTATTTGAACGGCGGGGTCTAAAGAACTTAGCACCCACCGTTTGGACAGTTTCTACGAGCCCATTGTTGATCTCGTCCACCGACGCAAGGTTCTCTAGGCAAGCAAAACGATTCGAGAGCTCGAGCTGAAAGTCCTCGGGGTTTTGGATATGTTCACGAGTAGGTCGGAGCGTGGACTTCATCAGACGGGACCTTTCGAGCTTAACATTAATATCTAATGTGCCTCGTACAATTCTGTGATCGCTGCCGGTTTTCACCCTGTGGATCACGGAGACATCATTAAATATTCGTCTCTCGGTCGTCATGATGAAGTCTATCTCGTTTCTCGTGGAACCATCAGGGCTCATCCAGGTCCATTTCCTGTGAGGCGGCTTCTGGAAGAAAGAGTTCATCATAAAGAGTTCCTCTCTCTCCAGAAAGTCAGCCAGCCTCTGGCCCCTAGGGTTCCGTTGCCCATATCCAAATTGCCCCACCCTCAGCTCATCATCGTTTTTTCTGCCCAACTTTGCGTTTAAGTCCCCCATAACAACAGTGAAGTGGGTCTTAGACATATGAATGGCCCGACTTACGTCCTCATACATAGTCTCCACTTCATCATCTGGGTGTGACGATGTCGGTGCGTATACCTGAATGACCTTCAGCGAATACCTCTTGGATATTCTGAGTATTAGGTATACCACCCTGCTTGACACACTTTCGATGGTAATAATGTTGTTGGTGAGGGACTTGTGAACGAGAAAACCAACACCACCTTGGGACCGTTGGTCACCTTCCCGGTAGTAAAGCAGGTTGCCGGAGTTTAAGGTTATCGTGTCCTCCCCCTCTCTACGGACTTCAGACAACCCCACAATATCCCAACGCAACCTACTCAACTCTTCTTCCAACTCAGCAATCTTCTCGTCAGTCCTCAACGTGCGCACGTTGTGTGTTACCAGGGCCAGTCGTCGTTTACAGGAGTGGTAGCCGGGCGTCTGCCAGCGATTCTTAGCACCCCCTTCTCCGCCGTCACCGGGGCCGCTACCGTAGCCCCGGGCTAGCGGAGCTGCTGGGGACTGGGGGCCTGGTCTATTTGTTGTTTCCATATTGGGGTTTTTGCCCATAATCGCCGCGCTGGGCAGGCGTGGTGGCGATCGCAGAAACGTAGCTTCGCGACAGGGATGCTGCTCCCCATCCCTGCCCTGTGCCATTTTAGCTACGTTTTAGTCGAATGGTTATACCGCCATTAGTCGGTTCCGCTGTACCTCAGTCGGCTCTTACGACACCTGGTACTAGAGGGGGGTGCTATTCTACTCTGCCGGCACCCCACGGTAATTGATATCTTACAAGCAAATTAAAAAATGAACTGTGTTGATGAATTGTGTGAAAGATAAAATGAGTAATCTGGGAGACATGATAGATTGGTAGAGATGAATGAAAAGCTATTCCTAGGTACTATAAATATAAATTAGTGATATAAAGATAGTAGATGATGATTAATTCTAAAATAACTTTTTCCTGCACCATATCACTAGTTATTGTATCATGGAGCTTGTATTTTGTCATTCTTCTAAAGTCATTCCACACCTTTTATTTAATTTTTGTTTTTATTTTGCAACAGATCATTGAATATGAAAATCGTATGCGAGCTTATTCTACACCCGATAAAATATTTAGATATTTTGCTACGGTAAAGTTATCAATTGGAGAACACACTGAAGTTTACATGACCCCTGATGACTTCTTACGTGCAATCACTCCTGGCATGAAACAACCTGATGGTATTATTTTATTTTTGTTTGTTATTTTAAAAAAAAAATTGTGTCACTCATATTTTGGTCATGCTTTAATTGTTAATTTATTTATATTCTTCATCTAAAATTACCAGTTTATAAATAAAACATTACACATATTGGGTGTTTCTCTAGACGATGAAACTCGACGATAGGCCCAATTATGAAGGTGCCATCATTAATTTAATAGCAACGTAAATTCTCTTTATTGAATGCCTTTAGTGAAAAAGAAACAGAAATATTCTAATTAGCTAATATAATTACGATGGCGCCTTCTTATTCTTATTCGACCTGGGGGCGATAAGTCCTGCACTGACGTCCCGCATGGGGTGTTTTGTGCATTTCCCTCTTCAGCGTCTACCCGAGCCAGCCCAGCTCACCCGAGCCAGCCCAGCTCACCCGAGCCAGCCCAGCTACGATGGCGCCTTCATAATTGGGCCTAATGTGTGGAACAGCTTATTTTCGCGATTTCAGAGTTCGTAAAAGTTGGCCATAATGATGAGTATAGTCAAGTCCTAGAACATTTCCATTGTCGAGACTAGTCTAGAGAAACACTTGTTTATTCAATGATAGGTACTAATAACTGACAAACCAAATTAACCAAAACATCTCATCTTTACTGACTTAAATCTGTCGTAGCAATGCAAATGTGAAAGCCTACAAATTAAAATAACTAAAATTACCTTTTTAAATTCATTCTTATTTAAATCTATTTTTAAACCATGAATTTTCCCTGGGACGCTGCTTAGATCATAGAATACGAGAACCGCATGCGTCATTATTCAACACCAGATAAGGTATTCCGATATTTCGCCACTCTGCAAGCTCAGCATCATGATCAGCACGAGGTGTTCATGACTCCGGATGACTTCCTGAGGTCCATGACGCCTGGAGTCAAACAACCTGATGGTAAAATTAATTTGTACTAATCTGGATTATGTGGATTTAATTTTAGTCTACAAGTCTCTTGAATGTGATGTTTTTACGTTTCTTGTTTAATGGTGATAATTTTCCATTTAATATTATTGTATTAGTTTAAAAGGCATTAGTTTATCGTGAGGTCGTGGGTTCAATCCCAGTCCCGTACCAATGAGTTCTTTGGAATTTATGTACGGAATTTCACACCACTGGCTTTTCGGTGAAGGAAAACATCGTGAGGCAACCTGCATATGTCCGTAGAAGAAATTCGATGGCGTATGTGAATCCACCAACCCGCACTGGGCCAGCGTGGTGGATATGGCCCAATCACCCTTCGTGGGTAGGCCTACGTCCTGCAGTGGACTATTAAAAAGGCTGATACAGTTTAAAAGGTAGACTTTTGCTCATAGTTTTGTAAACCAACAAACATATTATTACTTAAACATTTTTCCACAGTAAGAAAATAAAATAATTTAATAAAAAGACTTACATTAGTAAGATAAATATGCCACTGCTTCTTGGTTTATGTGTTACATACTAAATTGTTTTCTTTTTCAAGGCCTGGGATTGGACCAATACAGAAGATATGACCCAAAGGTAAGTCTAAAACGACATATTTTATTTATTTATTTTATAATAAAACAATAATAATGTTCATAGCCACATAAGAAAAAAAATGACACCAGATGGCGCCAGTGGTATAGACTGAATATAATTAAAAAAAATATATTTATTCATGAAAAAGTATAAAAGCATAAGCTGCCAAAGTGGTGTTGGAAACCCTTTTTTGGATACTAGTTCCTATTTAGGGAACACTAGGTATTAGGTTGTATGTTGTAATGTATTGTAAACTCTCGAACATAGATTCATAAACTATCTCTTGCTTGCTATTCATTATTACAATTTCACAATACTACCTAACAATACTGTATTCCCTGGGACATTGTATTTTATAAGAATTTATAAAGGCACTGTACGTGTAATTTTTAGTAAAATTGTAATTTCATTGTTGTAATTACAAAACATAATGTGTGAATTTTATTGTTAACGACACCTCCCTTGGGAATTAGTTATTTTATTATACTGTTAGACCTACAAGGAGCCATCTGGTGAATATTTTTGTATAGTTTTAATATCAGATTTAAATACCTGTAAACCACAATAATATGTCCAGAAATATATCTGCAGTCATTTATAAAATGGCTGTAAATTCAAATTAACGATAGGTATGTCAAATATAATTTATTTTTAAGGTAAAAATTAATTAAATGGTTGTTTTGTTTTCGCTGCTGTCTGTAAAGAAATGCACATTTACAGCTAAAGTACGAAATTTTGTATTATATTTACAACTCTTTTAGATTTAACTTCCTATTTCTAAGTCGTCTGCTCCTTTAAATTTCTATATAAATTAAACATACCTAATTCTAAAACTCTCATTAAAAGCTAATACCGAAGTGTCTAAAAATGATCTTTCAAATGCTAAAGAGGAAAATTTTGAACACAAAAATCAACTGTAAATGAAACATTTGTATTTATGTTTTACGTTGGTACATGTATACCTATTTTGTAATTTGTGCCTAATTTGATGTTCTCTGATATATTTGTGATAGTTTATTAAACACCTCAAAATATTACATGTATCCTGTACAAAAAGTAGTAAAGATTTTTGTGTGAAAGATATCCCTCCACTAGCACAATAAAAATCAAACAATAATAACCGAAATAGCCTGAGCATGCTCTGACCAATAATAGGACAATATGTTCTGACTACACCGACGTCTAATTTCGTTCACAATGTCTGTGCCAACCTACCAACACACCGTCACGATCGATTCATACTCAAAATTCAGAACTAGTTTTCTTAACACTTTATGCGTGAATACATATATTTATATAACAAGAACATTCAATAGTAAAATTAGTTATGAGCTAACTGTAACAGTATTATAAATCTGGTGTTTATTTATTTATTCACATTATTTAAAATTAATTTTAAAAAAGCCATGAAAAATTTTTGCGATCGCTGCGCTCACGCTTCATACAAATGGAAATATTTCCTATAGTAGCATCTCATCTCAATTTTTCCCTAAACTGTATAAAACATCAAAAAAAATTCGCGCACGCTGCACTCGCGTTCAATGTTTATTGTTTTCTGATCTTTATCTGTTATCTCAAATTAAAACCGGTCGTTTATAATAAAATCAAAATAAATTGTACTCGATGCGCTCGCGCTTAGTGAAAGATTTCCCGTTGGCTCAGATTTCATATGGCTATATTTTGTGATTAATTTCAAAAGTACCTAATATTCCAAAGACTTTGTCCCCTGGTTGCTGCTTTAGAAAATAAGATTTATTAGTTTATTATTATTCTTGATTTTTCATAAACCAACTAATTTCGATTTTTTATAGGACAAACTTCGGGGTATTCTATCTAATCCAATAAAAAAGATCTATCAAAATGGGACTGTTCTGTATAAAGTTATGCGTGATAATACAAAATAAAAATATTACTTAGAATAAAATACGCGTCACTTGAGAACGCAGGTTCTCCGCTTTTTTATATTCCAAAGACTTTGTCCCCTGGTTGCTGCTTTAGAAAATAAGATTTATTAGTTTATTATTATTCTTGATTTTTCATAAACCAACTAATTTCGATTTTTTATAGGACAAACTTCGGGGTATTCTATCTAATCCAATAAAAAAGATCTATCAAAATGGGACTGTTCTGTATAAAGTTATGCGTGATAATACAAAATAAAAATATTACTTAGAATAAAATACGCGTCACTTGAGAACGCAGGTTCTCCGCTTTTTTCGGTTAAAAAAAGCTCTACATTTCTATCCCAACTTCTAAGTTTCATCATCATACAACTTAGAACACTTGCACACATTAGTTGTTATTGTAAGTTAATTCGTTGTGGTTAAATAAAAAAAAAACACTGTTACTGATCGTATCCATTACATTAAAAAATTAACTAATTATTATTTATCGATTAAAAATGTTAATATTGCAACACTAAGTTGAGCGCACAATTATATCCACGTATATTTCTATCTTCAAAGCATACGTGTAAAATTTTAAATTAGCTCTGCAATTTCGGTATGAATCAGTCCTAAGAGTTTAGACCCCTTGCACTCACAGCACCACTGTTTCTACCACTCACATCACTTTCTTGTCTTTTCAGAACATCAGTGAGGTACTGTCTTTTCTTCCCTCTTCTATTCACATCGTAATATTTTTCTTTAATATGCACTTCGTTTGTTTTTTCCCCATTAGCTCTCATGCCTTCACCTTTAGCCAATTTCTGCATACCTATAGATAAGAATCCAAGACTAGATTTTCGATTTGAAAGTTTTACGTAGTTTTTCCAGTGCTTGTTATTTCACGAATTTCCAAGCCTTTATAGAAATAAATTTTAGAACATCTCAACACCTACACCCCTAGCCCTAGACCTGCAACAGTTTATTTCTTTGTGCACCATTTCTCCCTTTAGATTTTGGATTTTTGTATGGTATTTTTTCCATTTTAAATCGCATTCCAAATTTAATATTTGTTTAAATTTTAAATAAGATGAAATAGTCACTTTGCTATTTATTAGTTTACATCTATACACAGTAGGTTAATAGTTTTATAGACGCAGCAAACGAGCTTGTTCTAATTATACAAACTGTACAAAAATTAATCATTAAATTTGTTCTACAGAGTATCAGTCAACGGCTCAACCTGGATTTAGATGAAGATTCTATCTTCTACAAGCTTGGTTCCTCTGGTCTCATAACATTTAGTGACTACATATTCTTGCTGACTGTACTTTCAAGTAAGTATTTTTTTATTATTTCCAAATCAATTTCCTACCATGACAAGTAAGTCGCGTAATTAAAAGAACTGTGTTTCAATAAATAATTTTATTATTTTAATAATTTTATTATTTTCTGATAAACTTTCTATAAATATTCGCATCATATCCAAACATTTCAAAGTCAACCCCATATATTTCCAACAAACTATCCAACATGAGCTCGTCAAGCTGGCTAAAGTAATACTTGAGTAAGGCCGTCGTATTCCTCCCGTCCTTTGACTTGTTCATGACTGTGCGCAGTCTCGTCCTGCGATCGCCCACAGTCCGACCCAGCACGTGTCCCAAGCCCAGCTGATGTATCACATAGGCCGAATCCCTCGACAGTGTCTCCACTTTAGCGACCACACTGAAATTCACAGCACAAGGCGAACAAAACTGATAGTAAGGCGCCCAATGCTCATCGAAGCTATAGCTTTTATCCCTATTATCTATCAAGTAAGAAACGAATTCGTAAAACGTTGGTCCGAAACTTTTTACTGTTCCGAAGATCTGAATAGCTTTCTCCCTGTGTTCCGCCACTATTGCTCTGGCCAGTTTTCTGTAATATGGTGGGGTTATCTTCTCCAACTTGTCCCGGTATGCTGACAGTAGACGAACGAATGGTTCTCTTACTACCAAAAGCGATACCACCCCAGGAGTATTGACAGCGTCTCGCAATTCATCTTCGCTAGGTCTAGGAAATTTCTTTCGTGCCAGCATCAGTGGTATTTGCTTAGTACGAGCTAAGAAGTTTTTATCATAACCACCTGAAAAAGATTACATGTTTTAGGAAAAATCAAAACTGCACAATAACGCAGAAAAAATAAAGAGTCACTTTACATACCCAAAATATTAAACTTGTACAACCAAGATGAGCTGGCTGCCTTAAAAATGTTGCACCACACGAGATTATGATTGTGGTCCACGAAGAACTCCTTGCTATTTATCGGCTGAACGGGAAGCGATAAAAGGCGACAAATTTTCTGCACGTGAGCAGCACGATTCTCTAGCTCGCTTATGGTCGCATTATCTATATCAACCCATTCTAATTGATTACTTTCTGGTTCTGGATCCTCTCCGATAACTGGCCCCTGGAACTAAAAACACCGTCATTTTATAGCAGCAGAATTATAGTCTAAATGACGTTTTGCCTGCTTACAGATAATTTGTCTCACTTAACAATATTTGTTGTCTTAAAATTTACCAGCCATTTAGTGTAATTGTCAGGTGCTACATCCCAATCCTTCGGCGGAGTGCTTACACTGCTTTTGAATATTGTCATTTTCATCACAACCATGTACAATGTAGCCCAAAAGAGAAAAGTCAGTGTTTTCGCACCACATCTCAAATAGTAAGAGGCATTTATTTTCACTCGTGATTTGAATCGCTTCACTGAAGGTATCATTGTGTCGCGTCATGTGGTAAAGCCGAAAGTTTAAAGTTGAAAGGGAGAAATTAACGTCTGTAGTTGTAGTATCTTGAAATAATATCACATAAACATGGTTTTGGCGATATTTCTACGTATAGGTAGTTTTAGATGTACGATCCCTTTGTGAATGAAAGCCCAGCATCCAAAGATTACACAGAGCATGAGCGGAATTAACGATTTTCTGCTCCCGCCAATTTGGGATTCATCTCGCCGAGTGCTTGAATATTTCGTCTATGAAACGAAACTACTTCACTACCTAACTGAATGTTTGGAATATTTTGCCGAAGTATAAATGTAGAAATATATTAATGAGCTTTTGAGCTATTATAAATAAGTAATCATGATAAAGTACAGTAAGTGGTCAGTCAGTCAAAACTTAAATCATGTTATTATTAGTTTGAGAAAAATAAAGTCATGTTTCCTGTATCCTACTAATATTATAAACGCGAAAGTTTGTACGTATGGATGTTTGTTCCTCTTTCACTTTGAGCCACTTCTATCACCCAAATAAACGATCGATTCCTTCTTGCAATACAGTAATATTTAATCAGTCAAAACAACTATTGCTGAAACTATATTTAATTGAAATTGAGATATGATTGAGTGCTATGCAAAACGAGCTTGAGTGCTAATACTCCATCCAAAAATTGCCAAATGCGGACGAAACTATAATAAACTTGCTATAGGCAGAAAAAACTTCTGTTGATGCACAAAACCCAATCCTGACTGAAGCTCACATCAGCTGCGCGAGGATTGGGTTATCTGCAGCTTGTAGCTAACGTCACAACCGCCAAGTTGTTTGATTTGGCTTACATCTATACCTATATATAAAAATCGGCCAAGTGGGTTCCGTACCGCGTTAGAGCCCCCTTAGCCCCATTCCTCTTGCCGTTATTAATTGCGAGCAAAAAAACTCCTAAAAAATCTCGTTTGTTGTATGGGAGCCCCCTTTAAATATTTATTTTATTCTGTTTTTAGTTTTTTTTTTTGTTATAGCGGCAACATAAATACATCATCTGTGAAAATTTTAGCTTTTTAGCTATCATGGTTCATGAGATACAGCCTGGTGATAGACAGACGGACAGATGGACGGCGGAGTCTTAGTAATAGGGTCCCGTTTTCACTCTTTGGGTACGGAACCCTAAAAAATTAATCGTAGGCTCGCTAAAACTCGAGAACGGCTGAACCGATTGGGCTAATGTTGGTCTTGAAATATCCGTGCACGCTAAGTGAAGGGTTTTAACGGTGAGAAACATTATAAAAGTTGCGAGAAAAATAATAAAAACATTAAATACATAAAACACAAAATGTTGCTGCATGTTAAAGTTATCATTGACAGTTGACAGATGGTGAGATGAAGTTCATCGGGTCAGCTAGTCTGCTATAAAAACACGCATGAGTAAATGTTTCAATGGCTAAGCTTTAGGCTAAAATTTACTTATGAATGAAAGACTACATAGATCCTCTATAGATTAGATGGAGGACCATTATCTGTGAGCCCGTTCACTGTGTCTAACAGACCCTATATTTGTTAAACTATTTTTTTTTCTCAACCTATGCTGTCCCACTTGTGTGCAAAGGTCTCGGGCCCCCACTTCCTTTCATTTTTCGCGTACCATAGTCAAATCCCACCAATCTTTCCGGAAAGTGTCAAGATCATCACGCCAGCGTTTTTTGGGGTAGCTTCTAAGTAAAAGGAAGCAGCTGAAATTAAATAATAATTAATAAATCTTTACATTTTTCTCAGCATCCCGCCGTCACTTCGAAATCGCGTTCCGTATGTTCGATTTGAACGGCGACGGCGACGTGGACTGCGAGGAGTTCGAGAAGGTGGCCGCGCTCATCCGGCAGCAGAGCAGCATCGGCTCGCGGCACCGGGACCACGCCAACACTGGCAACACTTTTAAGGTTCGTTAACTGTGAAGAATTCCAGGGTCCAATTTTATAAAGCTACAAGTTACAATTCTACAGGCAAATTGACATTAATGACGCAGTCTCGACCAATCACGAATGCGAATTCCGTCAATGTTGCCAGTAATTTACCTGTAGCCTGTAACTTCTAGTTTTATAAAATAGGGCCCAGGACACTGACTGCTAACGTACGTCAACTGTGAAGATTCTCAAGATACTGGCAACACTTTTAAGGTACGTTGACTGTGAAAATAATTGAAAATAATGACAACTTTAATGGTGCTTCATCTCCGAAGAATTTCAGGACACTGGCAACACTAAGGTCAATCAACTGTGAGGAGTCCCAGGACACTGGCAACACTTAAGTCATGTATTAAATTAAGTCAAGTATGTCAAAAAAAAAAAGTTTTTTCAAGTGAAAATTGTTGTGCACTTTGTAATGTTAAAATCGCGTCAGGTCACGTATCCTGATTGAAAACTCGTAAGACGGAGGGAGGAAGTTTTCACTTCTGCCGGCACTCCCGGAGTGCAAACCATTGTTTTACAAGCTTTTATTTAGTTTCACCTGTCCCGTTGTCTGTCTGTCGGTCTGTAATCAAATCTTGCAAGTTAAATTTGATCCACTTCCCGGTTACCGATTGAGCTAAAATTTGCATACTTACACAATGCAATATTATGATGACATGGTGCTGATCTGATGATGGAGCTGGAAGGTGGCCTTAGGAACTTAGCAATGAAACGACACAACCTCATAGAGTTTGGGTTCATCTGAATGGTCTTGGCGAGTAGTTTCTCTTTCAATATGGTAACCAGGGTCTGATGATGGAGCTGGAAGGTGGTCATAGGAGGAACTCTATAATGAAACGACGCAACCCAATCGAGTTTCATCTCGTTTAATTCGTCTTGGCCAGCACTTGATCAGAAAAAGCTTGTTATTTAAAAGAAATAGTTTTTTTTAAATATATGTAATACTTTTTTTAACTACACTACTTACTTGTGTAGACTTGTTTTAATTTGATAGGTTGAGAACCTATCAAATTATACATTTTTTTCTTAACTTATGTATGGGTGATGGTAATGTATGGTTTATTGTTTGATATCATCCACCCATCCATCAGCCATAGGACGTCCACAGTAAATAGGTCTACCCAATAGATTTCCAATACGACCTGTTAGAAGCGGCTTGCATCCAGCGCGAACCTGCGGTCTTGAAGAGGTCATCATTTGTTTGATATAAACACTTCGAGCAAATATCTACAGATCAAAAAGCCCTGAGAAAGTTGTAAATAAAATCTGAGCGTCGTCATACATAACGACTTACAATATTTACATTAAATAATTCACAATGTCCCGTATTCTTCAATCTCGACGTTATGTCACCTAATTAGTGCTTGAAATTGAGCACTTTGGCATCGCGCGGAGTTGTAGTCGGCTTACAATCGCCTTATGACTAACTAAAAAACCCGCCCACTACGTAGCTTGGGTAGGGTTTTGGCTCGACACTTAATTTGCACGATTGTGACTCTATAGATATTTGCTCGAAGTATAAACAAATCTTATTTTATATTATTATTACTCAGAGAACAATTTTACTGCGGGCAGTGGCGTACAGGAGTCAGTTCTAAAAAAATATAATATTTTTTACAGGGTATCAATTCAGCTCTTACGACTTACTTCTTCGGTAAAAAACTCAACGAAAAGTTGACCATCGAAAAATTTTTGGACTTCCAACAACAACTACAGAAAGAAATTCTATCTCTAGAATTCCAGAGGAAGCAACCAGGTACATTTTTCACTACATACATTCAGCGTTTTACCAAAAATACTTAATCTTGCGTTAAACACTGTTTTATTTAACACTAGCGACCCGCCTCGGCCTCGCACAGGTGTATCCTTACATAGTATAAAATAAAGTCGCTATTTTTGTCTGTTTGTTTGTCTGTATGCTTAAATCTTTAAAACTACGCAACGGATTTTGATGCGGTTTTTTTTAATGGATAGAGTGATTCAAGAGGAAGGTTTATGTATAATACACCTGTGCGAAGCCGGGGCGGGTCGTCTAGTTATACATATAAACCTTCCTCTTCAAAAACCGCATCAAAAGCCATGGCGTAGTTTTAAAGATATAAGCAAACATACATATACATATTTTTTTGTATGGGAGCCCCCCTTTAATATTATTATTATTCTATTTTTAGTATTTGTTGTTTTAGCGGCAACAGAAATACATAATCTGTGAAAATTTCAGCTTTCCAGCTATAGCGGTTCATGAGATACAGCCTGGAGACCGCCAGACAGACAGACGGACAGCGGAGTCTTAGTAATAGGGTCCCGTTTTTACCCTTTGGGTACGGAACCCTAAAAAGTCCATCTAAGCGTAACGGGCTATACAGGGTGGAGAGCTGATGCCGACATTAAATGAAATCACAAATTTAACCTTCTGCTTTCTTCGACATATTTAGAATTTAATAAATTATAGGTATTTACTTAGTTATGTACAATTTTCTAAAACAACATTTTGGAGCAACCTGTACCTAAACAGCATTTCGTTTGACTTATGTCAAAATAGCTGGAGTAACTATTTTGAATGAACTCCAAAGTAATTTTGTTTTTTTTTATGTTTTTTTCTTATTGCTTTTATGATTACTGTTTACTAGCACTACTTGTAGGTTAATTGTCGGCATCATCTCTCCACCCAGTATAAATCAGATATTAGGCCCAATTATGAAGAAGCCATCGCAAATTTAATAGCAACATGCAAAGTGTTCTCTCTATCGAATGCCTAAAGTGAAAAAAAAAAAACAGAAATATTCTATTTTTCTTCTAGTATGATTTGAAATGTAAGTGAAACTGGTGATATTTATTTCAGATGAGAAGGGGCGCATCACCGAGGCGGACTTCGCTGAGCTGCTCCTGGCGTACGCCGGCTACCCCGCTAAGAAAAAAGCGAGGATGCTGAAGAGAGTGAAAAAGACGTAAGTTTGAAAAAAAACCATCGGCTATTATCATTTCATCAACTTGAATGACAATGAATCATTTTGGGGTTTTTCCTGTTACTGGCTATTGCTGGCAGTACTGGTTACTGTAGAATCTTTATCTATCTATTCTATAGTATATAAAGCTTAATTACCACTGACTCACTGTCATAGAGAAACCTAAAGGGTATAAGGGGGTGTGTGGGGGAAAAAGTGAATATAGGGTTCACAACCTCTGGGAAAAATCCGAAATTGGAAGAAAGTCGTACCCTGATGGTGAGATGCCCTCGTATCTCGAAAACGGTAAATATTTTTACCAAAGCACTTGAACTAAAAATTAAAGAAACCCTGGGACCTCTTTAGAGAATTGAAAAAAAAGATGGCTTCCGAACAAAAAAACATGGCCGCCATACAAAATTGAAACGTCAATATCTCGGAAACGGTACAATTTGGATGAGGAGTGTTTGACCAAATGTCATAGGGAATCGGGAGAGCTACCTGGTGGGGTCGATGAAAATTCAAGATGGCAGTTTTTTTTTTTTACTTCCGCCATACATTTGTTATAGATAGTTGCCGCCATACATTTGTTATAGATAGTTGTTTTGATGAAACTATTAGAAATGACAAAAAATATTTTTTTTACAAAATATTAAAAGAACCGCCCAAAATACTAGTCTCTATAATATAAAAATGAATCGTGGTTGTTAGTCTCGCTAAAACTCGAGAACGGCTGAAGCGATTTGGCTAATTTTTATCTTGAAATATCTGCGGAAGTCGAGGGAAGGTTTAAACGGTAAGAAATTAACAGTTGTAAAAAAAATGCGAGTAAAATCACAAAAACCTAAATTCAATTTTCCCACACAAAATGTTCTTGTGAAAGTTGCCGTATTGGATCGCCGGTGGCGCTAAAGTCCAAGGTGATATGAAATTCACCAGGTCAGCTAGTTAATGTTATGAATCCCAAAGTGTGTTCGTTGGTTTGTTTGTTATTCATTCCTGTAGCAATAGAGAGAGGGGTCGTTTTAATTGCCGTAGCCCGCAGCGGGCTAGCTCAGTTGGAAGTGCGTCGGGCTAGTGATCCGGAGGGGCAGGTTCAAATCCTGCGTTCGCTTTAGGTTTTTGAAATGCTTATCACAAAGATAACTCTTTGAGATAAAAACCTAGTGTGGAAAGCACTCTAAATAAAAAATCATACCAGAGTACATAAAGTTCCTGTGGGATCGCAGAAAAAACAAAATATCACGCGGTTGACGAAAAGCTAGTTGAGGAAATATAAAGAAAAAAAAAAATTGTATGAGCACGAAGAAATTTTTACTTTATTACCAACAGAAAAGTTAGCCTCACGGTATTATTATATTTTCTTCGCTCACGGTATCAAACCGTCTCGATACTACAAGAACTCGGCATCAAGCAGCGTCTATCAGCCATAGTACAGTCTCGCATACTCGCTTACTTCGGACACATCTCAAGGCGAGGTAGTCAGTCCATAGAGCGTCTTGTCGTCCAGGGCAAAGTTGAGGGCACAAGACCACGTGGAAGGTCGCCCATGAGATGGACCGATCAGATCAAGTCTGCTGTGGGTGGGTCCGTGCATGAATGTACCCGATTGACGTCCAATAGAGAGATGGCGAGATATCGTGAGGCGCATTACATCTGCCTCTACCAATAATAATACTGCGTGATGACCACGACCGCTCTGTCAAGAGCGTAACGATCAAGAAGAAGAGATCAAATCCATACACATTTATGAGTTATTATGAAAGAAAGAACAAGTGAATCCCTTCATTCGCTCCAACACCGCATCGGTCCATTCCGGCCTCTGAAACTCATTCAGTCTGTCAGCGCCAACCACACGCATACATTTAACGAAAATAAAAAAATATGGGCTACAGAAACATTTCGCTTTTCCAGATTCCGCGACCACGGCGTGGGCATAACAAAGGACGACTACTTGATGTTCTTCCACCTCCTCAACAACATCAACGACGTGGACACGGCGCTCACGTTCTACCACATCGCGGGCGCGTCCATCGACCAGCCCACGCTGCGGCACGTGGCGCGCACCGTGGCGCATGTCGACCTCGACCCGCATGTCATTAACGTCGTCTTCACTATATTCGACGAGAACAGTGAGTATAGTAACAAAGGACACGGCGCTCACGTTCTACCACATCGCGGGCGCGTCCATCGACCAGCCCACGCTGCGGCACGTGGCGCGCACCGTGGCGCATGTCGACCTCGACCCGCATGTCATTAACGTCGTCTTCACTATATTCGACGAGAACAGTGAGTATAGTAACAAAGGACACGGCGCTCACGTTCTACCACATCGCGGGCGCGTCCATCGACCAGCCCACGCTGCGGCACGTGGCGCGCACCGTGGCGCATGTCGACCTCGACCCGCATGTCATTAACGTCGTCTTCACTATATTCGACGAGAACAGTGAGTATAGTAACAAAGGACACGGCGCTCACGTTCTACCACATCGCGGGCGCGTCCATCGACCAGCCCACGCTGCGGCACGTGGCGCGCACCGTGGCGCATGTCGACCTCGACCCGCATGTCATTAACGTCGTCTTCACTATATTCGACGAGAACAGTTAGTATACATTTCAAAAACCAGAGTCACTCGAGTTTTACTTGACTGTCTCAGACGCTTGGCATACTTGACATCCGTGTTGCAGTTGTCGTCGTGCATGAATGGGTGATTATTAGTGACCATGGCCTACCCACAAAGAGGATGATTTTTTGACCTGATAACGTCTTATAAATCGATGAACGCCGGCTCCACGCACGGAAAAAGTGTCACGTTCCGCGTGAGCCGAGTGTTCAAGCGAGAGCGCGGAACAAGCGATAGAGAAGCACGATCGGCCTAAGCGTTATAAGCGTTCGGCTTGTTTCAGTTGTTGATTCAACAATGTTTTCTTATGACGTGCTCACGCAAAATTATCTTCTGTAAACCGAGTTTACATGTAGGTATGTATACTTGGACCCGCCATGTTATTAATATTAACGTCCTTTTCACTATATTCGTCTATCTATTTAGCATTATATGATCTGTTAGATACGATAATCCTCAGATACAAATTATAGAAAACGCTTTTTTTATAAAATAATTTTTGCGATAAATATTTCAAAAAGTCGTGACTGCAGGATTTGAGCCTTCGAAACCGATTCTCTTGTAAAGAGGTATTTAAGTCAAACCTAGTGTAGGAAGCACTACAGGTGTAGGTTTTAGGTTATGCTTGCCCTGTACCTACTAAGCCGAAGAGGGGTGATTCAGACTATTATTATAAACAAATTTTGCTATGGGGCCAACCCAGTTTTTGGAAAAAGGAATCAGCAGTTCCACACTAAATTGCAATCCTTCCGACTTAGTACATCATTTCTAGATAACCCTCTATAAATAAAATAGTTTCAACACTATTCGTGTTTCACAGTGGATGGACAGCTAAGTAACCGCGAATTCGTCGCAGTAATGAAGAATAGACTGCTCCGCGGGCTCGAGAAGCCCAAAGACACCGGATTCGTGAAATTGATGTACTCGCTCATCAAATGCGCTCGGGACACCAAACCGGCTATATTGGATTTTTAAGCTAGGAATAAATAATACTCAGGAAATGTAACTACGTCAAAAAATTACCTAACAAAAGTTGTGTCCTAGTAAGTGGGGCTTAAAATTGTTGTCCAGTAGACCTGGTAACCCCGGAACTGATTCGTATTTTGAATTACACATTGTTTTGGTTTGAAGTAGGCCACTTATAACCGACCATGTGTACATGCTCGTCTACATGTAGACAGCTATAAAGCATGCGACCACGAAAATCGACGAAAAGAACTAATTTCGACGTGTGAAAAAGTGATAGTTATATAGAACGCTTTCTCGTTCTGATACTACGGACAGAATTATTTCTTGCCGCGCATACTGGCCCGGTTGCTGGTCAGTGCTTGGTTTAAATTCAGTACGAAAGCAGGGATTGGTTCGCGCACGTACTCGCTTGCAAACTGACTTACTGGTAACACACTGGACACAATTTTTAACCTCGGAAGTGATTCGTATTTTGAATTACATATTGTTTTGGTTTGAAGTAGGCCACTTATTGTGTGAAATTTATTCTGAACCAGAGTTCCTGATTATTATTTATTCGTAGTTTCCAAGACATTTACGATGCGACTTAGCATTGTAAACCAACACTACATTATACGACGATAGAGTTAGCATGTCAAGAAAGAGTGAGTTATACGTTTTTGTACTATTTTTTGTGCGCAAGTTCTAACTTTAGGAAGGACCGCGATCAATAATTAAGTTTAATTTAGATCTGACACCATTCTTTACTGGCATGTTTACTAAATCTGTTTTTTCTACGTAATATATTTGCATAAATTGAAAGCTATATGAGGCAAATCTGCGTACCATACCTACACTGGTGTACATAATCATATGTATGTAACTCCTATAATATGCGTCTTTATGTAAAGATCTCGATAATATTATTGACACCAATAATAATTGTCGTTAGTCTACAACGTGTTTACGAAAAGTAAATATCAGCTGTTGCATTCGTCTTTGTTGCAGCCATAAGACATTCACTGCTGGACATGAGTCTCGCCTAAAGATCTCCAATAGGACCGGTTCTGTTGCATTTATTTTTTGGAAAATCAATGGAAAATTTAAATGAAAAAGTTTTTTTTTTTTCTATTTTAGGGTCTGTCTTCCAACAGTTTCAGTATTGCTACATCTTTCGTACTTTGCCGTGGGGTGCCGGCAGAGTAGAATAGCACCCCCCTCTAGTACCAGGTGTCGTAGGAGCCGACTGAGGTACAGCGGAACCGACTAATGGCGGTATAACCATTCAAATAAAAACGTAGCTAAAATGGCACAGGGCAGGGATGGGGAGCAGCATCCCTGTCGCGAAGCTACGTTTCTGCGATCGCCACCACGCCTGCCCAGCGCGGCGATTATGGGCAAAAACCCCGATATGGAAAACACAAATAGACCAGGCCCCCAGTCCCCAGCAGCTCCGCTAGCCCGGGGCTACGGTAGCGGCCCCGGTAACGGCGGAGAAGGGGGTGCTAAGAATCGCTGGCAGACGCCCGGCTACCACTCCCGTAAACGACGACTGGCCCTGGTAACACACAACGTGCGCACGTTGAGGACTGACGAGAAGATTGCTGAGCTGGAAGAAGAGTTGAGTAGGTTGCGTTGGGATATTGTGGGGTTGTCTGAAGTCCGTAGAGAGGGGGAGGACACGATAACCTTAAAATCCGGCAACCTGCTTTACTACCGGGAAGGTGACCAACGGTCCCAAGGTGGTGTTGGCTTTCTCGTTCACAAGTCCCTCACCAACAACATTATTACCATCGAAAGTGTGTCGAGCAGGGTGGTATACCTAATACTCAGAATATCCAAGAGGTATTCGCTGAAGGTCATTCAGGTATACGCACCGACATCGTCACACCCAGATGATGAGGTGGAGACTATGTATGAGGACGTAAGTCGGGCCATTCATATGTCTAAGACCCACTTCACTGTTGTTATGGGGGACTTCAACGCAAAGTTGGGCAGAAAAAACGACGATGAGCTGAGGGTGGGGCAATTTGGATATGGGCAACGGAACCCTAGGGGCCAGAGGCTGGCTGACTTTCTGGAGAGAGAGGAACTCTTTATGATGAACTCTTTCTTCCAGAAGCCGCCTCACAGGAAATGGACCTGGATGAGCCCTGATGGTTCCACGAAAAACGAGATAGACTTCATCATGACCACCGAGAGACGAATATTTAATGATGTCTCCGTGATCAACAGGGTGAAAACCGGCAGCGATCACAGAATTGTACGAGGCACATTAGATATTAATGTTAAGCTCGAAAGGTCCCGCCTGATGAAGTCCACGCTCCGACCTACTCGTGAACATATCCAAAACCCCGAGGACTTTCAGCTCGAGCTCTCGAATCGTTTTGCTTGCCTAGAGAACCTTGCGTCGGTGGACGAGATCAACAACGGGCTCGTAGAAACTGTCCAAACGGTGGGTGCTAAGTTCTTTAGACCCCACCGTTCAAATAAACCGCAGAAATTTTCCGATCACACTGTAAATCTCATGGCCGAACGACGCTCGCTAAGATTGCAGTCTTCCGATGATGCAAAGTCATATAGGCGTCTCAATAGGCAAATTTCGAAATCCTTGCGGCACGACATCCGTCTTTTTAATACTAAACATATTAAAAAGACAATAGAGCGGAACAAAGGCTCCAAAGTGTTCGCAAGAGATTTGTCTATTGGACAAAGCCAATTGACAAAGCTGAAGAGAGAAGATGGAAGTTTAGCGTCGACCAAGGCAGAGGTATTAGAGGAGATCGAAAGGTTTTATGGACAGTTATACGCTTCGGTCGCTAAGCCTGTTAGCAGCGCGGCCAAAGATCCAAGAGCCAAGCTGACCCGACACTTCACCGAAGATATCCCGGACATCAGCCTGTACGAGATTAGAATGGCCCTGAATCAGCTTAAGAACAACAAGGCGCCGGGTGATGACGGTATCACATCAGAGCTCCTGAGAGCGGGTGGAACACCGGTACTAAAAGTCCTCCAGAAGCTTTTTAACACCGTCGTCCTCGAGGGCATCACGCCAGAAGCATGGAACAGAAGCGTGGTGGTGTTGTTTTTCAAGAAAGGTGACAACACCTTATTGAAGAACTACAGACCCATCTCGCTTCTGAGCCATGTTTATAAGCTGTTTTCAAGGGTCATTACGAATCGTCTCGAGCGCAGGCTTGATGACTTCCAGCCTTCCGAACAAGCCGGTTTCCGAAAGGGCTTTAGTACCATGGACCACATTCATACGCTACGGCAGGTTATACAGAAGACCGAAGAGTATAACTTGCCACTTTGCTTAGCGTTTGTGGACTATGAGAAAGCCTTTGATTCGGTCGAGACTTGGGCTGTGCTCGAGTCTCTCCAACGATGCCGTATTGACTATCGGTACATCGAAGTGTTGAAGTGCTTGTATAATAACGCCACTATGTCGGTCCGAATACAGGAAGAGAGCTCCAAGGCGATCCCTTTAAAAAGAGGCGTAAGACAGGGAGACGTAATTTCTCCGAAACTGTTTACGGCTACTTTGGAGAACGCCTTCAAGCTCCTGGAATGGAAAGGATTCGGCATCAATGTCAATGGCGAATACCTCACTCACCTTCGGTTTGCCGACGATATAGTAGTCATGGCAAAATCGATGGAAGAGCTCAGCACGATGCTCGAAGGCCTCAATCGGGTTTCTCAACAGGTGGGTCTTAAAATGAACATGGACAAGACGAAAGTTATGTGTAATTCCCATGTTGTACCCACCCCGATCTCTGTTGGGAACTCGGTTCTTGAAGTCGTTGACTCGTACGTCTACCTAGGACAAGTAGTCCAGTTAGGTAGGTCCGACTTCAAGAAAGAGGCCAATCGCCGAATCCAACTCGGCTGGGCAGCGTTCGGAAAATTGCGTAGCGTCTTCTCGTCCGACATACCTCAGTGCCTCAAGTCGAAAGTTTTCGACCAGTGTGTGTTGCCAGTGATGACTTATGGCACAGAAAGTGGTCTCTCACTATGGGCCTTATTGGTAAGCTCCAAGTAGCCCAACGAGCTATGGAGAGGGCTATGCTCGGAGTCTCTCTGCGAGATCGAATCAGAAATGAGGAGATCCGTAGAAGAACCAAAGTTACCGACATAGCCCAACGGATTGGCAAGTTGAAATGGCAATGGGCAGGCCACATAGCGCGGAGGACTGATGACCGATGGGGTCGAAAAGTTCTCGAGTGGAGACCACGTACCGGCAAGCGCAGCGTAGGACGTCCACCCACAAGGTGGACGGATGACCTCATTAAGACCGCGGGATCGCGCTGGATGCAAGCCGCTTCCAACCGGTCTTATTGGAGATCCATAGGGGAGGCCTATGTCCAGCAGTGGACTTCTTATGGCTGATGGATGGATGGACATCTTTCGTAAACACGTCGATTATCTTAGGCTCGGCGCAGACGGGCCACTGACCACAGCCTACGGTGGCGGCCGCGCGCTACCGCTACCGCTATCTGTAGGTATGTATTGAGCACTACTGCAGCGAGTGGCTGCCACAGGCACACGTGTGCACCGCGTTTTATGAAAATGAATGAAAAATCGTGTGCACTGCTTGTCGCTGTAGCTATGGTCGGTGGCTTGTCTGCACCGAGTGTTAATGTCGTTTCAAAAAGGTATCTATCTAATGTTGGAACGGAGTTTTGGCGTGAACGCGGAAAAATTATGTCGCCTCATTGTATTATTTTGTTAAACTTGTGTTTTTATCAGTGATGTTAGTGAAAAAATGTGGCATTTCGTTGATTATGAGCTGTTTTACGTGCATGAGTGTAGGCAAGTGATATAATAATGGGACGTATCATGTTGTTCCGTGTTGTTACCAGAACTCCATAGACGCCTCTCCACTGCTTTACTGAGGTATGACTTGACCGCGACTTCATTGGACTATGACGTGACTACGACAGTGACTATTTTGATGAAATATTATTAAAAATTGTTAAAACTTGATACTTGACACTGGCAAATGCACAACAATGCGACGCCAAAACATAAAAGAAGGAGAAGAAGATGTTGGAAACTTAAAGCTTTTAACCCCCGATGTTTCCTATAGTAATTCTAGTCTTGCCATTTCAAAGCCTTTATCTAAACGACTGAAATTGTGTAAAAATTGTTGTAATTCGTATAGGTGGGCTAAATCTCTCAAAACGCTAGTCCAGTTCCCATCTGTATTGTTAAGTTTTTTATTCATGTAGATAGTAATTAAAATTGTTATGTTAAGAAGAACTGTTCGCTTTTTAAGCTTTCACTATCTACGTTTTTAAAATCACTTACGGCTGATATGTTCCGTAATTTGTTGAGGTCCCGTATATTTTGGCATGTTGCAATGTGCCTTACTTATGGTTAAACTGCAGAATATTAGTAGTACCATTAAACCGTTGTTGTGTTGGAAGTTGACCAATAAATCGCGGAATATATCCCATAAGTACTAATAGAAAATAATAATCTGATATTATACTACAACTAATTTTAAAGATACTCTATTATTCGTAGCTCAAATCGTAGAATTTGTCTAAATCGTATTGTGATCAGTTCATATGTTTTTGAATAGTTTTTCAGCTTAGACTTCACTGTATAGATATCATAGCTCTGGTTCACACCTGTTAAAAATATATTGAAGACATATAATAGGTACCTATATGAAGGAGCGTTCAGTTTAGTTTTAGTAAGATCTAATGGTATGTATATTTTTATTCTTTGTGACCAGTTCATTAGAACCAAGCGTTTCGAATCCTCATTCCTCATACGAACAGCCAGAATGTGGAACGCTTTGCCTGGGTCTGTCTTCCCGCTAAAGTACAATGTGGGCGTCTTCAAATCCCGAGTAAATAGGTATCTTCTAGGTAAGCGTGCTACAACCTAGACCGCATATCTGCTTAACAACAGGCAGTATGTCAACAGGCAGTATGTCAAACGCAAACCTATTCAGAATTAAAAAAAAAAAAAAAAAAAAAAAGTTCTCGTAATGAACTATGAATAATTGTAGTGTATACAAATGATAGCTTACATCGCAACTTTTTTTAAGTATTTCATACTATTGCAGTTTGATTTAAGTTTTACTCTTCGATTTTACTAGTATAGGTAGAACATAAGGCTGTTAAGTGACAGAAATCTTTATTTTATTTTACTATCGTTTCCATTAAAATGTAATCAAATAATATGTAAAATTAATAAAATTACTAAGTAATATTATTAATATCATAAGTGCATCAGGAATATTTATAATTATTTTACAAATACCACATTTGCGGTGATAACTTTTTGTGTGGCAATATTTTGTTATAATATTTTACCTTTTTAAATTTTTAAATAAATCATCTTTATGACTTTATTTAACTCTATGGGAATCATTGCTCTTTCTACGGAAGTTAATTAATTGAGGTGTGTATTTTGTTTTGTTTTTAATGATCGTTTTGTTTTAAAATAGTTTTAAATTATTTTGTATTTTGCTTTAATTTGTTCTGTAGTTTGCGTTTAATTTATTAACAGTATTTATAACATTGGTACAGAGAATTTAAATATCATAACAATTAAATGCGGTTTACACTAATTTAAATTATTTCTCTAATTAAGATTTTAACTATTTTCAAGTGTGTATGAAGTACCTATTTGCAATATTTGTTATGAATTATAAAATTATTGAACTGATTTGACCAACCTTATTATTTATTCTACAGACTAAATGAAATACAGACAGTTTTAAAAGTTCGGTATGCATATACTTATGCATACTCCTTAGGTTAGGCCAACTTTACACTTGTAAGTTGCTTTCGCTAAATTTATGTAAGTAACTTACGGCTGCATTTAGCTAATTACAGAGTGTTTACATTTGCAAATTTATCGTAAGTTAATTACGTGAGTTGCTTAAGTAGGTAAAATTTCCAGTGTGAGGGCGGCCTAACGTAAAGGTTCTTTCATATTAGGCTATTCAGCTGCGCCATTAATTATTCGCTTGAAATGTAACTATATAAATTATAGGCATATTTTATATGGTTACATTTCAAGCGACATGGTTACTATGGTTAAATTGGCGTTGCCATGGCTGCAGCTGTGGCTAAGTCATCTAATAAAAAGTAAAAAAATAAAGTGTCTTAAATACTTTCAATCCCTGACTGAAGCTCACTTAACAGCTGTGCGAGGATTGGGGTTTCCGCAGCTTGTAGCTAACATCACAGCCGCCAAGATATTTGAATCAACCTATAATGAAAAAGCATCTGTAGCTGCAGCACGGCCGTAACACCTATTGTGAAATCCCTTTAAAAATATTGTATTTGATCAATTGCAAAACAGGTGCGTTTTCTTTTTTTTTTGTCGCGGTATGCATACTGTATAGACAATGTTATTTTTTGTAGATGCTGTATTTATTCCAGTGTTTGTCTTTTCGTTCTATTGCGAGTGTCTTTATGTTTATTTTTTACGTGTAGAATTTAGCAAACGCAAAGTAATGGTCGGTTTTGTTCTAAATTATAACGACGATATAGGCGACACTCATTTTCTGGTCCAAGTTCTCGCTAACGTTGTTGTTATATCTAAAATATATGTTTCTTGCTAGAATAATCAGATATGGAAATATTTATTTATTATTATTTCTATCATATTTTGAATTAGGGCCGTATTTCTGACGCTAAAAAAAGTAGTAAATTTTCTCAGAACGGTGTAACTTTGCATTTGCATAGGCATATAATTTTATACTGCGAACAGCTCTCAGTGAAGGAAGGCGTTGGCTGATGATGTTTTCGTTTTAACAATTTGTGTTGGAAATGTGTGTTTTATAATTTATTATATTGTTTGCTTGCATTCAATCCTTTCCAAAGATTAAAAATATGTTAATTAATAGCTTGTTTACCAAAATGTACAAAATAAGGCGTATGAAAGCGCCAAATTTCGGGTGCAATGAACTGTACGTATGTATGAGTATGAGACGGGTCGGGACGCAAATTCACGCTTATTCGCCCAGAAACAGCTCGCCAGTCTTGTAAATCACTCCAACCACGACCCGTCGAACGGAACGTCTCGCCCGCCATTCCCGCGCGAAAAATAGACATAGTTTGATCGCGCCGGGAATAATTCTAGATAATAGAAAACGCCATTGGACGAGCGACGCTGTCCAAGTGACCACGCGGCGCGCCCTCTGGTGAGTTTGCGGCCCTGCGTGCCGAGAGCCCCACTTGCCCCCACCATTCTAATCCACGTGCCGTGTTTTTTTTTTTGTATATCCGTCCTTGTCCAGCCAGGTGATTTATCCGGAACGCGATCGGTTGCCGTGTAACGGAATGCTTTTAGCTAAATGCGGCGGATGTGCGGCTAATCGTTTGTTGTTTTTTAGCTTGTGACGTCTTCGGAAGCTTTGGAAATTGGAAATGCCGATGTACCAGAGGCCTCCGTTCTGGCGGGTGCCGCACACGAGGCAGGACCCTGATGATGAGCCCGTCAGGGATTTCGGACAGAGAAGAAGGGTGAGCTTGCATTTCATACACAACGATTAAAATCAACAAACAGCACTCCACAACTGAGTCACAACACCTATATATACAGAATCATATGACAAGCCAATTTTATTGAGCTTTTTCTTTTAACGTTTGTGATAGTCTATTGTTACGTAAAGCATAGTTCTGGACACAACAACTAGTGTAAGATTATCGCAATTTTTTTCCTCGCCTGATACTTAAAATTTTTGTCGACTTTTTAAAACGTGATATTTATTTTTTAAAGCAATTTTAATTTCTAATAATTATATTGCAAGAGAGAATAGCCAGGCACGTAGACAATGTAGGCCAGGATGAGTAAGAAGCTTTTCATACGCATACTTGCCAAGTCTCGCATAGTTTGATAATCGCGCTCTTGATTTGCTATCTTTACACGTACTGTACTGTACCAGCCTTTTTAATAGTCCACTGCAGGACGTAGGCCTACCCACGAAGGGTGATTGGGCCATATCCACCACGCTCGCCCAATGCGGGTTGGTGGATTCACACACGTCATCGAATTTATTCTACAGACGTATGCAGGTTGCCTCACGATGTTTTCCTTCACCGAAAAGCCAGTGGTGTGAAATTCCGTACATAAGTTCCAAAGAAACTCATTGGTACGGGACCGGGTTGAACCCACGACCTCAAGAATGACAGGCCAGCGTTACAACCACTAGACCACCACGGCTTCTTAACGGGATCTTTACACGTAGGCTGTATTTAATGCACGTGCATTAATGTTTCTTTATAGCCGTTAATTCTCTGTTTAGCCACCAACTCGCCTGATGGTAAGCGACGTTGTGGTAGAAGATGAAGCACGCAGACCGAATACACTTGTTCACTGTGTGATAGGAAACCGTATATGAAATAAGAAATTGAAACTATATGTTAACGGTACATGCAAATAATCTATGGTATGATTATGGACTTCTATAATTTTGATTATACAGGGGAAAAGCAAGATTACTACTTATTACCGAAATATGCTAACTACTAATTAACGCCTGCCAAATTATCAGTCTTCGTAACTTTGTAGTACTCTCCCTGTTTGTGAGGGTTGAGACTAGATCGAAATTAGCCCAGTTGTCTGAACTGTTTCTCTGTTCAAGGGAGGGATGCCTATACCCAGCGGTTTATCTATACAGGGTTATCCAGAACTGGTGTACTAAGCCGAAAGAAGGTCATTAAGACCATCATTGTGAACAACTTTTTTTTATTGGGCCAACCCGGAATTTGAAAAATAAACAGCTGTTTCATACATTTTGTTGCTTCCGAGTTGCAATTTTGTATGGAGGAGCTGATTTATTTATTTGATTTTGGATTGGCTCCATAGTAAAAGTTGTTCCTACTGATGGTCTTAATCACCCCCTTTCGGCTTAGTAAAGGGCAAGTGGATAACCCTATATACGAGGTGATGATCATGGACCTATTAGATAGTTAAATATCTGTTTTTTTTTCTCTGAGGGATTGAGTGTGGCTCGTCATAGAATCACATGCTAAATAATATTAAGTATATATAAATATTTTGAGGATCAACAACATTAACTGTAGAGTTAATGGCTCATCTACCCATTACAAGTCAGTAAAGAACTATTAGCTTCTGATTTATCTATTTCGGTTACCTATTTTGAAACTAGATTTATAGCGCTATTCGTTTCTGTTCGACCACTAACGGCTGAACATTCTGGCACCAAAATTAATATGACCCAATTAATATATTATTTTATAAAATTGATTAATCGTAACCTCGAGCACACACGTCATTTAGCATAACCGAGAAAATTATGTAGGTCGCGTTTAATGTTTGAACATTCGGGTAAATAAACACGGCCGGTGCGCTTCTGCAGGCGCGCGCTAAGCAATCAATTCGTTCAGCGGTTTCCGTAAATCGAATCGGGTCGATTGCGAAGGCAGGGTTACATGAGGTGGAGGACTCAACACACAGAAGGGGGAGGGGAGATTTGCGGTGTAGCTAATTTTGCTCGCACTACGTCGCGTTTTGCCGCCGTGTACGCAAGTCCGCGTGTGAACGCGTGCGCCGCGAGTGCATCTCACCCCTCTCGCTCGCCATGGGGCGGCTGCATACGTTCGTGGTGACGCTGCGGCGCGAGAGCCGCGACATCAACTGGGGGCTGCGGCTCGTGGGCGGCTCCGACCTGGCCACCCCGCTCATCGTCACTCGGGTACGGCTCGCTCCAGCCTCCCGGCCGGCACAACAAGCGCGTTCCTGCCGCGCCGGTGCCGGTGTAAACAAACACTGGAATCCGCGGAAACCGCTGCTGCTTCCACGGTTCCGACACTGCTCGCCGCTTTGATCCACCACCTGTCGAACGCGCTTAGGAACGTTACCGAAATACTACCGCCTCGGCCTTTGAAGAAAATCCTTGGCTCTTGGCAAGCATAATGTCATCACTTGAGAGACATTTATTACAATTTTTAGTGATACTAGAGAACAAAAGCTCGACTTCGTGTATCATTTCAGTTATTTTTGTTAAGCATGTAGCCGTTTCAAAATATCGGGTAAATGGCACATTTCTCGAGAGATTTATCTAGAACAACATCAAATTAACTAGAACGGCGACGATGTCTCTTTATATCCGATGTATTCTTGGATATGTATCGGCCGCGTGTCGTTCGACAGCTGCGTGGATCCGGCCTGACCTCATTATCACAATCTCTTGTAGTCTTTGGAGACACTCATTAAGAGCTTCCACAGACCAAACCCTTGCCAGCAACGCCACAGGGAACGGCGACAATACGTTTTAACAGCCGCAACCTTTTACTCGTACAGACCTACGCAATGAATATTTTCGTAGTTTATGGAAGTACGAACTAACAAAATAAATAAATGAACAGGTGTGCGTACGAAATGCCCTGCGTCTAGGTTTACCTACGTGCAGTTGTGTGGCCGCTGATAATCCTTAAATTAGGCACAAAACATAAAAAAATGCCATGTCGATGGTACAAAATCATCACATAAAGTAAAATGCGCAGGCCTCCATGCGGAAACTGCGCGCTAATGTGCGTCTGGTCTGTGTAAGCCTTGAATTTTTGGATTACCTGCTCTACTATTCCATTCTACATTTCTCGTGATATTTACCTCACCCTGAACTTTTGGTGACCTTATATCAGTAAATGACAATACCACACTAATTGGCAATTCAATTAGCAACTTATTGATCTGTGTTAATCTCAAATATTTGTATCATTTTTATAAATCTATAGCTGAACCAAAATTCCGCTGAACACGGCGCAAAAAACATGGTAAGAAAACTTGTAAAATATATTCGTAATTGCTCGCACCCGTATCTAAGTCTTACGCAGCTTTTATGTGAATTGTGTGATGTTTATCTACTCGTTACCGATTTCGATTTGAAGACTATAGTCAACTTAGTACTCCAAGTAGGTATACGACTGATCGTATATTTCTTGTGCTTTATTTTACGTCACTAAGCGTGTCGTAGGGGATGGTTGTCTCTTGTCGGTTTGTTTATCCCATAACAACAGATCCGCATCCTCCCAGAGCTCTCCAGATGGCCACACTGCAATTAGATCAACTACTTGGTCTTCGCGAAGACAATTTTCACTATTTTTTTCCTATCTGCATTATGAGGAAAGCACGACTTTGCCTCTACTTTTACTCTAATCATAGACTCTAATACATATACGAGTAGTTTTCAACAACTATTTTTCGTAAAATTGCTGTTTTAAATTCTTATGTTTGTTTTCCAAACCTATCATCGACTATTGTTGATTTTATTGAATAAAAGCACCGTTGTTTCTCACTTTTTGATGTTATTTAAGTTCACCATTTCCTATGTCTTGTTTACATTCTCTTTAGAGCTATTACAATGGTTCTTTCCTCTCATGTTGATTAGTGGAAATATATGCTGCTCATTAATATTTCATTCGGAGTCATCAATATTCTTGGAATTCGATGTTCAATCAATATGGCTTTCATGGAGTAAATTTACGAGACTGATTGAATCCCAAGTATTTTGCCACTTGCAAATTCTGAACGCAATTTTTTCTACTTTTATAGTAGTATAATCGGCCAAGGACGAGTCGGACTCGCGCACGGAGGGTTCCGTACTGTATGGGAGCCCCACTTAAATATTTATTTTATTTTAATTTTATTATTTTTTATTGAAGTGAATATAAAACTAAATATTCTGTGAAAATTTCAAGCATCTACCTGTTACCATTATTAATATATAGCGAAAAACGTCTAAAAATCAGGTTTGTTGTATGAGAGCCCCCTTAAATATTTATTTTATTCTTTTTTTAGTATTTGTTGTTATAGCGGCAACAGAAATACATCATCTGTGAAAATTTCAGCTGCCTAGCTATCATGGTTCATGAGATACAGCCCGGTGACAGACAGACAGACGGACATCGAAGTCTTAGTAATAGGATCCCGTTTTTCCCTTTGGGTACGGAACCCTAAAAACTATAGGTAAGTACATAATACTAGGTACTAATGATTATGTGTTATTAGGTTTGCGATAGTTGTCGGTCATGTCTACTCCTTGATTGAAATGTTCGTGCTATGATTTTACATTACTTGTCGTTTGTTTCATATTCTATGGAAATCAAGTATCGTTTAATATAATATTAGAATTATTAAATTGTAAACGTTTTTTGTATCTGTGTATATTAATGTTATTTTTTATTTATTTAATAACTAAAACAGCACAGTATGTAGGTACCACTTACCTACATTAGTTACAACAATTAATATAACACAAATTATACAAATCAGAAAATTCTTATAACAATACATAGTAATATTACATAAAATCAAATAAATGTCAATTAATTACAAAGATACTATTAGGTGCAGTCATAATTAGAACAAAATTTACATACATTATTATATACCTCATTCAAATTCATCTTCCACTTCGGTCACCTTACACGCACACCTTTTTCTCGCAGTAATTCAGACACGCAAACAGAATATCCTTCCATTCATCCGCAAACAGATCACATATATGAAATTTTTCAGTCTATAAATATAAAGTGATAGTCAGGGATATACGTTATTATACAATCAATGTATTATCAAAACAAGACTGAAAGTTATTGCACTTTATTACTTTGTTAAGTTGCTTAAAATCTCAAACTCTACGTAAAAAATATATATTATACTTAGTTCATTTAAAAAAAAACATCTCGCGCAATTAGGTCTAAGATTTATATTTTCTAGTTTTCATGAGTCAGATTCGCAAGAAGCCAAAGCACATGCGCGGGCGTCCATGTACATAAATTTTATTTATAACGAAAGACTTGCTTAGCTCTGACGATACGTCGTAAGCCGTTATTTAGTCCATACAGAATTAATGCTAATAATAGGCAAACTGGCAAAGCTCAGTAATTACGACGGACACCTTGTACTTACTTGACTATTGATAATGCTGTAAACAAACTGTAAAATGTTAGACATCCATGTAACGAGATTCTGCACGGAAAGGAGTTTTTACTGTAAAACTGTGAGAACTGAGAACCGTAAATTCAAAAATCCAGTGTCTTAAGGCTGCTAAATACCTAATTAGTTTCACACAACGCTTGTTAGACGTTAGTGCTGCTAAGAATTTTACTGCAGGCATTTAGTGTATAATTGCTACGAAATACTACGAGTACGAATTTTATCACGCCCCCATGACTGCTTCTAGGTTGTGGCATTGATCTATCCGCATAGGCATAACTACAAAGCTTCTAGAAATAGCTAGCTAGCTACAATTGAGATTTTCGCTGTAACTATAAAACTTCGTCAGCCTTGCAGATATTTTGTAAAAAATGTTTGTCTTTGATGTACCCATCTGTTTCCCTTCAGCCGCTGAATGCACTTACCATCTATCTCCTAACCTTGGTTGCCCTCAATCTCGCTCGAACTCGAATCGCAGCCTTGATTCCATTTTCTTTTACGTTCCCATTAAAAATGATTTCATTGCTTCCTTTCCATGTGGTGTATGGTATGACTCAATATCCTTCTAATATTTAGATGGATGTGAGTTACTCAATCGTTCCGTAATAGCAAAAAAATTGATGGGCTTTTGTGCAGAAATAGAACTTCTATTTGAAATCGTAGAGCATTTTATTTATGTTTAGTCTGCAAAACAATTTCGACCGAATTACAAAAGATAAAGAAGTTCTGAATTCCACCAAAAATGTTTTGTGTTTTACCTTACTAGGTGAAACGCGATTTATGTCTTTTTTTCAGTAGGTATGTAGATAAGTCTTGAAATTCTGTTATGCTATTTGATTATTTGGATCTGTATATTTGGCACAGAGAGTTTATTTCCTAAATTTACACATATGAGGTACTTTTATCCCGGAAATCTAAATAAGCAGATATGGGTGAAGTAAAAATACGGATTACGGGACCCTCACTGGTTAGTTTAAAAAAAGTATGCGATTATCTATACTCTCCCAAAAGTCACCTATAAGGAATATGCATTTTTTTTAAATTGTCTCCTTTTTAGACACTATACATATTCCCCATTGATCATATTTTACGAATCACCGTATGTACCTCAACTCGACTGAGTGCAACTTTAGAAAAGTAAACTCCCTTAAAAATGAATTGATTGTTCGGTGAGTCCCGTCTTCCTCCACGGAGTTACGTATCATCATGTCTCATAGAGCAGCGTTGAAAAGTGTTATGAAAACGAGTCGTTTGCTTCCAAGATTTTAGCAATTAGTAACTTCATAACTCTCGTCACGTTTTGGCAGCGATTTAAAGCCGCGCTTGATAAATGGGATTTTTAACGTTGGCGTGTGAAATTACTTTGTCTCTCTTAAAAAATAGGTCGACATGATAACTGTTTAGTTTATATTATTTTTTAAATTAGCTCCGCTGGAGACAGCGTCTTATAGTAGTTTTATAGTTTACAAATTACATTTGAAATCATTTGGGATTTCTTGATAACTGATTGATCAATTATGAGATGGCCAACTTATGGTGTTAATATAGATTCAAAGGCAATGGATACAGGTAGTATAGGTACGTAGTATTATTATGATATATTTAGTTTCGTGATTTCAAATCTTAGCAAACTATGGATATTGTTAACTGTTCATAAAATAGTTTCACCTGTATAATCTGTCAAATTTGCTAATTTCCTTTTTAATCAATAGAAAAAATGTTTAAATTAACGTTTGGAGCTGATAGTTAAAACTCTCGGTTATTTGCAGTTGAAAACATTGAAGTTAAAAAAAATATCAAAGACATAAAACCCCCCAGTTGTTCGTAATAAATACCTATAACCAGTTATTAGTAACAACTGGAGGTAAATCTGTCTTGAAACCGTTGCAGCTTTACTCTGAACCTAAGTGCGAAACGTTATCACCTTTTAGAGCTTCAAAACCTGATCACATTAGGATTCTATGTCCTTTATAAGCCCATATTCATTCTGAGGTATTCAGATTCTTTTACCAACTCGATTCTAGTAAAATTTGATTAGCACACACCATCCAATTCATAGATTAATTAGAGCATGCCCAACCTTCCCTAAAAATATCTCTAGTAATCTCGCTTACGTATTCCTGAGGTTGGGTACTTGATGACGCAAGCGCACTACGCGCACGATGCGTACGGATGTAACGCGGATGGACTCACGCCAGATGTAATGAGAGAAAAATTCAAAAACACAGCGCTGAGTTGTCGCCGAGGATTTCGTGGCGCTGAAAGATAAGAGTAAATATAGGATGTCCTCGCCATTGACTCGAGGAAGTCGTGATGGATATGCTCGAAGCCGATGCGGCCTCCGCTCGATCAGTCAGTTGTTTTCAATAAAAAATGTCAGGTTGGCGCGGCGTCGTCGGTGGACACTTTTAGCCTGGCGAGTCGCCAAGGCGGTGCATGTGTCTCGCTCTCCCCCCCTCGGCCTGGCCACAAGGTCGCTTTACACTGATGCACTGTCTGACTTACCCTTTGCTACTACAATTCATAACACATCGAATCACATGAATCAGAACTTGAAAAATATGTCTCCGTTAGACTTATCCGCGTTATACTTGACAACTCAGTTCCATATATTTGAGTCTTGTGACAAAGTCTTAGGAGAAGTTGATAAAGATATCTACTATTTTTCCTCTTTTGAAATGAAAATAAGGCAGGTGTTTCTTTAGATAAGAAAGGGTTAAGACCTTGCTGAAACACATACCTGAAATGTAAAGAAAATTCATAATAACTTTTCTGTTAGGGAATATTTCAAAGTATTTAAAGTTCGATAAAATATACCAGAAGCAATGTATCTAAAACTAAGCTAAAACCGAAACGAAATGCTCAGTGGTAGAGTTCTTCTAATCCTGCTAATTATAAACGCGAAAGTTTGTATGGATGTTTGTTTCTCTTTCACACTACTACTGAACGGATTGAGATGAAACTTTGCAATAGTAATGCTCATACATCAGAATAACACATAGGCTATAATTTATAAAAATATTTCGTGAAACGAAGTTCGCCGAGTCAGCTAGTAAATCATAATTTCTACGATACTTCGTACTAACAGTTATGACATTGACTTTTAAAACACATCTGCCCACGGAAATAGTTATCCGTTTGAAAATTTCCCTCCGGTCGTTTTCACGCGACCTGTAAAGTGTCAAGGGTGGTCGTGGTCAATAGTCTTGCTCTACAATAATTATACTTCGATATTTTTTCCTGACCACTGAAGAATGGTGGGTGAATGACGAGTTTCTAATAACTGATGGGCAGTGTTAGGAAAAGTTCTATAAATATAGTCTTTTTCTGATACACTACTGGCTGAATTTCTTGATGGAATTTATGCCTTTTAGGGTTTTGTAACTTAAATTCTACCGCTCGTCTTTATCTTCTCCTAGGTTTTGGATTGTGACAAATTAATCCACTGATTTTATAGTCATCAATGGAAAAGTCTGAGCGCACTCAGATAACTTTAATTTAAATACAGTTTTGCTTCAAAGGAATTCTCTTCACGTATTTGAAGTCGCGCAATACGTTGAAAAGCCATTTGAATAAATATTGGTTTCTCAGTACGGTCTCGATTGAACTTTGTTATGTAGTTGCCTCCTGTGCTATAAAATATGGTGTTTTCCATCAGGCTTGCTCTAAATAGAATGTTTACGATATTCGAACTTTCCAGACTCTATATATAGCCACTTGTTATTTGTCTTGAATTTGTTCGTGAAAATAGGGTTTTGGATGTTTATCTCATACAAAATATTTGGATTCAAAATATAAAACCAATTTATGGAATAATTCTCCTTCTGTCTATGTCTTGAATGCCATGCTTCATTTTATCTTTTTTATTTGATGCTGCCAATCTTCTTCGTCTATAGCTAAAGCTATCATTACTATCTCCGTAGTATTGAACAGAGCCATAGCAACAATCACGATACCTACCTGATGACGACGGACACGTTTTCACTGACTGAGTACTGACATGTGTGAACAGCCACATTGTATCACTGATCATCAATATGGAATCAGGAAAAATGCCAAGTTGATGATCACTGATACTGCAACTGTGATGGTATGGAGCCGGTACTGTGGCGGAACAGTGGCTTGACTGATATGTGTAAATCGGCCAATGAACAAAATTCGCTGTTGACAAAATCTCTCAAAATATCTGTACTATATTTTTTCATGAAATCAGCACTTCAATCGCTAGGATTATACGTTTAGGTTGTACAGTTTTTTAAATAACCATAAAGTTAAGTTTATAAGCGTCTAAAAAGTCATATCTTTACGTAAAAACTTGGCTGAAAAGTATAAGTAGATACATGAACTAAAAAGTTTTCTAAAAATAATAAGACTTACGAGCGTACAATATTTCTTACTCAAGCGATTGACACTAAGAACATAACATCACGAGAATGTTAGAATTTAAGGGGTGATAACATCACGAGAATATTAGAATTTAAGGGGTGAAAAGAGTTTTCTCCCGGAACGTAAATTTTTATCAAAAATGTACCGAAAATTATCTTGATGTTCTACAGAAAAAGCAAAAACAAAAACTGGTCGATTCCCGATCCTCTTAAGTTATTGTATTTCCTCGAGTCTTGAAGTTGTCTGTATGATTTCCAGGTGACGCCGGGCACTCCCGCGGGCCGGGAGCTGATCCGCGGCGACATCATCGCCAAGGTCGACGACTACGACGCGCGCGACCTGCGACACGAAGACGCACAGAACCTCTTCAAGAATGCTTCCAATCAAATCAAACTAGTCGTTCAAAGGTATTTTCACAATTTGAAAGCAATGATAGTCTTTTTCTTTATCGACACGATCTGATTACATGTAGAATTCCTATAGATGCTGCGCTCGTATTATGAGTTTGTCAAGTTTTTACGCTTCCGATAGAATTAGCTTATATTACTATTTTGTAAGCTGTGGTGGTCTAGAGCCACACTCGCCTTACAATCGTGAGGTCGTGGGTTCAAATCCCGTTCCCTTTACTAATGAGTTCTTTGAAATTTATGTACGGAATTTCACACCACTGGCTTTTCGGTGAAGGAAAACATTGTGAGGTAATCTGCATACGTGCGTAGAAGGAATTCGGTGGCGTATGTGAATCCACCAACCCGCAGTGGGCCAGCGTGGTGGAAATAGCCCAACCACCCTTCCTGGGTAGGCCTACGTCCTGCAGTGAACTATTGAAAAAAAAAGCTGATACAGTACTATTTTGTATGGAAATGAATCTGCGCCAACTTGATGCCAAGTAATAGCGCCATATAAATCCTGTCGAATATTGTAGGTAGGTAGATTACGGTCTCTATCGAGCGCGTAGAAAACTTAATACACCCATAGTAGCTGATAAGTCGCAAAAAAGCTTAGTCTAGTACAGTAAGCTTAAGCCTTCAATGGTCTGATAAACATCGACCCTCGAAGGCCAATTAGACCATTTCCACCACGCTGGCCTAATTGCAAGTTGGAAGATTCACATACCTAAGCTATCAAAAAGCTATAAGTAGTAAAAAGAAAATATCGTGAAAGATCAAATTATATCCAGTGTTCAATTGGTTACTGCTATCGCAGAAGTCTACTATGTAGTCTTACATCGGAAACTCGTCAAGCATCTTTATCTATACTTTGGCAGCACCACAGAGCCATTTTCCAATATCTGCTTCTTTATCTTCAATTCCATCGGCATTAAGCCCCAGAAGATTTTATGTA
Organism: Hypomecis atomaria; assembly: GCA_964007245.1. NCBI lineage: Eukaryota > Metazoa > Arthropoda > Insecta > Lepidoptera > Geometridae > Hypomecis > Hypomecis atomaria. Next base: position 14,821,830 of record OZ023284.1, on the reverse strand, counting down.
GTAAATATTTTGACCTGAAAACAGACTAGCCTGATAAGTGCAAGTTTTAATACTTAGGTCAAATGCCAAATGTGCTATTATTTCTACGCTGCATGACTAGCTGTACTTTTTCCAATTAATCTAGATTGAGAATGTATCATCAATAAATTCGTAATGGGAATGTAAAAGTACAGTATCCCTACAGGGGCGGATCAAGTTCTCACCTGTACTCAGTGCCGCGAGCGTCCGGCAGTTTTGTAGGGCGAGTGCCCACGCCCACGTTCTATCACGAATATGCTGAGTAAGACTTCAATAGGTGTCGTGATCTTTCCTCTGCCTAGGTGCTAATCCGTTGGAACTGCTTGTGATACTGAATCTGACCCTGTGAACTCTAGGTTCCACAGTTTGTTTCGAAGACAGGACAAAAATAATAAGCCTCAAATGGATATACAGGGTTATTCCTAATCAATTAGCATCCTTTTAGGGGCTTATTCTGTTCAACAAAAAAACTCAGAAAAAAAAATCAGCTGTTCCATACATTTTGTCGCGGGTGAACAATATTTTTCTATGGAATAACAATTTTCTTTTGAGTTTTGACATAAGTCGCAGAACAAAAGTTGTTAGTTTTGATGTACATAATAAGCTCCCAAAAGGGTATTATGCTAATTGATTAGGAATAACCCTGAAAATGCAATAGCGGGGAAAATGTTAAAATAGTAGGACGTTAGCTTGACTTTTGCTCCCATCTTAACAAACATGCAAACATCACTCAAAAGTCTAAGGTATGTAGTTGTACCTAAATCTCTTCATTTTATTCTGGAAATGTATGAACTACAATAACTCTATCCAACATACAGACAATTAATAAGACTGAGAAGGCGACAGCCTGTAAAAAAAAGTGCAATGTGGAGACTGTCGTTATATCATGAGAAATGGTAATATGGAGCATTGCTGACATAAAACTAAATTTTATCTGTGTCATAACATTTTTTTCATATTTGTTAGAACTGTAACAAATATTTGGGTCTCGTGCTATCTTTTGAGAAAACAAAATATTTCTTTCACCATCACGACAGAAGGAAAATATAATTTCCGTTCGGTCTCCTCATGCTCCGAAAATTAACTTTGAAAAGTTGGGACTTTCCTTTCTACAGAAAAATTGTAGGTATATCTATGTCTATATCTATATCTATGCTAAAGGCCGAATCAAACATCTTGGCGGTTGTGCTTTAGCCACAAGCTGAGCGACACCTGATCCTCGCGCAGCTGTTAAGTGAGCTTCAGTCAGGATTGGGTTATCCGCAGCTTGTAACTAACATCACAGCCGTCAATAAGTTTGATTCGGCCTAGTATAGGCCGCTCCACACAAGTTGGCGGATGTGAAGTTAGCTACAAACTGTGAAATATCCAATCCTGACGAGACGTGACGTGAAAGCCGCACGATGATTGGCTATTGCGCAGCTTGTGGCTAACCTCACATCCGCCAACTTGTGTGGCACGGCATGTACTAGTACTTACATATTAATGTGCTACTATTTTTCTAATAGCCTTGTCGTATTTATAAGTCCTTGAGTGAGGAATGCGAGTGCCAACTTTAAATCAGCGCTAGACTGTAAGATAAGATAGATGCCGGAATGAGGAGGGACACATTTGTTTGACATCCACAAAAAAGAAACAGATGTTTAATTAGCTATTTGTATCGCTTTTATAATGCTGTAATGTCTTATAGTTGACCGAAGCGAAGCGAAGGTCTTTGCTTTCAATCTTAGATTTTGCTTTTGTCCGTGCGATTGAGTAGATCCCTCAAAAACAGGGGGAACTTTGCTGTCGCGCCATTTATCATTTAGCAAGATTGTTTAGTATCTAAATCCTAACACGATTTACGAGTAATCGAGATCGGCATATGAAGATTCAGTTAAAGGTTTTGAGATATGTCGCGAGGTCTACTGTACTGTACTGTCTACGAGTGATACATTGTATAGGAATTAAGTAGATAATAAGATTCAGTATCACTTATCAGTCATATACTTATTAGAGATTCAAAATGTTTTTGGACAGTTCTGTCCTTTCGATGTTGTATTTTAAATAAACTTAGCATGTTCTAGAAAATGTTTGCTAGTAGGATTTTTGTTCTAAAACCTGACCCTATAGTTATTCCAACAGAAGACAATGACAACCAATGTCGACTGAACATACTGAGTAAATTGAAACAGATGTTGAATAATACATAAAAATACCAATTAAATCAACAAAGGATCGTTGAAGTCTCTCGACTTACTACATATTCAATGTTCGTGTTTGCATGAAATACCTATTATCCATTTTATGTACTTTTAGACCCAGGTATTTTCAATGCGTAGTATTGTTATAAATACGAGTATAAGGTACATAGCACTATCTGTTTATTCCTGCATTTCTATGTTGTATGCCTGATTTATGTTTTTTTCGGCGAAACGATCAAGATGACCTACCATACGACAAAATTTTGTCGTCGCATTCAAATTCAGTTAATTTTCTTAATGTAAGATGTATAGGTAGATATATTCATAACTTAATATTTTACATTATGTACATTATAAGAAATTCACTCTACCTATAACAAAAGGTAAGATTAAAGAAAGTCAATTTTATTGTCACGATGCTCAATTTGTATCAAATAATAATAAATTGTTTCTGAAAGATAGAACAGTTCTCTGAAAATTGTTACGTTTCAATTTTCGGAGATTTTCTAGATTGGCATCTTATCGTTTTGTCGTGACAGTCCACATTTCCATAACTCATATTCATTCATCGGTGTAGGGACGCGGACCGCGAAGGCGCGAGGACCGGGACTCCGCTGGCGCCTCGGTCGCCTATCCCAAACTCGGTGGCACCACCTTTCAGGTAATCATTTCATGACATTAATTTTAAAAGTGAACGCAAATAGACGAAAACGCTATCAAATAGAATACACGAGTCATTTGTGTTATGTATTGTCAAACCATTTTGTGCTGTACATCACAAGTTGTATTGAGTATGAAGCGTTATTATTAATACTAGTTTTAACGCCATGATGTAATCAAGAAACTCGATTTCCTGAGTCTTAACTCAATGTTAACAGGCCTCGGCTACGTTCTAAAATAACAAAGATCTGTAATTCTATAAAAATGAGATAAAAAAGGTTTTGAAATTGTCTTCATCCTAAATAATCTTGTCTTACGGAGCCTTAAGAAGAGGCCTTCTATTCGAGTTTTAATATCGTCTTTTGAAATGAACTCATGGTACAGTTGTATTTCCCCCGCAGGACTCAAAGCCCACTGCCGCCGTCGGCGTGGAAAGGCCCCGAGTCGCTTCCACGCAGCACGCCCATTCCGCCGCAGTACTCGCCGTTCCCGCACCTGCACGAGGGCGAGTACCGCACGCTGCTGCTATCGCCCAACTCCGCGCGCACCGACGACTCGCTCGACGAGTCCATAGGGAGCCAGGTAAGTGACGTCACGCAGCATGCCCCTCTCGCCGCAGGACTCGCCGTTCCCGCACCAGCACGAGGGCGAGTACCGCACGCTGCTGCTGTCGCCCAACTCCGCGCGCACCGACGACTCGCTCGACGAGTCCATAGGGAGCCAGGTAAGTGACGTCACGCAGCACGCCCGTCCCGGCGCAGTACTCGCCGTTCCCGCACCAGCACGAGGGCGAGTACCGCACGCTGCTGCTGTCGCCCAACTCCGCGCGCACCGACGACTCGCTCGACGAGTCCATAGGGAGCCAGGTAAGTGACGTCACGCAGCACGCCCGTCCCGGCGCAGTACTCGCCGTTCCCGCACCAGCACGAGGGCGAGTACCGCACGCTGCTGCTGTCGTCCAACTCCGCGCGCACCGACGACTCGCTCGAGGAGTCCATAGGGAGCCAGGTAAGTGACGTCACGCAGCACGCCCGTCCCGGCGCAGTACTCGCCGTTCCCGCACCAGCACGAGGGCGAGTACCGCACGCTGCTGCTGTCGCCCAACTCCGCGCGCACCGACGACTCGCTCGACGAGTCCATAGGGAGCCAGGTAAGTGACGTCACGCAGCACGCCCGTCCCGGCGCAGTACTCGCCGTTCCCGCACCAGCACGAGGGCGAGTACCGCACGCTGCTGCTGTCGTCCAACTCCGCGCGCACCGACGACTCGCTCGAGGAGTCCATAGGGAGCCAGGTAAGTGACGTCACGCAGCACGCCCGTCCCGGCGCAGTACTCGCCGTTCCCGCACCAGCACGAGGGCGAGTACCGCCGAATCGACCGGTGCGACGGCACCCTTCTGCTTGATAGAACCATGGGCCAAGATGTTATATTATTCAATATAATATTCAATGGTTCAATAGCTCAGTCAAATCATGCAAATTTTAATGGTATGTAGAACCTGTAATTTTAGGGTATGTTACTGCTGCCAGAATACTCAAAAAAACAGTACTCGTACTATGCAAAAAAGATTGCTCTATTTGTTAGAATGCGCTAACCCCATCCATTTACTTGCCGAAGTACCGCTCTACTATAAAAATGTAATAAATCAATCGCCAGTCAGGAATAACATCGTGAGAACAGGTAGACTTGAATAAAATAATTATGGTACCTACTCGTAGTGTGTGTGATTGAATAATTTAACACTGCTTCCGCGGCATTACCACTAGCGCCATCTAGAGTTGGTACACATTTGAAAGTTCCATATAAAATAGTCTCTTCAGTAGGTAGCGCACTGAAACGATCATGTATTCGTTTAATATTTTTACAATCTAACTCATTATTTAATTTACAGTAAACGTAAACAGTAAACACGGTCAATTTAAAAGCAATACGAGTATCGTCAATTTAAGCAGCATTAATCAGTAGAAGCTCTACATTCGTCATGACAAAAGTAAAGGGTTAGGTAGATTTGTTATTTTAAAGTAAATTGCAGCGTCACCTCGACACATTTCGCGTCACGGCCATGCGGGTAATAAAACTACAAAATCCAGCTCTGGGCGTTAATTCTATACTCTGGCCTACATCACTGTGCAACTTGTTAACACTAATAATAATTATTTGGGAACAACATGTTGATAGGCGAAATGGTACACTGAAAATCAGGGCTGCATTTACCACAAGGCTAAACTGCAACTATGTGTAACTTAAGAGCGACCGGTACAATAAAAATAGCAAAATAAACAACACCTATACAAGTAAACTTATAAAGAAAAACTCTATTTAAATACCATCTTTGATCAAAATCGTTAGGTCCGTTTCCGAGATCTGAATTTTGTAAATACTACAGATAAATATTTAATGCACAAGAATTACTCGTTTAAGTGTAGGATGTTATGCTATCATCCGTCAGCATTATCAAGGATACGGACAGCATTATCTATCGTACGCTCTAAGTATTTTATAGAGCCATTTACCTCATCCTATGCTTATCCTGTCCTTGTTATGTTATAGCAAAAACAATTCAGTAGTTACCAATATCTCGTACCTGCTGCGTAGAGTAAAGAAGTAAGTTTGTATCGGCCGGGTGGCTAGCTCTGGTGTTTGAGATTTTAAGGAGCCTGATGGTCTCTGATATGGCTAATAGGTTAAACTAACCGAAGATGTGATGACGATGGCCATTTAGCTTATTTTACTATTGTGATTATGATGTACACATGTGACATTAAATTCTTAGTGTCCAAAAAGATAATAATTTTCAGATTTTTTACCAGACTCGTATTTCTTTTTTCTTGTGCTTATAAATGAGTGATTGGCAAGCCTTATGCGACTGTTAAATAAATATATCGAAGCTTTATCTACAAGGAACAATCAATTTATATGGACAGCACGCGTAAGACAGAAATAAGTAGAATGCGACATTAAGACAGTACGTATGTATAGGTACAATAGTTTTCACTGAATCACACTACTAATCCGAAGCATGAACTGCGTGGGATGAAGTGAAACTAATTTTACCCGAGGGTCATACGGTTTTATTACTCTGGCTTGTGTACCGCAAGAATTTTCCGATTTGACACTTAATGAGATGCGTCGGCTACAATCGAACTGTTGACCATTTGCCAAAATTACAACTACGTTTCCTGATGACTGCGGTCTCTTAAATAAACTACCGGATGTTGTTTGTTACGGTACTCTTATATTTTGAGGAAACCGTCGGGTTGACGTCCCATTTCGCTTTGCTTTGCAAGCCTTAATATATTTTGAGGAAACCGTCGGGTTGACGTCCCATTTCGCTTTGCTTAGCAAGCCTTAACATAACATTTTGATTATAAACTATAATGTTATGTGGTTCAGTAGTTTTAGGATTTTCAAAAACGATTTACTATACCTATCGTTTTGCGATTCTATAAAATATAGGAATCTTAATAAGAACACATATTTTAAAAGTTCAGGCGAAGTAATTCATGGCACATAAGATTCTATAAAGAGACCTTGAACTGGCAAGCGTAGCGTTGGAATAATCGCGACCTTAAAAAATAAATTACTATTCATTTATACAATTACAAAGATTGCTAACTGCTTGCAAGCTGAAGGTTTACATGGAGATCTTATAAATTTCCACGGGGACTTATGTTATCCGGAAACATCAAACAATGATGAAATGCGGTCAAAACGCTTTTCCTGTTGTCTACTTTTAAAAAGTTCATGCTCTACATTCATTCATCTTCTGCACAGACTGTTTCATTCTTGAGCAATAGCCCTCAATATACTCCAAAATGTATCCCGTCTGTCGATCAACGATCTTGTTTGAAATGAATGTTGCAAATCTCCACAACAGCACCCTGGAGTAATCCACCGTATCACTTCGTGAGTAGTGCCATCCCCTTTAACACTCTCTAGTCTACAGTCATAATGCATTCGCGCCACGTGCTTCTATCTTAGTCTACTTTTCATGGCTTCAGTGCTTTAAACACTGAATCAATTTTGTGTAAAATTCAAATAAGTATCTCAAGTTTGAAGATTTTCTACGAACGTCAAGTTTGTCCTTGGTGATTTCAGCAAAATAGGTTAACTAGAGTACAGTCTGCGCTAAACCGATAGCTGACGTATTCTGGATCCGCGCCAAAACGCACTCAGCGCTAATGATGTTGAATTATAATTTTATTAATTAGACTAGCCCGATGCAGAGACAGGGGCCATATTCCAAGCTCAGTTAGAGAGAGCTAGAAGGCAAAGCCTGGAGTGTAGCTATAAATCATCGTACGCTCAGAATGTTCCAGAACGAATCTAAATCCGTTTTCTGATTCATGGAACGCAATAATAGATGCGGCGTTTTCTGTTTGCCGTATGTATGTATTACTATTATCCACCTTTACTGTTGCCTACTGGTATCTAATAGAATGAATGGAGCTAATAGAATATCGTCAGTCAATAATGTACAATAATAATAAATTGGGATGTCGCTTTATTACATGTTTACAGCAAATATGAGTTTAATCGGTAATTCCTATCGATGAATAACATTTTTAATATTTCGAAGTTAGATTTAATGTAGTTGGATAGGTGTTAAGAAATACTTAAGTAATTAATAAAAAGAGGATTGACTTTGAAAATTGAAGTTTACAAGGATCTACTTAGCTGTGTACTGCTGAAAACAAAACAAATCAAACACTGTAGACAAATTCAATATCCCTTGATAAAATATATTAAAGTTAATAAACACTTTAAAAATGGAAAGTCGGAATATTCGTTTAATCTGATTTTTTTTCGGCTTTTGAAATGAAAGCTTTTTACTCTCAACCCAACCTCTTCGGGTTTAATTTTTATTTCCGCTATAATATTTATAAATCATAAAAATTGGACAATTTATGGCACAAGGCTTTATAGTGAGCGGGAGTGCGCCCACGCCGACGCCTATTTTCCCGCCATATTTCCAAAATAGAATGCATTGAAATCGCGTTGTTTACTCGCGAGGGCGCGCCTGGAGCGGCTCTCCGCAGTCCGCGATCACACGTTGAGCGACACACGTCCGTGATACAAGCTCCACAATGGCGGTCAACCCTAACTTCTTCCCCAACGGGTACCAGGACCCCATGCATCCCGAAGAGGAAGTCGTCACAAACTGGGTGCGTGCTCGTCCTTACAACCCCTAAACAAGTAGCATGCTCAATACTCAAAGAGTTTATGGAGCTTCACAGACCTCCAGATGTCCGGTGGTACCTTATCTTCGGACCGTTACTTCGGACGTTCAAGCCCAATCTAAATTTGGAGCACTCGACTCTCGCGTAGTGTTACAAAATATGTGATGTAATAACCCTCGACGGCTTTACGACGCAATTTTCCGGAAAATATGTGAGTGATTTCGTGCTAGGAGAGTTTTCAGCGGCGAAAAGAAAAATGAAACTACCTGCATGCGTGAATATTTTACAACTGAATACTCCGTTTTATTGAGAGCTCGTGTTAATGCATAAACAAATGGTTTAATTATAAACAAATTTCGCTTTTCAAGTGTACATGATGTCAGCGGTGTCACCAGAGTTGCACTCGTGATTAATTTATTAAACTCTCAATGTTGCCAGTAATTTTTATCGTTGACTGCAACACCCACATTACATTAGCTAAATTACTTTAATGTAAACCTCGGGCAATTTATTTCGTTTTTAAAGAAGAAAAACATTTTACTTCACGAATATATTCACGTTGGACTCAGTTTATTGGCCATACTGGATTCACACATTCAGCTTTGCGCAATGATAAATGATGCAATAAAAAATAAAGAAAATAAAAAATACTAAAGCATCCGATTCGATCCCATGCCATCCATTTGGGTTACATAAAATATACATAGAACATTTACTTGCTTAATCCAAGCAATGCTTGTCCTTTGTTTAACTGAAGTTCTTTCGTGCAGATTGCAATAGAATGAAAGAAAAAAAATATTCTAAAGCTTTGATATCGAAAATATAACATTTTTTTTTACACAACTAGAACTTTACATAATATTAGATATTTGCCTTTCAACATATCATTCAAACGCGTCATATTGATATGAAATCGCCAGCTGTAAGGCTATTTTCGAAACCAATGTCACATCGCAAAATTTTTACACCCACTTGAACTTGCGTTACTACAGTAATACATAACGGTGATATAAGCTATATTCATGATATTTTCCATGCCAAGCCAAGAGATGATACATTTCGTGGCTAAATGTAGAGCAATGCATCAATCTTCATTTTATGTGATAGATTACCGAGGTTACGAGCTCAGGTGGAACTGAACTGGTCATCTATGATGCTGAATGATTTTAGCATACTATACTGTCAAAGATGGGTAAACGTACAAAGCGTACCTTGAAACTATCTTGTGGAAAAGAGTTAGCTAAAATGTTTAACTCTTTTAGGGGTTCTTTTAGATCTTCAAAAGGGATATAAATCTGTTATAAATTCAAATACCATGACAACTAGATAAGCTGACATAAAAAGTTAATTAAGAATATGATAAGAATCAAGAGAACCATTGATTTGCCAAATTGATCATATCCTGTTGAATGCCCAGGAAAATATCGTAGACCAAAAAATATTCCTCAATTTATGATTATGCAGAGGATCCTGCCTGACTCTTTTCTTCCAAGCAACGTGCATGTTTGGACAAGAAATTTTTTTGGATCCACAGTCGTTATTGGGTACTCTACAGGAAACGTGAGAAACACGATTCGAAGCTGTAGTTTATTTTCCTTATGATAGTCAAAAGTCTTAAGGTGACGCATTGATAAACTATAATGTTTCAAAAATCGAGTACCGCGCCCCTTCACTCGGACAAATTTTACGCAATCGCGCTCGACAGGATCGCGCCAGAGCGGCGGGCGGCAGTGAGTTATTAATTAATTACTCATAATGTATACATTAAAAAAAATAACTTCTCGGTCTATAAAATAGAAAAGTGATCAGGCTATTTTATTCGTAAAAAATAATTTGGTGTTGTCGCTGATAATTCTTAGCATTCGAATTATGAAACTTTTTTTTGGTGACAAATTTGAAAGTTTTTTGTTAATAAAGCCGGTTACTTTTCAAAATTTTGCCTGGTTCATAAAATTGATCAAGATTTTTCCTTGTCTATGATATTTTTTAAATTTGAATCAAAATCATTCGTCCCCTCACATCGCGCATTCAAAAGTACTCGTTTTCGTGTTTCTCGGCCCGATGCCTCGTCTTAACTCAACAATTCGTGATGCAAACAAACACAGCAATTTATTAGAGAGAGGGAGACCAACGACCGAGTGATATCGTTTCCCAAACATGACGAATTCATCTGGAAATCCTGGAGATAGATCACATACACATCTAGGGATAGGCCGCGCAATTTTTCTAGAGCTATTTATCGATGAGCTTGAACACATAGCTCTACATCTGTAGCGGAAAGATTATAATCTTTCCAATCTTAATTTATTGTCAGCTGTGAAATTTATAATTTCTTTAACCATAGACATGTGTGATGAACGAACCTTACAAGAAACCTACTCAGTTTCTCATCACCTTAATGAAATTAGTTTGCAACTACTCGGCAGTTTTTGTGAATCATACATGTAAAAAATACTTAGAACTGAATGGCGCTTTAATGGTGTCCTCCACAAGCTGTACCATAGATGTAAATTAAAAATGTGATAATTTTAATTGAGTTATGGAAAAGGCTATACTCGGAGTCTCTTTGCGAGATTGAATCAGAAATGAGGAGATCTATAGGCCGAAACATAGTCACTGACATGTCAGCGGATTAGTATATAAACTAAAGTGATAGTGGGTAGGGCACGTAGAACGGAATACTGATAACCGATACGTTCAATAAGATCTGGAGAGAAGACGATGTACTGGCAAGCGCAACGTAGGGCGTCCACCTACAAGGCGGGTTAACGCAACCTTCTTGAGACCGCGTAAGGATCGCGCTGGCTGCAAGCCGCTTCCAACCATTCTTATTCGAGATGTCTAAGAGAGACCTATGTTCAGCTGTGGAATTCCTGAAAAGTGGCTAAAAAAAGATGAAACCCCGACGTCAGATTTTGTTCTCTACTACACCGGTCTTAACCAACGCTTCATCTCTAATTTTTCATGATTGCTTGCAAGATATTATGATAAGGCGGCTAGTAAGAAACAGATACATAATTTACACACTTCTAACATACCTCATGTGTTTACTTACAATAGATAATTAGAAAGAAAGAATTAAAAATAATCGCGAACTTGGGATAAGTTTCATGCAATAATTTTACAAGGCATCGAAGGAAATGTGTGTGAATTTAATACTGTAAGTACTTCGAGAAAAGTGGATTAAGAAATCCACTTCGTTTTAAATTTCGATTTGCAAAGAAGATTCTCAAACGTAATTCGCTAGTGAATTTACCGCGCTACTGTGATCATTGTACATCAAATCAAACTATCATTCTGAGAGTCGGTATTAGTGGCATTACATTTTATAATACCGATCTGAGAGTTGCGTCAGAGGCGAAAGCTCTTGTAAACAGTGGCGGACGCAAATAAACGAAGCTTATTCGCTCATTGGCACATTTACGATACTGCTGAGTCCTGTCGGACAAAACAATATAAACCTCTGAAATTGTGTTAATTACACACATGGTAATCTCGTTATTGCTTCTCGTTTAGTTATTTTGTATTCACGTATTATTATTATGCCTATAGCTATGCATTATCACCATTAGGTACTTTTTGTGCCAGAAGATGTATATATTGTATGTGAATTGATGAAATTTACGATTGAAGGGGTCAAAAGTTGTAAAAAAAAAATGGGCCACATAGCATGGGTACGTTCCCTTAGCTGTAGGATCACTATCTATACCTAATCATTTAAAAAACCGTAGGCATATCGCGTTTGGCCAAATCCTGCCTAATACATAAGCTGTGAACTGAATTATGGAAAAAAGCAAGATTAATTTTAAAAAGTTGTGTCAAAAGAAATCTCCTCGATTAATACCTAAAAACGTTTATAATTTTGAGATTCTCCGAAAATAGCAATATAGAGATAGCTCTAGATTGCGTCTGCGCTTCAGTGATATCGCTGAAGCGCTACTCATCGATATGTGTAGGTAATAGGTATCTTGCCCGTCATGACCTACGGCGCTCAAACTTGGTCATGATGCTCAGAACACTGCGTTCCATCACAGGTGTAGTTGACGTAGGCGAAAAAGCAGCTAAAATAAAATGCGCGGATCATGTGGTTCGTATGCACCCCGAGAGATGGACCAGGATCGTCACACAGTAGGTACCGGAGGGCAGACGAAGGCAGGGAAGGCCTTAAAAACGCTGGCGTGACGATCTTGACACTTTCCGGGAAGGTTGGCCGGATTGGGCTACAGAACGCGATAAATGGAAGGCAGTGGAGACATTTGCCCAGAATAGGACAGCATAGGTTGGGAAAAAAAAGATCTAGTCTAGTCTGCTGTCTTTATGAAGGATGCGGTAATTGCAGCCTTCACTGCAGAACATTTTGTCAAACTAACATTTATCTATACCTAGTCTTCTTTACAAAGGCAGGTGTGATTAGGTAATCGCAGGTTCACTTGAGAGCCAATAACAACAGGCAGAATGTAGTAAAACGCAAACCTATAAAAATAATAAAAAAATTAATATTCCATTTCTAGTTGAACAAGACTATAATAACTAGGCCGCAGCTCGCAATAAACTTTGTTTGTTTCATCCCATTTCACTGAGAGGATTGACCTAAAACTGCTTAGTATTTTTTTAAGCCAAACGTTAAAATGGATGGACAGTACTGTATGATGGATTTTATAGCTTACTCACTTTAGTTTTAAAATTTAAAAGCGTCCTACATCCAATTTATCTTAGAGTGATGTGAAATGGTTGGATATTCATAACATGAAACAACCAACAAACATGTTTCAGCCTTGCGATTAAAATAAGAAACGGCGTTCTCGCCTAGCCTCTATAATAGCTGGATTTTATAAAATGTCTACATGTAAATTGTATCGAAATCATGCACACATTAATTTTATACTCAAATTGGTACAAAAACGCGATATATTTAGTTAGTAGGCATACATCCTTACTAAACCCAGTAGGGTTTAGTAAGGATGTAAGTAAAAAAGAAGTGTAAAGATGTTTAGTAAGTATATTAAGTATAATATAATAATATAAATGTGAATGTAAGTTTGTTTGTTACGCTCAAGAGAGCAACAGATAGATTTGATTTTTACATGGATATACATAGTTCAATGGTTGGAAAGTGACATAAGCTACTTTTATCCCGAAAAAATAAAAGGTTCCCGTGGGATAGCATAAAAACAAAAAAACGCAGGCGAAGCCGCGGGCAAAAACTAGTAATATTATAAATCCGAAAGTGTGTTTATTGGTTTGTTACTCTTTCACGCCGCAACAGATCGACGGATCCATTTGATTTTTAACATGGATATAGTTCAAAGGTCGGTGTGACATAGGCTACATTCTATCCCGGAAAAATAAAAGATTCCTATGGGGTAGCACAAACATTAAAATATGACGCGAGCGAAGCCAAGGGAAAAAGCTAGTTATATAAGAGTTGTTGTATTTTACGGGATGGAATCACAAACACACATAGGTACCTACAGTTTTTATACAGTTTCAAATTCAGACTTAATCTGACAGTAAAAGCAAAGTTCTAAAAGATGAATTAGAAAGTAAAGATCTAGAGACTATGATATTATCTAAAATATCCGCAAACTAATGGAACTCTGCATAAATCGTGTTTACTTGTTCTGAGAATTTCATTGAACACTTTCAATTCACAAATCATAGATCAATTCGTAAGCAGAAGTTCAGCGTTTATTTTACGACGCGTCGTATAAGACAACAAAGGGTAAATTTAGATTGTTTGATGATTGCCAACTATTCTAGATCATGGCTGTTCGTTTAGCTGAAACTACCGTCGCTACTGCTGCCTACACATTTCATAGCTTTGGTTTATGTCTTCTCATTCATAATAGCTACCGCAAACTCTGTGAAGACCCTGACTCTATGTAAAAATTACGAGTTTGCTACGCTGCTAGAAAATGCTACAAATTAATAAAGTAGGTTTTCTTAATAAAATGTATGAAAGGAAATGATTATTACAAGTTCCATTTCATTTTTTTTACGTAGTATTACTACGTATTGTTTGTATTCCGTACCGATCGTACGATTAGCACATCTCTACGCCAGAAGAATGCAGGTTTCTGCTCGATGTCAAATATAACAGTCGTTTATAGAAATAAACGTTTCTCATCCCAAACTACCGAACATGAAAGGCAAATATACCACTTGTTGGATAGATATATCAATGATATTTCATCAGTAGAGAAACAATGGCAGAGGAACGCGAGATGTGGAAGTCGCTCCACCGACAAGAGCCATGCTCTTAATTTCTGATGATGAGAATTGGATTAGCTTACTCTTTCCTTACTACGTGTTTACCAATATTGAAATTTGTTCCTTCTGGCTAAATACGAGGAGTGAAGTTAATCTGGTTTCAGTCTAAGTAGGTACGTTTATTAATCAGATCGCATCAAGTATAAGAGTTTCGAGTGGAGACCACGTACCAGCAAGCGCAGCGTAGAACGCCCACTTACGATCCGATCAAGACTGCAAGATCACGCTGGATGCAAACCGCTTCGACCGGTATTATTGGAGATCAATAGGGGAGGTATATGTCCAGCCGTGGATGTCTTATGGCTGATAGATGGATATACGAGAAGTTAATCTCGTTGTAGTCTGTACGTTTATTAATAAAACAGCAAGAGTTTATTAATAGTTAAATCCCATTGTTTGCAGCCATACCGCACAACGCCACTGGTACTCCCCGGCGCCAAGGTCCGCCGTGAGCCCGGCCCCACGGAGAGCTACCTCCGCCACCACCCTAACCCATCGATGCGCGCGCCCCCGCACCACGACTACCGCGACACGCTCATGAAGCAGAAGGTATGCTGGTACCGGCCCTACGCCAGGACCGTCACGCTCCTCGTCGACTCCGAGGCTTAGATCCCTCTCTACTCGCGAAACAAGTCCCTCGAACTAGTACCACAGAGTACCGACACGTACTACATATACTAAAATTACCCACCAACCTGCACTAGGCTAGTGGTCGATATGACCCAATCGCACTTAGTCTATGTTCAGCAGTTGCCTATTAAACGGCCGGTATAGTGTTACAATCTTAAAAACAACAAGTATGTTAGCGCAGCGATCTCGGCTTCCAATAGGTACAATTAATAAGCGCCACCCGCCCAAGTTCGTGGCAGATGTCTGGTCGATGTTATCTCTTAGCATCAAATTGCAATAAAATAATTTGTACTTAAATAGCAAATGACTTAATTATTATCTGGGTACTAAATGCCATCAGATCTTTGTTTTTCTTAGGTTTATAGTTATCTACATTATTTCTTGCAATTATTTTATTTACTGCTGTCTGAAAAATCGGTCAATGATAAGACGCAGTCAAACATGTTTATGTAGGTAATTATGCTGTGTTGTGTTTTTTCTCTATTAAAAGAAAAGTAGGTACGGATTGTTCTTAAAAATGGTCGCGGGACTTCTTTCGTGAGCTTAGCCGTGGTCTTGTTGTAGGCATATACCTAGCTCGGGCATTCCGCACACCCCGCAAATGTGAGAATATATTGCGCACATTTGAATAAAATAGAAAATTAAGCTTGAGTAGGTAGATATTAATAACAGGGTAACCTATGTTTTGATTCTTCAATGAATTTTAATTTATAAATCAGCGTGTTTACGAAATCCGTCATTTTCATATTTTCTCACTACAGAATTCAATCCATCTACACCTCGACCACAGCTTCCCTTAAGTGATAGCTAATCAGTATTATTTAAGAGTATTATGTTAAGCTTTATACTATATGAGAGCAATATCGATAAAATAACAACTTTATTAACCTATTTATATTATTAAATATGAAATTTCCAAATTGTCGCTAATAAAAAGTGTTTATTTTGTATTCGACAGTTGTTTCTTTATCGATATCCTTGCTTTTACGAGCTTTCTACCTTGACAGAGAGTTCAGACAACAGTTAGAGTTTTATAGACTACTAAAATAGCAGTGGCGACATGCTATGTAGAGACTCACACGATCCTTCAATGAAAAATATCAGACAGATTTCACAAGGTAACTGTCAATGATTTTTCTTACTCATGTAAACAATCATAGTAATTCGAGCACTATAGATACGCCATCCATACTCGTGTACTCGTAGTATTGAACATGTAGCACTTGTATGCCGATACACAGCATTTTGTTGTTTGTGTAGTCTCTGTCCTAAGAATGCACGACACCTACGCATACACACTTGCACACTTCTTCTACTCTTAACACTGTACATATTAAAGGCAGCAATTCAGAGCCTGATTTTCATTTGGTATTGATTGACTATTACCTTTTTTATTAATCTACCACGTCCACAATCACGTGACCGATGTAAATAATAAATACATAGGATAATCAAGCTTTACGTATGTCCTATCTTTTATTCAAATTTCATGAAAATTGGGCACTGAATTAAGGTAAAACTCTTAATTTAGGAATTAGATAGCTTTGAATGGCTGGCATTAGTACAAAGAAGCAATACAAATAACGCCCTAGAAAAGGAACAAAGGTACA
Source organism: Hypomecis atomaria (assembly GCA_964007245.1). Classification (NCBI taxonomy): domain Eukaryota; kingdom Metazoa; phylum Arthropoda; class Insecta; order Lepidoptera; family Geometridae; genus Hypomecis; species Hypomecis atomaria. The sequence goes on along the minus strand of OZ023284.1, from coordinate 14,805,280 downwards.
CATCTCCACACAAAGATTTCGGTCCACTGAAGGTGTCTGTCAGATTGGAAATTTTAAATTTAATCGGACTGCATTTTATGACTGTATAAATTGGTGTTGTTACACGGCCGTTACAAAATAAATATCTAAATTAGTATTGAATTTCAATACTTAATTGGGAAGAGCGCAATAATTTATTGCAATTGCGTGCTTAATATGTTACGAAAAAATATCAGCGTCCTTAACAACAGAAATGCAAAAGTATCATCGAAATCTTTCTTCAGATAAGATGGCAGTCAAACGCCTAAATGTTATGACAATGCAATTGAATTAAAAGTTGAGATATTTAATTTGTAACGGTTGTAAAATGAACCATCTGTGTAAGCACGAGATCGGATTGTATATTAGTATTTTTGCTGGCGACTCAGGTGGCCGAATCGATGTTGCAGCGAGTGGTCGGCGAAGACGGAGGGCCCAAGGTGGTTACCGTGAGATGTGTAAACGCTTCAAGCATGCGCCACAAACTTCTGAGACGAAGCCTGTCGACTTTCTATTGAGGGCTTATTGCTGCACTTTGACTCGTGACAAGACCATTGAATAGTTGAAGGGCAATCTTGGGGGTCTTACCACAATCTATATCTCGACCACTTAATATGTCGGCACAGATAAACTAAAGCTAATTATCACTCAACTTTCAAATCAAGTACCAAATAAAGTCAATTCAAATCAAAAGTAATATGGGAAAAAGCTCTAGTCTAGAACAGAAACTGCGTTACTCAGCGTACGCGCAGTTTCATGCAAAAGTGCTCCGTCGCGAAGCACATCTGTATTTTGCCTCTAATTTTGAACGTGCGTGAGATCCAAGTGCAGCAAGATGTCACCAGCTTCATAACTCTCATCTGTCTATAAGTCATCGTTTGAGCTTTCGTTTTGCGTCGTTGTGTCGTATTCATCACAGGTTTTTGGAAATCAGCTACATTTTCCAGGCCATCTGCATTCATAATTTTGCTAAGATTTGCATTTTGTTTGGGAATTGGTGGCTGAGGTTTCGGTTTACATTTTATATTTTGTCGTGTTTTTATTAACTGGTTTTTTTCGGCAGGTGGTGCACAAGCAATTCAACTCACCAATCGGCCTATACTCGGATCAAAATATTGCTAACTCTATTAGGCAACAAACGTCGCCCTTGCCGTGAGTATTTAGTCAATATTCAAAATAGTTTTGTAGATGAATTTTGGGTCTAATTGAAATATTTATTGAATTTGCTATTTATTGACCAAACTACACACATACTCAGTACTACCAAGGATGATATCTATGTTAAAGAAAATATTTAGTAAACATTACATTTAATGTTAATGTTGAATCAGTTCAAAACGAATTTGACCCCAATGGTAAATACTTTGAAAATCCCAATGTCAGTTAGTCTCGACCCTGCATATCTTGGCACCGAGATCGAGCGACATGGCGCAGTGCCAGACATAACATTTTACCAAAAAACAGACTGACACAGCGCACATTTTTGTAAATAAATTGTATAATATGCATCATCGAAACGAAAAATTCCTTCGCTTTGACGCAACGTGTAACCGATAGGAAAATTTAAGTGACATAGTGAAGGGCGACGTGCTCGCCATCGGCAGGCGAGCAAGGCTGCAAGTGATGACACTAATGTGCTATAACTATAATAATAATATGTCGCATAATACAATAATGAAGTATTTGTCTGCTTACTTAGCGCTAACGGCCATTACGGGCGGCCGCACGTTGTCAAGAGGCAAGTGTTTTACTAGAAACACCGCAATACAACAGTCGACGCCCATCCTCATGACGCATTAATGCTTTTTATATCTTTTATTTTGCTATTTCTCGACTCTGTACGATCTGTATCTGTCTCATGCCACGCTCTCCCGTCAGCATGGTAACGTCGACGTGTCGGCCCCTCGCTCGACAAACATCCATGAAGGCTTTCACACAAGGCGTAACCTGACTCTTCTGCACCCGCATACTGAGCCCAGTCGAATCTGCCCGATTGGATTCAGACTACGGGACCGATTGTCATCTTGCGAAAGGGATACGTCGACTCGAGTTTCATTTTAATAAATCGACACACAACATTTACAGGTTGTCTCTTTTGTTGCAATGAAAAAAAGGCCTAACTATCCCTATCGCACGATATCAGGTCACGTTTTATGTAAAAGCCCGAAAACTCGCCCCACGATCACGCGACAACATTGTGTGAATCAACGTGGCGATAATTACACTCACACTACACACTAGTATAAGTTAATATTTATTTTAATCTAATTATAATTAAGAATTAGAACTTATTCTACATGATTAATGTTAGTATTTTTATCGACCTCTCCTTCCTGAAACACAAACACAACTAAACTGTGCGTCGTGTACTAACCGCTTCCGCGTCCCCCTAACGTTCCTCCGTCGTCGAGTCTAATGTGTTTCTCTCTATTGTGTTGCGCCCGCTAACTGACTAAAAACTAACGTCCCGCCCCCGCCTCGTCACGGCCCGTTCCCGGCGCAGTCACAAGCCGACCATGCTGTACGATCCGGCCAAGTCGGAGACGTTCCGCGCGCTGCAGGAGGAGGGGCTGGGGGACGTGGTGCAGGAGGTGCCCGTGCCCGTCGAGACCAAGGTGTTCACGGCGCCGCCCGTCAAGGTACGCATATCGCCGACCGTTTTATGACACTAGGTTGTGTACAAAATGATGTCGAGATTATAGGTCACGGATAAATAGCTTGAATTACACGCGCGTAAAGTGCTCTATATAGGTTACTTGTTTTAATGGAATTCTCGAAGAAATAAGATTCATTTTTAGGGTTCCGTACCCAAAGAGTAAAAACGGGACCCTATTACTAAGACTCCGCTGTCCGTTTGTCTGTCACCAGGCTATACCTCATGAACCGTGATAGCTAGGCAGCTGAAATTTTCACAGATGATGTATTTCTGTTGCCGCTAAACAACAAATACTAAAAACATAATAAAATAAATATTTAGGGGGGCTCCCATACAACAAACGTATTTTATTTGCCCTTTTTTGCTCCATATTAATAACGGCAACAAGTAGACGCTTAAAATGGGACTAAGGGGGTTCCCAGAGGGTACGGAACCCTTCGTGCGCGAGTCTAACTCGCACTTGGCCAATTATTCCATGCTAGATAACATTTCATCATTTCTATCCTATTAAGTACGTAATTATTCAACACCAGGGCCCTATTTTATAAAACTACAAGTTACAGGCTACAGGTAAATTACTGGCAACATTGACGGAATCCGCATTCGTGATTGGTCGAGCCTGCGTCATTAATGTCAATTTGCCTGTAGAATAGTAACTTGTAGCTTTATAAAATTGGACCCTGGCCTAAAAAAGCGGGGTGTTACAAGTTTGACTTCTGTCTATTTGCTGTGTAGCATAATAACTCTCAAATAAATTTACCTATTTTGATGCGTTCATTTAAGGGATATGGTCAGGATGAATCTTAGCTACATAACAATAAATTCCAATTTCGATTATTTTCAACATTTTTAAATTACTCCTTGTAACGTTTTAACGTTATCTACATGTTATTCCAGAAACAAGCGCCGACCCCGAAACCAACGAAGATGCCCGACGCGAAACCGAAAGGAAAACAAACGACCTTCGTAAGTTTTGTTTATTTTTTTTAACTTTTAAAATTATTTTAAGCGTCATAGTCAGAATTTGTGTATTTACTCGGACGTTTGGTGTACGTTTACGCCGAGACATACGAGTAAGTACACATCGTAGGCTTTCTTATCTGCGCCTTGAGAAACTTATTTGCGCGCGAACTGTATTGAAGAAACGTGTAGCAAAAAGTTCGTAGAGCTTACCTACTTCAGGCGTGCTGTACTTCTACAATTTAGTGCGGTCAAAAAAACCTGACCTTTTTGGACACTTTATTTCCCCAACATTAGTCTTATCTTATAAGAAATAAAAAACCAAAATATATGATACGCTGGCTACCGAACAGCAAACTATTTAATGCTAGGAATTATCCCGTTTCAGAAATGGGAATGTTTTGCAAGTAATATAAAAGTTTATTGTACTTTCCAGGTAAATTCCCTCCACGAAGAGCACATCCAACAGTCGAATTCATTCAAACGTCTGATGTACAACGTGCTTGGCGACGCCGAGTTCTAAGTTAGCGCGACTCCCCTCGTAGCGGGGACTTCATAATTATGGCCCATAGTAACACCTAGATCTCGATATCTTCATCAGTATCGAGCCATGTCTCGCGCCGCATCCCGTGCGCCACTGAAGACAGGACACGCCGTAATCTCCGACTGATCTTTATCTTTTCGATCTTGACTTTTTAGTTTCGTGCCGGTTAGTCGATGGCATCTCCTCTAGACAACCGACTTGTTGGTTCAGTAACGAATAAGACTAACAAACATTAATTTTAGGACGCTATTTATTGTAATGCTCCTGGTGGTGTGTAAAATTATTTTTCGGTGAATTTAATCGTTCTAATACTCGAGTATTAGTGATATAATTTATATTTACCATAAGTAGAAATGTAACGTTATTACTAAGTGTTGATTTTCTGTTTGTACAGAAATTATATTGTTTATTATGTATACAATTGAGATGTTGAGTGTACAGTCTAGTCATTACTGACCTGAGCTCCGGTCATAACCGCGAATGTTAAAACGTTCATCCTAAATAAATTATTTATTTTTATTTACTCCCTCGTTTTATTTCTCACAAATAAGATCACCTAATCCATAACTATCCTAAAACGGCTAAAACAAAATAATATAAACATGAATTTCAAAATAACTATATTTATAACCCGAAGTTTACACTAACAATGTTTACACAACAAAATTAAAATACAGTCTTACGAATTTCATGAACAATAAGTACTCAAGTGATGAGAACAAATGAAATAATGTTGAGCAAAATATTGAAATGAAACTTATTGGATGACTTATATCACAATATACAATATTATACAGTTGGGTGACGTCTCGTGCGCTCAAGATTACCTACGATATATCGCATTACGTTCTAGGTCTTCAGTTTGAGATTATCTCGGTCTCTATTCCGCTCTTGACATTTCTATCTAGAACAACAGTGACAGAGATAATCTTAAACTTGCTTTGAAATAGATTCCTTACCTGACCCAATATAATACACAATAATTTATTTCGACTTAAGAGCCAACTCCACAGCGAGCGGTATTATTATGAGCATGAGTCAGTCAAGTGGTAAGTCTCTGAAGAAACTCGCGAAAATTCCGAACTCGAAACCACTGGTCTTGCTTGTGGAGAACACAACAAGATGGCTACCCTTATAAGCGTTTTTGAGATCAAAGAGAAATAATATTTCAATGTGGTTGATACTGCGTCTCCCACATCTTTGAAATTGAATACCTCTAAAACTTCTAATGTATTTTTACTGAAATTATGGCAGTGTTTTTTCGCTCATAACATCGATATTGCTGTAATAACAGACGGCTTATACAATCTATAGACGCAGGTTTTTTTCATTAAATCTCAGGATATATTTTGAGTTTGTTTCTTATATGTATGACAAAATTCACAATCACTAACCCTATGGCATACAGTTTAAGATTCGTCCAGTTATCTCTACTTGTTTTTGAGTTATCAATAAAGACCTATTGGAAGCAATTCAAAATAAAATAAGGCACTACTTCTGACTTGAAAGATTTTTCTATTATAATGAATACGATATTCTTAGCACATGAGACCCATGGAGATGCATAAACTGTTACAAGCCCTCTAAGGGAAACACCGATCACAAAAGCCAAGTTTCAATATTTACAGCCGAGTTAATTGTTAAAAATTGATTTTGGATATTATTTGTGATATGTAATACATGGAAAATAAGTACAATAAGTTAAAATATGCGTGTAACTCTTGAAAACATCTCCAAGCACCCATAAACTACTTGCTCAATTACGATTTTTAACCTTTTATGACTGTTTGACGACATGCCATACTCTACAAATTATCATACAATATACATTTGCGTGGCACAATTAACTAAAAATATGGGCATTATGGAAAAATGGTCTAACTTGTATTTGATCACAAAATCTGTTTTCACAATGCTTTCAGCCTATAGAACCACAACTTATTGTGATTAACGTTCTTCGGCGAGTCAACGTAAATCAAAGAGTTATTTTTGTGATAAACATTTTAAAAATTCGTCGCTAATGCAGGACTCTAACCTTGCGTATTTGGATCGAAGGTTTGAGATCTGCATCCGCGACGAATTTTTAAAATGTTTATCACAAAAATAACTCTTTGAGATAAACCTAGTGTGGGATGCACTGTAAAAATTAAAATCATTACAACATAAATCGTTTATCGATCATAAAAATAAATCCTAATTTTAGCTAAAATATACCTATATAGATACATTACACGGACTAGTTTAGTATTAACTTTATAATTTATGTAAGATGAATTGATTACACGTTATTAAAATAGTTGTATGTCATATTATACCGTCAGTAAAATCTAAAGTTCTGATTATGATAATAATATAAATATATTGCAAACAACTATTGCATTTCACGCAATGTAAACCAAATTGATTTGTTATTGACATGTTTTAGTTATAAAAGCAGACAACCGAAAAAGAATTAAACTGTATATTCTACTGTTTTGGACTGGTATTAACTTTTAGCACCAAAATTTCCGTCTATTTATTAAAATCTATCTACAAATTTGATTTTACTAGCACGATGCTATCGAATTTAATAATGCGTTAGTCAAGGATATAATATTTTCAATTTGAGAGCAATTTATCAATGTCTACAGTGTTTATCAGCACGTTTTAAAATAGCGGATTAAATAAACCTCCTCAGTCGGGAAAAAAATATCAAATAAAAGATAGAAGTTGGCTGGTGACAAACGAATCCCACCAAGCAGTTCTTCTTTCAGGTAATCACACAAACGCGGACCCAGATCTCAAAAAAGGTTATGGGTACGATCACTAAATATTCAGCCAAGTATAGTCCAATGCAATACAGGCATGATGACTAAAAAAACATAATTAGTCCGTCAGATAGACTTTCAAAAAATATTAGACACGGATTTTTTCTATTGTAAATTAAACAAAAATTGATGAAGATATAGTCCGTCAAAATTCCGCGTGACGTCACAAGTGCCATACAAATGTATAGACTTCTGTAAGAGAGGTGACGTCACGACCCCCACTGCCAAACTTTGACAAGGTTTATCTTCATCATTTGTTGTTTGATTGACAAAAGAAAAAATACGTATCCAATATTTTTTAATAATCTAAGTAACGGATTAATTATACTAATGATTTTTATTTGATTGGTTTTTGCGCAGCTCGTGGCTATCTTCACAGCCGCCGAGAAGTTTGGTTCGGGCTATACGAGCTGAATCATTCCATAGCAAGAAATTGTAGTGAGAGGAGATAGTAAGTTAAAACGATCCTGCGAATTACGTCATCTCCGGCCGTCATGACCGCGCTTGCACTAAATCCGCGCATTAACCTTTTGACCGCTAGAGTCAAATAAGTCAGAGAGTAGAATTGAAGCATCGACTTGAATAACCCTTTTTAGGGTTCCGTACCCAGAGGGTAAAAACGGGACCCTATTACTAAGACTCCGATAAGTAAAAGTAAGTAAGTTCGTATAGGCCGGGTGGCTAGCCCTGGTGTCAGAGTTTTTAGGCCGCCTGAAGGCCTCTGACATGGCTAATCGGTTAAAACAACCGGGGCCTACAATTTAACGTGTCATCCGAGCCACGGTAGCGCTCAGTTGGAAAATGCCACCCGCGGTCACCCATCTAAGTACTGACCGTGCGGAACGTTGCTTAATTTCCGTGATCGCTGACAATCACCTAGTCAAACTACGCTACGAGCGCTACGACTCCGATGTCCGTCTGTCTGTCACCAGGCTGTATCTCATGAACCATGATAGCTAGGCAAATGACATTTTCACAGATGATGTATTTCTGTTGTCGCTATAAGAACAAATACTAAAACAGAATCAAATAAATATTTAAGGGGGCTTCCATACAACAAACGTGATTTTCCAGGAGTTTTTTTGCTCGTTATTAATAACGGCAAGAGGAATGGGGCTATGGGGGCTCCAATACGGTACGGAACTCATCGTGCGCGAGTCCGATTCGCACTTGGCCGATTTTTACTAATAATTTAGGTTATGAGCATTTCCAAATTGCCCATATAGGTGGACCCGCGCCTTAGATTGCACAGATGTAACAAATTGCATAAAAATAGTTTTGCAGCTCACTCATGTACCTATGTTTTAAGATTGTATCAGAGGGATTAGTTAGACATTAAAAATAGTGGTAGATTGATTTTATTATTAAGAGCAAACATATTTAGGGTTCCGTACCCAAAGGGTAAAAACGGGACCCTATTACTAAAACTTTGTTGTCCGTCCGTCCGTCAGTCTGTCTGCCATTGGTATGTCACCAAGCTGAATATCCTAAGCCGTGATAGCTAGACAGTTGAACTTTTTTAAGATAATGTATGTCTTTTTTTTAATTCCGAATAGGTCCGAATGCCTGTTGCCGCTATAACAACAAATACTAAAAACAGAATAAAATAAATATTTAAAGAATACAAACACAATAAACGTGATTTTTTTCTCGATTTTAATAACGGTTACAGATGGGCTCTTGAAACGGGGCTAATGGGGGCGAAACGCCCTCCAATACCGTACGGAACCCTTAGTACGCGAGTCCGACTTGCACTTGGCCGATATTATTTACAGCCCGCGCTCCAAAAAAAAATTTCAGCGAACGTCTACTCTACTTTTGGGTCCTTATCGACAGGTGTAGTTACTTGAGTCGAGCCGTACAAAAATAGCTATAGTAAAAAGGTCCATATATGCGACACACTAAATATGCTTTGGGATTCGTTGTCACTGGCAAAATTAAATACAATTCTATAGTATATTACTCATGCTCGTAATGTGGCTTTGAATCTCTGAGCTTTGAATAGGTAAAAGATTTTTAAATTCGGCCCAGTAGTTTTAAGTCACCGATCGACGTAAAAAAGTCTTCGACTTTAAAACCGCGATTTATATCGACGACTTTGACGCTTTCCTCTTTTGCAGTTTACCTTTTCTTTTAAAATAGCCGTGTCCAGTACTAGTGTTGCGAGAAAAAGACAATTATTTCAAATATAATTAAAATTATCAAGTTCACGCAACGCGGCTATTCTAAAACAGGTAAACGGCAAAAAGTCGTCGATTTTAAACCCGCGGTTTAAAAGTCGAATACTTTTTGCACGTCTTTGCACGCTTTTCATTACAAATGAAAATATAATAACCTTGCTTGGCAATATTAATGCAGAAAATGTTTTAAGGGCAGTGGTTACGTAGTTTGCTAAATATTCAGAACTAATTATATTATTGATGCAACAAGCAATAACCGGGACTTGCTTTTATTGTTAAATTTTGGCTCAAATAAGTTTTACATAGACTGATAACTCTCTTTATCATCAAAGGGGTAAAATATTTGTCACACATAACATACAAGATAAATATAATTTATTGCCTATTTTAAAATCACAAATTGACGGTGTTAATTATTAAATAACATTAGGCGGCATGATAGAATGATAATTATAGGCAAAGCGAAACAACTTTCACTCAGCCCTTTTATGACTATGAATCATTAAATATTGTATTAAGTTAATTTTGGCTTTACCTCAAATTCTTCAATCTTCCCAAGAACTTTTGTTACAATGGAATAAATATTTCATACCATCTGCGTTACTTTTGTCAATTACTTAACTCTTACTTCTCACAGTTTCAAGTTCTAAGAATGTATGAAAATGAATGAGTGATATTGAACTAGTTTGTGTAACAGTGAACAATTATGGATTGTAGTTTAGCACATTATAGTCAATCATCGCGACTTTCCATCTAATCATGCATATCGAACAAAAAACATTACATTTGTTATCCAAAATGCCGAATGATATTTAAAACATGAGAGAGAGCCTAAGAGATTCTACAAAATCCAGCAACAGGAGTAACACAACACTCTATAATCGATTAAGGTAATAAGGGTAAATATAAATCTATGGAAGTATCAAAACATCATCGTAAAGAATTGGGACATTGGAATCGATGTAGATTTACATAATTTTATAATTTATACACAAGACTAAAAATATTAAGTTCTTTTAAATCGTCTCCAAAACCATACAACGTAATTATACGATCGCGGCAACACTACGATATCAGTTTTCCATCGCGACCCGTTTAAAATGGACAGTCGAAATCGCTAATTATACAAATGAACCGTTCCATTACACGCGACGACCACTACGGAGACAGAAGACGAAACTTTCAACGGCCACGTATAACTATCTCTATGTACAGAGGACGTATTTACAAAAGGGAGGATGTCACACACAGCACATCGAGTACGTCGGGATGAGAGATCAGAGAGGGCGGGTCGCGCGGGTCGCGGTGCGGAGTGCGGCGCGCGGCGGCTCCCGGCCCGTCACACGTAGTCGTCGAAGTAGACCACGTTCCCGTGACGGAACGGGAGCAAATGCTAGTAAACGGTGTCGTCCGGGTACAGCAGCAGCAGCGGCGGCGGCGGCGGCGCCCCGCCTCAGGAGGCGTGCGCCGCCAGCAGGGACTCCCGCGACGCGCGCAGGTTGGGCAGCGAGCGCGCGCCCGCCCCCACCCCCGCGCCCGCCCCCGCGCCCGCCGCGCGCCGCGCCTCCAGCGCCAGCATGGACTGGATGTTGGCCTCGAGCGGGTCCACGGCGATGTGGTACACGCCGCCCATAGCGCTCGCACACTGCAACACCAACATTTTGTTTTCAGCTCGCATATAGTATCTAATACTACAAATAGAATAGTATATAGAGAGGCACAGCGTTAATGTACGAGACCGGGATTTCAACCCACGACCTCACGATTGTTAGGCGAGTGTCATCAACCGCCACGGCTTAGCAGCGTTAGCTTTTGACCTATTGTAGCGATGCTTAACTAACCGTCGCCCTCATCCGAGACCTATCGACACCTGGCGAAAAGATTATTTAGTAATGAATTCTGTCACTCTGTGTCGGCTCTCGGCCGGCACGCCGCGCGCCGCGTGCCCGAGGCGTGGGTGACCGCGGCACTAGGCGGAGCCCGTCGTCCTAGGTGAGCGTCACCGTGTGCGCCGGTGCGGGTTGCCGCGGGTGACTCACCGTGTGCGCGGGCTGCGCAGGCTCTGCGGGCGCGGGCGCGGCCAGCCGCCCGTCCGAGTAGCGGCGCGCCGACCCGCCCTCGGCCGACATGCGCCGGTGCGGGTTGCCGCGGTACGACTCGAACCCGCCGCTTTCATCCTGCAACGCATTTTTTTATCATTTAACCGGTGGACATATTATTTACAAAACAATATGCAAAGTAATTCGACTATAAATATTGTGCAGCCTGCGCGCATACCCGCACTGTACGTATCAACAGCTGCCTCGCCCATCGGGATCTTCTCGTTCGCGTTCTGGATGCGCAGGATCCTGGTGACAGACAGTCTGTGCGTGCCAGCAGAGCCGCGGAGTAGTTACCTCCTCGTGGTAGTGTGCGGGCGGCGGCGGCGGCTCGATGTTGGCGACAACCTGCCCGCGCAGGCTGCGCTCGCGCCGCTTCACGCGCGCCGGCGCCGCCTCGCCCATCGGGAGCTTCTCCGGCGCGTTCTGGATCAGCAGGATCCTGCTGACACAGACACACTCCTCCTATAACTGATTTAGGTACATTCGAGTAGAGCGTACTCCAGACCTCTGTCGAAATAACCTTCGCCACATAAAGGTCGTATCAAATTTATTAGCGTCGTGATGTTAATAATTACAAACTGCGCAAAACTTCTCTCCTCACTCCTACTGACATGTGAATTTGCTACTACGCAACGCCTCGCCTCATGTTCACGGACGCCATTAGGTTTGATCCGACTTACAGCTCCCATAGCGTAATTTGACTAGGTGTTTCTTAGCGATTGTACTTTTTCCATGTCATGCTTTTGATGGGATTTTCATTAAACTCTTGACAGAGTCTCCAAGGACACGGTAAAAATCTAGAATAGTATCTTCTATAGAAGCTTTAAAATTTCATTGAAACCGAGACTGCATATGGTGTACATTGGCCGTGTCTAAGCGTCCTCTGAAATCTAATAAATATAACAATAGGTACTGGCAGCGCTACAATGGCCGACATTTCAACAATACAGCTATATAAACAATCGTTTTCCTTGTTTGTTCTTAGCTTAGCACGCTCTGACGTCTAGACTCACAAGTAGTCTACTAAGTAACTTAGTCTGTTTATTTTTGCAGTACCCTTCTTTAATTTTGTAGTGGTAAGTAAGTACCTAAGTAAGGAAGTTCGTATAGGTCGGATGGCTAGTTAAGTAGTTATAGTGTCAAAAGTTTTTGAAGCTTCGCTAAAATAGCGTCCGAACAAAACCACTTTTCGGCGATATTTAATGATTAATCACTGAGAAAAGAAAAATTACATGTATGGGATATGAGAAGTGATTTTATGTGTTTATTTTTCTTTTCTTATTGTTGTACCTAATAGAATAAAAAAACAGAACACCTCTAAATTTTATGTTTCAACAATATGTACATAACATCCATCAATTTTTACAGTAATAGAACGAAGTTTCGTTTCTTTTATTATTCTATAATTATTTATTAGTTCTGTTACTATTAAAAATTATATTGTATAATTTTTGTAAAACTATAAAAATGCATTTATTTATAAACTAAAACAACGGCATCTCCCGCATTTGCCCTAAAAACAGTAAAACGGGGTGAATCGTGTCGCTAGTACTTTTTTAATAGCCCTCTAAGCCGTCTGAAGACTACTGACATGGCTAGTAATCATGGCCAATCTTGGAGGATTTAGGTACGGAAGAAAGCTCTTAGACGCGCGTACCCCTCTGGTCATGGTATAAGTAAGATTTTTTTACATACTAATTTTATCATAATAACGTATTTTTTACACAGTCATCATAGCTGCTGTCAGTACAGTAACCTGCATGACGCAGATTTAGCAATAAAAAATTCAGTGTTTAATTTGAGAAGTATTTTACCTGTTATGGGCTCTCCAGCGATTACACAGATGTAGGTATTGTCTGCACTGAATGTACATAAACACGGCGCCGCCGGTGAAGCCCACCGCCACTACCACCAGCTTTGTCCAGAAAGGCCAGGCTGAAAACGAAACAAGAATAATCGTTAATAACTAGTAGTTCTCCGAACAGTAGACATCGCGGCACAACTCTTTAATAGAATCTTCATAAGCCTGTATCTCGACTCTTTCCTGACCGATTTGGTTCATACTCGGAAATATTGTTAGGATTTAGAACATCATCATCATTTCGTGGCAATGGCTAAAAAATAAGCTAAAAGTAAGATACATTATTTGTTTTAATTTTTCGTTTTTTTTAGTATTTAGATACTAAACGATCTTGCCAAATATTATCGAAATGGGCTGATAAATAGCGCGTTAAAAAAAATTGGTTGCCTGTAAAGTCGGTTATACGGGCGAAAGTTTTACGTGACAACGACTTTGAGACGAATGAGACGAATGAGAGCGCATAACGTGAGCGGAGCGTAACGCATTTTCTTGAAGTGTCACCCGGCAAACCAATTTATAAGACGTTGTCACGTCAAAAGCGACCTCTAGAGAAAAATCGACATCCGGACAGACGAAAGAATAATCGTATGACTGAACATGGAGACCTCTTTCACTTCGTTCACTCGTGACAACTCTCGCCTTTCGTAAGGCGTGGTCAACCAATGAGTATTGGTTGGTTTTTAGACCAATTGGTTGGTTTTCTGTGGAATTTGCGCAAGGATTTACTCATTACTAGTTTATCGGCAAAATAAAACAACGTTAGTCAACCTGCACAGTGCACACTGCACATGTCCGTAGAAGAAATTCGATGGAGTATCTGTATCTGAATGGTGTATCAGTCCGTAATGGACCAGCGTGGTGGATAACGTCTAATCGTCTTTCGTGTTCTTGTTTTCAGTCCCTCCTACGTACAAATAAAACCGCGGTTTTAAAGTTTTCTCTGTGATTATACTGTTGACAATATGACGGTATAACCATAGAGAATACTTTAAAACCGCGGTTTTATTTTGTACGTCGATCAGGGGCTTTATTCAAAATTGGTCAGAATCACTACATAGTATAAAACAAAGTCGCTTCCCGCTGTCTGTCCCCATGTATGCTTATATCTTTAAAACTACACAACGGATTGATGATGCGGTTTTTTAGATCAAGAGGAAGGTTTATATGTATAAAATACACCTGTGCGAAGCCGGGGCGGGTCGCTAGTAATGAATAAAAAGATATTCTAGAATATTTCCGTCGTCTATAGAAAGGCCCAGTATACCCACTGGGCCTTTCTATAGATCAGTATACATACATAGATAGGCCGAATCACACAACTTGGCTGTGATGTTAGCTACAAGCTGCGGATAACCTAAGTTTCAGTCAAGATTGGGTTACCCGCAGCTTGTAGCTAACATCACAGCCGCCAAGTTGCTTAATTGGGTCTATACAATTTAACGCTAAAATCTAATCTAGTATTTTCTAAGACGTTTATCATTATAGCATTGTATTTCGTTGAGCCGATTTGTATCGAGCCGCACACTTAAGTAGCAAGCCTAACATTATAATCTTCATTTCAGCTAACATATTCATGAAAATTAGGCAAACATTTCTTGGAATTACAGTCATTAAGTTTGAGTACATATAAGGAAAATCGATCAAGGTTTCGTGAAGATAGGTGACATGCCTCTCAATGGTTAGTTTGAAAGAGAATAGTGACATATATTTACCAACTGAACATAATGGATCTGAAAGGTCCTGCAAAATAGTGAAAAGATAGCAAGAAAGCGGACCCTATCGGATATTGCGCAGCTTGTAGCTAACTTCACATCTGCCGACGATTCGACCTATAAGTAGTTTTATAGTCCTGCTGAGGGGTACGAGTAAATTCAAGATAACATGTCAAACGCACGTACGGATTAGAATTGTGGGGCCGCGCCGCGGAGTACAAAAGAGCTTTTTCTATGCAAAAACCGGCTGTGCGGGCCATTTTCGGGGTTTCAGACGGCGTGTCTCGTGTGAAGCTCTACGCGTACTGGCACTACCGTGCGAACTAATCTATCAGGTGGCCCTTTTCACGCACAACCATTTAGAATTATTTGAGAGGAAAGGTACCTATTTTAGATTAAATTTAAGAAGCAATGCTAGGAAAAACCAACTGGTGACTCTTTCTCATAGGCTGGCGAAATCGGAGAGGTCTGTATATATTGGTGGGCCCGCTATTTACAACCGAATACCCGTAGAAGTTCGGGATGCACCTTCCGCTGGGTCGTTTAGGAATAATTAAAATGTTGGCTACATGAGCCACTACTTTATGACGTAAATGACTTTTTAAAATTATTTAGTGACTAATTTGGTAATTGTCAAGTTTATCAATTTTTATTTTTATTTCGTGCTATATTGAATAGTGCCCTAACGTAATGTTTACTTTTTGACTTGCAACAAATGGTGTTATGAATGAATGACTATTTGACTATATGACAAATTAATTTAAAGTAAAGATCGTTGAATGAAATCGTGCAGGACATTATTGGATACATTAGTTAGTCACGTTGCCATTTAGCATAACTTCATGGGGACTGCCGTCGTAGCGTTAAAATGTAAACAAATCTCGTAAAAGACTTGAACAAACTAAATACTCGCGTACTTGCGTACATGTGCAACCGTGTGAAGGTTAACAGTACGTGATGTTTTGATATCTTGTAATTAAAGAACAGTCAGTTTCATTTATTTCTTTGATCTTTAAAGCGAGTTTAAAACTTATTACGCACTACGTAAACTATGTTGTAATACGTTACACGAAAAATTTTTTTCCTTTCATGTTTATTAATATTTTATGCACTAAGTATATATGCTTGCATGCCGTGGTGGAAAATAATTGGGGGTAATAAAATCCCAGAGATTTAGCTGACTCTGATATCTCGAAACTCGGAACCTAATCTCCGAAAAAACCCTTATAGTAGTACTTGTATAGCTAGAACTAAACGCAAATAACTATGACGCTAAGCATAGAAAGAATTGATACAGTAAGCTTACACCAAGATCCATCGGTAAGTGCAGAGAACCATGGGCCTTACACAAAACCACTTGGTATCGTAATGTTAGTATCATAAGCAAACTCAGGTTTTCGGTGTTATGAAGTTAGAAACATCTTGCTAGCATCGTGCATTTAGTACGTAGGTACATGCGTGGGCACAAATTTTTGTTTGTTTAGGAATATGATAGCACGACCACCACGCCCACCTTTTCATGTGAAATACACTAATAAACATTGACGTCAGTCTAGATTAGCAATTATTTAGGTACTCATTTTATGTTGTAGCTGGGATTATGATACTTTAGGTTGATCTTTGCGAGAATTCATACAAATGTAATTTTGGCAACAGGTTGTTTATAAACGTCTACTTTTCAATTAAATCTCGGAAGCCGTCATAATCTACGTTACCTATATTTAGCCGTTAAAATGTCAGAGGACAGTGATAACTATTTTCATAAACTATATTTCTCGACAAGCTTTTGCTAGTCTGAGAAATAAAATAATCAAAGAATCACATAATAATTCAAAACAAAATGAAATGTAGGGGTATAGGCCTAATCATAGCAGTCGGCGGATGTGAAGTTAGCTACAAGCTTGGAACCTTGGAAGGTTTTTCGGATAAAATGACGATTCCAAAAATGCTATTCAAATCCAGTCAAGATGTTTAGCGATTTAGTATGTACAAACATACACTAAAAATCCGTCACCATCTCCCCTGGGGGAACCAAATTACTTAACTAGACACAGCTTATAATATTATATTTACTTTAAAAAAAATGACGCAGCTACAGCTAGCTAATACGGCTGAAATGTTAGATAAATGTAACTATTATAGCTTATTATAAATCTTTGGTGCTATGCCATGAGTATGACGACACTCGCTCATCACTCCATATAAACGTAGGTGGGTAATCACACCAGTGTTTGCTGTGAATATCTAAAACTAAGATGTATATCAATTTGTTTTTACAAAATATATGCTTCTTGCTAATAAATCTGTGAAAAAAATTCTCCACTCAAATCATATAAGCCTTGCAACATTTGAATTTTGACTCATATTTTTAGGAAACTTTGGATGCAAAAAAAACACAAAAGAACTAAACTCAGTCATATGTTATGAAAATAGCGGTCTGGTTTATGTTCGTTAATTCAAATAACTATTACTTAAAAACATCCATTCAACAGTTTTTTTTCATAATTTACTACGGAAACCTTAAGCGCATTTAGTACGCAGCCGTGTTAGGTAATAATTATATATAGGTATTTTAAAACAAATAAAAACAAAATTATGTTGCAATGGGTGCACACGCACTTTATCTACTGTTTATCATTGAATCTATCTCTTCTTCAGACAATACAGCTGAGATATGATTTATTTAAGCTACGCCAAATCTGAGTTCGTGCCGTACTGAACCTGTTGCACCTTAAAAACATATTCATTAAGTTCACAGGCTCTTCATGACTAATGAGGCGAGATAGTGGTCAAACGATTGCAGTATTAGCAACCAAGTCTAGGGTCGCTGAGGTCAACCGTACAGTTTTAATGGAATAACAACTCGCAACTTCCATAATTAGCCTGATGAATATTAACCACAGTTTAATGTATTGGCTTTAACGGCTATTGTCGCAGCCAGCGAAGGTGAAGGTTATAATGTTCAATTAATCCAAGTGAGTTAGTGGTCAAACGTAGACTTATTAGCGATAAAATAAAAGTAAAAATGTAGCTACATTATCAAATGTATTATTATCGATATAATATTATGTTCTCAGTCCTAAGAATAATTTCCCTTATTTCGGAGTTTTTAGGGTTTTTTTTATTTCATATAGGTTTGCGTTTGACTGCACACGCCTGATGTTAAGCAGATATGCGGTCTAGGGTGTAACACGCTTACCTAGAAGATACCTATTTACTCGGGATTTGACGACACCCATGTTGTACTTAAGCCATTAGGTGTATATCTTCTTTGCTTAAGCGAGAAGAGAGACTCAGGCAAAGCGTTCCACAATCTGGCTGTTCGAATGAGGAATGTGGATTCGAAACGCTTGGTTTTAACGCGCGTATACCACATATTATAGTACCACTGTAGCGCTCATAGCGCACTTTGACTAGGTATCTCTTACGGATCACTAAAGTGCATCCTTTACAATCGAGCGCTCCCACGGCTCGGATACCACGTTAAATTGTAGGCTTCGGCAGTGTTAACATTTTAGTTTTTTCGGGGGCCTTCAGGTGGATTACAAAATTCTGACCCCAATATCAGATTTGTTTTAACAATACCTACCAATAGCAGAATCTTTTTAGCTGCCTGCAGGCTTACCACCCGGCCTATAGGAACTTACTTCTCACTTATATAAGGAAAAGTAATCGTAGTAAACTAAGTATAGTTTCATTGCATAAGGAAGCCTTGAAGATCTTATAATACCCGTGCAATTGGTCCCTTGTCGCTCAAACCGCATCATCACTAAATAGTATACAAAGCAAAACCGCTATTTTGTGTGTCTGTCTGTGAATCCGCTCATATCTTCCAAACTAGACAACAGATTGCAATGCGGTTTTCACTATCTTTTAGAATATTTTTTCGGGAAGGTTTTAAGGTTCTATAATTTACCCGTAACCGGGCGAAGCCAGGACGGGCAGCTAGTCATACATAAGAATAATTTTATAGTCTCTGTAGTAAATACTTATTGTATTCGTTTTTTACCCACGTCTTAATAAAAAGCAAATTATATAATAGCAATTACGCTATGATGACATAATTTCTATAAGCGGCTAAGTCCAAAGGGATAAGAGACAAAATGATTATGAATATCATACTTATACGCCATTGTGTATAACACATTTTATGAGGCTATCTATAAAACCTAATTGTACTCGTGTGCGTTAGACACGCACTTGAAACGTACCGAAGTGAACTAATGATCATGTCATAGAAGGAAAATGTTTTCAATAAATTAAGGCTTTATCTCGGAACACCGAGCAGTATTAGTAGTATTACACTATGCATCAACAATATTGATGCACATAGTTGAGTTAGTTGACATAAGTAATATTAAAATGTTTACAGGGTTATCTGCTGGCCCTGTACTAAGCTGAAACTGGGTGTTTAAGACCAAGAGAAAATAATTCTCTTGGTCTTACACACCCAGTCGTCTAGGTGCGAGTTGGAGTCGTGCTCGAAGGGTTCTAAGTTCCATACCATAAGGGCTCCTTTAGCTCCATTAGAAGCGCGTACCTGTTGCCGTTATTAATATCAAATAAAAACTTAAATTAAAAATTTAAAAAAACCCCCGACACAAAAACCTACCTAAAAAAAGTACGAAATCTTATCTTTCATTTGACAACCATTTTGGGCACATTTATAGAATTTTGGTTCTTCCATCCCCACTTTAACCCACCGTAACTCTTAAACGGCTCAATCGATTTTTATAAAACATAGCTAAGAACACTCTCGATTAAGTCTCCTTTCGTCCAAAAAAAACTAAACTGAAATCGGTTCAGTGGTTCGGGCGCTATCATGCCATAGACAGACAGACAGACAGACACACAGACAGACAAACAGACACGTCAAACTTATAACACCCCTCTTTTGCGTCGGGGGTTAAAAAAACGGCAAAAAAATCACATTTCTTGTATGGGCGCTCCCATTATATATTTATTTTATTTAATATTTATTGTTATAGCGGCAACAGAAATAAATCATCTGTGAAAATGTCAACTGTCTAGCTATCACGGTTCATGAGATACTACAGCCTGGTGACAGACAGACCGACGGACGGACAACGGAGTCTTAGTAATAGGAACCCGTTTTTACCCTTTGGGTGCGGAACCCTAAGAAATCAGCTGTTCTGTACAAAATTGCAACTCAGAATCGACAAAATGTATATTGTGTGTTTTTTTCCCGAATTTACGAGTTGGCCCCACAGTAAAAGTTATTCATAATGATGGTGAATCACCTCCTTTCGAGCTTAGTACACCAGTTCTGAATAACTCAGTATTGCGAAAATATATAAGCAAAAACAGCTGTGCCTGGCTCTGTTTGTGTCGACCTTAAAATATAGCAGCAGCTCATGTATTTTTTACTTGGTACTTACGGCAGGCCAACGACGTCGATCGTCGCAACTTAATAGTAGTTTATGCAACTGTCATATAATGAAGTCATATAATAAAACACGAGTGTGGTTTATGAAACGAGCGCAGCGAGTTTCATAATAGTAACGAGTGTTTTAATACCCGGGTTATATGCAGTTGCATACACTACTTTATCTTCACTAATTAATAAAAACTTGGCGCCGCTGCGCGCCAGGGCGGCCAATCAGGAGCGAGCGCGCACTTGGCGCCGCTGCGCGCGCAGGGCGACCAATCAGGAGCGAGCGCGCGATGTTATAATGAGATTTTACGATATCGATGTGGATATTATAACATCATTTGAAATTGCTTAAATTGAGTGTTTTGTTGTCTGCGCTATAACAGTAGTCATTATACTTAAGTCAAGTATTGGAAACATAAGTAGAATGTTACAACATTAGTGTAGATAAAACATTATATTTCACAATACTTTTTATATGTATAGCATATATAAATATAAGGGGCAATCTTACACACGGTCTCTGATACCAAACTAAGCAAAGGTTGTGATATGGCTGCCAGAGACTGATATACTACATATACATATTTTTAAATACATACTTAGATAATACCTAAATGACACCCAGGCACAGAGCAAACACCTATGCTCATCACATAAATACTTGCCCTGGGTGAGGATCGAACCCACGCCTCTTTTATCCCGTAGTCAGGGTCACTAACCACTGGGCCACCGAGGCAGTCATAATATACCTACCTATCTCGAACCATTGTGAACTCAATCGCATGCCGATTTTGTTTTGAGCATTCGTCACACGTCGCGAGCGCCGCACAAATGCATAATATCTCCCCAGTATGGGCACAATAAGATGCAACAAAGAGACCATTGACCAATTTACAATCCTGGTAAGCATATTGGAATGCATTGTTTAAAACACCGCACCAGACATTTACATCTATGTTGTAAAAGTTGGGCGTGCAATTTACGAATAAACGAAACTTTCCGCCAAAAAACAATAGTGAAAAATTGCGTGTACACTTGTACAGGCATCACACACGTGATAGGAATAGGTAAAACTTCTTGAAATAATATACAATACGTGCGAATAAATAATGGACAGCGGTTTGTAGAATGAGATAATCGGCTAATTTCGCTTTCGTAGAGCGTTATCACTGTCACATGAACCACTTCACTACATTATTTACATTTACTTATGGGAGAAGAAAAAGGTGTACAGTAGCTAATAGCGAATAAAGACTGCACATCGACCTTTGGAAAGAGATAATTGGCTGGTTACGACTTTGTAGAGATAACTATTTATCACGAACCACTATTGAACAACAGTTCTCTCAAGAATATGAAATAATCTGCCAAGTGCGAGTCGGACTTGCGCACGAAGGTTTCCGTACCGTATGGGAAGCCTCCACGTAATATATTTTATATTTATTTAATCTTTCATTTTTGAAAAGAATATACAACTAAATATTCTGTGAATATTTGAAGCACCTTCCTGTTGCCGTTATTATTATGGAGCAAAAATATTACGTTTCTTGTATGTGAGCCCCCTCCAATATTTACATTATTTTAATTTTACTATTTATTTTTGAAGTAAATATTTCAACCATCTACCTTTCACCGTTATTATTATCGAGCGAAAAACGGCTAAAAATTCAGGTTTGTTGTATGGGACTCCCATAATGGAAGCCCGTCTTAAATATGTTTTTCTGTTTTTAGTATTTGTTCTTATAGCGGCAACAGAAATACGTCATCTGTGAAAATTTCAACATTCTAACTATCACGATTCTGGAGATACAGCCTGGTGACAGACAGACAGACAGACGGACAAATAGACGGACAGCGGAGTCTTAGTAATATAATCCCATTTTTTACCCTTTTGGTACGGAACCCTAAAAAGAAAATGTAAAAAAAAGCGTGACGCGCCCAATTCTCGCCCACTTAGGTACTACTCGTATCGATTGTCGATTTACCGATAAAAAACGTTTCAGTTCAAAAATAAACAAGATATAAATAATTAGACAAATTCTAAAGGAAGCTTGCGATTTATTGACTGACTCAGTGTAGTTACCCGTAAAGATTAGATAGGTATCCAATCGCAGCGCACAACCAGATGTTTGCAGGCTGATGTATTCCAGAGCTTGCACTAATAAATACTTATATTATGTACACATAGTTATGTAAACAAGTAAGTTTCAGGAAATTTAAACTTCCTTCTTTTTTCGCTATTTTAGTCATGTATTAGTAAGTTATCCTGCGTGAAAATTACACAAACGGACAGATTGAGACGTTGAGATTCATAGAGTATAGAATCTATAATATGAATACATCCATCTATACTATAGATGGATGTATTAATAAAGTTAGATCTATTTTCAGGTGAATATTTATACATAGAACTGCGTTTATAGACACACTAGCGATCCGCCCCGGCTTCGCATGGGTATATTATACATAATTAAACCTTCCTCTTGAATAACTATCTATTAAAAAAAGGCATCAAAATCCGTTACGTAGTTTTAAAGATCTAAGCATAATAGGGACCGACAGACAGCGGGAAGCGACTTCGTTTTATACTATGTAGTGATTATGTGATTATGATAAATAATTGAATAGATTATACGCTATGTTTCGAAATGTCAAAATTATATTATTATACAATAAATTATTATAATATAATTTTGTTATGTACATAACACCGACGCGACGACGTCAATAAATTTAACGTTTCGAGGCTGTCATATTGCTAGCTTTCATTGCATGTCGATTGTACACGAAAAAACATAATTATGCGTTTACATAAAACGAGCATGAGATAAGCACAAGCCGCACGTAAAGAACAATGGAGGCAACCGAGCGCATCTAAAACATGCATTAAACAGCGTAAGTGCCTAATTATACCTTTGTTTAATACGTTACGACACAAACAAGTACTGCGAGTTATCAATTAATGGCCAATAACCGGCGCGTGAGTCATATCATAAGCCAATTATGTTATGTAAACATGCCACGGTTTGCCTTATTCGATAATGTTTATTTATTTACATGTTATTTTCAACTCGTTCAACGAAACTTGTTTCAGATCTATTTTGAGAGAATGCATTTATAGTACTGGTGAATGGTATCGATAAAAATAGCGAGATAATTATTCCAGACGAGCACAGCCCTGGCCTACTGGAGCTAAACTGGATTTGAACTGTATAGGTACCTACAGTTTAAAGTTAACGTACTGACAGTGCAATATTAATTGGATTAGGTGTGGTATCAAAGCAACGTTCAGTTCGGTAAGTCTTCGAATGGGTGACCCCGGGTGCCATTTACAACTGAGCGATACCGTGGCTCGGATGACACATAAAATTGTAAGTAACGGTTGTTTTAACCGTTTAGCCATGTCAGAGGCCTTTAGGCGGCTTGACACCAGGGCTAGCCACCAGGCCTATATTTACGTAATAGGATCTTTACTTAATATTTTGGATCTACTTTTGATGATGGGGATATCATGGAAAAGTCTTTAATGTTTTACTATACCTACATCTGAATATAATTATAGGCAGCAGTAATCATAAATACCATTAGATGGCTCCAAGCTTATTTCTATTTGATTATGAAAAAAAAACTGGCGATTTCGTTCAGTTACTGTCTTGCTCTTTAAAATGTGGTATGGGTTTGGGTAATCAGTACTGTACCAGCCTTTTTGACCGACGAACCAAACCGGAGGAGGTACTCAATTCGACGCGTATATTTTTTTCGTAGTAGTCCGATTTCAATAATTCTTTTTTTATCGGAAAGAGTATACTTCGAAATTGGTCCCATTAAAATTTTATTGAAATCAGCTGAGCCATTTTTGATAAATCAACAATAATATGAAAAATGCAACATCGATCCGTGCGAAATATTCGCGAATTCTGTACATGAGTGAAGTCGGTCATCCAATTTTTTGCGAAAAATAATTATTATTAGTTAAGTTTTATAGTAATAGCTCAATGTAGGCTTACCCACGAAGGGTGATTGGGCCATGCAAAACACGTTGGCCCAGTGCGCCACATACGCTATCGAATTTCTTCTACGGACGTTTGCAGGTTGCTTCACGATGTTTTCCTTCACCGAAAAGCCAGTGGTGTGAAATCCCATACATAAGTTTCAAAGAACTCATTGGTACCTTACGATAGTACCCTACGATACTCGATGCTAAATTTTACGCTGCTGCTGCCTTTTATAAATGTACTAGCAGCGCTCCGCGGTTTTACCCGCGTTGTGCCCGTTCCCGTGGGAATTTCGGGAATTTTTATACATATAAACCTTCCTCTTGAATCACTCTATCCATTAAAAAAAACCGCATCAAAATCCGTTGCGTAGTTTTAAAGATTTAAGCATACAGACAAACAAACGAAAATAGCGACTTTATTTTATACTATGTAAGGATAAGGATATATATGTCATAGATAATTAAGGTAGGTAAATTAAATTATGAATAAGTAACGCTTTAGTATTTAACACTGTCATGCTACTTAGTTTCATATCAATAAACGATTTTTGACATGTAACTATGGTGTTATCTATAAAATATTTGTATTTGTACCATGACCTCACGATTGTTAGGCGTTCCTATGTTACTACCATTGACCTTTGGGTATTCAGTGCATAATATAAATGGCTCAGATCCAACCAATACATTATGAGAAGCTGATGACTACCGACTTTGGCTCGTGCGATGATCATATTTTAATTTGGAATTTTACTCAATGACGTTGAGCGATTAAATAAATATTGACGAGCTACATTGTCGCACAGTTTGGGTCAGCATGTATCGACTTTGTAACTATAATAGCTGTGGACAAATCTTCAAGGTAAAGTGAATACATTGTTTCTAAAACTCGATTGGCTATAACTGGAATTCGTAGAGAAAAAAAATAACGGTACGGTGTAGTAGCCTCCTCAAACCCAGTTTATGCCAAACTTGGCGTGTTTACCACTAACGACAAAAAGTTTACATATTATCAAGATAATTCTGGTCAAACACCTAGAAGAAGCTAAGGTAGAAGAACAAAAATTTTACAACCGACTTTAAATAAAAATCCGGAACCAAAGTAAATTATTTTTAAGGGGTCATCTCTTAAAATTCCTTTACAGATTAAAAAAAAAGGAATTGCATGAATCGACTTATAAAAAGCGGAGAAATCACATTGCGTTGTAAGCAACAGCAAAAATCTATATCTAACAATATTAAATCTTTTTGATATCCCGTCACTCAATAATTCGTTTAGAATCAGATTTAAAAGAAATGGGAATAAGGATATAGATTGGGACATCTGAAGAGCTAGTCAGAGCCAAATAGAAGTATGGAATGACACCAAGACAGTCTTTGAAAGTATTGAAACCTATCGCCTTATTGAAGTAGGTTTGGCCACAAAGTAAAAAGTTGCGAGTCGGTAAAAAAGTTGCTAAACCAGTACAACGATACTTTGCCGGATTGTGTCTAGACTCCTCTAAGACCGGTAAATATTTTGTTTCTCACTGTATCGCAATAAATTACAAAATTCTAGTTTTATAGAAAACCTAACAGTATTTCAAGCAAAATGATGTCATTAATCCTTGAGCTTAGTCTATCTTATCTTGTTTTTAGCAATATTTGGAGTTAATATCAGGTGACGAAAGCAATTACTTAGTCTAAAGGGTTTTGAACTACGGGAGATCAAACATCTACTATACGGCGTATCATACTTCTCGGCGTCTGTGAAGTTATAGGCCGCGCCACACAAGTTGGCGGATATGAAGTTACCTACAAGCTGCGCAATATCCAATCCTGACTGAAGCTCACATAAAGCCGCACGTTGATTGGCTATTGCGTAGCTTATAGCTAACTTCACGTCCGCCAACTTGTGTGGCGCTATAGCTACAAGCTGCGCGCATCCCCTCTCTTGCGTTGTTAATATATAAGTATATTGCTACTGCGCAATCACTCGCCTCCGTGTTCCGTGTCCGTGTTCACAGCCGCCAAGAATATTGATTCGGCCTATACAGAACTATAGCGCTGATGCCGCTGAATAGTTAAAGACAAGAGCATTGAAAATAAAATCAGAGAGACGACTTTCTGAATCAATACTCATATCATTAGTCCGACGTACTAAGATACTGTTTAAAAAGGTTGACCCGGATGTACACTGGATGTAGGTACTACTCGCAAAGTACCTGTGTCATGTTTGTTGCAAGAGTACACGTATCCTTTTTGACCGACGAAAAGGAGGAGGTACTCAATTCGACGCGTATATTTTTTTATGTGTGTCCACATAACTTTACTAAAAAGTTATGCGTCCGATTTCGATGATTTTTTTCCCCATTTAAATTTTATAGAAATCGGCTGAGCCATTTTTTAAAAATTAACAATAATATGAAAAATGCTACATCCATCCTTGCGAAATATTCGCGAATTCTGTACACGGTTGAAATCGGTCATGCCAGTTTTCGCGAAAAATAATTCTAACTGGCAAAATTCCGATATGCGATCGCAATACCAGTGTGACACTTTATGTATATCTCGGCGACAGTGCACAGCTGGAATTATGTAAGTCATACCTCTACGTGACAAAACCTCTTTATCGACAGAGCGAAACAAATCAGAAATTATTACGTTACATTGTGTTGATTTAAAAAAATATATGTTTGTTTCTTGCTTTGAAATGTCCCGGTCATCGTCGAACAGAGTTGTTTTATCTAAAATATATTATGGTGTCTAAACCATGCTCCACGCTACTAATATCGCAACAGGTTACAGAATTTAATAAGGTTCAAGAGGTCATAGATCAAACCAAACTACTATAAGTTGACTACTCGTTACTTTTCTAGTTAATCTATGTTTTACAGTTCGGCCTTCCTTAGATTATTTCATTTTTGTCAGTTTTAAGTTGAGATGAATCATCTAGTTTTCAACACAGTTGGTCAAGTCAAAACATTGAGTCATAGAGCCATACAACATTGGCAACCGTGACTTGACACGGCGGCGTAACGGAGCAACCAATCGTACTTTTCCACGGTGAGGAACCTTACTGTGTTCATGAAAGTGGCTTTAGGACCTTTTTACTGACAGTATACTCGCGATTAACCACATCCTACCTAATGTCAAGCAGAGAAGTGGACTAGGATGCAGCGCGCTTACCTGGAAGGTACCTGTTTAATATAGATTTGAAGACACAAACCTGCACCACGGTAATCATTACCGTGCCTGCACTCCTAGCATGGTCAAGAGTCAAATTGTTTGACCAATTTATCCCCACGGTGTGGAAACAAAGTATTGACAATTAACATTAAAAGTTATAATTTTGCCATACTAGGGGTGCTGACCTTTTTTGAGTACCTAAATGATAAATAATTTCTTATTGGGCGGGTCGCTAGCCCTGGTGTCAGAGTTTTTAGGCCGCCTGAAGACCTCTGACATGGTTAAACGGTTAAAACAACCGGGACCTACAATTTAACGTGTCATCCGAGCCACGAATAATTACATTGTACAAAGCTTATATGTATATGTATTACGTCGTATCAAACTTAATGGCGTCTGTGAAGACCCCACTGCTTTGACCCCGCTGAGGCTTACATACAAATTTGCTTCTTAACAACGAATTGCCTCGTGTTCACTCTGCCATTAATCTTATACCTATAATAGATACGGGACTAATCGCGCACTGTAAACACGAGATAAATAAATACCTCATTATCCCGACGTTTTGACAGAGTCGCATCGAGCGTGGTCACGGGTAGACGCAATTGGCATGATGACTACAAAAATATAATTAGTCCGTCAGATAGACTCAATCAAAAATAAACTGATGAAGATATAGCCCGTCAAAGTTACGCGTGACGTCACAAATGCCATACAAATGTATAGACCATAGAATAAGAACAAAGTACTGAGGTAGAGACTTCTGTAAGAGAGGTGACGTCTCGACCCCCACTCCCAAACTTTAACAAGATTTATCTTTGTCAATTGTTGATTGACAAAAGAAAAAATACGTGTCCAATATTTCTGGATAACCTAACTCAAGGACTAATTATAATAACGATTTTTCTACCCAGTCATCATGCCTATTAGTGCGACAGACACACATAAATATTGTAGTGACAATGTGTTCAAAACGCGAAAGTTATTTTTTAAGATTAGTAGTATACCTATGAGTCCCCTGTTGACCTCTTCGACGGCCCGCTCGATGAGGACGAAGAGCGACCACATGACGCAGAGCGCGGCGACGCAGTGGAACAGCACCGCGCAGCACAGCCGCCGCCGCTCCACGCCCGACATCTCCAGCAGCCGCCACTGGACACACGCAGACAAACGTGACCACGTCGCCAGCCTCGGAAAGGCTGAAAGGCCTTGGATGGCTCCTAACAAGCCCGAGACGGATAAAAACGAACTATCTGATCTAGATTTTTACATTCAGATCGCAAGAGCAGATTTCCTATACCTACACTACATTTAGTATTTATATTACTATTTATAGATTGCCTGGCTTTGCGACAAACCTCACTGAATAGGCTCGTGGGAGTCGCGCATGCTGAGGCCCGGCTAGACCACGCCACCTCGAGTATATGCCCAACCCGACATTGCAAGTTACAACTATCGATACAAATCAACCAAGAAGCGTGTCTTGGTTCACGTGTCCAAGTGTTCTTGGGTGGAGGCGATAGGTTCTGCAGTGACGTCCCCGCATGGGGCATTATGTACATAGTCTTCCTTCATCAATCTATTATTACTGCTGGCCACAGGCCACCCTTAAAGAAGGCCACATGACAAACGTGCCGTTCAGGTTCACTTGCTATATCCAGCCAGACGCTTGAAGCAGGTCTTTGCTCTTGTGTGCAACAGAAACAATCATTTATGACTATAAAAAATGAACATATGAAACAGAAATAGCATCATCCAGCACAGTTCGTTCGTTCGTTTCGACATAGGCCTCTCCTAAAGATCTCCAATAAGACCGGTTGGTAGCAGCTTGCATCCAGCGCGATCCTGCACAGTTGCGAATGTTGCGATAATTCAAAGACTGCAGATCCACCACAAAGAATTCATAGCACTATTAACGTAAACATCTTGTATGTAATCAGCACATCATGTGTCTTCTCTAGAACGCTTTTAAATTCTCATTTATCTAGCTAGCTACTGTTCTTAATTAAAAAAATAATCACACAACTCATTTGATATCTAGTTCGTATACATACCTCATTGAATGGCTTTATTTTTGTGTGCATAATAAAATTGAACTTGCATAGTTCACATGATCTGGTCTCCGAGGCTGTCAGCCACTGTTGTAAACAACTCTGGTGAACAAATTTGAGGCTCCCTGAAACAAGTTATACATGTTGGTATATTTCATGCATCATTTTGGTGCAAACACATAAGGTGCGTTCGGATAGCCTACTGATGGCAAAATTACCAGTTAAAAACGCCACCAACAATCACATTCAGCGTTCGTTTTGAGAATGTGTGATCTAAAATGGCATTTTTAACTTTTTTCGTTCACTGTTCGGATAGCTCAAAAACAGTTAAAAATGCCATCGTGAACTGCCGCTTTTTTGGGTTCTTTGTGATTGTTTGAGTTTGACATTTTAGTGTTCGTTTTGGGTAGTAGCACTATTGGCGAAATGGGCGAAGTTCCCAAACTGAACGGATTACATCAACGCTAATTTAGCAAATGCTAAAAATGCCATTGAACCCAAAATGAATGCACCTAAAATGTAAGTGGCACTGGACTTGACACATAAACTGACATTTATTTAGCAAGCACAGGCATAACCAAACCCTTAAAAGAATTGGTAAACATACTCCTGCTTTTGTAAGCTTGATGCTCTAATTTGTGTGCTTCTGAATATCAAAATAATAACCATATTAGCATACTACAACCACTATTTACCAAATTATTATATCCAACTCCAGATACCAATTAAATCATCCAACCACTTAGGGGAATAAAGTCAAGAAAAGTAAAATTTGTATTTTGAAAAATGCTGTTGACTAAACATAAGTTATTAATACATTTTATTTACTAACTGGGTATTCTGAAATAAATTGTTAAAAGTGCTTCTTAAATTCTATTTATTTGTGCTTTTTTTGGATATCATTCTTCATTATCACATGGTGACATGGCACACACATTGAAAAAGCTTGCTTATAGGATATAAAACCACAGCTCACAGCTAAGTAGTATTTTTTTTAATAATCAGCCAGGATGTGGTCAAAATGATAACCCAACAAGTAAAAAATAATCTGTTCCAAGGATTGTTTGTCTATTTTACTGGGGCTAGACACTGGATGGTGACTTGCGTCCAAGCTTGGCTATTATTGTATGAAATGATTTTATAGCGAATCTCACACTAGGTTTATCTCAAAGAGGTATTTTTGTGATAAACATTTTTAAAAACTGTGTCTTCAGATCACTAGCCATGCTCTCCCAACTGAGCTAATACATATTAGGCTAATTACTATTTAATATTAGGCTAATAATTGCTCAGTTGGGAGAGTGTCGGGCTAGTGATCCGAAGACGCAGGTTAAAGTCCTGCATTCGCGATGAGTTTTTGAAATGTTTATTACAAAAATAACTCTTTATTATTGTATGGTTTGCATCCATTATCAGTCCAAGATCGATCCACGTGTTGGAGTGTTGAAACCAAGAACACATTTTTTAGCCAACATAGCCAATCTGTGGCCCTGGTGTTGGGCAACAGCTGACTAGTGTTTAATGGGTGTAATGTAAACAAAACTAAAGAATGTATGGTTAGCAAGGTCATGGCTGATTCATTTAATCTAGTTTTTCCTTGAATTTAAAGTAGACATCAAAGTATAGGGAAACAATGAGCACTTTAAATTTGATGAAAATGCATAATGTATGTTGTTTTTTCTATTCATGTATCACACTTTTTTTTAGTTATCACCTGTATTTTTTTATTCTATTATTAAAGTGATTTTTTTTAATTAAATCTTAGATATAACACATTAATTATATTCATTGACTGATTTTACCATGGCTTATCTGGCTGGTATCTCTTTTGTCTAACAAAAATAGTTATAAGTTTGTAGGTAGAAGTCAAAATGGCCTTTCTTAAAGATATATAGAAAGGCTTAGGCTTAGCAGTGAAATCACCTGGTGATTATGAACTAAAAGACTATTCAATTTAAATCTGTCTGCTATAGGATCTAGTCCCAAGGTACAGTTAAAAAGTCTAAGTAGGTAAAATATACAATATTGTAATTGCCAGTAGCTTAAACCAGAGATGACAAGTATTGTGAAAATATGTTGTAAAATACTATTTATTCCAAAATTTAGCTCCATTCAGTAATTTTTAAGTTTCATATTATTTTTTATTATTTAAGTTCAATGCAGAGTACACGAATATGTTAACTATTGTTGATCTGATAAAATAGGTACATACATGCACAGCTGTTAGGAATATTTACACATTTACGATTTCTTTTAAAATTAATTCAAAAAATTGACTAATAGTTTTTCTTTGTCATAAAAACAATCTTATATTTGAAGGTTTTTACCTGAGCAATAACAGGGAGCCAAGAGTGGATTATGCGCTTCACTCTCGCAGTGGCAGATGCGGCAGATGTCCCCGCTGGAGTTGCTACAGGACGTGCGACTGCTGCCCGACCCCGTGCGGACCACCTCTCTGCCACATCCACCGCCCCATTCCCAACTCTCAATATCGGAGGAATTCTTCACATTTATCTGTTGCACAGGCATTTTATCCTCTCGCCGGTCTAGCACACAATTCTCAATACACTACACTCGACATTTTATTTACAAATCCTTACGGAATCGGTTATCGATACATCATACATGGTCTTTGTAGTTAAACAAATACAACTTTGAACAAAACTAACGAATTTCAATTAAATTTGTCTATTTTTCTTTATCATTTAGGTAACGAATTAAAGCCCGTTTAGGACCTTTTGCTGATTTTTTACAGAACAATGATTACAAGAAATTCATTACAACACAAACAGAATAACTAGCCATTACACAAAACCACAGATTCCCTATCGCATCGCAAAAAAAAACACTAATAAATATCGTTTTTTTTTTGTACGTGACTGTATTTTATGGTATTTAGTTATCGACTTTGCAGCTGACCACACTGCCATCCCCGGAGTTTTGAGTTCAACATCCCCCAGACAGCTGCGGCACTAATCACAGAATCTTGATTTTGGTGTGGTTTATTAACATTAGGCCGCAGCCGCAGCTAGGCCTAATGTCACGGTAATGACAACTACAGTATTCCGACTTCATACAAACGTTCGGAACGCGAATCATACCTACGCGCCTCGAGCGTAGTATGTTCAGAAGCATACCAGTCAGTCGCGGCGCGGCCCACAAACTAAGGGATCCGTAGTGACGAATGAACGTGTGGGCTTGCAACTAATAAGTGTGCGATTTACGAACTTCTTTTCAATATGGGAAAATGTAAAATAATAGGTAAATAAAATAGTTTTTATGTAGCTATTGATACGTTGGTAATTTATTTCTTTTTTGAATAAGTAAGTATTTAACTTTTTCCACAGAGTAAAATACCTACTTGGATAAATAAATACATGTAGGGTACATGGCGTAGTTTGACTAGATGTTCGTTTGCGAAAATCGAAGTTAACGTTTAGCACGGTCAGTTTTAGGATGGGTGACCGCGGGTGGCATCTACAACTGAGCGCTAACGTGGCTCGGTTGACACGTTAAATTGTAGATCCCGGTTATTTTGACTATTTAGCCATGGCAGTGGCTTAAACAACTCTGACACAAGGGATAGCCACCCGGCCTCTCATCTTACTTTTTGATAAATAAATAAGGTAAAAGGATAAAATAAAAAATTTGGATCGGTTGAAATCGGTGCAAAGTTGATCTAAAAAACGTCTTTATATCCTGATTTATTTTCACAATCAAATAAGTTATCAAGTGTGTGTCGAGACACACGTATTATAATAAGTTTCTATAGATGGTGATGATGATTATGATAAAAAGCAATTTTAGAGAGAGATAGTTGAGCGCTAGAAAAACAAAATTGGCTAAGAAATATGTTTGTACATAGTTGACCTCGGAGGTTCACATATAGATCAGAGGTCATTGACCACTGAGCTATGTGCAAAGAATTTCAATTTTCAAATTTCATCCAATTCGGTTCGTAAATGTATGAGCTAATATTCGGCAGAACGTACAGACAGTTATAATTACCTCGTTTTACTACGGAACCCTAAAACATCAAAAAACACAATATGTATTTTTATTGATGACAGACAAAACTCTTTATTTACAACCACAATTTAAAAATAAACACTATTTACACATATAGGTACGACAAAAAATATGATTATAAAGTGGCGGCCTTATCACCCATGGCGTTTTTTTCCAGGCAACCTTGCACGAATATGAACTGACAAGAACAAGAAATACATAGTGGCCTTAACTAGAGATCAACAAAGATAACACCTATAGATAATAAACTAAACATACTTAGCTAAATCCAAATTTTAAATATACTTACATATATACGTTACATAAAATTATAACAGAGTAAATTATTACATAAAGAGTGTAGTATGAAATTAAAATACTGAAGGCGGGCCAGCCCTACGGCGTGGTTCGATCTTTGAGGCCACGTGACGTCGTAGGTATATATCTCAAGGACAGCGCCGAGTCACACTACTGTAGTTATCATTACCGTGCTAATGTGTGCAAGTGGCCGCAACTGCTGGGTAAACGTAGTGGTTAAATTCTCTTTGCTGCTGGGGAACAGAGCTTGCCATGGTCAA
The DNA here is from genome assembly GCA_964007245.1 of Hypomecis atomaria. NCBI lineage: Eukaryota > Metazoa > Arthropoda > Insecta > Lepidoptera > Geometridae > Hypomecis > Hypomecis atomaria. The sequence goes on along the minus strand of OZ023284.1, from coordinate 14,771,243 downwards.
ATAAAATAAAAAAGTTGCCACTCAGTATCAATCATATGTCAATTCTCTTTTAACTGTCATTGTCGGTGTCGTTCTCGTTCATCTGATTGACATGCGGCATGCGCAGCTCATGCGCTCTCGCTGCTCTGACCGCTCTCTTTCATTTCATTCGACTTGTGTGTGGTGCGGCGTATATTTTACTGTGAAATAATTGAATTTTTGTATCCTAAAATGGGTCTGCCTGGCGAAATATCAGCAGAAATCAATTCGCTAGTCCACGGTTATTTACTAAATGTAGATAAATCTCTTGCACAGAAGTTTTTACAGACTACTAAAGCGGTAAGTTTTTTGATGCTAAAATACCACGTGTGGTGGCTTCTCACACGTGTTCTTAGTTCAGATGCCGAATTTAGTTTAAATTCCTCTTATTAAGTATTATTCCTAAATTGTAATCAAGATAAGTGTCTGAAAATTTAAATTAAATAAAATAACCTATGAAATGTTTGAAGTGAGTTCATGTGAGTTAAGTCTGTGTCAGTACATGTACACCTATGTGTTAACCAAGTCTAATAATGAGGCAGTAAAAATAGTTCATTATAATGTTTCGTGACACCAAAATAGTGCTATAAATTTTCGGTTTTACCCAGTGTGCTCCATAAAACATTAATTTTTAAGAGATAAAGGTAACCTAATGCACGCTTTATCCAAGCACACTAATTCCCATAGTCCTTTCATGGAATTAAGCACTAAATATGCATAATACAATATAACAACCGAAATACAATGTACATACCTACATTTATTCTAATTATGGGTCACCAACCTAGCTTTTGTGTTGTCCAGAGAACTATCCATTTTATCAGTCAGCTTAACTTACTTGCTTACAGATGATAGAGTATAATTAAATTAAATAACCATGTGCTAAAAATACATATATTTGTTTCAGAAACCTCTTGCTAAAAATGCACGCTCACTTATTGACATCTACAAGAGTACTCTGCCAGCTAAAGCTCCTCAGCAAGACTCTGACAGGTGAGCAAATCAATAAAAAAAAAATACGTTATTATCTAAAACAAGTTCAATATTCACCTACATACATAAGATTTAAGAAATTTTTGGTAAAAGTATACTGAAAATTATTAAAAATACCATGGTACTACTAAGTTTAGAACAGCTCAATACTTAGAAAACCATAGTTATTGTGATACAGAAAATTATATTTTGTGTAAGATTTTTCCAAATATAAAAAAACGTTTTTCCCACATACAACATATTCATTCTACTGTGACATGTGCTTATATTCGCATTATTTAGTTCCAGTGATGAGGAAGAGCAACCTAAAAAAGCACCACAAGTAAATGGCAAACTTCCTGCTGCTAAAAAACAGGACTCGTCTGACTCTGACAGCTCAGAAGATGAAAAGCCTGCGGTAAGTACTTTTTGGTTCTTTCCTGATGTTTTTTGAAATACAGATTTTTGTTATCTGTCAAAACTATATTATCTCAGCTTCTTTGTGACAGAATATAATATTCCATTAGAAACATGGCATATAAAAATTACCATCGCGACGCATAGGTAATTAAAACTCAAGCAACAGTTCTATTGTAAAAAGTCTTGAGATCAAATATGATGTAAACACAAATCAGTTAATTTATTCAGTACTCATCTGGTGAAGCATCAAAGTTGTGTAAATGCATTCAGAGAATGCCCCCATAGACAGACACATTTACGAAAGACTTATACATTAATAGCTTTTAATTATTAAGCTTTTATTTTTTTGATATAAAAAGTAGCCCATGTCACCTTCTGTTGTTCAAACTGTCCATGCTCAACCACATTAAATTAATTACCAGTGTAAAACATTTGTATACTAAGCACCACACAAGTCGGCAGATGAGAAGTTAGCCGCAGATAACACTTCACCGTGATTCGCTAATTATGCGCATGTGTGCACAACGCCGACGCCGCGTGGCGTAGTGTTGAGCACGGGTTTAGGGAGCGCGCGGAAGGCATGAGGTTGGCGGGCGGGTGTGCCCCGGCGTCTCTCTCTGGCTCCCGCGCATACTTATATTTCGGCTTTTGCGCAGCGTTCTGCGCTTATCTCCCCATCCGCTGACTTATCCGCTGGCGCTTAGTAAATAACCATGATGAGAAAACACTTAATGAATTCTATGATTTTATTAATCATTTTCGTCACTACCTCTGAACACTTAATAGTCAAAATACACGTAAGGCATTGGAAACCATTTTTGAAAAATTGTTTTTTGCAGGCTAAAACCCCAGCACAAAATACTAAGGCTGCACCACAGGTACTTAAATTTTTATTTATAACTTTATAACTCGTCTATTAAAATGATGTAACATTGTAAATAATGAACTCTCTATGATTTCATAAATCTTATTCGTCACTACCTCTGACTTATGATCTTCATTACTGCTGACTTACACCCTGTTGCCTTGTCTAATTATTAATTCAATTCCAGGGTAAAAAACCAGTTCCTGCGACTCCAGCTAAAAAGGCAGAATCGTCAGATTCAGACAGCGACAGCAGTGACAATGCTACATCGCAGCCCAAGAAACAGCCAGTGAAGCCTGCTGCTAAAGCTACACCAAAACCAGTAGCCAAGAAACAAGAGTCATCTTCAGATGATAGCAGCGAAGATGAAGCACCAAAGAAGCCCCCTCCACAAAAACAACAGCCTGCTAAACCCCCAGCCAAGAAGGCGGAATCATCAGACAGTGATGATAGCAGTGAAGATGAAAAACCCAAGGCAGCACAGAAAACACCAGCCAAAGCGGCTGCCCCTGTACCTAAAGCTACACCGGCTAAGAAGGCTGAATCATCAGATAGCGATGATTCTAGTGATGATGATGCAGCTAAGAAACCTGCTCCCAAAGCACAACAGAAGACACCGGCCAAACCTGCAGTTAAAGCCACCCCTGCAAAGAAAGCTGATTCATCAGATAGTGATGATTCTAGTGATGATGATACAGCCAAGAAACCAGCTCCCAAGCCAGTAGCCAAGCCCACCCCTGCTAAAAAAAAGGAATCTTCATCAGATGACAGCGATAGTGATGATGACAAGCCTGCACCCAAAACCCCCGCCAAGCCAGTTGCTAAGGCTACTCCCGCTAAACCCACTCCTGCAAAGAAACAGGACTCTTCATCAGATGACAGTGATGATGAACCTAAGAAAGCACCTCCAAAAGCCGCTGCTAAACCACCAGCTAAGGCTCAACCGGCCAAGAAGCAGGATTCTTCATCAGATGATAGTAGTGAAGATGAAAAACCAAAACAAAAACCAGCTCCTAAACAGACTCCCGCCAAGGCTGCACCTGCCAAAAAGCAGGAGTCATCGGAAGACAGTGAGGATAGTAGTGACGATGACAATAAAACTCCCGCCAAAGCCTTACAGAAACCCCAGCCCACTCCAGTTAAATCAGTTATGACAAAAGCAACAAAAAAAGATTCATCATCAGACGATAGTGATGATAGTGAAGATGAAGCTCCAAAACCAGCTCAAAAAGCTACACCCAAGGCCACACCGAAGCCTGCTAAGAAAGCAGCTTCTTCAGATGATGATTCTAGCGACGACTCAAATGAAGACGCACCACCTGCAAAAATTGCAAAGACAGCTGATGAGGTAATTTTTATTCTTTGACAAAGACTCAAAAATTGCACAGTTTAGTATTATGGATCATCCATAATTGATTTCCAGAAAGTATATGACTTAGGACTTCAAATGATCATTCTCAGAGTAATGTAATATTCTCATTCAATATTCTAAATTAGTTTTTAAAACAGTTGATAAAATATACTAAAATATGACAATAACATCACTATTGTTAAAAAATTATAGGAAAAATTATAAAAATGTAATGTTAAATTAATTAACTTTCAGTCCAATGAAAATGGTTTCCAAGGAGGGAGGAAAAGGAAAGCCTCAGGTGATGATGCTGGCCCAGCCAAGAAGCCGTACAGCAATTTTGTAAAGGTATGTTTTCAGTGATGTATCTGTCAACATCAAACCTAACATTTTGAACAGAACAATCTTCAAACCGTTTAGAAACTGATCATTGTATACTAAACAGTTTGATTTATAAGTTCAATACCTTTCATAGATGCATGTAGTTAGTATTTCAAAAATTACGAGGCGTATCCTCTTTTCTCCCCTTACCGGGGACGATGGCACTTGATTTGTGTCATCTGGCCCGGTTAATTTATCACCGGGCCAGTTAAAACTTTTCTTTCCCATGTGGCCCGGCGCCAGGCCAAGTCACCGGGCCAGATTGGATACACTCATTCATTATTATGATCATATATTTATTATTTTAAGCTTAGACACATTTTGTTCAATGCTAATTAGTGTTGCCTTCATGAGCACTAAAATGTGTTCACATGAAGGGGAACCAGCAACCTGATTCTGCATAGACTATTTCTAATATCAAATATTTTTATTTCTGTGAATTTCGTTCAAAGAATTTGTTTTAACAGTAAAATTAAGTTAAAACTAATAATAAACTGAATGTAAGTTAAGTCATTTAAAAAATGAATATATAACACACAAAATTTTTGAAATAAAACTTATCATAGAGCATGTTATGCACATGCGTTTTTATACAGAATCACACTACTGTTAATATTATTCATACTATCAGCAGTTATTAATCACATCGGTTCTTGTGTTCTTTTACAATTTCATTCATGTTTTATTATTTAATTTTAAATGTCCACTTTTAGGGCACCAATATGGTCTCCACACCCAATGATAAGACTGACAAATCAAAACCTGTTCCATTCCGTCGAGTGGTCGATGAAAATGTGGAAGTGGACCCTAGACTTAAGGACAACTCATTCGACGCCAAGGTAAATGCCCAAAAACTGCGAAGCCAAGGCAACTCCATGTATCACCAGTAATGGTACCAAGTAACTCGCGTAATATGGCATTCGTGGTTCACAATTTCGGGCATTTACTATTAGCGGTCCTTACATAGGGTTGTCTTGGTGTTTATAATATTAGTGAATCTCTCCATCAGGAGGGCGAAAACCAGGACGAAGAGGAAGAAGAAGGAGAAGGCAACAATTCCGGCGGTTGGGGCAACCGCGGCCGCGGCGGCCGGGGTAGGGGGTTCAACGATAGGGGACGAGGGTTCAATGACAGAGGCAGGGGGGGTTTCAGGGGAGGTCGCGACGGTAACGATAGAGGTGGACGAGGTGGCAGAGGAGGCTTCAACGACCGAGGCGGGAGGGGGGGCCGAGGCGGGTTCGACCGGGGCGGGCGAGGTGGGTTCGACCGGGGGGGGCGCGGGGACCGGCGCGGAGGGCGCGGGTTCGGACGCGGCGGCGACCGCGGCGGTCGCGGGGGGGACCGGGGCGGGCGCGGGGACCGACACTCGTGGGGCGGGGACCGCGGCGGATTCAACAAGGGATTCAATGACAGAAATAGTTTCGGAGGGGACAATCAAAACAAAAAAATAACATTCGATTAAGTGGTAAGTTTATACATTATGATTTTTTATTACAATTTAGAGGCCGAATCAAACTTAAATGGCGTATGTGAACACGAGGCGAGTCGTTGCGGAGTAGTAAAGTTATAATGGGTGCGGTGGGGATTTGCATAGCTTGTAGCTAACTTCACAGAAGCCATTAAGCTTGATTTGGCCTATACCACATATACATCATATTCGGCGCAATCTGAACAATAGAGCTGAACAGCTTGCGCCAATTAACTAGAACTAAGATGGCGCATTCTGCGCATCCATAGTGCAAAGGAATTCCTTCCTTTGAGTGTTCGCAGTCGCTACAGCGCTGTGAAGCAATCGCCTCCCGCCTTCCAAATAAACTTAAAAATGCAATTACGCATAAGTTTCACTTACGTGGCTGTGATAAGCTATATATTAGCTACCTTAAAGTCTTAATAGTACAATAGTATTGTTATAAACTTATAACACTATACCTATACCTTTACGTGACATGATGACTAAAAAATGTAATTAGTTTATTTAGTCAATTAAACAAAAATTGACGAAGACATAGCCCGTTAAAGTTCCGCGTGACGCCACGAGTGCACTAAAAATGTACGGACTATGGTCGCACTAATGACGTCACGAGCCCCCACTCCTAAACTTTGACAAGGTTTGTCTTTGTTATTTATTTTTGATTGTCAAAAGAGAAAAATATGTGTTCAATATTTTTTTAATAATCTATTTAACGGATTAATAAATGATGAATGATTTAAAGGATAAATGATATTTTTAACCAGTCATCATGCCTATTAAAACCATCACGCCCATTGGAGGTTTAGGTGGTGCCATATAATATAAACCTTCCTATACCCGCGTTGGTCTGTGAGACCGACGAAATATTATTTCGCATTTATTTATGTTCAAACAATGCACCGACTTTGAGCTTTTTGCTAGCTGCCTCATTTGTTGATAGCTTCACTTCAGTATGCTTAACAAGCTTGTGCAAGTACGGCATGTGGGTGCATTTGGCGCCAATCGGTCCGTGAGACCGACGCGGGGTATACGTGCAACAAAAAGTGTGTATGAAAGAAATGTTTGTATGGATTATACATTAATTGGATTTTTACTGTCTAAAATCTTGATAGCTACACCTCGAGTCTCAACTCATAAGGTACTAAACTGATTTTTAGGAGTAAATATTTTAGTTGGTTTTTTCTACACTTGAACAAAAATTTGATATTTTTAAAGCTATTACGCGAAGTCTGATAGTAAAATAATAAATTATTTATATGATTAAATAAATTTATTTTGTTATTGGATCATATAGCAACCGGAAACAATGTTAACTATATAGCTTCTATGTACTGCTAATAATAAAAAAATAAGGTCCCGAAGTTACGGTCTGTGACACCGTGCGCGGTTATAGGTTTTACAAAATTTGACGCGGGTATAGGAAGGTTAATATCCACAATAATGACCAACTCAGACATTTATTATTTTGCAGAGTGGAGCCCGCGGTTCTTGGGGTGACCGAGCGAACCAAGACTTGAAGCACACACGCGGCAAGTCATTCAAACATGAGAAAACGAAAAAGAAACGCGGTTCGTACCGTGGCGGCGCCATCGACACGGGTGTCCATTCCATCAAATTCGACGATTGAGTGGTCTCCCCATATCTTTAATTATTTGTTTTCGCATTTGTTGAAATAAATCAGCAGCTCTTGTCAATGTATGCATCTATACTGCATTCCTCGGTTACAGTATTGTACATAGTAACAATAGATACATACATCATTTATTTTTATACAGTTTTATCTGTAGTTTTGACTGTTCTAGTTGTTTTAGTTTTAAGACTTTCGAGCTTCTAACTGGGAGGAAGCAATGACATTCAGTTTATAACATGGATTTTCAGAGTGATATTCAATAATATTTTCCTATCAACAGAAGATATTTAAATAGGGTGCTATATTAAATAATGTGTATCCATTGATTAGTTGGAGAATCAAATTTACTGGCACTTCCTTCAGGCTAGGTGCTCGACACAGTAAACTAACATGCTATTTTATTGAACTATTTCTTTGATTATAATAATATTATACAGAACACAATATTATCATAGTTCAGGCATGATTTAAATATCATTTCAACACAATAAGTGTTGACTATCTTTGATTGCAATGCACTATAATATTATTGACAATAAATCCCTAGTATCTTTTACATGAAGAATGTACTAAATGTACCTAATTTTCTTTTTGGATTTAAAATATAATTGCCCCCTGTGTAAATAGAAATAATGAAAGGTTACTGAAGTAAGTTTTGTGTAAATAAATTATTATAAGGATGTGAAGTCTAATTTCTTAAAAAAAATTTAAACATGTTTAAGGAACTTTTTAGTTTTAAGATTTATTAAATAAATGTAAGCCAACTTATATTTTAGAATAAATTGCTACCCAGTATTTGCCATATTCTTTCATTCAATCTGTTTGAAGCATTAGCTAGGAAAGCTCGGTAAAAACGCTCTGAAATCGGGCAAGAACCTGGATGATAAAAGATAACCTTTCTGGCGCACTTGGACTACCGATGCATGGACGTAATATTATTATTACAGAGACCATCTTCGATGCATAGGGTCTCCGTGTGGTTCGTTTCCCAGTCGGGCAGATATTTGGATGGTGAATTTATCTACTTGTTCTGGGTTAGGGTATTAGTAGTCTTTATGTCCCATGGCTCGTTCGACAAGCCGGGCTAGCACACGCACCACGACAATTTTATCGAAGCTCAATGAGACAGCTACATGGTGAAGTATATATGTATTTAGGCCACTAGAACTTATTGATGTATGGAAAAGCGTTATATGCCTAATTAAATAGTGCAATCTACAAAAAAAAGAATTTAGTAGTTATCACCACAGAACTAGCTCTCTTCTGTGGTTACCACCATAGCTTATTACTACCACAAACTAAAGTCTAAAGAGATATTAGTACTAAATGCCTATACTGTTGAAGACATTTATTACTCCCAGATTTTCCACTTTCCTTTCTCTAACGATTAAATACACTCCTACATGTCTTTTAGAGATATGTAATAGTCAATGTCTGATGTACAATATATCAGTCTTCGTGTCGGTGACTTTATACTATGGGGCCAACCCAAAAGAAATCAGCTGTCCCAAACAAAATTGCAACTCGGAATCGACAAAATGTATGAAACAGCATTCATTAATTTATTGAAACAGCTGATTTATTCCTACAGTTTCTGGGTTGGCCCCATAGTAAAATTTGCACATAAAGCGTTCCATAGACTGCAGCTAAGGCGCGGGACAAATACAAGTGGCGGTGGCGCGGCGCCCCTTCTATGATATTTCATACAAAATGTATAGAAGTGGCGTGGCGCCACACAAACAGAGAAGGCGCGGCGCGGGCGCCGCTTTCTCGCCCTCGGCGCACCCGCAGTTACTAGTGGCATGCCGCACAGTGGACCAAGAAACAATTCGAGACGATATTGAATTTAACTGGCCCATACTTGGCTCGCTTTTATCATATAGACAAAAATATGACGAATCACGAAAAAATACTGAAAAAAATCCAGACGCTTTAGAAAAAAAGCAAAACATTTATCATTATCGCAGGCCTGGCAACCCATGATTTGAATTTTCCGCCATCTAGTGTACCTGGAGAATGAAAAAGTTAATTTCAGCGTTGCCGCTTTGTGAGAAATCACCCGAATCACGGGGAATTTTAACTCGATTGGTAGTTGAATTTAATCGCAGGGATTTTTATATTATTTTATCGATCATGAGGCATTATTATGATAAATGATCAAGGGTCTTCATGCTAAATATGAGTGTCGTAGTATGATTTGATAAATAGTTTTGTCGCGAATATCTAAGGAATTTCGCGAAAACACGCATAATTGTTGATTAGATGAGCTACGATATTTTTCAATCTTAGTGATTTCGAAAACACAATGTAGGTATCAAATCATCCTACTACATTATATTACTATTTGTTATTGGAGAATTTCGCCTCATTTTTCTGGGAACTAAGAAAATAGAAACTGGTAATACTGTTTACGGTTTGCTATTGTTTTATCTCATTCGGCTTCAAATGTACGAATGCATTGTGATATCTTTGCCTTTGCGACAATTCGATTCTTATTATTTACGACATGGTTACGATAATGGACTTCGATGTATTACAAACCTGACAGATCTGGCGATGACTTTTTTGGACAACCGTGACATTTAAATCTGCAGATTTTGAATCTTGTTGCCTCAGAATAAGGAAAAACAGTAGAAGTGACATAAAGTAAAAAAGTTGTGATGCATGATTCCACAAACATGGCGTCGAAAATCTATAGAAACTGCTATGTAATCTAGACACAAATGACACTTGAACTGCTGATCAAATGTCAAATTTGATTTCACAAATATGGTGGACAAACTTCAAACGTCTCCTAGGTAGGGCTTTTATTTTGAACCTTATTCTCATAGCAATAATGCCACGTTATTTCAAACACCGTCCCAATGCTTGTTGCCGATTGACTCCTTTCTTACATCCATGATCCACAACATGGTGGATGACTTTAATGGCGGTTAATATGGCAATAACGTAAAACAAAAAAAATTGTTTGCTTTTTAACTGACTGTTCGATTAAGAAACATTATGCCTCATCGAATTAAGCTGATTTTTCTCCCTATTATAGTTCATAGCCCGTCATTGAGCCAAAGTCCCATACAAAAAAGAACATGTCCTTTCTAATCATTAATCTTGTATAATTAAAAATTGACATTAGGATAGGCCAAGTTATAATAATACGTCGTGAATTAATAAAAAAATCTTGAAATCAGTTTGCCTAGACGTTTTACAATTTTAATTTGGTTATAAACATAACAAACTTGCTTAACATGTTATTTTAAAATTATCAGTAGTCAATGTTCTAGATAAATATGCATTTCCCGAAATGTAATTTTTTTCTAGGTCATAATTATCTTACTTATTTAATTTATTTATCTATTTGGACATAATTGTATTAAAACATTGTGGTGATATATTATACACGTCTTCAAAATTATCTGGATAGTATTAAACCTTCCATTTGAATGAAAAATCTATGTTCCTGTCCTCAAACGGATCCACTGTGTTCGCCCGCGCCTCGCCATTTCGACACCGCTTCGCGCGTTTCTTTCGCGCTGCTACGGCGCCTCGCCCGTGCGCGCCCGCGTCGCACCCGCGCCGCGCCTCCGCCACACGCCACATGTATTTGTCCCGCGCCTTCGCCTTAGTGTTTACAAAGAATCCCGCATACAACCACGGTCACGGCTGCGGCCTAGTCATCCAGAAATCACAGATCTTGATTTAAAAATAGGCTCTGTGATTAATCGAACACTAGGCCCTTAGAGTATACATAACTATACTTTAGTTATGTATACTCTAAGCCTTTCAGCATCATCATGTACAATGGACACTCTGGAAAATGAAGCATTTTGAGGTGAAGATGTGAAGCTAAGAAAAAAATCAGCTTATGACTGTCGAAGATCATTTAATTGTCAATGTCTTGAAATTCGAGAAGTAGGTAAAATTCAAAATGTTTTGATTGTTTTGAAGAGGTTTTGAATCAATTTTATTTTTTTCCTTGCATGTTTGAATTTAAAACACTATTTCATGTAGTAATGATTGTGGACTTCTACTGATTTAGTGAAGAAATAAATACAAAGCTACTTTGAGACTTCAATAATGTTTAGTCAAATGAGAACTGTGTCAATGGTGTGTCGTAGATCGTATAAAAATTTTGGACACAAAAATGAACAGATACCAGGAGTTACTACGTTATGGCATGGCTTTCTCACCTTTACATTTCTAGGAATGTGTCTTAACTGGGATCAGTAAGTACAGTCAGTATACCTACTTAGGTTAGCATTTATCACCAGCATCTTTTAATGGGTTATTCTCTACTGGAATTTGGGTAAGTGACAAAACCAGCACCATCAGAGCGAGCTAACAGAAGTTGAATTTCTTCATACAAAACTAGCTTCTTATATAGCATGAACATTGCCAGGTCTTAATTTAGTTTTTGGAGGGAGGTGGGTCCATTAACCGCCCCTGGCTACGCCCATCATGCTACAAATAGACTATATTTGTAAAGCAAAAAAACATATGTATTATCTTTTAATTTTCAGAATAGGAAGATGGGTCTTTGGAGAAGACACAAGTAAAAAGAAAGAATTAGACTGGGATACCGATGAAGGCAGCTGATGACCACAGGAAAAACAATAACAATTACTTAGGTAAATATTACTACATAGTTGCTTAATTTATTATAGATTCTGTATCACATATTTTGGTTTCAATTGATGGCTATCCTGTTCTTGAACCTCATTATTTTAAAGTTGCAAATAACTTTTTTTTATTACAAATAGGTTTGCGTTTGACTACATACTGCCTGATTTTGAGCAGATATGCGGTCTAGGTTGTAGCATGCTTACCTAGAAGATACCTATTTACTCGGGATTTGAAGACTCCACATTGTACTTTAGTTACTTTTTACTTTACTTACTTTATATCTAAGTAAGGAGAAACAATATTGGGCTTAAAGGTTTGTGAAGGTAATATTTATTAGATAAGATAATATTTATGGTCATCAAGTAAATCTCTTATTACATCATTAAATATAATTACGATTACTATAATGTACTCGTCAGTTAATACATTTGAGAAAATACTTAATTAATTAATTAGTAAAAAGGGTAGGGTAGGGTCCACCAACATGCATTTGGCCAGTGTGGTGGATAGGGCCTAAGCTTCCTTTGTGGGTAGTAGTGGACTAATGAAGCTGGAACTGTACAGAAGGGAGGGTAGCCCTAACATCATCTTTAATTTTACATACTCTTGTTATAGAAATATAGATAGTGACATTGTAATTAGGTACCTATTTGAAAATATCTGTAGAAGACATCTGATGGTTTGTAAATCTGTCAACCTGAATAGGATTGGACCAATATGGCTCAATCACCCTTTGTTGGTACTGAATTTTCCCTTTTTAAAAGTTTACTGCTGAACATGGGCCGTTCAGCAGTAAACTTTTAAAAAGGGAAAATTCAGTACCTATGTGAATAGAGGGCATGTAGACCAAAACATAGTTTGTTTGGTACTTGTAAATACTACCATGATGAATATATTGTTATAAAAATACAACTTTATAAAATACAAGCTTTTTAGATCCTGGATATCATGTAGCAGCAGAGTGCTAGCCAAGATAAGTAAAACGAGCCCAAGCATGACGGGTCTATCATGTTTAGTACAGGAGTTCCTATGGCCACCTTCCGACTCCATCATCAGATCAGCCCCATGGTACCATATTATTGCATTGTCACGCGATATACATATGCGTGCAAAATTTCAGCTCAATCGGAAACCAGGAAGTTTTACTTGCAAGATTCCACCCAAACTTACATACATACATAGGTTCATCCATTGCAAGTTAATTAAAAGCTTGTAAAAATAGAAGTAAGTAACTTTATTGATAAAATCTTATTCTTGAGTTAGACTATGTTTCATGTTTTTTTATATCTGTACAAGAATCATCTACTGGGGACTTGGGAAACTACTAACTAAACAGTACAGGATAAAATAAAACAACTATTAGAAAATAAAATACTTTATTAAGCTCACATATTTTATGTGTATAAGCTAATTGGGATAGTCTAAATAAATATTTCTTAAACTTAAGATTATTGTCAACAGTAAATATAAAAAAAAAAATGATATTCATCAGTTTCTTATTCTACATGGTAATACAGTAGTATAAAAAATTATTTAAAACACAAATAATTCTTAATATGATTATTTTTTTGTTATAATAGATATAAATAATTACACGAATGATAATAATTGTAATGATTACATGTTTTAAGTCATATTTCACAGTAACAGATATGTTGGTGCACCAAACGGTAGTAAACCTATCCAGGTATCTTTGATATCCTTTCAATAATAATGTTTAGGTACTGTTAATGTTAGTTCACTGCAACATTCCGAAAGCTGTGTACAAAGCCTTACTGTTTACATTAGAGGGAAACAAAAGGTGAAGGCTTCTACACATAACATGATCTGATTTTATGAGTAATAGATAACCAAATATTCAATTTGTGAGAGTATAATAAACAATTAAGAACTACTGTTCTATTTTTTTAATGAGATATATTTGGGACATCCTTTACACAAAAATCACATTATGCATTTTTGTAGAGCCCTAAGTATCACGATATTGCCAGCAGTTTTGTAGAAAAAGCTCCAAATTGTTAATTTAATATTAGACAGGGGTTAAAATACTATTTACATCATGTTTAATTTTCAAAGGCATTACAAAAATGTATCAAATACACTGTAATAATCATAATCCCAGAACAATTACTCAATGACTAGTTCACTACGCAATTATGCAAACATTTTCGATCAAATTTTCACTGTATTCATTTTTTATTTCCTAAACAATTTTGCTTAACATACTGATAAACGAGATTGTATATAATTAATAACAAACAAAGGATTGCAGCATGATAATGTATTGGCATGTTGTAGATAGCACTCAGAACTCCGGTATTCTTTTTATTGACACTGTTTATCTTCTTTCCTTTCTTATCATATTTATCCTCATAAGATTTAGGTTCATAGTTTACATTTTCGATTCTACTGATAGGTTCTTCTTTGCGGTAACTTGTGGACTCTTGTGTCTCTATGGTTCTGCCAGCCGTGTGTGTATTGGTTTCAAAGTGATAAGTTTTCTCTTCATATAGGTGACTGGCATGTTTACTTTCCACTCTCTCTCCGAACTCTTTTGTAATTGCCGGTGACGGAGTTTTACGACCTAAACAGACGTCGAGGCTCTCCTGCAAATATGTATCGATCTTCGACAGTTGCTCTGAGACTAAAATATTCGCTAGTGGACTGTGACCTCTAAACACAGGATCAATGGTATTAGCACTCTCACTAGGAGCTCTGATGACTAGCTCGAACATTTTGAGACTTTCACTTGGTGCTCTAAATGCTGGCTCCACTGTTTTACCTTCACTAGGAGCTCTGAAAACTGGCTCAACAACGTTCAAACCCTCACTAGGTGCTCTGAATACTGGCTCAGCAATATTCAAACCCTCACTTGGTGCTCTGAAAATTGGATCAGGGATGTTAAAACTTCCTTCTCTAGGAGCGTATACTGGCTTGACTGTATCTAGTCTCTCTGACACTTCCTTTTTAAAATCAGATATGAGATCTTCAGAAAATCTGGTCGACTCCACTTTAGTTTCGATCGAGTTATCGATTTTTTCATTGCATAATATTGATTTAAGAGGACTATCAGTGTCATAAAGTTTCTCCTTGCATAACGAGTTAACTATTTTGTAACTCTGCAAGTCTTCGAAGTCGTTCTTGATGTATTCAACTGGAGTTTTAGATGGTGTCGATCTGAATTGGGAAGGCGTGAGAAGACGCGGATAGTCAAATTCGGACAGCACCGGCGTGAACTTGACTGTGATCACATCTTGGTTCGTCACCGTCTCAGTTTTGACTATATCGTCCACGTAGTTGTTTTCGTCTTGCACGTGAACAGCGCTCGGTGAGTCGGTGACGCCGTGATGTGTCGATCTGTGCACCCGATCGACGGTAACTTTGCTGAGCAGCTTACCGTCTGTGCTTCGTATGTCGGAAAACAACCCTCCCTCGAAGTGGAGGGGTGTTTCCAACTTCCTAGTTCTCTGTGGCGAAGGAGTTTTGATTGCTGGAGGGGTGATGGGAGAAGGGGACACAGGTCGGAAAGTGGTGGTAGAATAAACAGTGTCGGAGTTGTACATTATTTGTTGTGGGCTCCTAGCGGGCGTGAGTCTTGCAAAATGGTCGACCTCCCTTAGCGAAGAAACTCTGTCCTTCGAGGTTCTTTTTGCACACCTGAAATGATTAAATAAATTGCTAGTTAAATAAATTTTTCTTCAGTACGTTATCCTATCTAAAAAGTAGGTACTTTATTTATTACACATCTTAAAGTGAATTACATCGCTTCGATCTACATATGTGTGCAGCATGTGAAACAACTGATAATAAAGAAAAAAATATAAACCTTACATAAATAGAGCCGAATTGTAATTGGATTTTGTAAAATATTTACATTTTTTGGCCATTTAAATTTTAAAATTTACATCATTTTTGTGTATCAAATCAAAATCCTTTTCGTAATAAGGCTTAATTACATTTCAATGTGATATATATTATATTCTTATCATTTAAAACACACATACAGCACAATAAAACATTAATTAAGTAAACACATATTCAACACAATAACAAATAATATAGAAACAATAATATACATAAAATAGCCAAAACTACAAAAACTTTGAACGAATAAAATGAAATGTTAGAGCAAATTCTACAAGCAAAATAATTTTGAAACAAAAAACTATCTGGTGCACGCATTTTGTACTACTAATAAATAGATACTTCCTGAATTTTGGGAAGTTTGAAAATGATTTCGAACATATGGAAATATAATAAAATAATTATGTACATAATTTATTTGTTAATATTTCAATGTTTATTAAGATATGGGACACACTTTAGAGGATCACACACGGTGTTATTTGGGGTAAACATTATCACAGTAGTGTGGCAGCGTATGACGAGGAACGTACTAATGCGTTGAATGTAAACTATATCGTCAATGTAGTGCATTTTTCTCTTTGTATGAATAATTTACCGACATGAATTAAAAAAGATAGATGTTATAAATGCAAGGAGTCGCGAGCACTTTCGATAAAACTCAATCAGATATCACGCTTGGGGAACATAATGCAAATAATGAAAAAATAATTAATCTACGAAATATTTACACTTGCGTTTCAGAAAATTATAACTCATAACAACAGCGCATGTATATCATTGATGATTGGAAAATAAAATAATATGCAATGTTCTGTAGTTTGTTATAAGGAAAATATAAACACAATGCGTCATCAAATAAGTAGGTCAATTTGAGCAAAAATCGCAATGGATTTAGGATAGACTATATTCGTTAGAAAGGCTTGTCACAAAATTTGTCTGCCACCGTGGCGTTTTGACTATTTTATGTTTATTCTTAGTTACGAAACACGCGTTCAGTTGGAACAAGTCGTGTTTTAGTTGATTATTTAGTAGGGTCTCATCATACGCACCGTGCAGTTGAAGCACTGACTGTGGTAGTTATTGTTGAGCGCCTCGACCCACCTGTCTCCCGCCTCTACGGGGAAACCGCAGGCGAAACATTTTGTCGTGAACAGCTCGTTCCAATCTGAAATTCACAGGCAGGTTCACGTTATTTAATAATATATACTTAATAATTCTCTGACTAAAATATGATAACCGACTTCAAACAATTTTGTACTGATGTAGTACCTTGCGAGACACCAAACAAAATCTTTCAAGTCCATTTGAATTTGAAAAAGTTGATGGAATTATTAATACATTTAAAAACAATAAATTAGGTAATGTAAATGGCAACGACATAACATGACGAGAAACGCAAAAATCACGTATATCATGTACAAAATATTTTTGCGTCCTCAAAAATTCTAGGAAACTCCTTTTTGGAAAAAAATCGTAATACCTTAAAAATGCTGTATCAAAAATTACCTGATTCACAGTATGGCAGACCATCTTCAAGGAAGAAGGGATTGTTACCGAACAGCTTTCCACAGTACACACAGCTGAAGCACTCAGGGTGGAAGTGCTTGCCAATGGCATTTAAACAATCCTGAAAACAAAAATCATTACATTGAAAGAATGACTTTGATGTAAAACCTGCTACTTTGATTTAACTGCTGGGTGATTAATCACTTACGCCTTTAATTTTAGCGTGGCATTTGTCGCATGCGGGCGCAATGTATTGTTCGAAACAGTATTCGCAGTACAGCTGACCGTTCTCTTCGACGAAACCGATGTCCTGCAGTGGTCTTCTACACGTTGCGTTTACGCAGATGAAGTGCTCCGGGCACCAGATGCGGCCCAGGGCGGTAATGAAGGGTCCTCTGTGTAACAGACGCACAGTTATATACGATTGCTAAGGAATATGAAGAGAAGAATGAAGAGTCAACGATAAAATAATTATTCCGTTATCATTGTCACAAAATAATTTAGAAATGCCAAATTGTATAAAACATTAATTTAAAAACGCATGCAAACATTAACTATTCACAAAACTTACTTGAAAATTTTTGGTGATGTATCTATTTAAATTAATGTTAAATGTTTCGTTACCTTGTGATAGCCTTGTCACACTTGTGGCATATCGGTGGATAAACACCGTCAGTCGTATTATCACCCGCTGTGCCTGAAGTCATTGTGCTTAGTGGCCTGGAGATGATGTGCGAGTCTCTCCTGCCGTCATCGTTCCTAATATTTTTCTTATGTCTTCGTCTTACGACTGTTTCTGATTCAGCATTATCTTCACTATCTTTACCGATACTGGTTTGTTTGTTATCTGTTGTGTCGGTGTCGATATTTTTTAAACTGTCACAATTTTGCTCAGATTTGGCCGATTTATAAGTGTATAGAGAATTATCGTGCAAACTGTTTGGTAGGTCGTTATTCTTTGATTGCTCTTCGTAAGTTGACTTCACATTTTTTGCAGGTTCATTAAAAAGTGGCTTTTCAAAATGATTGATCTTATTCCAGGATTTGCCGTCTAGTGTATTGCTGTTACCTCTATCGCCAAATTTAATTCCGTTTTCTGTGTGGTTATTTCCATTCGTTGAGTCTTTTTCAAACATTTTTCGTTTAGTCAATGTGTTGGAATATGTATTATCAAATTTAGAGTCTGTCTGCTTATTATCGTTATTAGATTTCATCCCATTTAGAAATGAAGCTTTCTCAAAGCCTGTTTTTTTTCTTAGAGTGTCAGAATAATAGCCTTCAGATTTATCTTTATTAGAATCTTCACTACTAGAATAGCCGCTTCCGCTGTGAGATTTGTCACCATTATTCAAAGACATAAAGCTACTGTTAAGATTTTTTGGAATATAATCTGATGGTTTTTTCGGAAGTGTTGAATTAAGAGGCTGTCCAATAGGAGTACTATGAGCATTGAATGTCGGAATTGGTGAACTTGGTATTGGTGGCGGCATTGGGACATTATTGATACTAGTATTAGCGGGATGGTTTATCATGATAGTTTCTTTAATTTTGTCTCCAATGCTCACTATAGACGGATCCGGAGCTTTATAAACACGGTCAATATTGGGGTTTGGAGCACGTTTTAGTGTGTTTTCTCGACTGCTTTCCTCAGAGGATAAACTGTCAGAATTTAAGGGATGCTTAGTAACGACAGTATCTTGTATTTTATCGGCCATTGATTGTATGTGATCACCTGGTTTGATTTTTCTTTGAATACCAATTTCGTAACCATTTAACGCCATCTTCGCCATTTTTCTTATTAATCTCTCCTCCGCTGGACTCTTGAATTCTTGCTTGTGCGGACTGCCTGTAGTCGTTATTTCGTTAGCTGTTAGATAAAAAAACACAAATGAACAAACATGCTAATTACATTAGTCTGAGCTAACGAGCTACACTATTACTAGGTGTTATTTTGATCACGCGTCAATTCTTGATATTTAATAAGTATTACAAATTCAGCCACTCGGTAACACCATGCAACAATCAAACAACACCGATCTGAAGTCATCTCGTAGTCACCTAATATTCCCATTGCAGGAACCGCAAAGAGGTACGCGAGAGCCAGGCACTGCAGCTTTATTCAGTACTCCTCGTCCTCGTTTCGGAGCCGATGATACTCCAAAAGTTTTGCCACGAGCGGCAGCTCCTACACTCGAACCTGTCGATGGGGTAGGATCACACGCTGGACCTTGGTTAGCACCAGAAATCGAAGGCTTTGGTTGATAATCTTCTAGTTTTTTACTGGCGGTTGCAACATTTTCATTAGTAAGGTTAACTGATGAACCCTGGGAAGTCGACAAACTCATGACAGGAGGCGGAAAAACTTGTTTAGCATTAATGTTGGAAGGTCGAATGTTAGAATTCATTTGTTGAGAATTATAGTTAGATGAACCCCCCTTTCTTATCTCTACTACTTTGGCAGACTGTGTTCTTTCATATTCTTCAAAAGTTTTTCTGGTAGTCTGTACTGTAGTGTTTTCAAATTCTGATACATTTTGCGACTGCATTTGTCTTTGCCCGTAATTCTGTCGGTTCATAGAATCTTCTCTAACTTGCATGTCACCTGTTCTGTAGTTTTCGCTTTTGAAACCGGTGTTTGAATACTTCTGTTCTTTCATTACAGAAGGTTGGTCCTGTGCCCAGCTTTTTACTCCAGTTTCATTATATACTCGTACATCCATGCCGGTTGGATCATATTGAGCCATTTCATGTTCTCTTCGTAAATTTGATGTCGCTTGAGATAGTAATGTTTGATTTGGTTGTCTCTGAGGAGTGCTTTCCTTTATGCGAGGTGCTTGAGCTTTTAAGGGATTTGGTGGAGGACCTTGTGCTGGAGAGCGTGACCTTGGCTTAGGTGTTGGAGACCGACTAACTTCTGGACTCGATGGTTCAAATAGATGACTTTCAGGTGCCAAATGTTCCACGGTCACTAAGTTCATTTGATAGTGGGGAATTATTGGCGCGGGTTTATTTATCATACTGGGAGTAGTTGGTCTACTACGAACAGGTGATGCTCTCAAAAAAGTTTCATCTGACACTGGCTGGAAGGTCATCGAAATAGGAGTACTTTTTGGGCTTTGTTTTATAGCTGGCTGATATGTATTTTGTTGGAACATTGGTTGTTGGTATGACATTTGTTGATAAGAAGTTTGTTGAACAGGAGTTTTGATTTGAGGAACATTATATGATGGCACAGGTGTAGCATACGTTGGGTTGGGCTCTTGAGATTTACCTCTTATTTTAGATGGAGGGTTTGATGTTGGAGTAACAGGGCGTTGCAAGACTGCTGGAGCATTGCAAAGTTCAGGAGTAATGCCTCTTTGAGATGGCAACATTTCAAAGTTTTTCTGATAAGTGGGGATACTATCTGGTTTATGTAAGCCAGACTTTGATCTGACAGATACTGAGGATAAACTTTCTTTTTGGTCTAGTTGTTCGAAATAATTTTGGGCATTTTTGACGGCTGAATATCCCTGCTTACTCATGCTACTAGAAGACATAGCAGAATGCATAGTTACAGATTCAGATAAACAAGTTTCTTGTTTTGAAGTTGTATGTTTGGCAAAACTTGATTTTAACTCATTAGAAATAGGAGGGAAATCGGTGAGCTTACAAAATTCTTCAGGCTGTGGAGGCGGAAATACTTGTTTTGCCACTGGTTTAAAGGCAGAAGATGCAGTAGACGTTTGAAACGTATTTTGGCTTGAGGAGAACTCGGATAAATCCTGATTGGACATTTGTGTAGTTTGTGTAGCAATTGGCCTAACTATTTCAGAGGATGTAGATAGCATTTGCATTGTCGAAGTGGAAGATGTTGTGGTGGAAGAAGTATAATGGCTTGCCTCGTATGGGGTATTTAAAGGTAAGGGACTAAACGGTCGTTCGGGGGCTATAGTTAGAGCATCTTTAAGTGATCCTCTTTCTATGGACGCAGAAAATATAGCAGTAGGTGTGAAGGGTCGATCAGGAGCAGTAGTTAAAGCGTCAACCATTGGAGAACCAGCCATTTGTCGCTGCGCTATGCCTTTGGGTTCTATATTTATTTTGAAATCAGGCGGTATGTACGGGGCAGTTTCTTGAGGCATTGGTACTGGTGCATCAGGCTTTTCAGGAGGGCTATATTGCTTTATGGGCGGTATCGGTGAAATCGGACGATTAGGTTGTTGCATGAACATTGAGTTTAGTGTTGGAGTAGATGCAGATGCATTTGTAGGAACTGTTTGTTTAGTATCAGCAATTTGTGTTTGCAGATTATTTGCTAACCCGACATTGTAATCATTAGTTTGAGGAATTTGTAAAGGCTGTTGTGGAGTAGGCAGCGGTGAGTACGGTCGATCTGGTGCTGTGGTTAAAGCTTCCATCATCGAGTGGTCTTTAAATTGATTTAAATTATTAATTTCAATTTGGGAAGTAGCTGAAGAATCGACAGTTTGTTTTTGAACAGTATTTTCTTTTGCTTCAGATTGATTGATTATGGTGGACATTTGAGTTGTATCAGAAACCATTTCGGATGTTGAGACCATCGTTTCAGAGCTTTGTTTAGTTTTATTCGCGATTTCTTGTGTCTTTTGTGCAATATTGTTATTTTTTTCATCAGCAGACATAGTTTTTCCTACATTAGTCGGTAAGTCATGACCCTGGTCTTCTGGCTCAGAATTGGTAGATTTTATACTTTGATTTCCAACTACTTCCACAAACTGCTCCTCTGATACTGTTTGATATTTTTTGAGTTCTTTTGTTTGAATAGCCTCCTCTTTTACAGTATTTTCCATTTTTATGGCTTCAGCAGGAAGGTGTTGAATAAATGGATCGGATTCAGTTTGGTAAACTGTCATGCTCTGACTCGCTGAAGATGACTCCTGGGAAAACGACTGGACAGTACAACTGCTTGTTTCCTGTACTGTTTGAGATTGATGACTTTGAATAATGGACTCAGATTTAGACGATTTTGCTGCCATGGAAGATAATGCATTTGATGTGCTTGAAATGTTTGAAGAAAATTCTTTTTGTTGTTGAGATGAAGAAGTCTGCATTTTAGATTGCTTTAAACTAGACATTTGAGCTGTCGGACCATTGTTCATATTATTTACTATTTCCGGTACTGAAACAGTTGGTATCGGACTAAGTTCGCGTTTAGACTGCTGCAAAGTGGAAGTTTGAGCAGTGGAACCATTGTTCATATTATTTACTATTTGCGGTACAGAAATAGTTGGTATCGGGCTGAGTTCACGCTTAGGCGGTTCATCTTCGAGGGGATTTTGTGGGGGCCACACGATGCTTTTCACATTTTGTGCTGTTAGTGAGTTATATTATCATTCGGTGGGTTACGAGTGGATGGTGGAAAGAATAGATGAAAAGATAATATTAGTGTTGTTGAAGAAAGCTGGTGCCATTTGATGTAAACAATTAATAAAAATAAAAAGATAAAGTTTAATAAAGCGAGAATGTTAGCGTTCGACCGATGGTCGACGTCGGATCAGTCGCGCTGCGTGACGCAACGCTCGGCAGATATTCGGTGCCAGGACGTGGGTTATTTTAATGTTGCGATTGACATTGGCTGCCGCGTAGCACATCACACTATGTCGTATTATTATGTACATTTCTCTGTAAATAAATAGCTGCAAAAGCCGAGCTGCGCTAATTTCTAAACACCTATTTATAAATTACCTTTAAAAAACGAAACTGGGGCCTCTGTTGAAAATAAACATATATCAATACCGATGTCTGATCTAAATGACTGAATTCACAACTGAGAACAATTTTGTCATCCAATTTTTGAAAATTTTCCGTTCTAGCCGTCGTCGTCGCGGACGGCCCAATGCTCAATTTCAATCACAGTTCACATTCGCTCTTTCATTCAACTAATCTTAACATAATCGGTAATAATATCATATACGTTCACATTCTAAATGCCTCATAACTGCACATCAAAGAATGTCGTGGATACGGTATAATACTTGAAATGAATGCGGCGAAAATGAAATTAAATGAAGGAGGTATTTATGAATGCTCGGTATGCGAGGGCTAGATGGCAAAGGTAACGCGCTTACTCGGAGCGAAGGGAGCGGCGGGTGCGGGCGCGGGCGGAGCGTAGGCAGAGGGCGCGGGCGCGGGCGGCGCGTAGGCCGCGGGTGCGGGTGCGGCTGGAGCGTAGGCCGCCGGGGCGGGCGCGGGGGCCGGCGCCGCCACGGGCCGCGCGGGCGACATGGGCGCCGACCGCGGTGACAGCGACGGGGAGTAAGCCGACCCGATAGACGAACCGAAAGGCTTCGGCCCCGACAAGTTGCTGTTAGGCTGTAAAACATTCAACATCACCATTAGCGCGCACCGTCACGAGCGTGAGCCGGTTGCTTCGTTGGAGATCGCGTGTTCGTTTGTTCTTTGCCTACCATTAAGCAAGTTACCAGTTAAAAGCAAGCCTATGAATGAAAAAGGATATTGGAAAATTTTTGAATTTCCTACACGATTCATTTGAGCATGATTAGCGATCACATTATGTCGGTTTAACATCGCTGTTTCGTCAACAGTAAAAATAGATTATTTATTGATACTTACGCTGAAGAGAGAAGACGATCCATTGGAGTAGTTGTTTGTGGCGAGCGGCGGCAACGGAGTGGAGTAGGTGTTGGTCGGAATCCTGCCACCGCTAGGTACATACAAATAGTTAAATTATATTTTTATGAATAAAATATATAAAAAATCGAATAAAATAACATACGAAGAACTACTCTAGAGAGGAATAATAAAAATATTTTTGATGCACTTGAGAACACTGGAGAGAAAAATGGAGATGAATTCTACATAATGTAATCTAGACGCACAAAGTGCGTCCAGCCAAAGTTCAAGGAATAGGTAAGGCGACGCACGTGTAGTATTACACGAACCGTTTCGTGCTACTTTTGACCCCTTCATATATAGTCACTATTAGACTATATACAAAATATAAATATTAACAAATAGATGAGATTTAAGGAACAAAGTAAATACAAGTTATAACAAAGGAGGAGTGAGGACTCACGGAGGCACGGTGACGGGATCCAGGTTGGGCGCGGGCGGGTTCTGGCGCGCCACGAGCTTGGCGTGGATGTCGCAGTACAGCTTGCCGTTCAGGTTGTAGTAGCCCTGGTTCTTCAACGACGAGCCGCAAGTCGAGCACTTGAAGCACTCCACGTGCAGGTTTTTGTCCTTGATGCGCACGAACACGCCGCTACACCAAACAACCACCATGTCAGCGTTTCATTTGTCTTTAAAGTTACTGTACATATGTCGATATTGAACTTGATGGTTTAGTTGTATTCAGTATGTATTCTGTGTAAGTGTACGTGTATCGTCTAGTTTCTAATCATGCTTCATTACTTACCTAAGGAATAACTCGTGCATATTCATCACTTCTGCCAGGCATATAATTACCGTGCTCATCTAATGAACAGCGAAGTGAAGACATGCTCAGTGAATATTAAAGAAGGCGTACATAGCATACTATACATCTGTATCGATATAATAAATGAATTATGAGTACATTCCGCTTATCTACGAATACGATGAAAAACGTGAACATAATAATGCGAAGTTTGTGTTAATGATGAGAAATGTGCACCGAATTTAGCACAGATATCGCTCATGTACACCAGTTATGTCCAACCGATGAAAGATAGTAATGATCGAGTTTATACCGTGCACAAAAGTAACATGTCGATATCTGCACCGCATCAGGAGCGGCTCCCGCCGCGCGCCGGCGGCGAACGTATTTACAAGCAGGCGCGGAGAGAACCGCAGCGAAAAGAACATCGAAACAAGTTTATCTACCACAAAAGAGAACCAGGCACAGGTCGACACGGTCGCAAACACGTCTAGGCATTCCGGGCGGCGCCTCTTACATAATGTAGCGGTTACAGTCGGAGCAATAGGGGGTGTCGTTGACGACGGGCAGCGATTCGCGCGGCTGCGAGTGCGCGGGCGCGCCGAGCGCCACGCGGCCGTCGGCCAGCACCCGGTGGCAGCCCACCGGGATGCTGGGCCGGTGCGCCGCCTCGGGCGCCAGCTGCTCGGGCGCGGGAGCGGGCGTCTGCGTGCCCGTGGAGGCGCGCGCCGCGGCCGCCGGCGCCGGCTCCACGCGCGGCGTGCGCGACCGCGAGCGGTGCGTGCGGTGCAGGCTGCACGGCGTGCCCGCGCGCGCCACGCTCGCTCGCGAGTAAAAGTGAGAAGGCTCTGCTGGCCCGCAACAAACGGTTATTTCATATTCTACACGAGGACTGGCATTCGGGGGGAGACACGAAACGAACAATCGGATCGGGGTCGGGGAACACAGATGTCGGGGCTGCAGGCGGGATCTCTGATGAACCTACGCGTCCTACGTATAGAAAAGTCGCGCATCACGAGTATCGAACCGGGCTCCGACCGCTAGAATGCCTAGTGCCAGTGTCGCCACCGTGTCGGGCCGGGCGGAGCGCGACTTACGTGATGAGTCGCTCGCACTCCTCACAAATGTTCTGTCCGACGGGCAGGCCGCCGGTGTTGTTGGTGGGCGCGTCGGGTCTCGTGACGGGCGCCTGCACGCTGCGGAGCCCGCTGGCGGGCGCTGGCGGCGCCGGCCCGTGCCCGTGCCCGTGCCCGTGCCCGCCCGCCTCGTGCGACACTATTGTACATCGCGGCATCGATCCGGTTAACCAATTTAGACAATAACGTTACATCATTTTATATGACTTCAAATCTAAAATAAATCACTGGCAAAAACGCATATTTGCAAAAGTATCGATTTCAAACTATCCTAACATACAGATGAGATATCATACAGATGGTGGTATATTTATAATGGTTTATCATAAATGTGTTGGAAGACAGGAGTATTATTAGATTTATTCTTCATGCTTCAATATAGACGAAAATATCGTAGAACGTCGATATTTGACATCATGAAGAGAGAGGATAAGGCAACATTTAACAGAGAAGGAATACATCATCCAGGACACGTACCTGGCTCAGGGTCGCTCTGCTCTTCCTGCAGGACCTTGAAAACTGCGCTCTTCTCCGCGTCATATGTCTTCTCGTTCTTCTTGAAGTTAACTCTGCGAAAACACGCCAATGTTGAAAAATAAGTAAATATCTACACAAGTAAAAAATTCAGAAAATATGCATGAATGCAAGAGTTGGCAGTTACTTAATTATAAGTATGTTTAAATTTTGTTTAAACGAATTAAACGGAATGTTAACTATTACTACATATTCGTATTCCTACAAAAATATTATAAAATATGGCGTTTAGGGTTATGAATTACGAGTATACTTACCTATACCTATCAAATCTACTTTTTCACAAAATATTAAACTGTTATCTAATACCAATACCATCTCATACTCCGGCATTGTAGATTAGACTTATTTTTGAACAGTATGTGCATAGCTTTTTGAAGGCTGCTTAGAACGCAAATTTCAGGTGTCGGTAAGACGCCGCCTGCAACAGACGGCGCGGGATTGGCGGATTTACGTATTTGCCGCCAGTAGGCTGTTGAATTGTGTTGAATGTTTTGTCTCTGTAGACTTTAGTTTAGGTATACCAATCTTGTATTTTTGTCAATTATAAAATTAATGGTCCGAAATTTGCCGTCCCCTAAAATCTGCCGCCCTAGGAAGCCTAGGGCGGCAGATTTTAACCTACTCAGTAGTACTTAGCCTGCTGGTAAATCCGCCACTGCTGTGCGGCGCACATCCCGTCATCGTGCCTAACTTCAGAGACGATTTACCTACATGTACTGTACCTTAGCAAAGAAAGTAGAGAGTACTCACCCCAAAGCTCCAGTGGCGAGGACCTCGGTCTGCGCGGAGAGCGTTTCGGCGATGGTCTTGTCGCTGTACATGTTGACGGGCGTGTTGTACTGCTTGTTCACGATGCTCTTCACAGAGTCGCTGCCGTTCATCTAGGTAACAACATTTTGTGCTCTTAATATAGGGTCACTGGGTAGAAGAAGTAATATGAAACGATTTTTCATAGTTGGACCAAGCTGATTAGGTATTCTAATTTGGCGTGGGCGATCTAGCTTAATTAGTGAAGCAGGCGCCCCGACGGAAACTAAAACTCGAGTCAATCAGAATCAAATGGTGCAGAACGGTTACGAAAAACTTGTTGAAGTGTTTATCACAAAAAAACTCTTTGAAAAAGAAATGATAATAGTAAAATATCAGACACGTATTTCATAATTTTAAACGAAACAATAAATTAAAAAGATAAAACGCATCAAAGTTCGAAAGTGGGGACGCGTATCGCCCGTTGTCAATACAATACAATTCATTTATTGGTAACTTCAGTTACATGTCATATAAAATAATAATAATAATTCACAATTCATGCCAACGTCTCCAACGTCTTGTCTCTACGTACAAGGAGCGCACGTGGAGCTAGAAGCTTCGTCACTTAAAACTTTAATGGGGACTTTATTAACCTTAAAGGTTGTTTGTCTAAATTATCTAAAGAAAAAATACGTACCAATAGTTTTTGATAATCTGACGTGTCTAATTATTTTTTGAGCAACCTGCCCTTTTGCTCAACTTACAATTGACACAAATATTTGCACTCATTCTTTCACCCTGGCAAACTTGACATAATTTTCCTCTATTTGTTCAAGTCACAGAGAAACAAGCTATGCTCAAGTAGATAGGTGCTTACGTATCCGAAAGGCTTAGCAACGTTGTTGTGTCCGGAGCCGAAAGCGCGCGACGGTTGGGACGTCGCCTTCAGGGAGGTGTTGGTGACCGGGGTCGGGGTGCCGCCCAGCGGCCGGGAGCCGGGCCGGGGCAGGCTGCCAGTGGGGGTCACGGCGGGCCTCCAGGTTCCGCCACCACTGCATCACAAAAATATATATTTTATTAGGTATACAGGGTCATTTCTAATCTATTAGCATCCTTTTAGGGGCTTATTCTGTACATCAAAACTAACAACTTTGGTTCTGCGACTTTTGTCAAAACTCAAAAAAAAAATTTGTTGTTCCATAGAAAAATATCGTTCACCCGCGACAAAATGTATGGAACAGCTGTTTTTTTTTAGTTCTGATAAAAGTTGCAGAACAAAAGTTGTTAGTTTTGATGTATAGAATAAGCCCCTAAAAGGATGCTAATTGATTAGAAATAACACTGTATACTAGCTTTTCCATCACCACCTACAAAGTGGACAGATGATCTCATCAAGACCGCGGGATCACGCTGAATGCAAGATTCCAACCAGGCTTATTGGAGATCCATAGGGTAAGCCAATGTCCAGCTGTGCACATCATATGGCTGATGGTTGGATAGATGACTAGCTTTTATCCGTGGCTTCCGAGAAAAAAAGTAGCTTAAGATACTTTCCGAACTTTAAAACTATAGGTACCTATTCATGTCGATAAATCAAGTTAATCCGTCACTCTATTGCTGCGTGACACAGTATTAAAAACACCAGACACACTTTCAAAATAAGTAAGGATTGCTGTTCCAAAAAAACTAGGGTTCCGTGCCCTTGTCAGTTTTGGACTAGATATTAATTATTTATTTACTAGGCACTAACACTCTTGAAACGCGAACGACAGGACTGTCTGCTAACGAAAATCTCTTTAGACTGCAAACACTAATACATTTTAAAGTGACTAATGACTGGCCATTAACGCCTAGTAGGTATTAGGTAATTACTGATAATGGACTGCATTCTTATTTTCCACTACGTATGAAATTTAACTGGTTTGTTTTGTCACCATTTACGTACCTACACTACAATGCTTGAGGTATTTCTTAAAATGCACACCCTAGAAGTTGCCGGTGATGTCATCGCGTCGCGACTCGCGACAAAACAATGCATCATGTAGGTACTAGGTAACCTACCCGTCCCGTTTGTTAGACTTTAATCGGTCGCTAATAGTGGGAGGAACAATACGTTCGTTTAATGCTAATAGCGAGATTCACATGAATGATCGATCCTTTGTACATTAAAAGTCTGTCTGAGTTTGGAAGGAAATCATAATCTGTTCATGCAGATCCCTATTCTTTTAAGTTAATTTGATTAGATTTTTGTAGGGTCTACAAAATATCCCTAAATGGGACCATTTCGAGAAAATCTACAAGTTGAAAAAAGAATCACAAAACGGCCTACAAATAGAGGAGACTTGAGAACTTTCCTGACAGGGTTGAATCGAAAGCCTCTTCCTTTTTGGAAGTATCTTGAAACGAAAATAAGAGAGCGGAACGATGTGCATAGCTGGGCAGAGCGTTGTAGTCCGTGACTTCACCATGAGAGCATGAATTCCATATTTGCGTAGCGAACAAAAAAACACAGTTCCAGGTGTTTTGTTTCTTCAGCTTTTGTGCAATGCAATTTAAGTATTTCTGATGGGCTTACGAACTAGGTACATCTCTCTTCTCTTCTAAGGCTCCGGCCGGCGCTTCCTTCTTTTTCTATGAGCTGGCCATACGGCTATTACAAGGGAACGTACTTATAACTTTTGACGCCCTCGGTGACCCCTCGTAGTATGAATAAAGCGCAAAAAATATAATGAGTGTGCATTGAAGAGCACAGTGGCGGCGCAAGACCAAAATTTGGAGTGGGCAAGTTTTCATTTTTTTTTTGATTGCGATTATAGCGAAACTACTTTGGCTAGCACGGGCTCCAATGGGTGACCCCTCCACCTAGGATTGCGATTGGTGAACATATAGGATCCACTTTGGGACCCCCCCCCCCTGCCGTCATCGTTGAACGTAGTATGGGAACGTACCGTTGAACGGTGAGCTCGAGCGCCGGGCCGGCGGCGCGGATGGTATCCTGGGCATCCTGGTGGCGCAGAGTATACACGTCGGTGGCGTTGACGCGGATCAGCGCGTCCCCTGCCTGCAGCCCCGCGCGCTCCGCCGCGCTGCCGCCATTCACCTGGGGAGACAATCACCAATTTTACGATTTTTTTACCAAGTTCAAAGCAAGTTCCGTTAAACTGCACACTATAAGTGAGCGTGGTGGATGGCCCAATCGCCATTCGAGGGTAGGTTTATTTTCAACAGTGGACCAAAATTACGGCCGGTACAGTATTCAGTTTCCAATGTCAATGTACCTACAGAATGTTTATTCATTATTGGTCATCATTATGACCAACTTTTACTATGGGTACCAACCCGAAATAAACGTAAGTTGAACATGTGCATGTATGGAACCGTTAATTTGGTTTTGCGACTTCGGGGTTGTAAAAGTTGATCATAACGATGAGTATTGTACAATGATTTTCTAGAATAGAAACAATATGAGAAATGTAAATGAAATTTATTTTAGCGCCTACGACTCATGTTATATCTAGCAGTGATTTGCTATGCCTAATATGTTACTATATATTTTATCAAATCCTTACTAATATTATAAATCCGAAAAGTTTATTGGTTTGTTGGTTTGTTACTCTTTCACGCACCAACGGAGCAACGGATTGACTTGATTTTTGGCATGGACATAGTTTAAAAGGCGGAAGGAGCTTTAGGATACTTTTATCCCGAAAAATTGCATAGTTCCTGTAGGACAGGACAATAACCATCGAAAGCGAAACTGTCGCCACTATCACAAAGACGCTAAGTGATTAATTCCTCTATGACGCTAATATGGACTAACGAAACGTCACAGCCAAACGTAATTAGATGACAGGTGACATTGCCTGCAGACTTTTATAAATCACAAGTAGCATGGCAAGGGGACAAATTGTTTTTCCACCATTATATCCCCTTGAAGAGGAAATAAAGTATGGATTGAAAATGACAACTGACATTAAAATTGGATAAAATGTCATTTTCCCTCTGCATGCTACATGTTACTATGACGTTTAATACCAGGCCGTCATTTTGTCTGACATTAAAAATATTTTTAAATCTTCTATCATTAGAGGTTTAACATGTTTCTTTATTCTACCTTTATGGTACAGAATCATCATACTTTAATATTATCAATCCGAAAAGTTTGTTGGTTTGTTCCTCTTTGACGCAGCAACGGAGCAAAAGATTGACCTGATTTTTGGTATGGATACATATGGTTTAAAATACAGAAAGTGATAATAGGATACTTTTTTATCTCGAGAAAATTCGTGATTCCCATGGGATAGGACAATAACTGTTTCTCAGCAGTGGAGCAACGGATTGACTTGATATTTGGGGTGGGCATAGTTTGGAAGACGGAAAGTGACATAGGATACTTTCCATCCCGAAAAAATTGTGGTTCCCGTAGGACTTAACAATATTTTTTTCTCAGCAACGGAGCAACTTGCCTTGGTTTATTGCATGAATATAGTTTGAAAGACGAAAAGTGACACAGGCCACTTTTTATCGCAAAAACTTTAACAGTTCCCGTAGGATAGGATAAAAACTAAGTGAGCGGGCTGCGATAGCAGCCGTCTAAGCGCCAGAAATAACCTATCATGGCAAGTTTAGGACGTTCCTCATTTTTCGCACTCCTTCGCGGCACTCAACAGCGCTAGCCCAGACTCGGGCTCCATAACGGAGCTTGCGCTCTCGCCATAATGACGGAGTGTTTCGGAGCACAAGACACATCGTCATCCACCACTCGGGACTAACCAGTACCGAGCGTCAGACAGCATTCCAACGCCCTGGTCCCAGTGCAGCGGGTCAGTCATAGTAGCCCAGCGCCTGCCTCTTCAACTGCAGAGGGCAGTGAGAACGGACATCGCGATACCGACACCTCTCTTCCCCTGCAGCCCCACTGCGTCTGCCAACACGTTGACGGCCTAGCGGAAGGTAGGGTAGGTGGCGGCACCCATACCACCAGTTCCATATATCCCACCGCGGCCCCTAATCCTCGGCTGTCATATCTGAGTCCAGGAAGCAGCCTTGCTTTATGAAACTAAGAAAGGTTATTCCCAGCAAGTAACTGGAGATAGAGAGACAGAAAAGAAGCCACACCCAGCGCAGCAGGAGGAGCTGGAGTTCATATGCCTGGCAGACGGAGCAGCACTAGAGCAAAATCTTAACCGAGAAATTAACATATTAACAGACGGCAGCAAAATTAAAGAGAAAGTTAGGGCGGCATTATCCATTTGGAATGATGCCGCTGAGATCAGTACCCGCAAGCTGAAATTGGCCGATTGGTGCTCCGTGTACCAGGCCGAGTTATTGGCACTTCTTGAGGCTACCGAAAAAGCAAAAATCTTTTGTGACTCCAGGTCTGCACTGGAAACGGTAGCAAAAATCTTTTGTGACTCCAGGTCTGCACTGGAAACGGTAGCAGTAAATTCAAAGCTAACATAAAGTTACTACACGCACAAAATAAAATAGTGAAACTTTATTGGATTAAAGCGCACGCGGGGATGGAGGGAAATAAAAGAGCGGACCAGCTAGCAAAGGTAGCAGCACTGCACTGGAAGTGCAGACCTATTTACGATAACTGCCCCGTTTCATTCGTCAAGCGAGAAATCCGAAAGGACTCTCTTGACGAATGGAACCGGCGGTATCAGGATGGACACACAGCGGCGGTAACCAAAACATATTTTCCGGATGCAAGGGCGGCATACAAGATCGTAAGAGAAATAGGCACCAGTGGGAATCATAACTCAAGTGCTGACGGGACATGGTAAGTTTTCCCAATACTTACATCGATTTAAGTTGAGGGAAAGCCCATCGTGCATCTGTGAACCATCTGTGGGGGGGGGGGGGGGGGGGTTGTATATACACTCCAACCGTAACTTAACAAACAAAAGCATTCCTCTAAGGTATTTTGATATTTGTCGGTTAGGTTAGGTGTCGCAGTCGACATAAACATAAGCCAATACAAAATATAACGCGGGCGAAGCCGCGGGTAAAGCTAGTACTACTATAAAATCAAAATACTACAAAATAACTGCCCCGTTTCATTCGTCAAGCGAGAAATCCGAAAGGACTCTCTTGACGAATGGAACCGGCGGTATCAGGATGGACACACAGCGGCGGTAACCAAAACATATTTTCCGGATGCAAGGGCGGCATACAAGATCGTAAGAGAAATAGGCACCAGTGGGAATCATAACTCAAGTGCTGACGGGACATGGTAAGTTTTCCCAATACTTACATCGATTTAAGTTGAGGGAAAGCCCATCGTGCATCTGTGAACCATCTGTGGGGGGGGGGGGGGGGGTTGTATATACACTCCAACCGTAACTTAACAAACAAAAGCATTCCTCTAAGGTATTTTGATATTTGTCGGTTAGGTTAGGTGTCGCAGTCGACATAAACATAAGCCAATACAAAATATAACGCGGGCGAAGCCGCGGGTAAAAGCTAGTACTACTATAAAATCAAAATACTACAAATTAATCAGTCAACTGTTCTATTTCATAATATAAGGCTTTGACAAAGTTACGACGAAAGACCATAAGTAAAAAAATCTTATCGGGACCGTCGGAGACGGTAATTACGTCGGTCTAAAACATTATGCCGTAGAAGGTACATCCTTCTACATATCTGCGTCGTGAGCATTCAAACTTAAATCATTTAATTTTAGAAATCTCTGAAAACCAATGTTGAAAAAAAAACAGCTACGAAATAAACGAAGGCTAACGCTATGCCAGGAGGCTCCGTTTGCTTACAACGCAGCTGGTACCGCGGGTAAGTGCCAGAGTGCTCATAAACCCATTTATATCCGATATAAATGCTTGGTTAATACTTGTAACGGTGTTATCTGCCATAAACTACATAAGTACCTATTTGTCTGTTCTAACAGCCAACGATTAGATTTACAAAACATTACCGCGATACCGCATCTCAATGTATCGGATCTTGATCGATTAGTCAAGCATGTAGTGTGGTTACGATAAAAACTTACATACCTAATTGAACAATTTAGCTAACGTCTTCCTTATTGCTGTTTGCATAGTAAAATAAATAAAAACATCAAAACAAAATATGTGCAATGTCTGCGTGAAGTTTCCCTTTCGTCACACCCTCGTAAATATTCTTATCTCGAATGGGTAACAAAAAATGCATACTGGACATGCCCACGTAGTTGAAGAATTCATTCTACCTACATCCCAAGAAACCTGTGCAACAGGTTGAGGTACATTGCAGGCTGGTCAGATTACTTAATTAAAGGTCAGCAAGCGCATGAAGCAGTATGAAAACCTACCTAGGTGAAATGAATTGTCGCATCGCAAATTGGTGCGTCGACATTTTGAGAAAGTACTTACCTAACCTCTGGAATTATGTGGTTGCATCATAGAAATAAAATAACATGAAAACGTTTTAAAATTTTAAAAATAGTAACGGACTTTGTGAAGTTAAAGTAAGTAGACATAAAAATCTGAATGCTTCATCTACCTCACTGTTGTGTAATGCGAGTCTACTCGTATGGTAGTCAATTGCTGACGCAAATCAATAAAATTATGATTTAACTAAAAGCCAGAAACTTTAATATGATTTACACGAGAATATCCTAAAAAAGCATGGAGTGTTGTGTACCGATTGTTATTTTCATTTATTTAATTATGTCCATATAAATGCGCTTTTACAGTTGGATTATGCGTAAAAATTTGTCCAATTTCGTCTTTGTATTCGGAATGTCATAGGCTACATTTTGCAGTAGGTAAAGCTTTAATTTTCTTTCCAATAATACTACCTACTTATAATTAGATCTGTCTGTAGTTTATCGAAGATTTGTATGAAAAGCGTCTTTGTTTCTCTAGGATTCTAGGTAGATCGGTTTCTCCAGATCGGCGCCGCCGTCTCCGTGCAAAGCGTTTTGCTAACTTTCATGGGTTCTGCTCTACAATGGGATTGTACGTCATAATGCATATATTCTACACTTTCTCCTCAATTGAATTTACGAGCAGGTAGTAACATTTCTACATCCTCATCATGATGTGGACAAGTACCTAACCTACTTAGAACAATTTTGCTTGCTTGTATTATACTACAATTAATTTTGTAACACTTTCACGTATAATTTAATAGTGCAATTAAACATTTCATTTTCCTCAAGACAGCCATGAATATGATGGAATCCCGCGGGGGAGGGTAAGAGGGAGAGGAAGGAAGCTGCAGTGACGTCAACATGAGATCACCTCGTCTCTCGCTCCTCGTCCGTACACGATCTTTGCAAAATGCTTAGAGCTACAAAAACTGATGGCAATCAGCCGTTTCATAATTATGACCTGTTATAAAATCACCTTCATTATAATACTCGGTTATTTTAATTGAACAAATCCTCTTGTGTGCATCGCCTTTGCACCGTAGAACTAAAAGATACTTTTGTATCATGTTTTTAATGGAACTGAATACATGTACGTTCACCAGAAAAGGTTATTATGATTTTGTCTGGGTATTTTTAGTCGCAAGAGCCTTGTCCCGTCCTCTTCATCTGTCTTTTAATTATACATATATGAGATCGCGTAAAACTTTTTGTGAAGTAACGCTCCATTTACCTACGTACATATCTGCCTAAACTTTTTTGGTATAGAAAATATTTATAAAACAAAATAAAATGGCACCAAGTCTTTGACTATGCACCAAGTACTTAAAGGTTTTACGGTTTCCCAACTTAGTTTTAATTTTTTTATTTATTTTTTGTTTTTATGAATCCTGAAAATAGGTTTATAGGTACCTACTCCCTTTTTTGGGCATTCGTTTAAAAAGATGATATTTTATTCATCCAGTAAAAAAAAGTAATGTATTGCTGCTAGAAATGTGAAACACGATGATTCTATCTAGCATATTGAGTCCACAAATAGAATACCTACTTAATAATGATGTTTATCGCGTAATTCAGAGTAAGTAAATTCTTAACGTGTTGATGCGCGTAGAATACTGATACTTGTAAAATGCAGCCGTCTCCTGAAAGGTGTGCCGCAAGCACTAATTGCTTCGTCCCTAACTGCAGCTGCTGACATTAGCGAAGTTGACATTAACCTCGTTATTTCGCCTGACTGTGCTATTCTCGCTATTTTATAAGCGGCCATGAACGCGGTCCCCTCGGCATAATTTCCTGCTCCGTCAGCTGTCAAGCGAAATTCTTACGTAGATTCCAAGTACCTACTCGTAGGTAACTTCAAGTAAGTAGTCTTCCTTCCGGTTTTGGTCAGTAGGTATCAGCTGATAGAGTTGGTTCTAATTCTGTAGAGTTATTTGGGATACAGCTGATAAGAAGTGATGAAAACAGACCGGTATGACCGACACGCAGTAATGTGTGTCAAGAATTTAATATGCAAAGAAAATATGACTACGTACCCGCGATACCTACTTTTAGTTCAATTCAGAGAAGCGCACACGATTAAATTAATGAATTTCATCTGCATAACTGGAAACATTTGCATTCTAGATGCGGTTGAACTTAAGTAATTAAATTAGCATCAGGATTAAAACTACTTTTTGCTGTATCGGAAATGGTTGTATTGTAGGCCGCAACATGTCTGAGACCGGCGCCGCACGTGCATGCCTTATACGGCTGTGGAAATACAACAACTAGAAATTAAACGTTGCCCAGACGACGGCCGAGGTCGCGCCCCATTATGTTTTCTTCATTGTTTACTAGCACTTCGTTCCGTCCTTTCTCATGTGCTCCTTGTCCTATCTTCGCGATTTCCGCAGCACTTTTTAAATAAGAGAAATATGTTTGAAGGTGTTGATACATTTCTGGAGAAATACAGCATCTCATTGATAATAATTATTTTTCGCATAAAATCGCAACACCGACTTCCATCGTGTACAGAATTCGAATAGTTTGCAGGCATTGATGTGACATCCATGTACATTATTGTTAATTTATCAAAAACGGCTCTACCGATTTCGATGAAATTTAAATGGGACCACCTTGGAAGAATATTTTATAAATATAAAAAATATTGTATACCTAATTCGTTCACAATTGGCGAAAATATCGATGAACATACACTAAAAAATACATGCAGACGAACATAGTACCTCCTCCTTTTTTGAAGTCGGTAAAAAGTATCTCTAAATTAGAGTTTAAAGCAACAGAAACTGTCAACGATGTATTTAAGAATTGAACTCCGTAAACATGTTTGGCATCATTATCTAGATACATTTCGAACGTTGCAGCGGGATAGAATTCATTTTGCAGGTTGCGGGTAGGTTTAAATCGGTTCAATCGATTTTTATACGGTCGCTAGTCGGGGTAAAAAGGCCCATGTAGGTACCTGTATTAGGGAAGTACTTGCAGGGTGGGAATCCCGTACCAGGGCTGTCGGATACGGGCGCTGTCTGACGCCCAGTGCTGGTTGGTCCCAGGTGGTGGGTGGCGATGTGTCTGGTGTTCGACACATCGTCATTCTGGCGGGAGCCGAAGCTCCGTGGTGGGGCCCACGTTGGGCCAGCGCTGTCGGGTGCCGCGGAGGAGTGCGCAAGCGTGCCCGTAGCCCCGACACATAGCGCAGTGGCGGAACACCCAGGGGTTTTGGTGGGTATACTGTCCAGTCGGCAGGACTCCCACATAACCACCCGCCTGCCCTCGAGGTGCGGTGGTATCTATAAAAGATTTCCCCTGGTAAAAAAAAAAAAAAAAAAAAAAAAAAAAAAAGGGTGGGAATCCCGTAGACCAAATAAAACGT
The DNA here is from genome assembly GCA_964007245.1 of Hypomecis atomaria. Classification (NCBI taxonomy): domain Eukaryota; kingdom Metazoa; phylum Arthropoda; class Insecta; order Lepidoptera; family Geometridae; genus Hypomecis; species Hypomecis atomaria. The sequence goes on along the minus strand of OZ023284.1, from coordinate 14,733,572 downwards.
CACATCACAATGGTCCGATTTGTGGGTTTACGTAGCCCTGGGTTTTTGACTCCATTGTCATTGTAGAGTAGCTCAATGCCGCGACCAAGAAGCTTCCTAGAGGAATTTGTTCCAGTAATTTTTATCAAGGAATTTAGCACATTTGTAGGTAAACTTTATACTCATTACCTATTTAACCTTTATAGAAGTGACTTTTCGTCATATAAGTGATTTGCAATTTCTTCTAACATCGTTGTAGGTGGTATTTTGAATATTATTGCTCCATCGACGTTTTTACTAAACCCTTAGAAGCACATGCTCCCGTATCGTATTATCAGCGTATGCACAATAGCGCCTATGCAAACCAGCACCTAATTAGAATACACAAATGGCGATAATCCGCAAAAGGCGTTGTTGTCGCTGCTTTGCGTTCTAATTTCAAAACAAATCCCTGCCGGTACGTGACTCAGATTGTGTTCCATAAACGACAGAACCCGAACAGTTGCATAACAACGGCTGTGGCCAGTCAGCTCAGAGCCATTCCGGTTAATAAGAGTGAAACTGGTACATACTACCGGTACCTACTCGAAACACTGCAGGCGGCAGCGGTAGCGGCAAAAAACGCTCCAGAAATAGTACTGGCATACGAGTAAACATGTCGGGAAATCTGCTTTTCCATCAGCGTATCATTTCACAACGCTGGGGCCTAATTACAACAGATTACATAATTACAACTATTTCAAACGGAGAATGTTTGTGACTATGAAGATAATTTTATAAAAGGTCTCGGTATATTAGAAGAGCAAAACACAAAGGGGAATAAAGCAGCGACGCGGTGCCCTCCGGAATGCAACCTGGGAGTCAAAACCAGTTCGCCATTAGAACATCGTCCAGTCCGCGATGCGACATTGCGCTTTCTTCTCGGCACTTTGCTGACTTTAAATTTGAAGCAGACAATGACTAAAAATGTATGTACTCGATAGCTTAACTTCAAATTATTCAAACAGAATTTCCGTGACATCTACCTATTCTTGACCGGCTTACTTGAGGATAGAGGTCGAATCTTTTTTCAACGCAATAACTTCAAGTAACTGCGCTCTCGGAAGAGCGTCTTTCGCTGTCAACATCAAAACGATAATGCCATTGTACGGTGTAAAACATTGCAGAAATTACATGTGGCACATGTTATGGAAGGGTTGAGTAAGTAAGCGCCGCTGAACAACTAGCTAAAATATTCTTTCGAAGATGACATTGATATCTACTAAAAAAATAATAGTTTGGTAATTATCACTTATTAGCTTTCGATTGCTCAAACATTAATTATTAAATTACGTCAGATCAAAGACCCAATAAATATTTGTTGGACACAAAACTTACAACGCTAGAGTAAGTAGGTAAGCAGTCACGTTTATCCTACCTTGTTACTCCCAGCGACCCATCGGTAATAATTCAAGCAAAGTACCGTTGTTTCTATTGGGGAGGCCATTATCATTATGGTTTGCCATCTACCTATTGACTTTGTTAAACGTCATACTCGATACATTCGCGGCCGATCACTTCGCGGTGAATGAGCAAAAAATAGTAGTAGGTACTGTATCTACATTCTAAACATAGTTTGAATAATTTATGTTGTTAAATTCTTGTCTGTTTAGGTACGGGTTCATTAACTTTTTTATTATCTAACTGGGTTAGGCTAATTTTTATCTCCTTTTCAATCTATTGAATCATTGTGTCTGGCTCACGCATCCGCTATTGTTCTGCTGCTGTAAATTCATGTTTCATGTCGCCCTTGACACCATCGTCAATGTCTAGGTAGTTAGATGAATCTCTATTTATTATATTTCATAAGATATCTACCTCATACCTATAGCAACCTTGCAAATATGGCAATAGTAAATTTCAATCAAGCATTAATGACACTTACAATCATTTAACCGTTGTTTTTGTTAATCGTCTTTTAACTTACCTAGCCTAGTCATTTTACTTATTAGTTATTGTTTTGCAAAGTATGATTTTGTTGATTTCGCTTTTCAATTTGTTGATTGCGCTGACTTAAATATTCCTCGTGTTCTTCACGAGTAAACACTAAAATAATTTGTATTACTTTTTTAAGTGGGTGTTTGTTTGGAATAGTGACGAATGTCAAAGCCATTATATCGAGGTCGTGTAACAGTTAGTAAGTCGGTAAAAGCTTATACAGATAACTAATAGCATGAATATTGAAGAGTTACCGTGTGTACTTGACTTGTGTTCGTTAAGTGCTAGCATTATCTGCTTCACTCTTAGTTATTACAGTTAGTTTATCTGTTTGTTCAAAAATGTCAGTTGCATATTTATGAAAGTTTTAAAGCACTGCTACGAGTACGTTAATTAAATTATATTTTAATTCAGTTCTTCGTGTAATGAATTCGGCGTTCTGAATAGGCCGGTCGATAGTCTACTCTACATTCGCCGCATGTGGGTGGCGAGATAAAAGTTTATCTATTTGCAAAATGTAATTGAATCTTCACGGAATCTACTCGTACTCATTGATATAAAATATCATTATACCGTTATAAACATAAAATATTACTTCGGAGACATGGATCAAAAGCATCGTAACGTCATGACTTCCCCGAGTCAAAGTTGAATCAATGAGGTCACAATCACCTGGTTGGTCTGAAATTCACGAGTATGCTATGCGATTAAGGCGGAACTGAAATTAAGCAAATTCCAATAAACTAGAATAAGTAGTAAATGTCTGAATAAGTAAAGCTCGTTTATTTTAGGATTCAGTCCGTAACCCGAGAGACGAATATCCGTCACACACGCAATAAAAGCAATCAACATCCGCGATCCGTGTGCTTGTTGCAGTAACACGTTGAGAAACGCTCGTGAGTAATATTACGGAGACATAATTCGGGTTTTACCTTTTGCACGACGAGGGGTGTTCCGAAGTCCTTGCCGCCTTGCAGCCGGAAACCCAGCGGCTCTTGACTGGACTTGTTCAGCCGCACAGATATCAACTGTGCCATCTGTCAAAAGAACGACTAATTAGATTGATGATGGACATAGAGAAAGTTCACAACAAGAAATATTCTTCGAGCCTAATGACCCCGATCTTTTCGATGATGTTACTACGCTTCTAGAAATTCGGCGGACTTATCTTATCCTAAAGTTTAACGATCTTGCCAAAGCCCGCATGTAGACAAAATCGCTATTTTTGCTACCTGGCTATTGTCTTCTTGGCAATGAATGAGAGTGGTTTCTATTTTGACATTTCAGTTTCAATCTCGTTAGTCCCGAGACCCGAATGTTATTGGAAAGTGGATATAAAAATAAACTCAAAGTCGAGAAATGTGGGTGAGCTTTTCGCTCAGCGTACAAATGCTGGCATTTGATTGACCTAATTGGTGATTTATTTTCTCTTGGGTGGCTTGCTGACCGCACCGCGCACTCCGTACTATGCAGACATCTTGAGATCTATTTTATCTCCCATCAACATCTCGTCGATCCGAAAGACATCAGTGAAAGGAGGCTGAGAGTAAGACTCGTTTATTTATACAAGGAATAAACAATAATCGAATCATCGGCCTTAGATTTCTCTTTGGTAACTTAATTAAATTAAAGAATTTACAGATAGCATCGCGAATCTGTAACTTACGATCGGGTATGTTGGTAGGTAGAGTTGGTAGAGTAATGTTCTTAGTTTTTTTTTCATAATGTAGAATTGTAGAGTATAGATGGATCTACAACATGGCAGAAATTTTATCTTCTTACTTAAGCATTTGATCTATATTTTGTTTGGTCTGCATTTCTTAAGAGATTGGAAACCGACGCAAAAACAGTAGGTGCCGAAATGAAATAAGTCCTCAAATTGTGTCACTAGTGAGTAGGTAGGGTTGACACGTGTCGTGATCCAGCATCCAAGAAGTCTAGATTTTTTGGGACGTTGACTAACAGAAAAGCACACGGCACGTCGCGTCGTGGTGTCTTGGACGAAAAAAATATTAACTGCATGAGAACAATGATCTTATCTCCTTAGCTTGTAGGTACTTGCGAGTATGCAAGACCTTCCAAATATTATGTACAATCTCGAGCCTTTTTAGAAGTAGCGTACCATCATACATGTATTTAACATCTTAGTGACATTTGTTATACCTCTCTGACTCTGAAGAAGGAAACTAGAGCTCCCTGATCTCCGATAGCAATGCTGTAGGAAGAGCCCAGAAAAACGTGAGGTTATTTTTTTATTCTCCATGACATTCTTGATCGAAGTCCATGACATTGCAAAGCTGGTGGCTGCATCGACACATTGGCACCAATCAAGAGGTCGTGGCTCTCCCAACACACACAACACTAACGTCTTCATCAATTTACAATAAAAACAGGCGTATTACGAGCTTGGCGATGTTTTATACGAGCGCGTGTTTGTTGATGATGACAATTTTAATTTGTTTACTATTGCTGCTTTCGTTTAAAGTTCCATCTGGTAGAAATGCAAAATTATTATAATGTAAAGCAAAATATTTGTAGTCATATTTTAGCTTACATGTGTCCTATCTGTGGCTGGTTAACTATTTATCTATAAGAATGCAATAACTTACATAACTTTGCATCTCAGTATATTAATCATTTTTAATGTATATTTAATCATGTTTGAACCATTGACTCGACGAAGAAGATCTCAGTATATTGTAGGTATCAAAAAGATGAGCACATGATAGGTCATTTTATCTAGATGGCGGATTATAGTCATACCGGGTGGGGAGGATTTGCATCTTGATAATGCAATAAAATAATAATTTTATTCAATACCGCATTATAAATTCAAATGGCTATTGTGAATGTTTTCTATTGATTTTCCGATCTTCTCGTGTCATCTTTGTTGTCTGGGTCTACAATGTCATCTCGAAGCCTTTGTTCGTGATTGGACTCGGTTTATATTACGGGAGCGCCTTATCTGAGGAATGCGATGTGTGATAATTATTTAAAGCTTCTTTAAGACTGCAGCCGTCCTAATGTGTTTTTACATTGAGTGTTTGTTGGTTTACACAGCGGTGAGTGGGAGTGCCGATAATATTATTTTGGCAGGACGACTCTTGGTCGCCCGTTACTTTTGAACATAAATATTGACAATTGTATTTTTGTATGCCGTGCGAAAAGTGGTAGGTGGATAAAATATCACCGTTGGTTTTTATTTATATTGGGTATCTGATAGGAAAAGTAAGTACATAACTAGAATATCCGAGTAACCAACGAAATATAATGAATCTGATAAGTATCGGCGTTTAACACTCGGTATAGCGAGATTGACAGAAATTGGCAGTTGTAGGGAACGGAGTGTTGTACCGTACAGCGGCCATTTCCGTACACTTCAAAATAATAAGAAGAAACCGAGAAACATACGTTTGTCTCTGTTGCACGTATTCCTTGTATCTTGTTTCGCTTTGTCGCACTCTATGGAATCAGTCCGGGCCATGACGCCGATAAAATAGGTGAGCACGTGATTGCGTCCTGATTTTTATAGTTTTGTGACATAGGAAAATAAGACGTAACTGGGTTTGGGTTACAGTTTTTTGTAATGACGGCTATTTATTTCATTTGCAGACGAATTTAGCGAAGATTTATGTTGTTACTAATACTGTATCGAGTAAATTACAGCTAATTTAGACGGTTAAAGGTAGAAAATTAATTTCGGGAAATTCCGTACATTGTAAAATGAACGGAATAATACACCTGCTAAAATTATTTATTTATGTTTTGTTGTTTGTGTAATTTTTAAATAGTTATTTATTATTTGTCAGCTTACCAAAACAAAAAACGAGTTCGAGTTATATAAAAACCTTTAATAACCTATAACAAATGTACTAATTTTTTGATGGCTGTATTTTGCGAATAAGTAATTCTGATAACTATTTGTGTGCACTTTTCTAATAAATACTGACTTGAAATAAAAATGAAACCTTTTATTATCGACAATATGCTCATAAACCGAATTTAAAGAGGCTTTTAAACTTGTACGATATTGAACGAACCGTGTACGGAATTACACTCAAGCGTCGGGTAATTCTGTAAATGCCTCACATTCAAATTATTAAATTTTTCCAATATTATATATTTATTAATTTGCTATTCTATTTACTAACACTTATTATAATATATTTTACATTATCTGGAACGTGACACTGGGCCTTAAGCTGAACTAATTTGTAGAAAAAATAATTTAAAGTTAAGTGTACGGCAATACCCTCCCCTCCATTACATTAGGTATTGATTGAAAGTTCCAAAAAAACAACCGAATATACCAGTTTTGAAATGAAGCTGACCTCGTCATAAATCTGGCGAAAGTAAAAAGGTAAGGTAAACACGATGACTGGCAGACCCTCTGCCCCGACTATCGAACTTAACAATCAGCTGTACAATCGAATTTCGACGAACAATCGAGGAGAGTCACTTATACGATTTCTTCGCTTGGCGAAAGTTCCCGGAATCGTCCGTCAGTTGCAGCGGTTCCAGTGCTGCCACGTCATCTTATGGTCACACTTAGTCGTATTTGCTTACGTCCACATACACATCGATTTTTTCATCGGATTGTTAGTCATGCGTTATTCGATGACGTCACCGGGTTAGTATGAGTAACCGCGAGAGCCTGCGATCGCCGTCGTCGCATGAGACGCTGTCGGCCGTAAAACTGATTAGTTACCTCGGAATTTGGGTGAAATTAATTTTATTTACGAGAATATAATCTGCTTGAGATGTTCGGTAGCCTCAGGCTTTTATTCGTTGAGGTCGTATACTTAATTAATTGGTTGGTTTATAGGTGAATGGGTTATTTTAACAGCTTAGGAAATTTCAATATAATGCAATATTTTATATATTTTCTTATGCTATTGAATTATTTGAGTGTATTTAAATGCCATCCAGAAATAAATATAGCTATTTTACTTATTGGAGACGTTTATCTGTATCACATCTTTTTTTATTGATTAGGTCACATAACATCGCTCCCAAGTACGATGACCACTCACCAACGAAGTGGAATTGCCAATGGATTCACATGTGATTATGTATGAAAACGTACAATTCAATTTTAACGCCCTAACTGACGTAAAAAACATTCGAAACGAAGTTAGCGAAAGTAACAAAAAAAATTATACTTTAAAAGTTAGGTAGGTATGGAATCAGGGCCCTTGTGTTCAACAAACTTGAAAAAGTATTCTCGTCGGAGTACCTAATTATTAAAATGTTTTTGCTGTGGAACAAACTAACTTGGACAGTCATAATAAAATTCGATCACCCACTATAAGTCTTTGCTTTCAGGATAGGATGTTTGGTCTAAGTGACGGTTGGTACAAAAACTACGTTTATATATTTATGGGTGCCATTACTGTAGTTGGTATTAGTGTCATGTTCGTCATTAGTAAAAACGAGATTATCGATCAGCGTCTCTAAAATTAATGAAGCTTTTACTGGCGTGCCTGCCTATTCGAATAAAGATATGTAGATACCTACTTACATTTCAAAATGTGTATATTTATTCATTGATTCTAAATATTATTGCGAAGCATAATTGATGACTGAACGGATTGATTTATTTATTTTTCCTTAATGTAATACTTACCTACCTATCTACATTATAAATAAATTAACTAGGGAATTTTAGATAAATTGCTATTCAGTGATGTTGGAAAACAAAACTATTACTTGTGCATCTTTACTTTAGTATTAGCAAATCTTCTATTCATTCATATAGATATGTACATATTGTACCTACTAATTAATTCATTTGATTTCGTAAATGTTTTGCCATATTAACTTCTTTTCAAAAACGTTACAAAATTGGTCCGCGATCTATCACTAAAAGTCTAGAATAAAATTGTACTAACAGGTAATATACATTACTTTGGTCGCACGGTACCTCTGGATATTCCGTGGACAAAGTGCGTATACAATAGTACTTAATTGTTGCAGTTTTGTGTATGGGGAACACCTGATTAATGTTTTTTTCGAAATTTGAGTTGGCCCCATAATAAAAGTTGTCCATAATGATGGTTTTAATTACCCCTCTTGGCTTAGTACAGGCTAAGCAGATAACCCTGTATAAAGTTCCTTCGGCGTATCCTTACTTTTGAAGCCTTTGCAAACATTAGCGCAATAGCTCTGGAAATTACCGAGTAGAAGAGAAATTAAATAAAAATCAAATGGATTAGTATAAGTACTCTCTTAACGCGTTCTTATTTCTCGATACGCTGTTTGCATTCATATGTGTTACAATTTCCCCCCCACCGTATTCTTACTATTGAAGCCATTGTAAACATTAGCACAGTAGCTCTAGAAATTAACGAGTAGGTGAGAAATTAAATGCTTGCCAACACCTGTGTCTTGTATACCCGTAGCATGTATGCCTAGCGGGAATCCGGGGTGCGTGGGAGCATCTACGGACAATGAGTTACGGTTCATCGAAATTTATGGAACAAAATAATATCGCTATCTACCGTACTTCTTCAGAAAAAATCTTACTGTCATCTGTGAATGTGTATGGGAATGCGATGTTATCATCATAGCATAGCTAGAATTTGTGAATAAGTAGAGTCCTAAAGGTAGAACTATTTTAAATATGTTGAAGTATTTTGACAAGAAACGTGCAGTACATCCAAATTCAGTCATATCCCGAAGATCATTTGATCTGGTATAAAAACGAGTTGATTTTGGTGAATTTGTGTGTATTTCCTTGATGATAAAATAAGATAGAGATACCGGAAACACAGCATACCTACACATAAAAAAATCATACAGACGAATTGAGAACCTCATCTTTTTTATGGTCGGTTGAAAAATATAGACCGATGAATAAGAACCTTTTCCTGTTTGGAAGTCAGCTGAAATTTTTTCCTGCTTCCAACCCCTATGTTCTTGTTATAACATTTTTTCAAGAAACAGGACGTTAGCAAAAAATTGGTTGGAATTCTTCAAGACGTCATATTTAAAAGACAATAGACTGTCAATTTTTTCCCCGTAATTTATAAATCGTGCCGACAGCGTTAGCAGAGATCATTAGCAAACCTTTTAGAGACAATTATAAATACCACTTTACAAATAAATGGCCCAAGACAAATAAATCAAGACAAACGAGAAAGTCTCTGCAGATACCTGGGATGTCCAAATAAATTATCACTTCGTTTACTTTAAACGTTTTTGGTATTTTACGTGTTTTCCTATAGGCCAATCCGAAATCGTCAAGCGAGTAAACGCTTTAAAAATATTATGTATTTTATCTCAAAGGTGAAAACAGTGATGTCATTGTCTGTTGTTACAATACACGACGTTTGCCCAGCTGTGGCCTTGCGGGGTCGCAGTGTCGTCGAAGCCTCAAAAATCGATACGTTTATTACCACAAGGTAAGGTTGCGGAGATAACGTGTGCTTTGTGTAATTACATGCCATTATACCTGCGCATTTGGATAGGTTCACCTTGAGTATTATCTGCCTTTTGTCCTTCCTTATCCTTCCCGGTTATAACTATTACTGAGGACCTTTCAATTTGTTTGCCTTTCACACTTTGAGCTTTTAAATCTGCAGATAGGTGCTTATCACATAGAAGAAAATCAAAGAGGGAATAAGTGGCCGTTGAACCCACAGATCAGGGAACAAGGTTCCCTGATCTGTGGTTGAACCCATAGACGGTCATCCCGCCATATATAACACTAACCGTGTCAACTTGCGAGGCACTAAGCAAGAAGAGGATGGAAGGAGGATTATTAACAAGAGAATACTTGAAATGTCGCACCCATTTGACACTTGGAGTAAACCGTCTCCTTTGCTAGTCTGGCAACGGCTATATTCTTGAAAGGAATTAGTGTTCCTAATAGTGTTTCGTTTGCTGTATCCTGCATGATATGGTTGCCTCCGACGCGACACGACGCCCCACATACTCGTATACTATACAAAATGCGACAGCCTCAAGACTCATTTTCTACCTCCGCGATAAATGTATAGCAGAGACGAAGAGCAAGGATTATTACTTGTGCATTTCGAAAAGTCTGCCTTGAATGTTATCTGTTTTTTTGTCCTTATCTTTTTCTGCTTACTATTCTTAGACACCTTTCAATTTAACAAAGGTCTTGTACATAGATTTTAGTTTTAAACTTTTGAACTAGCAATTAATTTTGAACTAAACTAATAAAATAGCAATTAATTTTAAATAGCAAGTCAATGATCAAGAAATTGTTTAGTGTAGAAAATTAAAAAAGTACTGTCAAAATTAGAAATTACTATCACATTTTTTAAAACCATATTTATTTTGTAATTATAGATCTGTATCTAAATCTTATTGGTTTGGAAACGATTTGCGTCCTTTAGCTTTCTGGACATTTAACAAATTTATTTGTACCTTGTGGAACCATATAAATATGTACTAATATGTACATATTTCGAAAAATAAAATACAATAGATGACCGCTAGCCGTAATTGAGCAACTATAGCATTATGGGATTAGTCACGTAGTGCTCGAATTTTCTAGTACCGCATAATCGAGAGAAGGCTACGTTGCATATGTTATGTTACGATGTCGATAGGTAGGTACATATAGATAGAGTAAACGCATATTGCATGCCGAAGTCCGGCGGCGCGGGCGCAGGCCGAGGTGTCGCAACGACTGGCGTCTGTTGTTCTCAGCTATTCGAACCAGCTGACACGACTTCATGGCGCCGCCGTCCAATCATAAGCCCTGCTTGTGTTAGATTAACTCCAAGAGCTTATCGAATTATCGAACCAATTTTTAAAAGCATTGACCAATGTCTTGGCATTTTGCTTTGCTAGTTTACATTACACTACATCAATGTATAAGTACAAAGGCATAAGTGCAGTTAAGAATTCCTAATCGGAGACGATTAGGAATTCTTACAAACCTAAATTAAGGACAAGTAATAACTGCAATATATCGATGGACGATTTAATGTCTTACATATATAAGTATCCTTTACAATCTTGATAGTCAAGTACGTAAGCGTGTTATTATTAAAATTGAACAGACAAAGGAAATTGTGGTTTAACTAGGCTTAGAATAAGGTATGTATGTATTTTTGTTTTCAATTTGTATGACGAGCAATGTTTTCATCTTTATTTTTTCATTGTTGCGTGAGCTCTAAAGAATTGCATGCATGCAGCTCTGTAAACAAAAGTAATACCTACAATGGAAGTAACTGTACTTACATCTTTTCATATTGTACCTACCCAAGTAAGGGCACAATTTATAAAAATGGTCATGAAGTGTTCTTGCAAATATTAGCAGATGAGATTAATTTACTTTGCCTACACACGGAAAGTTCAACAACCTAATCCGATTAGTTTTGGCTCACCTTTTCGGATACAATATAACTATGGAAATATTTTGAACCAAAAAATGCTCCCCGAGAAACCCCAAATTTCACGCGATAAATTCAAAAAGCAACATAGTTATCACAACAAATTATCCATTTTTTATCCTTAAAAAACATCGCCCATGAAGTGGTTGGCTGAAAATATACTGTATTTATGTAACCTCGTGTTATTTCTGTACCCTCGCTGTGTCGGACGCCGTCGCGTGTTCTGGCGTAAACTTGGCACTTCGCACGCGGCTGTCAGCGTGCCTCCACGATGTTCCAGGATTTAATATGAATCGCTGAACGTTAGGTAACGCGTTGTATAACCCAGTATTAATGTCAATAACCCCCAAACTGCAAGTCGAACCTTGGTGTGTAAATATAGAGCGGTGGCGAAAGATTTGGCGACCAGCCATAGAGAGACGCGTCGACGAGGCGGACGCACGCCTCGCTGATAGCATAGCTTTACTCCTCTCGCATAAAAATGTAGATACCTAACTCACTTTATGTACTTACAATTCAGGTGCATCTCTCTTTAAACATGATTACGTTGACTAAAACTCAAGAATAAACTTTTGCGTTTGGCGTTATAAAGGATCCGTTTACCTATACCTAATGGTTTACTCGTATTATCAAAACATTTACTTGAAATAAATTTCTTATAAATGCACTAATACAAAATATTTGAGATATGTATAAATCATAAAATAAATACCTATTTAAACAGTATTATTAGTTAGGTAGGTATGTGGTATTCCTAGGTTTCCATTCGCTTATCTCTCTTTACTTGTTATATAGAGCTAAACATAATTATGCATTTACCTCTTCAAATAAGCAATTGATAACATAAGGAAACTAGAACTGAATTCTAAACATTGATTTGCATGAGGCAATTGTTGAAAACACCCTTCATTTTGCATTCGTTGCGCAGAATCTGTCGCACATCCTCGGCGTACAAAGACTCCAGATGTGGCAAATGTACATACCTATCTATTTAGTTTTCTACATTAGATAAGACTTGTTTAATATTGAAAACATGATCACAATCAAGCATATCGTAAATTAAATCGTGTTCTATCTGATGCTACGTTTCATTCACATCGTGGCGTCACAATAATAAACTGGCATCTAACATTATGTTTCAAGCAAAAATAACTTCATTGATTACAACGCTACGTCAAGTTCAATGTTATTGTGCTTAAAATATTTTACACACGGAACGTCGCATTTATTTTAGAATGTCATTGAAAACAGCCTACATACGCTCCAACCTTCTCGTAGAGCCAGAGAATTTCTCTAGCATTTCTACCGCGTCGTGTATGAATAGACTCATTTCTGTGTTTACCCACCTACAACTCCCAAAAAATTTGGCAGATTCTCAAATAATTATCTGTCTATCACTACCCAAGATACCTACAAAATTAGGAGTAACAGTAGCCGAGAAATAGAAATCTGATTTCGCCATATGCACGGCGGAAAAATGTTTACGTAGACACGGCTTTGTAGCTATAAAAAATAATAACTGCAGCATGAAAATACCTACCTAGGTTTGTAGGTATAAGAATTGATTGCTTCAACCTAAATAAGGCCCATTCTCAATTGCAATTTATGAAGTTAGCGAGCTGGATCATGGACGAGATGATTTTAATGTCATCTGAACTCGGCGTACCATTCATAAAGATGTCAATACAGTACTGGGATCAATCATGTACATCCGTTTTTATGAAGATAACATTGGAATTCATATGAATATTTTTATTATACATGTTTTCAAACACCGGGTGTTTTTCTAGAGTTTAGACGACTCTCAATCAAATGTATGGAAAAGATTTGCAATGCGATTTCATGGCAAAAATTGGTCATAATAACGAGTAAAATGATATCATAGAATGTGAAAAACATTAGTTGTAAAATAATCTTTCATGGAAATAGGTTTTTAGTGGGTATACTGAAAAAATTAAGGAAATCAAATACTTAAAGCGCTGTGAACGCGAAAATGTTGAGTTGTTGTTAACATTCTGGGATAGATTACGTACTACTAAAGCTGAATTTATTTATGCGATCATGTAATGTAGAGACATCACCTATACTATAAACCTTTACCGAATATAAAAAATAGCGAGTATATTTATTGTAACTTCTAGGAATGACCACAATCGTGCTTATTCATCGGTATAGACTAGATGTCCGAAGGTAATAGATATCTCAGCTCAACCGACTGTAGAGTGCTATCAGTTACTGTTTCACGCTCAATTTGCTTCACTATTCAACTGAACTTGCTAACACTAACTTATAGGCACAGGAATGCTATAGGATTATGATTGCAGCAAGAAATAAAGCAAAATTTACGTGAACACACGTTCCTGAGATGCAGGACTGCCCGTTGCAATGGCCACGAGGGTGACCCATATATCCAATCGGCTATGTACTTTGAAGAATTAGGTACATAGATATATTGAAAACGTCAGTTTTGAGATGTGGCTGTATGGGAAAATGTTTATAGCTTACCTACCGATAAATATCCGGTGTCATATATGGTAAATGGTTTTTCAAAAACAATAATGCGTTAGATAACAAAACTTAAGATATTGGTAATGTTTTATGAAATTATTGAAAAAACACATGTAAAATAAAAAAGTAAGTATTTTTTGTTGTTCATTGATTGACGTAGTGAGCAATTCATAGCATTTTATACAGATAAAATTAAGCGTTCATACATCATTTCAGAACAAAATTAAAGACGATTCAAAGCCTTAGTTTTTTTTAAATTCCAAATATGGGCCAGGATGTTCACCACTCAGGTAGGTGAGAAACAAAGACAAGGACTTCGATGCAAATATAAACGTAATTCATGAGTAATGTACTAATAACCGCGGACCGCTCGGACGACCCTGCCTGACTCATCCGTCGCTTTATAGGCCAATAAATCCTATACTATTGGTATTATGCCTAGCCAATATGTCCATAACAAGTTTATTTAAATATGGATATTAGCAGAATATAAATTAATTTATTATGTACTTAAACCTGCAAAAGCTTTCACACTAATAAATAGACGTACTTTTGACCTGAATTATTGAGAGTCTAGAGAAGTATTGAATAAAAGTCGGGATAACACTGGTAGACACTGGTATAACTCTGATATACACTGTACCGTGGTTGACACCGAAAAAAACTTTTCCTATTATGTACATAATATAATGAATTTCCTATTAGGTATACCTAATGAAACCAGTAAAAAAACAGTGTTTGGGTTTAGTGCCATGTTTTATGGGACCATTTTTAGGGTTCCGTACCCAAAGGGAAATACGGGACCCTATTACTAAGACTTCGATGTCCGTCTGTCTGTCACCGGGCTGTATCTCATGAACCATGATAGCTAGGCAGCTGAAATTTTCGCGGATGATGTATTTCTGTGGCCGCTATAATAACAAATACTAAAAAGAAAATAAAATAAATATTTAAGGGGGGCTCCCATACAACATACCTGATTTTTCAGACGTTTTTCGCTCTATATTAATAATGGTAACAGGTAGATGCTTGAAATCTTCACAGATTATTTAGTTTTATATTAATTTCAATAATAAATAATAAAATAAAATTAAAATTTAAGGGGGGCTCCCATACAGTACGGAACCCTCCGTGCGCGAGTCCGACTCGCACTTGGCCGATTTTTTATTTTTATTTTACAAAGTTCAAGGACTTTGAAAGGATCTATACGGTCATCATTATGAATAATGTTTACTACGGGACCAACTACAAATCGAGAAATGAAAATTTGCTGCTCCATACAAAAAATTCAACGACTTCCCACAAAATGTATGGAACAGCTGTTTTTTTTTTCGCTATTTTGCAGTTGGTGTCATGGTAAGAGTTGTTCACAATAAGCTTATAATTATAAACCTCTGAAAGTAACGGGCGTACCTAGAGTGTGTGTGTGTGTGGGGGGAGGGAGGCACTGATGATTGTTGCTCTCCCTACAAACATCTTTGCCACCCCAGAAAACTGGAAAGTTAATATATTCTATTTTTCTGGGGTGTGCGTAGGCACTAGGCAGCTGCCCTCCGTATTGTTAGTCAATTGATAACTACGAACAATACGTTTTTCATTGGTTGTAACAAATAAGCAAGCATAATTATAGGCATAGAATAATTACAGGAGGAAAATATTTTGCATTGTATTGTTCGTGTACTGGTAAATTATGACGAATAGGTATTCTTGCGATTAGATCATTTCCAAAAATCAACACGTAAACAAACAGAATGAGCCATCGCTCCAGCTTTGGAACTTTACTTAGCAAAAAGGTAATTTTACACTCTTAGTTTTACATAGGTACACCACCGTAAGATGTTAATTGTGATCAGCCATAGGACGTCCACTGCTGGACATAGACCTCCCCAATAGATTTCCAATAAGATCGGTTGGAAGCGGCCTGCATACAGCGTGAACATGCGGTCTTGATGAGGGGTGTCTTAATTGTGTTCAATTTTGAAGTATCCTAAAATTGTACTAGAATACATATACCCTACCGATTTGCCTGGTCGTTAAATAAATGGCAAAAGTGTGAAGTGATACTTTACCAGCACGGCTAGCATATGCACCACGACATAATTGTATCGATGTGTGAAAACGAGGCAGAGCTATGGTGGTAGGTATAATATCTGTCACATTTTTACACGTCTATAAAATTATGTCGTGGTGCATAATGCTAGCCGTGCAGGACTCTATAAATGTCCAACCACTACAAAATTGATTTTATCTAAATAGTTTTGAATAAAATTACTTTCTTTGATTCTTAAATGAAGATAAAATAACTTTATTACCTAACAGAATAAAAAGATGATTACTTATTGATAAAGCAACTAGCGATTGCATGTAAAACGATGTAGAAATAGTCAACATTCGATAGCTGAGCAACAATACGCAACTATTTATGAGTCATTGTGATGTTACAAAGAAAATATGAAAATGATCACATTCGCAAGGACGTTTGTATCTGTTCGGTCACTTCGTATAATTACCATGAAAATGAATAACACGTTTCTTTTTCTTTTTATATGCGCTTTGTTATCACAACAAGTCATGATAAATAGGTAAACAGCTTAGTGTACACGTGTTGTATGACGTATGACATAAGTTCAGTATACAACACTAAACGGAAGAAAATAGCGTGGTAGAGAAATTAATAAATCTAACATGATTTTTAGAGCTCAGCTAACTAGAAAAAAATTTCAAGGACGTGAGAACAATCATTTTCAGCTAACGAAATACATGTATTTATTACCTTAACTCTAGGTTACGGTCAAATTATATTTCTGAGTACGAGTAGGTGCTACATTATTAAATGTTTCGGTACTAAAGTTAACAATTTGTAAGTGTGGCTGTAGGTATGTGCACCGAAGTAATTTCAAACGTAACTACCTAAATTAAATACATAAGTTTTATAGTTGCGTGTGAGTTGTGCGAGTACCTATAAATTATAGCCTTCCTTCGATGAGGAAAGGTCTGAAAATAATTTCGTGAAAGTTGGTCAAGTAATTTGGAAGGTAGAGTTTGCATGTCCATCGTTTTACTCGATAAGTGCTCGTCAAGCTTTCAAGTAGTTACTCTCGAGAATACCGTGGAATGCACACGAGCCACTTACTCCGTACCAGTAGAAAAAAAAGGATGCCACTGTCATGGTTTTCGGCAAACCTTCATTGGTTAAATCTATCTGCGCGACATCAACATTGAAGAGAATCTCTTTAATTTGCATATCCGTTTTCCTCGTCCTTTGTTCAGTTAAGAACACGAGTGTTCCTTGGTTAAACATATCAATTTACACATTATATGCCCATGGTAAACATTGCGAGAAAAGGTCGGACTTGTGGTTTTAAAATACTAAAGTTAACACAAGTCTGAAAAAAGTTCGGGGCGAATTAAATGAGGCACTAAGTAACCGCAGTGTTCCGTGCCGGGGAGCATAACCGGGCTCGAATGTTTTCGCTTACATTATAAAATCAAAGGGCTCGCAAGTATAAAGTCTTAAATTCCCTTTGGTTTGGGCCGTTGCACTCTCGGAGCGTAGGACTCGTCTAACCGGCCCGCTATCAGTCCGCGGTTCGATTCATCGCGCGAGGCCGGCCAAGCCCCACGCGGCTATCACCCATCGTTACTACAACCTCTGCAGGTCATATTCAAACCGAACTCTCCGACTGGCCACCGCCGACTCCCACAACTATCTCTCGTTAAAACGATAACAGGAAAATTCAGAAAACGCCCGCACGTTATTACACTTTTACGAAGACTATAACATTTCATGGGCCGCGCCGCCCCATGCTCGGAACCGTCGTGCCGACTCGCCCACATATCGATGCATGCGATAAAATAAAAATATTCACACTGACGCATACTCGTAAAGACACAGCCATAATAACTGGCCATGTTATAAATTGATCTATAATTTTGTTCAGGATGTTTATTTTCTGAAAACCTCCACCTGTCGATCGGAGAGCGATGCTGGAAAAGCATTCCGCAGTTTCGCACTTATATTTCGTTTCGGTACCGTGGCATGATGGTTACAGCGAATACGGAACCGCACGCATGTTTGTTTGTAGACGCTAATCGACGGAACCACTGAGTAGGTTTGTGAGTAATGAATCCATCATCAAGATCTTAGCCAATGGTTTGCTTAACCGACGTTTTGCTCGATGTTATTTCCTGCGCCCCGAGAGATTTTACCGACCGTCCGCAATCCAGTTGTTGGTCAACGTGCCATCAATCATGTTAATTTATCGCTGTCATCTACGGTAATCGACTCTCGTTTAACTAGCAACCTCGAATATTATTTATTTGTTACGTTGTCCCAACATTAGATTGAGTAAATAGTGTTGAATATTTCATTCAAGGGCTCACATATCTTTGTCAGTCTCGTCATTTGTTATTGCCAAGAACTTCATAACGGCTGCCAGCGAGCCGCATAGTGCTTAGGTATTGTGGTGACTTTTTGTAGATAAGTATTTTGCAAAACATAAAAACTGAGTCAGCTGCGACAACTATGATGCGATGCATAGTTCAGTTGGCGCTTATGCAATTGACTAAGTTCCAAGTCTGGCTTCTTCACCACCGATAATTCGCTTCGTAGTTTATTTTACCGATGTCCTTAAAGGTGACTATAGTTTTAATATTTATTGTTGGCGCAGCTGTTTTAATTTGAACAAGCAGTATCAACTTTAGTCATTGATATAAAATTAATAACGAATATTTTCCGCATTCGTAATTAACGCGGAAAATTCAACATAAAAATAACATGCGAGTTTGAGTCATCGCCACCTATTTAATTAAGAATAACCATAATCAAGAATTCTAATCATACGCAAAAAGGAAAATAATTCAAGGTCTCGATCGGGGTCACTGCTAAAAGTCTGGTTCATGTTAAAACTAAAAATCTGGTTCACGGATAGAGCTAATATTTTTTTTCTAATAATAAATAGTAAATCCAACGCGGATGGCTAATCGTTTTCAGATCATATTTCCTGAAAGCCGCCAAAAGCTCCGAGTCCGAAATTAGCGCGTATCCCGCGCTATCGATTCCGAGAACAGCTGTTTATTTTAAAACCGCGATGCGGTAAGAAGGATAATGGTACTCACGTCTGTGGCCGGGAGCGACGGGGTGTTTCTTCACTTAGCACTATCAATCACTGGTTCAAAACACGGCGCGACCGTTTCCAAATTGGCGATCGCGCTCGCGAGATATTTATAGAGCGGTAATACGACACCGGGCGCGGGCGCGGGCGTCGGTCGTTCGGTCGTGAGTCCGTGGCGAGGAGTGGCGCGCGAGTGGCGGCCGGCGAGACCCGCGCCCCGCGCGCCCCGCCCCGCCCGCCCGCAGCCTCCGAGGACGATACCCTCCAGGCTCGCACCACCAGGTGGCAGGCCTCATCCCTTTGTGCCGGCGCGGACCGCGGACTCGCTGACACGCGCGGACAATGGCAAGACTCCGCGCTCGAGACACCCATCCCGTCCGCTCACGACTTGTTACATCTCTAGCACCTTCATACCTAAAGACTATTCAAATGCTACAATCGCAACCCTCATCTTTGCAGGTGTTTAATTGAGTGGCGAGGTACTGAAGGTAATTTCTCTGATAAAATAAGTGTCACATTTAAAGATACAATTCCTTAGCCGACTACAAGCTACAGCAGCAGACTAGTGTGTCGCCGCGACTCTACAGGTTTCTATTTCTATGAAATACATTTTGTAGCCGGCGACGCGTAGTCTACGGTAGCGCCTGTTTACGATTCGCCTGACGACACTGTAGTCAGCCGCTGTAGCGTAGTCTGCTAATAAATTGTACAGGCCGATTGAAACTTCAAACGGCTGTGATGTTGGCTACAAGGAGCGGAAAACCCAATCCTGACTGAAGCTCACTAAACAGCTGCACGAGGATTGGGTTTCGCGCAGCCTGTAGCCAATTTCGGCCATTTGATATACCAATAATATTAAAGTTCAGCACCACTTGAAAATATTTAGTCACTAATTGTCAATCTGAGAATACTCTACCAAATGTTGTTCCGAAACTTGATTTTAATTATTCAATTTGCTCTGAAATTTCGACATTCGCAAATGCATACATAAAATGTTCTGCTCGGTGGGTGAAATCTGGCATAATTATATGGGCTTCCCCAATGGATCCGGTGGATTTAGTTCTTTTCTACAAATACTATAGGTACATGTCATACATAGATATATCACTACTTATGTAAGATCAGAAAGTACACATTACAAAACTGATTCCGAATGAAAGATCACAAAATCCCGTTTGCAGTACCTTCTTTTGTAAAGCTCACTCCTGCCCACGCTCAATCGCAATCAGGCATGTTAACTGGGTACATAAATCATTATTATAATTAGTCAATAAAATTATAAAAAAATATTGAACTCGTATTTTTCTTTTGTCAATCAAACATTGAATGACAAAGTTAAAGCATGTCAAAGTTTAAGAGTGGGGGCTCGTGACATCACTAGCGCGTTACACTTGTAGTGCACTAGTGACGTCACGCATAACTTTAACGGGCTATATCTCCACCAACTTTTGTTAAATTGACAAAAGAAAAAATACGTCTCTAATATTTTTGATAATCTATTTGACGGACTAATTATATTTTTTTAGACAACAATCCTATTAGAATCATCCATAAAACCCCGTATTATGAATGTTTACATTTTACTTTATCATTCTTCATATTTCAATTCGCACCTTTTAAATTGTCTCGCCCTTCACGCTACTTATCTGGTTTCTCGTTTGTGCCCTGCCGCTAAAAATACATACCTACATTGCTGTACACAAACATACATACATATACGGATACACACTCCCAGAGGGTCAATAAAATATAATAAAAATCAAAATTAGAATATAAAACGTTATATTCGATCGATCTCGGCCGCTCGAGGGACCCCCACGCCGCGGTACGTAATAAACTCTATAAAAATAATTTAAATTTCCAACTATTCTTCCTCCACCTCGTCGTCTGTCGTGAACTCGCTCTCGTTGCCACCCTGCGAAAGAAACACCAATATTACAATACGTCGTCAAGAAAAACGATTCGAAAATATAGAGAGGATAGATGTAGACGTACTAATGACTCGACAATCTTTTTCGCCGGTTTTGCAAACTCATGTGAAGGATATTCCTCGAGCTACACACTATACTAAGTGTACCCCGGTAAGTGCTTGACCGCGAACTCGCTGCTATGAACAGTAGAGGGGCGCGGGGCGGCGAGCGTTCAAGAACCAATGTACTAAAACGTTTGGATGACACCACGACGCCCCGCTGCCGCTAAAGCCTGAACTCGTAGCCGAGGGGTAAGAATTCTAATAGTTCTGTGATTCCGTGAAACACTGTACTGTACTGTACCAGCCTTTTTAATAGTCCACTGCAGGACGTAGGCAAACCCACGAAGGGTGATTGGGCCATATCCACCACGCTGCCCCAATGCGGGTTGGTGGATTCACACACGCCATCGAATTTCTTCTACGGACGAAGCAGGTTGCCTCACGATGTTTTCCTTCACCGAAAAGCCAGTGGTGTGAAATTCCGTACATAAGTTCCAAAGAAACTCATTGGAACGGGACCGGGTTTGAACCCACGACCTCAATAATGACAGGCCAGCGTTACAACCACTAGACCACCACGGCTTCACCGTGAAACGCTACCGACTAATAAAGGAGAGAAATATAATTTCATACTCTTTTTTTATTGGTTTTCCTATATTTTTGAGGTATATATTAATTATATCATAGGCGTAGCTAGAGGGAAGAGCAAACAAGTTTCTATGGTGGACATTGCTTGAGAATCGCTCATTTGTGCCTACCATAAAAACCTCTTTGCTCGCCCCAGAAAAAAAAGTCATTACGTTCTATTTTCCAGGGATGAGCAAAGTGTGCTTCTCCTAGAAAAAAATAACTAATGCCTGCAATATAAAGATACCTTGAAAAAATCAGTTGAATAATAATCTATGTCTTATTTAGGACGTCAAACAGGAATAGATCAAAATACTTATAAATATTCACAGAAGTAGGAAAAGTCAACAATCAAATTTCTCTTGAGCAGTTACTAAAAAACAACAGGCCGTAAATGCCTCATAAATATTTCTAACAGTCAAAAACAAAAATTAATAACTAGGTTAAGTTATTATTAACGAGGACGTCCGGTGATCACATAATCCACACGATACCAATTAGCTCATCATAATGATAAATAAGACATTTATTCTATTTTTATTCAACAGCCAAAAGGGAAACCGAAACAGGGAACTTCAGGGCTGTATAGCTTGTATACTTAATAATTTGACAAAAGTGTGATGGTCCTTCCCAAGGTAACAATAAAACCTACCCAATCAATATTAACACCACGGAAATTCCTGACGCAACTGAAGGTGTCAAAGAAAACTTTTATGTATAATTATATGTAAATATCAGTATTCTCTATTTTTATAAAATTATTATTTCAGAAACATCCACATTAATCCACAAGAATCGTGAAGCATTCGAAAGTTGGTTATTGCTGAAATATGTTCCAAATCTAAACAATGTCAAAGATGCCCGATAATTTACGATCTTGCTAGAAACTATCCTAACGTGTCCAACGTCCTCATTTCATGAATAAGTTTTCAACTCGATCTGTCTGCATAAATATCGAAAAGGTCGAAATGAGGATGGGCCTACAATTTCTTCTAGCGTTTTTTACCCCATAAGTTAAAACAGTCAATTAGGATATATGAAAGGTGGTAGCAGCATCAAAAGCATTTTAGAAATGTGTATTGTAGATGTGTAGTATTGATTCTCCAGTATATCTATAATATAATATAGATTGTTGGTATTGTAAAGGACTCTTGCGGCTGTCAAAGTTTCGAGATGGATGCTTTCTTAGTATCTAGTTTGATGCATTTTGCGTACTGTAATAACCAAATACATGAAAACGCGACATTTTCACATTTACACTTGCATGAAGCTAGGTTTAGCAAGCCTAGGGCTTGAGAGGCCGTCAAACTATTTGTCAGAGAAATCCTTCAGTAACCCTTTTTTAGTCAGAGATCTTTTTTGTTTCTTCTATTCTCCAACGGCCAGTGACAATTTGACTGGCATTTGGCAGAGGTTAGTAGGCCTCGAGGGAACGCGGGGGTGAGGACGAGGAAAGCTTATATTAGTGTAGGGGCGGGCAAGGCCGCTTCTTTCACGTTCCGCTTCACCTTGCGTTAAGTCGGCTGCAAGAGTCATTTTCCTGTCATGCTGATTTCTGTTCACGTTTGGATTTAGTTTGCATGCGCGGGACAGCATCACGCAGCATTTGCACCACGCTCCTGGCTATGAGCGTGTGGTCCGGATGATAAGAATAGCATGTATGAAATTGGTGAGATGCGGCTAAACGTGAATCAAACCCGGAGGACATAATACGGGAAAAAAATAGTCGCGGGTCCAACCTGGATGAGATTAGCACAAAATCGAGCTGAAAGTCGTACAAAAAAAGAGGCATATGCTCAGCAGAGGACAATTACAGGCTGAAAATCAGACAACGGCCGAGAGAGATAAGAGGGAGAGGTTACCTGATCGTTGGTGTCGGAGTCGGTGTCGCTGAGGTCCCACTGCGGGTGGTCGGCGGGCACGGCGGCCGCTTCCTTCACGTCCAGCTTCATGTCCTGCTGCTGGTCCATTCCGATGTACGAATCTGCAACATGAGGCTTCGTTCACATCAAATGTCCCAATTGTTTAGCTCAGTGTTAGGTGCAATAGACATGATGACTGAGTAAAAAACATCATTATTATAATTAGTCCGTGAGTAAGCTAATAAAAAAATTTTAGACACGTATTTTTCTTTTGTCGATTAAGCAACAAATGACAAAGATAAATCTTGTCAAAGTTTGGGAGTGGGTGTCGTGACGTCATCTCTCACAGAAGTCTATACATTTGTATGGCACTTGTGACGTCACGCGGAACTTTAACAGGCTTGCCTTCACTTTTTTTGAATTGACAAAAGAAAAAAAATACGTGTCTAATATTTTTTGATAGTCTATCTGACGGACTAATTATATTTTTAGGGTTCCGTACCCAAAGGGTAAAAACGGGACCGTATTACCTAAGACTTCGATGTCCGTCTGTCCGTCTGTCACCGGGCTGTATCTCATGAACCATGATAATTAGGCAGCTGAAATTTTCACAGATGATGTATTTCTGTTGCCGCTATAACAACAAATACTAAAAACAGAATAAAATTAATAATTAAGAGGGGCTTCCATACAACAAACCTGAATTTTTAACCGTTTTTCGCTCTATATTAATAATGGTAACAGGTAGATGCTTGAAATTTTCACAGAATATTTAGTTGTATATTCACCTCAATAATAAATAATTAAGTATTTAAGGGGTACGGAACCATACAGTACGGAACCCTCCGTGCGCGAGTCCGACTCGTAGTTGGCCGATTATTTTAGTCATCTTGCCTATTTCTGACTTCAGATAAGAGAGAGAGAGAGAGAGAGAGAGAAAGAGAGAGAGAGAGAGAGACTAATGTGCTTAAAGTTCAGTAGGCTTTACACGCGGCTGCGGTTGAGGAGCGTACCTGAGCGCAGACAGCAGGCGAGCGTGTAGAGGCCGGGCCAGCGCGGCGCCGTGAACCGCAGCTGCAGCTCGTGGGTGTCGACCAGTGCGGTCACGTGCGCCGGCGCCGTCAGCAGCGTGTGCGACTTGCGGTCGCAGATGTAGCACCACCAGAACTCTTGCTTCTCCTGTACAACAAATACCATTGTATAAGTACGGCTAATCGGCCGTAAAACTGTACCAGACTGGTCAGTTTGTTGATCAGTAGAGCACTGCATGAGACGAACTGACTGCGTATCGTCAGGACGCAACGTACGCACTGTTGACGATCCGTGGAGCACTGTAACCGGCCTTACTATTTCTATTCTGTATACGACTTAAGCCGGGCACTTAGAACAATTACCCACGTTGATTTAATGACGTTACAATAAAACATGAAAATATTTTAAATACTTGACATAAGAGCCATAAAATTACTTCATAAGAGGCAAATAAAAAATAAAACCTGCTGCTATACCAGCCCATTATAAAATAGTATCTTGTTGAACATAAGCCCTACTCTTGAAAGACGATTGAGCCATATCCAATGCGCCTGCTCAACACGGGTTAGTGGGTGTAATTATGTCATCGAATGTCTTCTCTAGTGTAGACATTGACCTATACAGGGTTAATCATGATGTTTTCCTTCATCGATCGAGAAAGCAATTTTTTTTTTAATTGTGCATAAATTGTTATTATATAATTGTTAACTAATGTCATAATGTCATCATAATGTTAAGTAATTAGTGTAATTGGTGTAATGCCGTACTAATGAAATAAACAAATACAAAATACAAATTCCAACCTATTCTTATAAGTGTATAATCATGACGGAATGGAATTGAGCAAGCTATCGAGCCACGAATATGATAATTAAGTTAAAAAACAAATCAATGTCCTTTAGTTTGCCTTTGTTCGACGTCAGCAATGTGACCCTATCGCCTCACAGTTTTCAGCTAGGCCATTCACCCACTTACATAATGTTCCAAATCATGTTCTAAAACAATTTATTTACGAAAATCTTATTGTGATCAGAATGAGATAATAAGTCGTAAAATTTAAAGTAATAAGTTACCGAATCGGTCTGTATGTATTATTTCTTTCTCTGGGATTCATTAATTTTAGACGGATTGCTTCGAATTGGATTAATATTACGTAGGTTGATCTTAGATTAGCGGCTTCATCGTAACACATATGAGTTGATTATTTCTGTATCAAAAGAGAATAAAACTTTACTACAATAATCTGTCTTCAAGCATCGAGATTTTTCGTACTAAATACCAGAAGAAATTTAGGAATACTCTAGATTCAAGATGATGAAAAGCGACACGAATTTCCACCCTTTCCCACTTGAAATGAAGAATTGTAGGCGAGTAGATATTATATTATTTGAATAAGCCCAATTATAGAGGCGCCATCGTAGCTATAATAGCTAAATAGACTATTTCTGTTTCTTTTTCACTTCAGGCATTCGATAGAGAGAAAACTATTTACGTTGCTATTAAATTTACGATGGCGCCTCTAAAATTGAGCTTATTATTTCGTGAGGGATAGGTATTTAGCTAGACATAACCCAGAGATCATTCCCGTCTTCCAGCGATGATACATTGTTGATAGAAACACCTTCGGACGTAGATCGTGTACCGCTAGACGAGGGTAACATTCAGTAATACTAGAGGGAAGTAAGGACAATTAATGAACGGGATGCGAGCTCTTCAGCCCTAGATCGACGTACAAAGTAAAACCGCAGTTTGAAAGTTTTCTCTGTGTGCAAACTTTAAAACCCGCGGTTTTATTTCGTTTCAGCCGCTCTAGTTTCTGCAGCCTTTGTCTAGAACTTGTCCCAGAGATCATTGTCGTCTTCCGGTGCCGACTCATTTTCTATGAATAATCTTCGGACGTACATTTGTGTATGCTATAATTGAAGACAGAAATACTTACAAGAGGGAAGTAGGGACAATGAACGGGATGCGAGCTCTTCGAGCGCCCTTCTAGCCGCTCCCGTTTCTGCAGCCGTTTCTGGAATTTGTCCCACTGGTCATCATCGTCCTCCGGCGCCGACGCGTTGTCGCGCGACTCGTCCTCCGACGCCGAGTTGTGTGACACACGCTCGTCTGAGCTGGCTTCGTTTTCTGACTCGTCACCTAAACCGGAGCAAAAGTGATAGGTTAAAATATAATCACACATTTTCATGAATTTTAGAAAATACAAGGTTGTTCAAAAAGGGTGTTAGTACACCCTTTCTCCCCTCCATATCTAGACTATCACTATTAATAACATTTACTATCGGGCTAATCCGAAAATCGAGAAAAAAACAGAGAAAGAATAGTTTTTTACGGGATAGATGTTGTTTTTATGGATTCCGGGTTGCGTCCATAGTAGGAGCTCTTCATAATAATGGGCTAAATCATCACATTTCGGTTTGTGGGAATAACCTGTAGCCAATGTAAAAACACGTTACATAAAATTTTATATAAAAAAAAAATCTATTATTACGCGGCGGAAGTCAATACCAGCCAGCCAGCCAGCAGACCTCATTATTGCTTGAAAAATAAAAGGATAAACTACCACTCTGAGTGTTTCGTCTTTTATCTCGTTATACTATAATTTTAGTAGAATTATTGACTACATTTTTTATTCGTTAGAGGTTGGTAGGCGTGGAGCACAGTGGGGGCGAAGTTCGAGAACGCTAATATTTATTAATGGGGGGTGAGCGACCATTCCGTATGTACTTATTAGTATTCTGTATTGCTAATAACACAAACTTTACGACTACTATACGATATGTGAAGAAAAATGTCATCGTTCCTTGACGTCTCTGTGAATTTTACCTTCATCGTTCTTCTTTGGTTTCTTCGCCTTGTCAAGTTTTTCGACGTTATTGGTATTCCTGGCCTGCTTGCCCGCGTGCTGCTTCTTGCACTGTTGCTTCAGCCAAACGGGCAAATGGTTAATACAACTCTGTAAATTTTACCTTCATCGTTCTTCTTTGGTTCTTTAGGTTTCTTCGCCTTATCGAGTTTCTCGACGTCATTGGCGACGGGCGCGGCTGCGGCGGCGGGCGCGGGCTTCGCTTGTTTGTTGACGGCCGGTTTCTTAGCTTTCTTGCCCGCGTGCTGCTTCTTCGTCTGTTGCTTCATCCAAACCGGCCTCTTGTACGTCTCCTTCTTGTCGTTTTTGTCGTTCTTATCGCCGTCCGCCTTTTCTGTGTTCTCGCCGTTCTCTTCGCCGGTGTCGTCTCTGATGGAAACATTTTTTTTTATATTGAGTCTTATCTATAGGTAAAAATACATAAAAATCACAGTTTTTGTTATCGAACACTTCCAAAACGGCTAAACCGATTTTTATGATTTTTCTCATTTCTTTTTTATTTGGTAGGTCTGAGAATAGACTATTTATACACCTGGGTGATAAGAGTGGCCCTCGCCTGATTTTTTTATGGACAAATTATGCTTTTCAGTGTTAGAACAGATGAGTGATGGCTGGTGGGGTCGTATAGTTCTTGAATAGAGATTACGAAATATAGGATATCCACGGACAGGCGATCTAATCAAAACAGCAGGAACGCTCTAGACGCAAGCCGCTTCCAAACAGTTTTATTAAAAATCGATAGGAAAAGCTTAACAGTAGATGTCTTACAGCATGATTATTATGTTATGAAATCTAACTTATGTACTTACTAGTACATCTATTTATTACGGTTAATTAAGCGTTTCGAACAAAAGGCGACCACAGAATAGACAATAGTGATGATTCATGGTCGAGTCAACTTTTTTCCGGGTTAGGAATATAGAATTTTATTTGTTAGCCTCAAATCACTATAACAATGGAGTGTTTAATTCGATGTATTGTATTATAATTACCAGTTTTTATCCTCAAATTATGGCTATTTTGACGTAAGTTAGTGCCGATGAACCGCAACAAAGTATTTCTACATACATAGACTAATAAGTTCAAAAATGAAAATACTTTTAGTCATAAGTTAAAGTGACTCACATACCTACTAAATAAAATGCATAGCATTGCCTTAACTTTGTGATACGAGTATTATCGTGATGGTTGTAACAGAACCATACCGTGGCTGTTACGAGTACCTAATGGAAAGTTTTCTTTGATGGATTTCTTCAAGGAACAATCATATTAACAAGTAGAAAATTGATTGTTGGGTTGAAATTTAATTCCATGCATTAAGAACAGTGTTCTTATCAAAAAGAACTGGGCTGTCGTATCTACACTTTCGAATTGCCGTTTCGAATTGGCGATGGTCTAAAATTGCAGAAACACAACTGGAATTGACCACATTGGAATATACGGATATTACGGCAATTGCCGTAGCAATAATGATACTGATTTAGAATCTCAGTGTAAGACGGCGACGCGCCGTATGTCGTCTAAGATACGTTTTAATTTACTGAGCCTGCGCACAAAAAGCGATTGCACCATATTCACCACTAGCGACCCGCCCCGGCTTCGCACAGATGTATTAAACATATAAACCTTCCTCTTGAATCACTCTATCTACTAAAAAAAAACCGCATCAAAATCCCTTGCGTAATTTTAAAGATATAAGCATACATGGACAGCAGGAAGCGACTTTGTTTTATACTATGTAGTGATGATGCACGTTGACCCAATACTGATTGGTGAAATTACATACGCCATCGAATTTCCTCTAAGGACCTATGACATTTGCCTCACTATGTTTTAGAATCTTGACCGAAAAAAGATATATTATACAAAAAAAGATATCTATACCAGATTCGATTCTTTGTCTGCATCGAATAAGTTCCAAAACTACTGAACCGATTTGAAAAATTCTTTCACTGTTGGAAAGCTACACTATCCCCGGTGAACATATAGGCTAAATTATAATTTCAAAAAATTAGGGACCCTTACTATTCGTTTTCTTTAGCCAATCGTACCCGGGCGAAGCCGGGACGGGCATCTAGTATAAGATATTGTGTTTTTTTTGTGGATTATTCTTTTACTAGCGACCCGCCCCGGCTTCGCACAGGTGTATTACACATATAAACCTTCCTCTTGAATCACTCTATCCATTAAAAAAAAACCGCATAAAAATCCGTTGCGTAGTTTTAAAGATTTAAGCATACAGACAAACAAACAGACAAAATAGCGACGTTATTTTATACTATGTAGTGATATTTAGAAAGGATACGCTTCAGTCACATGATAATGTAAAATGTGATTAGTTCCATAGTTTGCAAATATTTTTATCATTGCATGCCGAAAAGCAGGATATGGCGCTCAAAAATATACAATTCCACCTGTGTTGAAATGTACCTTTGTTTATACATTATAAACAATAGGCTATTTGACTACTTTTTGGAAATCATTTTAAATTATTCATTAGAACATTATAAGCACACGACATTTATATTTCCCAGAGATCTACTGTATTTACAATGAAAATTCATCATCATCATCATTCAGTCATCATTACTGCAGATTTGAAATGGGAAGAGCATATATCTATGATAGTCAGACGGGCTAACTCATTTATAATATTTACGTCATACGCAAATCCTTTCAGACAGTAACAATGGATGTTTTTATTAAGATTTACAAAACCTATATAAGGCCTCTGCTGGAGTATGGGTTCCAGGTGTGGAGTCCTTACTTTAAGAAAGATATTGATTTGCTTGAAAGTGCACAAAGAAAAGCCACCAAGATTCCATATGATCTGCGCCGCAAAACCTATGAAGATAGGTTAAAAGCTCTTCGTCTCACAACCCTGGAAGAACGACGATTGCGTGGAGACCTAATTGAGACCTTCAAGATTCTTAATGGCTTCTATAATCTTCCGGATATTCACGACATGTAACCTTGAAAGAAAATATACGCGAAAGCAGACGCCATAAATTTATCTTGTAGCCTACACTATCACAAACCAACACTGCACACCACATCCTCTGCAATAGAGTTGTCTACAATTGGAATATGTTGCCTGAGGATGTAATCTCAGCAAGAACTATAAACACATTTAAGAATAGACTGGACCTTTGGATAAAGAAAGAAAAAAATTATTTGACAGATAAGTACTAATTTTACTCGACTCTGCTTGATATAGGCATATCAGTATACACTACTCGCCTATAAACAAATAAATAAATAAAATCCGTAAAGAATAGATTTTCAAGATCCCGTCAAAAACGACATTCTGTGATGGCGCTGGTCTGTGACGTCACACGCTAGAAAATACCGTTAGTTAATACTAGTAAATACGCTAGTTCAAGTCCAAAAATTGACAAAAGATACTTTAGAAGTAACTTACAGATCCAACAATATTACTCCGAAAACCCAAAACACAAATGACACAAACAACAGTCGATCGAGAAATTCTCGCTTTCTAGCATGTGACGTCACCATAGTTGCCGCCCATCTTAGAGCGTTATCGTCACAGATAAAATAAAATAAAAACGTATTTTATTTCGTGCAATATGCGAAAATTAAACATATTTTAGTTTAAATAAAGTGAAATATGTCTTTTTCAAGCTATTATCTGTAAGGATTGCCACAATCAATAGTATATTTTCAATGTTGTCAAATAGCCTACTAAAGATATTATGAAAATATAGTTACGAGTACGTCACGACCTTCAGATGTGATGATCACGAGTAAGAAACTTACTTGATCGCCTTCTCTTTGATCGTGGTGTCGCCGAACAGCTCCTTCATGTTGGTCCGGCGCAGGAACACCGTGACCGTGACTATCGCGCCCGCCGTCACCACCGTCGAGTTCTCATCGTCTATCACTGGAAACATCACAATCAGATAACTAAATAAGTTCGCATAGGCTGGGTAGCTAGTAGGGTTCGGAATCGGGAAATCTCGGTACCGAAAATCCCGGGATTAGATAATTATTTTTTATTGAAAAGGGTTGGTCGAAGTTGGTCCCATAAAAATGTAATGGAAATAGGTCAGTAGGTTTTTGAAAAATCAACTCAATTAATCTAAAACAAAAATCAAAATGGCATACATCGATTCGAGCGAATTATTCAAATATTTACGTTGACTGCAATAATTGAAGTCGGTTTTTGCTATTTTCAGCGAAAAATTCTACAACCTATAAAAAAATCCATTCCATCGCACCTTCGTACGTCAATATACGTCTCAATAGGTACTTACCTTCAGTATTAACTTGGAAATGAATGTACGGCATATTGCCGAGAACTTTCACCAGATCATCATATTGCTTATCATTGAGGAATCTTAGAACTTGTCGCCTCTCGTCGCCGGGCAGCTGCGCGAGTTGTAACAGAGACTTGATGTGCTTCTTCCTGTTCGTGAAATATTTCAGGTGGTCTTCAGTTATGTACGGGAGCTGGAGTAGGGGAGACTTGTACTCCCACAGGCCTTGGACGATCATTGGCGATAGTTTCATGCAGTTTTCGATTGTTTCAATTGTTGGTAAACGGGGAACTGGAATGGAGCAATACATAATAAATATTAGGGGACATTTTACACAGTCTCCGATCCCAAACTAAGCAAAAATGCTTGTGATAAGGTTGCCAAATACTGATATACTTATTTTTATAGTTAATAACAACCAGGCATAGAGCAAACACCTATGTTCTTCACATAAATGCTTGCCCTGGGTGGGAATCGAACCCACGCCTCTTTGACCCAGGAGTCAGGGTCACCAACCACGGGGCCACTGAGGCGGTCAATGTTGAATTATTTTTCAGCTAGGACAGATAGAAAACTCTTTATTGTGTACACTAAAATTAACAACTACAGCAGTAGGTATTAACATTTTAAGTTAGGGAACAAGTAGCGGCCTTGTCGCTAAAAGCGAGCTCTCTCAGGCAACTTTTGGATGAAATTAATATGAGCAGAAGGTACTAAGCATAATATAATTAGTACCTGAATAGGATCTGGGTTAGTTGTGGTCGGCTTAATGATTAGACTAAGCTCATGTTGCTAATACATACTTCTAAAATCACTTTTTTGTTAGATACCAGTGCAGTTGCATGCGCCATGATCATTACCATACGCGGTACCAACTGAGATGAAAGCTTACTATACAGGGTGACTGGTAAATAATTAGCATCCTTTTAGGAGTTTTAGGGGCTTATTCTGTACATCATAACTAACTACTTTTCTTCTGCGACTTTTGTCAGAACTCAATAAAAAAATCAGCTGTTCCATACATTTTGTCGCGGGTGAACGATATTTTTCTATGGAACAACATATTTGTTTTTGAATTTTGACAAAAGTCGCAGAACAAATGTTGTTAGTTTTGATGTACAGAATAAGCCCTTAAAAGGATGCTAATTATTTACCAGTCACCCGGTTTAAACAAATTGCGAGATAAACCTCTATAAACTGGAAATTTTAGACCGGAGTATTCTTATTCTTATTCGATGTGGGGGCGATAAGTCCTGCACTGACGTCCCGCATGGGGTGTTTTGTGCATTTCCCCCTCCAGCGTCTACCCGAGCCAGCCCAGCTCCTTAAAGTAACGGAGCGTGGCTCTGGGCCGCTGGCATAACTGCTCCAGTAGCTTAGATGGTGAATAATATGATGGCGATGTGGATGACAAAGCTAATGATAATGCCAATGCAGAAGCGTCATGCAACCCGTTAGCTATTCTAGTGTCTTCTGTGGCTTTGCAATGCCACAGAACATGCTCTACAGTTTCGTTTTCTTCCAAACAGCCACGACAAAGTGGGCTGTCAGTGGCTCCCAGTTTATATAGATGGCTATTTAAGTTGCAGTGACCAGTTATGAGGCCTACCATAAGTCGGAGATCTTGTCGCTGCAACTTCAATAGGTCGTTCGTGATGTTTTTATTCAGGGTTGGAAAAGCAGCCTTAGAATGCTTGCAATCCTCCCTTTTGTTCCACATATTCTGTTGTTCTTTTTCAGTGTGACGGCGCAACAATTCACGCACTTCCATCGCTGTCGGCTTACAGTGTATTGTTGCCCCGTCCCTAACCTGTTTTCTCGTACCCTCTTTGGCAAGGGTGTCGGCTATGTTGAGCAAGGGTGTCGGCTATGTTGGGCAAGGGTGTCGGCTATGTTGGCAAGGGTGTCGGCTATGTTGTAGTAAGACCGGAGTAGTAAACATACAAACAGTAATGCTCAACTAAAGGTATTTTAAATGGATTTCATGCCATTTAATGTAGTATATCTTAATTCCTCGGTATGTAGTAAACCAATAAGTAACAAAGTTATTGATTTCATGTGAAAATATCATTTACTTTGTGATATTATTCTGTTATTATAAGTGTTGATCTTTTAGACTCTGAAAACACCTTATTAAAGATGTTGCTATAAAGTCCTGAATTAGAACCATGTATCATCAGGCGTAGTATTGAGCGATCATTCACAAGGTAGATAGGGGAAAGCCTATGAAAGAAATAAAACATTGAAAACCAGCACGGCTAACACACACACCACAATATAACTTAACGACATTGACAGTGTTAAAATATATTCAACCGTACAGAAAAATAATATTTATTATTTAACCATAGCATTGTCCCTTTCTGACGTGACTTAAAGCGTAGAAAAGTGTTTAAAATTTTGCGCATGGTGGCCATGCAGGCGCGTCTAAGCTGCCTATTAGATTTTTTTGTTGGGTAAGCCCATAAAAGTGGATAATTTTTGAATTGGTGAGTATGTACCTAATGATAATTAATTTACAATATTATTATTTTTATCCGAAAGTGTACTTTCACGCAGCAACACAGCAACGAACCGACTTGATTTATGGCATGGATATATGTAGTTCAAAGATCAGATGCTATCATAGGCTACTTATTTAAACAGGAAAAATTTAAGGATCCTATGGAAAACTGCGGGTAAATAAAACTAGTTTACAAATATTTCTGTTAACCAAGTACCCCATATCTACTTACTCCTTCTAGCATAAGCGAGCGCTATGAGTTGGTTGACGCAGTTGACCATCTCGACGATGAGGTCGGGGCACCGCGACACGACGTAGCGCCGGTCGCACTCCAGCGTGTCAGGCCGCAGCTTCATGCGCGACAGGTGCGCGTGCAGGAGCGCGCGAGCCTTTATACTGTACGGACGGCACAGCGGCTGCTCCTTGTTCTTTTCGCCCAGGTTCGGAAGGTCGCGGAGGAGCTGAAAAATAGAGAAATGGAAAACTTATTTAGATAGATGAACTCTAACGTTGAAACAAAAGAAATGAACTCTGTTCACACTAATAATTAAAACAAAAATTCAGGAGAAAATTTAAAACTGGCGCAACAGTGAACGTCCCTATCGCAAATAACAATTACCAGCACGGCTAGAATGCGCACCACGATCGGAATCGACTGCCCTGCAATATCCATCGTCTACCTATAGCGAGAGTTTGTGCAAAATGAGGACCGTCGTGGCGTTATGGTGAACTAACAATAAGATTTTAATCAGCAGTCAAGGACTATCCTTAGTAGACGCGAGTACTGATGAAAACCGATACCAAGTATCAAAGTCTTTAGTTGTACTAGCAATGACAGAGCGGTGTTGTCAACGTAACAAAATTGGTAAAATGGCACACGGGCGACCTCACCTACGACGCTTTTCTTTTTGCACAATAGCTAGCTAATATTACGCAATCAGAAGATATATCACTTGAAACAATTTCTGTTGAACCCAACCCTAAAATAAAAGACAAAGTGATGTTGAAAATCTGAAGTAACACAATCTCTATTGGACTGATATGAGCCGGTGAGCCTGTTTATATATGACACGATATGATTACAGCGCGCGTTGATTGCGAAACAGGTAGCTTTTTATGTACTTTATGGAAAAAAAAAACTTTTTACATACTTTACAAACTATAAATTCCAACATTTCCCAGAATAGCACGCGACTCGAGCGAGGTGCCACACTAATACAGAATCGGGCACGCTTCTGAGTAGAGAGATGGAGGTCAAAAATGTATATGTATAATATAATGATTTTTACTAACCATAGGAACTTCTTCATTGTCTGTGATTCTCTCAACAATTTCAGAATTGTGCCTCTTGTCAAATTCACACGATGCAGCGAGAATCATTAGTGCCCTCTTCAAAGGCATTGAAGGAGTCTTATGACAGAAATAAAAGTACATTTGAGTTGTGTCCAATAGCACTTGCTCCCCTGAGTACTTAATGGAACGGTACCACCAAGTTCCCACCTGAAAAAAAAAGATTATTATGTAAAACAGTGCAACAAATTGTCATCATTTTAGACATTCACTTGGAGAAAGAACTGAAAGCTATTTCATAAAGTATATGCAAAGAGATGGTGGTGTATTAAAGCTGGTAAATATTTGTGGTGTCAGTCTAGTATTCAAGTAAATCATATTGCTTTACAGCCTTCCAGTGAGACTGATCAAGTCCATGTCACATTATAAATAGAGTAATAGACCTTATCATGCATTTAGCATTAGTTTCAGATGAAAATCTTTTTATATAAAATTTTCGTGTCACATTGTTTGTCAGTGATGAATTCCTCAACTAATGATTCAATTTAAATCAAATTTTGTACACTGTTTTCAGTTTGATCCAACTTGAAAGACAGGATAGTTTATATTTCAATTTATAATCGCGATTTCTTTATTGATGATATTTTTTAATATTATTATGCTGAAATAACATTTGGCGGGTCAGTTGTAGCATAAAAACACTGGAAATTTCTAATCTATGGAAAGTCTACGGTAACTTACAGCAGTGGGTAGAGCCACCATAAATACAAGAGCATACAATCCAAGGACCCAAACACTGTTCTCCTTCTCAACTATCCAGCTTGGCAGGGCGATGCCAAAGCTCATAGCTCCCGGACCATCGGGGTTACCATACTTCTCCCAGTTACGGCGGGCTTCATCATCTGTTAGAGCCTGAAATATAAATAATTAAATATACTATAGTCAGCTAATATTGTAACATATTTTTTCAAAAGCACCTTTGACTCCAATCTAAAGAAAGCTTGCTGTTCGAGACTTATATAGGAGATCTTATATATTTTTAAATACATACTTATATGTATAAATATAATAACATTTAGACACAGAGAAAACACATAAATGTTTGCCCTGGCTGGGAATCGAACCTACATATCAACAGCATAATAGGCAACAAGAGATTTAAAATCTTCATATACCAGAGTGACAAATACTGTCGAATACAGTGCAGGATTTTGCACTGGCATTGTTTATAATTCATGCATAACACTTAGCATTAGGTAAGTGTATAGCTTTTCTTGTTACTCAATCATGGAAACTCAAGCCATAGACAAAATCATAAAGATACTGCCAAGTAATAGAGATGATGATGATAATTAGGTGACAAATAATTATGAATAAAAGCTGCGCAAAATCAGGGACTGATAATAAAATAATAACTGATAGCAAGTGATACTGACTTGGCATTTTTCATTAAATTTAGCAAAATTAATGTTATTTGATGGTTGGTTTTACAGTTGTATCCAAAATTGTGGATTATTGTGAATTAATAGTTTGATATTATGAGCAAAGCTAAATTGATAAGATCAAAACAAGACATGTTCACTTTTTACATGACTGTATATATCACAAAAGGGGGTAATGTGTTTATCAGTCTATAATCATTAATGTATTTAAGTTTTTAGGAGATTTTTATCTCACCAGTTACCTATCTACACAAAGTGTGGAATACTTTATAAACTATTTTATTACTAGTTTAGGCCCGCAGCTTCGCCCTTGTGAAATATTGACTTTTATGCTATCGTGGAACCTTTTATTTTTTCGAGATAAAAAGTAGCCTATGTCAACTTTGAGCTTTAAACTATATCCATGTGAAAAATCAAGTCAATCTGTTGCTCTGTTGCTACGTGAAAGAGGAATAAACCAACAAACACGATTTCGGATTTATAATACTACTAAGGATATTGTAAATTCAGTATACTGAAATTGTTACGTGACCATTTTTGGTCAGTGGAAAAAAAGAAAATATAGTGGGAAGCACCTAATAAGAATTTTTACTCCAGTAAGTTTCTCATTAAGTCACTGGAAAGTGTCAAAAACCAAATCAAAAGTATAGTAGATGGTTGTAGTCCTGTGACATAGATCTTTTTACCTGACTAGTTATGGTCTACTTAGTAAGACTAGACTATACAGCAAAGGTTATCTTTTTGGCCAGTATGTACCTATGTGTTTTGTGTATCTGTTCATCTTTTTCCTAATAATATCGCATTTAAATTGAATAGCACTCAATGAACATTATACCGAGTTATTGTCTAGAATAAATCTAAGCCATGCATACCAGCTATTTTGTAGCATATTCTTTACTTTTTTTTTTGTCGGGCAAAAGTGCCTTTAAAAACTACACTACTATTGCACAGCAGCATTGGATCATCCTCAGACCTTTGAAGGTCTAAAGAAGATTAATATACAATAATATTATATATTAATTATATAATATATTAATTTAATATTAATAAATAAATTAATATTATACATAATTATTAAGCCCGATTACAGAGGCGCCAGCGTAAATTTATTAACACCGTAAAAAGCATTCTCTCTATCGAATGCCTAAAGTGAAAAAGAAACAACTATGCTATTTAGCTAATATAATTACGCTGGCGCCTCTGTAATCGGGCTTATTATACAATTATAATATTATATAATAAGCCCGATTACAGATAATATTATAATATAATTATATAATATACTAATTCTTTACTTTGTGGTTTTGAAATCATACCTGGTAGGCTTTAGTAAGTTTCATGAAAGCTTTTTCATCTCCAGTTTCTTTATCAGGGTGAAGGATCAAAGATTGTTTACGGTATGACTTTTTGATCTCAGCCTGTGTGGAACCAGGGGGTAGTCCCAAGATCTCATAAGGATCGAAGTTAGACATTTCATAGTCAAACTGTGACACTTTGTAAGCTAAGAATCCAAGAAGCACCCATCCTCCTACTATTGCAAGTTTTATAAAAAAGTTTTTCACAGTTCTGTAGGGTTGAGATTGTTCTATGATTAATTGTTTGTGTACACAGCTTGGACACTGACATCTTTCTGCTGCTTTTGCTGGATCTGTAACAATGATTAAAATAATTAATTATACAGAATTAATAATATGTGTGTGTTCTTCTAAACTTAGCAAAGGTTTCTCTTTACTCTACTCAACATTCTCATTAAAATGTACGGCGTGACACCAAATCATCGTCATGTATTTAACGGTACATTTTTATATGGAAGAATAGCTAAAGGAGAGAAATAATATGATAAAGATATATAGGAAACTGTTTAAAAATTAGCTCAAGAGAACTTTCTTCACATAAATTCGCCAAAATCATAATAAAACATGAATTAATCTTACCTTCTTTTCTTTTCCTTGGCCAATAGTAAAAAGTAGCTGGTACAAGAATTAGTGCAAGGAAAGAGAGCACGAAATAGAAAAATGTAGAGCCACTTTCATCGTACTCAAATTTTTGGCCGCCCATCGTTTAAAGTTTTAAATCATTTGATTCGGAAAATCATTACCAACACGCTTCACATGCAATTTTTGTAGAAGACGTGTCATTCGCTGAGACGTCAGTCATGACATCAGTCAATTTAACCTGACTGACACTGACACGCACTTTAGTCGTCACTCTCATAAAGGTTATCTCAAACTGCGATAGACTGAAACTGCGGCATACTGTGGCGGCTTAGGTAGCGAATAGCCCATCACGAAAATGCTGCCCAGAGTGGTTTATAAATATATGGGCAGTATGCTGCAAAGAAAATTATACTCAAGAGGGTATGCTGAGGGCATACACCTTATGCTGAAGAGAACTGTGACCATTGCTTAGCTAGAAACCAATCAAGAATCTAGCTTGATCATTTGTTTTCCTTCCTCTGTCTTCAGGCCGCTGCCAAGGCCAGTGTATGAGACGCTTTAGTTTCTTTTTCATAACATTGACAAACACATAAATCTACTACGCCAAATAAAGGAAATGTCAACTTTGACTCAATTGTCAAAGTAAAAATTGAATGTTGTAAAATTGACAAAAATAGTAAAAATTGGGGAGTGATGAAGAAATTAAATAAAAATTTAAATAAAGGTACCAAGATACTATAAATGCTACAATACATTTTATTTTAAATTTATTCAACAGACTACCAGGTACCATGATATACGTGTGGAGGTATTTGTTCCGATTGTGTTTTTGCTGTTGCGTAAAAACATTCCATTTTTCAGATGTCTGCCAAAACAATAGCGAGTGCTACCGTCAGGGCTGTTAAAAAACGAGTGCTGCCTTCCAGGGCGGCACTCATATTGACCCCGTCTGCAGTCCAAAAAGTGAAAGAATTAATGGGAAAGGATGAGGCCAAGGGTTTTGTGGGATTGAAAGTGGGAGTCCGTCAGAGAGGCTGTAATGGATTGTCTTATACTCTGGACTATGCTAAGATTAAAGACAAATTAGACGAAGAAGTCAAACAGGATGGAGTCACCATAATCATAGATCGGAAAGCACAGTTGACATTATTAGGTACCTATGATGGTCTTATTTAGATCCATTCTATAGATTTTACCATTGGGTGTATAAGTGTGTGTCTGTTTATATAATTTTGAGTATTGCATATCATGACACTGCAAGCCAAACTTCATAGTCTTAAAATAAAAGTGGACATCTGGCATACTTGATAAGATTGCAATCACCAGCCAAACAACAGATTTAGCATAGATAAAGTTGCTTTTACTGCTAGGAATATCATTAGTAATTAGATACTTCTGATTCTAATTGTTGATTTTAATTCCTTATGAAATGAATGCCTGCTATCCCATTTAGAGAATTTTGAGATTATCTGTTTCTAATAACCAGCTACATTACAAATTCATTAGAGTTTAAATTATAATTCAATTTATTTTCACTTTTGCACTTTGTTTCTTATGATGTTTCACAACTAAATCTATTTTTCAGGAACTGAAATGGATTTTGTAGAGGATAAACTTTCTGCAGAGTTTGTATTCAACAATCCAAACATAAAAGGGACATGTGGTTGTGGAGAATCTTTTAGTATATAATAAAATTTGCTTTAAATTACTGTTGGTAGAAATAATTTTCATTCTACAGTATAGGCCGAATCAAATTTTTTGGTGGCTGTGAAGTTAGCTACAAGCTGTGCAAACGCAATGCTGACTGGAGCTCACATAACAGCTACATGAAGATTGGGTTTTACACAGCTTGTAGCTAATTTCACTGCCACCAAGGAGTTTGTTCCGCCTATAGGTAATGCTTTCAAAGCAATAGGTCTGAAATACAATCTGTATCTTGTTCTAACGGACACACAAATTGTAGTTTAGAATAGTAATGCTTGTTAAATATTGTATAATATTTAGGTAGACACATTCAGTGGCTTAACTTATATTTTGTTAGTGGAAAATTAGAAAAGTATTCTTTGATTTGAGCTTTTATTTAGCCTTTTTTACAACTTTTCAAGGAAACCTCTAGATTTGTAGTTGTACTACCCTTATTCATAACTAAACTGTGAAACTCTGGAAATTGATAAGAGAGGGCTATGTTCATGTAGATCTCCTATGGCTGAATGGGATTACTCTGTAGGATATTCATTGATATATTGACCAGTCCAAACTCAGTTCCAGAGAACAAAAGCTTAGTTACACAAATCATCATCCTTGTGCGAATCCTACAAGCTTAGGATATAGGTACAGAAATATGCTGGGCCAGCATAGTAGATACCCCAATCATCCTTTGTTGAAAGGCCTATGTAACCTATGTTCAGCAGTAGACTTAAAAAAAGCTAGAAACAATTACTTTAAAGCTCCAAAGATGAATTATGATAATTATAATTCATCTATGATAGTCTCATTATCATGCGATTTCTATTTTTTACTTATTCCATGCAGCACAGCCATGCAGATGCTAATGACAATTATTGACAAACATTTTCTTGATGGATCAGAAGTAAGTTAAAGTTTATAGTACTTTCCTTCCTTTCAGCCAGTACATACTTTACAATTTATTAATTTAGTACTTTATAATATATTTAGTATTTAAAAAGTACAGTTAAGTTAAAAATATTTTTGCTACTGGTAAGACTGATCATCATTTTCAGAAAAAAAAGCAATCGTCTTTTGTTTCATTCTTGCTTATTGCGTTGTCTCGCTTGCTCTAGTAAGATGGAGGATTTGCTGTGAAATCAGTTGCGTAGACCATTTTTCTTTGTTTACGTGTCGAATTCGTCGAGCGATATAACACAAGCGTTCTAAGTGTTTCGTGTCTTATATTTTATGGAATCTGATATAAGTAAAGCAATAATACAGTCAGATTTGTGTAAAAACTGTCAAAATGAATAACGGAGAAATCGGGGGTACTAGAGGCCGAGGCCGTGGTTGGCAGCCTGAAAATCAACCCCGGGAGCTTCGCCGGCCGCGTATCGTCACGGAGGAATCGAAAGGTAAAAATCTAAATTCGAACCGTTCAACCTAAATTACACTTTCACGAGTCGAATCCAGCGCGTCGCGTTATGACGTCGTCATTCCTCGCCTGCTAACTGCGTTCTTTATAATTACAATAGTTCAGGTGAAAGTAAGGATTCAATTTCTAATGACGTCGCTGTAGTTTGACAAACGCATCCATCCATGATAATAAATTATGAATGCGATAAGTTTTTTTGGTAAGTTGTTGCTGATGATGTTTTAGTCATTGTATTTGCTAAATTGGGTGACACCATTTCTTTCGTTTGATTTGTAGTTGAGCCTCCGAAATCAAATCTGTCGGCTGATGCTAAGGAATGGTATCCGCCGAATTATACTCCCCAAGCTGTACCTGCATACAACCCTGAGCCTGCTCCGTACAGGCCTCAACGATTCTCAGTACAGGATCGCCTGCGGCAGGCTCAAGACCAGAACCCTTATAGCTTAAACGAAATGTCTTATTCGCTTGAAGAAGCTGAGAATATGGACTTGAGGGTAAGCAACTTTGTCACTGATTGTTATTTCCTTATTTTTGTTGTCTATAGTATTAAGTGTGTAATTTTCCATAGGAAAACATTGCCAACCTGATTACTGTCATGTGCGAGATAACATTCGACCCTGGCAAGTTTGACACTCTCTGTGGCCCTCTGGTAGACTCGTTTGCCACCATGCTCCATGATGTCAACCACACCAGGGCTCTGGTAGAGGCCATCGTGAACCAGGTAACATAATATTTCATTTACTTATCACAAAGTTCTGTTTCACTAAATAAAACTGTTTAAAATGCAATATTTACCATTTTTATGCAGCTGATAGAGCAAACTGCACATTAAATTTCCTGTTAGATCTAAACATATTATTATACATTATGTATTCTGTGTTCATAATTATGTGTTGTGTCAAAAAACACCAAGTAAAAATTTTCTTTCCTAACCCATAAAATAACCAAATTTTTTTCCTATCAGTTATAATAATTATGGATTACTGGTTAAAAAAATATCAGGTTTTACTGTAAGACAAAATGTAATCAATCTATCTCTATGCTCCTATATTAAAAATTCCAATAGGACCATAAAATTGTCCACGTTCGCACTTTTGCATAAATTATTTATGGGCAAATATCATCTTGTTACTAAAATTAAATGTATAATTTATTTAGATTAGCTATGAAAACTGGGTATTAAGTGTTTATAGATAGTAGCAACTAATCTAAACTAGTGCCTATACTTAGCAAGCGCTGACACAGCACTGGCATGAACCATATTTCTCAGTTTTATGAATTCAGCTTAAATCTATAATACTTATAATAAAAAATAATAATGATGAGTCACATTTGTTTGCATTTGATTTTGAGTCAAGTCTTTCATAGTAAGTCATACTTAAAAAATTCTACAATAAATGAAGGTAAAATAGCATAGACTGATGATGTTCCTAGTGTGTGCAGTATACTGCACACACTAGGAACAGGCAATCATACATGGCAAAGGGGAGTATTCCCCGAGGCCAATGCTCACCACGCCTAAGGAGATGGTGGAAGGATCGAATGATGATGACCTATGAATGCTTTCACTCCCTGTCCAAACCAGAATTTATTAATGTTTTTGGGGCTAACCTAGAATTTGAGAAAAAAATCTGCTGTTGCATACATTTTGTCAATTCCAAGGCGAAATTTTGTAAGAGAAAGTTCATCTTATTACAGCTCAGCTTATTACACCCTTTATGAGTAAACCCTGCAAATAATGCAAGTATTTATCAGTTTCACAAGACATTCTAGTTTTCAGCAGTGTTTCCAGTTAAGAGTTTTGTTTCGCCCTCTTCGCCCTAGGGATGTTTTAGGATAAGTTTTTCCAATATTCCAAAAGA
Organism: Hypomecis atomaria; assembly: GCA_964007245.1. Lineage (NCBI taxonomy): Eukaryota > Metazoa > Arthropoda > Insecta > Lepidoptera > Geometridae > Hypomecis > Hypomecis atomaria. The sequence continues at coordinate 14,689,850 of OZ023284.1, read as the reverse complement.
TCCCAACGTTGGATCCCCAAATATTCCTCTCCAGCATTCATTTGAACCTCGAAAGTCCATATAAGTGACATGAAGTCATTTTACCCTGAAATTCCGTAAATCCCTGTCTCAATAAAAAGGACCCTAAGTAGTATGTGTAATAGCATTTTCGCTCTAAAATAGTCCAAAATACTTAAAAGTGGAAACACTGTATCCTAGCCATCTATGAAGCACCCTAAGTACTTCGACTAATTGAGGCTTTAAAATGTGTAGTCGATCGGCGAGGCGAACTTCCGCTACAACGGCGCGCGGCTGTGCTCCATGTACGACTCAGTGGCTCAGCCCGAGGAGTCCACGTTCCGCGCCTGCCTGCTGGAGCGCTGCTCGCTGGAGGAGAACAAGATCATCAGCGGCGTGGAGACGTCCGACGAGAACATGCGCGGCTTCGCCATGTTCCTCGCCGAGATCTACACGCAGCTTGAAGATAACCAGGTTTGTCCGTTATGCTCTCGCGTGATAACCGGTCATCACTTACATAGCCAGATGTTGTCAATGTATGACTCGGTTGCAACGCCCGATCAGATTCATCATTAGAACTTAAGAGCTGGCCTCTTGTCGGCGGAGCAACTTCCATATCTTGCAGTCCTCTGACAATGTTTTCACCTCCCTGTATGACATGACATCAAAACTTGGTGATCACTCACATAGCGTACAATATTGTCATTTTTAGCAAAAAAGATCTTGTTTTATGGCATAACTGAATATACAATAAGTATGCTTCAAAATCTGGAAATGTTATTAGGGTATTTCACATAGTGTACCAATTACAGAAAAAAAGTTAACAAAGTAAGGATAAAGACAAGCAGGTCTACTTATGGATAACTAGTTACCAAAATGGTGTGATCACTCGATTTTTACTGTAGAAAGCATTATCTCTACCATTTATTGTCTATATCACAACTGTACATAGAATCCTGGCACCAATTCGTATTTCTCACTCAAGAAATATAATTCTGGTATTTTTAGATATCAAGTCATAACACAATGTGCTCAATGTTAGTAAACAAAATGTCATCAACAGGAAAAATATCAGAATATTTTTGAATCCATCTAAATTCTATGAAGTGACTGTGAATTCATTAGTAGTTGGGCTCATCTTTAAGACCAACTTTCACTACGAAATCGAACCAGAAATCGCAGAAAAATAATAATCAGCTATTCCATACAAAAAGTTATTCAATCTTTGACAAAATGAAAATACCTATATGGAACAGCTGATTTTTTATTACCTATTTCAGAGTTGGCTCCATAGCAAAAGTTGGTTATAGCGACGAGCACAATTGCATCCTAGAGTCACCACAAATAGTAGGCTAGACAACTTTTTTCTGTTTAAAATTATGAAGATATAGCCTGTTACGGTTCCGCGTGACGTCACGCTTAGGTAGACTTTTTACCATAATTATAGTGACTCCCGAACTTTGACTCGCTTTGTCTTTGCTTTTTTTTGTTTCATTGTCAAAATACAATACATGTCAAAAAAAAATCTGTATTCTAAGCGCCACACAAGTCGGCGGATGATAAGTTAGCCGCAGATGACACTTCGCCGTGATTCGCTAATTATTGCTAATGTGTGCACAATGCCGACGCCGCGTGGTCTAGTGTTGAGCACGGGCGTAGGGAGCGCGCGGGAGGCATGTGGTTGGCGGGCGGCTGTGCCCTGGCGTCACGTCTCTCCGGCTCCCGCGCATACGTCTATACCTATTTCAGCTTTTGCGCAGCGTTCTGCGCATAACTTCCAATCAGCCGACTTGTGTGGCGCTAAGTATAACCTAACTGACGGACTAACTATAAATATTATTATAATATTTATTTTACCCATTTGTCATGCCTATTGTAGTGTTTAGCTCATAGTACATTTAGTACTTAGTACATTTTTGTTTGTTTAGGGAGGAAGGTTGAGGTCTCTGGGCGAAAGTCTTTGCAAGGTCTTCCTTCACTTGCTCGACACTGACAAGGAGCCCAACATCAAATCCGTCTGCCAGCTGCTTAAGGTGAGTGCACCTTACTAATAACCTGCAATATTATAAATCTGAAAGTGTGTTTGTTGGTTTGTTACTCTTTCACGCAGCAACAGAGCAACGGATCAGCCGAGCCGATCAGAGTTTTGTTATGGATATAGTTCAAAGGTCGGAGATTGACATAGGCGACTTTTTATTGCGGAAGAATAAAAGGTTCCTGAATAGGATATGATAGCACAAAAGTCGAAATATCACGCGGGTGAAGCCGCAGGCAAAAGCTAGTCTGCAAAAAAGAAATTAAAAGCCACCTGTTTGCTTCCACCTTATCAGATTACTTACATAACTTATTGGAAATAATCCGATTTTTATCAAAATATTTTGTTCAATTTATCTTTTGCTAGGCCAATGAACTGAGACCAATATAAACTATGTAGTTTGTTTTTAAGATCAATGCCCTAATCACATTCCAACTCATTATCATGGCAGACCAAGCATTTTGCCGATAGAATCACATAATTAATGAAGTAAAAAATATTTTATACCTTTTTCATATTACACTAGCCGGCTTCGCCTGGTTGTAATTGGTGGAAAAACTTAAATGTATAATCTATATAGTGTCGATTATGAATCATACATCTTTTCATATCGTTATAAAAGTAAGCTAAGTACAAAAATATTTTGTTCATCTGTATTGGCTTAGTTGACAGTGCGTCTGAATAAGAAGCAAAGGATCCAGGGTTCAATTTCCAGCCGGGCAGATGTTTAACGGATGAATTGCCGACTGAAATGGACGCTGCCCAAACAGAGACAATGCTGAACTAGAACCTAGCCGCTTTACCACAAAAGATTTAAACACGCTTTAAACACTGTTTAGCGGTGCAATTTGTACTGTTAAACATTGTCTAAAGCGTGCGTAAAAGTTTTGTGGTAAGACGGCATGTGTTTAACAAATATTACACGTCGCGAAATGTTAAAACATCACCTGTTTGTGCGTCACATATAGCGTATAAGAATCGGGAAGCGGAAAAACTGATAAGTATCACATACAAAACGGTGAGTTTTGTCTCTGGGTGGCTGTATTGAGCTGCTGTTCTGGACCTCGATCGCGACCGTCTCCGACCCTGGGAACTCATTAGGTAGGTATTTGATATCAGCTGATCGTAAATTAATTCATGTGTACCTTATTATCTGACTACGACGAAAAAACACACTCGTAAATTGATATGACGGGCGTCATTTCAATTTTCACTGGTTTCAAAAATATATCCAAAATTAAATCATATTATATCATAAGTATGTGTTACTCACAAATAATGTAGCTTTCTATAGGCTAAATAATATTTGAAATCGGTCCAGTAGTTTTAGAGCCGAATGGCAACAAAAAAACCTATAATAATGTTCTCTCTTTATAATAATTAATATAAGTGTATTCGTGTATTTCATATAGCACAACAAAAATGTGTATTATACAAATAAATGATATTAAGTATGAGTTTGGTGTGTGCGTGTGTGTAAATAAATAAATATACATATATTAGGGGACATCTTACATGCGGTCTCTGACCCCAAACTAAGCAAAACAGTGATAAAGCTGCCAAAGACTGATATACTACATTGTACTTATTTTTGAATTCATACGTATATATTGGGCCATATCCACCAACCCGCCCTGGGCCAGCGTGGTGGATATGGCCCAATCAGCCTACGTCCTGCAGTAGACTAATAAAAAGGATGGTATAGTATGGATTCACATACGCCATCGAATTTCTTCTATGGATGTATGCAGGTTGCCTCATGATGTTTTCCTTCACCGAAAAGCCTGAGGTGTGAAATTCCGTACATAAATTCCAAGGAATTCATTGGTACGGGACCTGTATTTGAACCCACAACCTCACGATTGTAAGGCAGGTGTCATTACCACTAGACCACAATGGCTTTTTGTTGTATTAAGAGGCTTATAATTCACCATGTTGAAACACTAGATTCGTATTTGTGTATTGTGCTAAAGACTCACTTCTCAAACATTGCATATTTGAGAGTTCTTCATGTTAAACATGTATGTTAAACCCTAATACCATTGGGCGGCATGGTGCCGTGTGGCCTTACCCTACTACTAGAAAAGGCTCATGGACAATTATTTTATAGAATTTTATTTTTTTCAAATTGATTGTTCCTTCAGTCGTGTAGTTCGTTGGGTGCGAAATACGACCTATAAGGCTTTTTGTCCTCTGCCGCCGTGTCCGTCACGTCAACAAGAACTAAATGATGGTGCCGAGGTAGCGTTTACATACATTTACTAAAGCCGCGTGTCCACCGCATGTCCGTTACCCCGGTGCCGTCATCTTGGCCTCCGCGAATCTGAGTAGTTCGGTGTTAACGCTACAAATCTGCTCGATTTAAAGACGGGCGATGTGATGTTTACTGGCAATACTTTTTAATACAAAACGTTCGTTTCTGTACACGCACTGCGCTTTTCGCCCGGTTTTTGTTGAAGTGAAACTTCTAACTTCCAACAAGGTTGCGTTAAACGTTTAACGCTACCATGGAGGGGGTATAAAAAACACTGTTGCGTCGAAGTTTCACTTCTTCCGCGCGGAGGGACTCTACTTGCATTTTTTGTTTTGATTACGGGCCACCGATATCGGCGCAGTGGACATACGATCGCCGTCACGCGATAATAGACTCGGGCCGAATTTTTCACGTTCTCGGCAGCGGCGGACAAACGCTCTAAGAGCGCCTTCACATTAGGTCGCAAGCAATGCGGCAGTAGCAGATGTCTTCTTATTACAACTACGACCGCGCGTTCGTATCACTAACTCGAGGCAGACTAATCGTACGCGGCTGCCGCGCTACCGTCTGCTATGACAATCACGTGTAGTGCGGCTGTCGTGCTGCTCGTTTTAGTATGGACCATCATTACCATTTAACATCTATCGAATTAGCTATAAGTATAATTCTTAATAAGCTAAGCACTGATTGTATTCACATGTACGTATCTTGTAAAAATAAATAAAGTAAAGTATGGAAATCTACCGCCTGTGAATAGCGTTATTTTCGCGCTGCGACAGCCGCGTCGCTTGCGTCTTAGTGTGATGGAGCCCTAACAAGTATTGTGTGTGCAGCTGTCGGGCATAGCGCTGGACGCGGACTGCCCGGCCGGCATGCACGCGGCGTTCGAGCGGCTGAAGCGGCGCGCGTCGCTGCCGTGCGTCGCCAACGTGGTGTCACTGCGCGCCGCGCGCTGGGGGCTCGCCGACACCGCGCCGCCGCCACAGCCCGCGCCCGCGCAGGACCCGCGCCGGAACTATAACCACCGTGAGTGTAACGCGCAATGCTTTATATTAAAACCTTTTAGCTGTACCTCTGCTATCTGTTTCGCTCACTTGCAGTTTCACTATACAAGTTGTTGTTTTGCAAAGTGCAGGGACTTATTATAGATATGTAATAAAACTAATCAAAATAATGTTCCCAGTTTAGTATTTGATTAGTAATAGCTAATAGCATATATGAGTAGTAGAAATTAGTAGAAATAGGCAGTGCACCTATCCCTACTGGTAGAACTAAATCTACAAAAAGTGCACTTATCCCTACCAGGAGAAATAGCATGGTAGGGATAAGTGTACACCAGCCGTTGCGTAATTATATGTATACGATATGCCATCAAAGATGAGACTTGACAAACCTTGTTGTTCGACCTGCGCAGTAGACGATGTATAGGTAACCTAGTGTACCTGGTGGCACGTATTGTATGCTATGTTGAACAATGTAGTGTGTTATGCGACAGTGAACGGCGAGAGCGAGACGGCGGAGGGCTACCTGGCGGACGGGCACGCGCTCACGGCCGAGGAGCGCGCCTTCCTGCAGACCAACCTGCCGCCCGGCAAGAACGTCGCGCTCGACGAGGACATACTGTAAGTGTTGCAACACGGGACAGGCTAGAATACTCGCGTCCACACCGACCGACTAACCTCGGGGCCAATGCCGCGCCCTGCGCCCGGTGTGGACGTGGGTCTCGCCGCTCGACCGCGACCCATACCTAGTCGTGTCGGTTTATACCGAGGCTGAAAAGCGCTTCATTCGCGCGGTGTGGGAGTGACGACGCTCGCGAACCAGTAAAATTAAAAATTAACTGAGTTAAATTTCAGAATGAATAGTCGAGTGCCAATTTTTTTAAGTTGTTACCGTATTTATTACGATTTAATTTTTTTTTTTTCATCGAGAGGTTTCGTCTTAATTTTTTTATTAAATAACTAGACAACATTAAAGCCGTATCGGCTAAAAACACGTGCTTCTCTATCGTATACAAAGTAAATGTTCAAACTCGACCGTGCACAACCTTTTAAAATTGCCTCGGTTGCCATTGCATGACTCGCGAGCTGGAATACCGAGTGTAACTCGCTAGCCGCGCCCAATCGAGAGTCTAGAGGCGAGAGCGAGACGCCGGAGGGTTACTTACCTGTTTTTTTATTTCATTGCGTTTGACTACATACTGCCTGATGTTAAGCACATATGAGGTTTATTACGCTTACCTAAAAGATGCCTATTTACTCAAAATTTGAAGTAACCTACGTTGTACTTTAGCAGAAAGACTGACTCGGGCAAAGCGTTCCACATTCTGACTGTTCTTATGAGGAATGTGGATTCGAAACGCTTGATTATGACCCGAGGAATGTTCACGATAAAAGGGTGGCTTACTGCTTAGGACACACTTACTGCTAAGGAGAACGTGACACATAGTGCAGATATGTTTGTCCGTAATTGATTTCCATTTGAAAACTTTGCAACCCCCATTGACGACTACGTGGTTTGTGCCTTGCCCATCAACCACCAACTTGAAAATTCGCCGTGCTGGGTCTTGTTCGTACTTTTCTTTATGTTTTTAAAAGTCTAAGTCATTGAAAAATATTACATGTATAATGTGTATTGCAGGGAAGAGCTCGAGAACGAGGCGTGGGAGACCGGTATGGACGCGGAGATGCAGGCTGGATTCCTGGAATTCCTCAAGATGTCCAACCAGATCAAGCGATAACCGGCCTCGCCACCGCGCGGAAACAGACCCAACTGCGTCTACCCCACGACAACCTTCGAAACTTAAAAAAAATACAAAACTTTATAAAACACAAAAATATTTTTAGGGAATGAACAAACGTTGATTGGCCTCGAGCCGCGGAGTCGGTGGGCGACGAGTGCGAACATCTCTCATGCCGCGGCCACGTTCGCGTAACGCGCTCCGTAACGTACCGCGTAACTTCCATACGAAGCTTGTTACGCTATGTAACATTTTGTTGAGGAAGTCCTGCTGTATCTTATGGAACTGTGTTACTAATGTGGACGCACTAACGTTCACGAGACGTTCAATGAGTGGTTTTCTATTCAGCGTTTTGTCATTACATCTGTTTATTTTGTTCGAAATAAATGGCGTGGCGATCTGCAATCTGGGCCACACTTAAGTGTCCCACACAAAATGGGACCTTCAACTTAAGTGTCTCACACAAAAAGGGACCTTCAATTTAAGTGTCCCACACAAAATGGACCTTCAACTTGGTGTCCCACACAAAATGGACCTTCAACTTAAGTGTCCCACATATAAAGGGACCTTTAACTTAAGTGTCCCACACAAAAGGGGGCCTTCAACTTAAGTGTCCCTCACAAAAAGGGACCTTCAACTTAAGTGTCCCACATATAAAGGGGCCTTTAACTTAAGTGTCCCACACAGAAAGGGGCCTTCAACTTAAGTGTCCCTCACAAAAAGGGACCTTCAACTTAAGTGTCCCACACAAAAAGGGACCTTCAACTTAAGTGTCCCACATATAAAGGGACCTTTAACTTAAGTGTCCCACACAAAAAGGGGCCTTCAACTTAAGTGTCCCTCACAAAAAGGGACCTTCAACTTAGGTGTCTCACACAAAAAGGGACCTTCTTAGTCTTTGCTGCAGGGTTTGGTCAACCACTAAGGACTTAGCCGCAGCTGCAGGCCGCCTTTTGTATGGCCGACATTTTACCTGCCCAACACGATACGATTCAAATATATTTGTGCCGTGTTGGATAATATCGTTTTAGTTTAATTTGAACAGCAGACAAGTCTAACTTTCACTGTCCTTAGTTTGTGCTGGACACGAACTTGTCGGCATAGCCGACTGTAATTTCCGCAGTACGGATAGAGTTAGGGATAAACCTAAATCAATCAATACAACAGAACATAGCAGTTGATTGGCCTGGTTTGCTTCTATCAGCTTCAAAATTCGCCACGCAATTTAATGACAAATTGTCAAAATTGAAACTCTCTCATTGATCGTCTCGGATGTTTTAGAAAACCTTCGAGCATAATAACGAACGACGTCCTTTCTAAGTGTAGTTAATATTATGAAATATTGAACCAGTGAGCAGGTTTACTTTCCAACCGAGTAGATAACTGGCGAAACCGGCAGCTTGAGTCCAACCGCGCCACGCCCCATTAGTGAATAGAAAATCTACCTTAGATCCGGGGAACCAAGTACGAATGTTATAGGTCGAATAACAAAGCTTGGCGGTTGTGGTGTTAGCTACAAGCTGCGGATAACCCGCGCAGCTGTTGAGCTTCATGCTGGTTGCAGACCAAGAGCTAAGTTAGTTGGGGGTTAGCTCGCATAGCTGAAACAGTTTTCCATAGATCTGGGCAGACTGCGAGCACGATCTATGGGAAACTGAGCTATGCGAGCTAAGCTAAACTAATTTAGCTCTTGGTCTGCAACCGGCATCGTCAGGATTGTGCTATCCTCGGCTTGTAGCTAGCATCACAGCCTCCAAGTTGTTTGATTTGATTTGTAACGGTAGGGAAACGATAATTAGGAACTAGATTTTGATGCTGCTAGTTGAAAATACAGTTGTGATTTATCGAAACACTAATATCTGTATAGAAATTTTGTGTTTCGGATAACGATTCAAGTGGTTTTTGTAGGTAAAATAGCAAAGTTAACCACTTTACAACTTTATGGGCGTTTGTGCATCAAAATCCCTTTCTCAGATTGCCTCTACTTATAAATTAATTTAGATATCGAAAGTTAGAATGCGATTTCCGTAACTATTCGTACTTCGGCCGTTTTACGTCCCGTTCCCCGCCTCGCTCCCGCCGCGGTCTATACAGGGTTATTTCTAATCAATTAGCATCCTTTTAGGGGTTTATTCTGTACATCAAAATTAACAACTTATGTTCCGCGACTTTTGTCAGAACTCAAAAAAAAAATCAGTTGTTCCATACATTTTGTCGCCGGTGAACGAAATTTTTCTACGGAACTACTTTTTTTTTTGAGTTTTGACAAAAGTTGCAGAACAAAATTGGTTAGTTTTGATGTACAGAATAAGCCCCTAAAAGGATGCTAATTGATTAGAAATAACTCTGTATACAAGTGTTTGACAATCACCATGTGACTGATACAATAAGATCAGCACAATAATACACACGCTGGTCGAATAACAACTCTTCTCGTCACACTGTAGCGTTAATTTACTTTAGGTGCTCTTATAGTAAATAAGCATTTAAATATCAACATTGAAGCTTGTTTTCATTTTACATTTAATGCTTTTTTTGTATAATGAGCCAGATAGGATACATAATTAAGATAACCTTTTTTTACGTTGATTGTGTTAAAATTTTTGGTCTGTGGTTCCGAAGAGATGCGCGTTTACGTATAAGAATTTTGAAGTACACAGATTAATGCGAAATTATGTTAAGTGGTTATAAAATCGAAATGCGCAGTGCATAACGAGTTATTTGATAATTTATACGTAACACCAGTAAAATAATGAAAAACCTATAGACTAAGTGTAAACAAGCATTCGTGAGAATTTGAATATGCACGCTTCAATTCGATATTTGTTCGTTAGATGTTAACGTTTCCCACCTCTAAATTCGAAGGCCATATGTGGACCATTTGTTACTTGTTTACATTTCGTCTGCAGTCTTATTTAGTGATCTCATAAATTCTCCATTTATTTTTCATTTCGCGCATGCCTGAAACATGAATATGGTCATTTCACATTTCTGTGTGCGAGCCAGAAATGGATGAAATGGCGAACTTATGATTAACTTTGGTACTGAAATACAAGGCTTTCTCATTCCATTCACAACAAAGCAGGAATAATGCTACTTGTAACAGAAGGCTGACGTTTACCTAAGCAACTATTTATGTTTTGACTTGTTTTTTATTGAGTTATTATGTCACGTCACATCTCAACGTATGATATCATAGCTTTGCGTGCACCCGTCTGCATTGCACTTTCAATTTTTGCACAAACAACCATACAAATATTTCTCATTTAGCTACTCAGCGGGACGAGCTCCGAGCATTTCCGCGCAGATTTTTTTGAAAGAAAATATGAGCTTGCCATCATTCGAAACATTTCATGGACTCGTCTCCGAATTCTCCAATAAATATCTACTACAAAGTAGCGAACGTCGATAGACTTATACTTCCTCAACGAAGACTTTTGTTAAATAAGTAAATGTGTTTGCCAAATTCTCATTTTGTTGACTCGAGTGATTTAGTTTGGCTGTTTTGTAAGGTGTGCGAGTTGCGTTGTGTGGACCTCTACAGGTCCAGAATATTAGTCATGTCATTACCTAATTGCCCAGTTTCTTCGCAATATGAATATACAAATCAATTAACTACTTCATAATAATGAACTGCTATGATATTATGTAATTATGATTTTTCGAATATATTTTATTATCAAATACCGGATTTATTTATTTGACGCAATTAGGAGAATGTTTGTAATATTCCATTGTATTTTTGTTGCAGTGATATTATGAATGTTATAAGAATAAATGGATATTTTAATAAAAGTCATTTAAATAACAGTAATGTTTTATTTATTAGTAAAGTAACAACACCCTTATCATATTGTTTATATTTAACGTTCATATCTCTGGCATATAGCGTGATAATGGTTATGTCAGAACATGATAAAAAAAAACTAAAACCGTAAATGCTCAATCATGTAACTTATAATATTACTAGTAAGTAGCCATCCTAAATTTAAAAGCAATTTAGAATATTGCTCTTTCTTTTTCACTCTAGGTATGCATTTGAAAGAGAGACCAATATTCCAAATTGCTATTAAATTTAGGATGGCGCCTTCATAATTTGCCACACTATCTTCCTATACATAGTAACAATTTAGAAATATAAGAAAATTAAATATTCTATTTAATTTTGTTCAGTTTTTAACCCCCGACGCAAAAGAGGGGTGTTATAAGTTTGACGTGTCTGTCTGTCTGTGGCATCATAGCGCCCGAACCACTGAACCGATTTCAGTTTAGTTTTTTTTTTATGAAAGGAGACTTAATCGAGAGTGGTCTTAGCTATGTTTTATAAAAATCGATTAAGCCGTTTAAGAGTTATGGTGGGTTAAAGTGGGGATGGAAGAACCAAAATTCTACAAATGTGCCCAAAATGGTTGTCAATTGAAAGTTTGTTGTCAAATATTTTTGTGTCGGGGGTTTTTTAAATTTTTAATTTATAATCAATAGTTATGTCAGATTCTCGTTGATTAACGTGACGATTTTTGTATCGACGTACATTGAAAACATTCTAAGGGCACGTAAGCAGTACGCACCATCCAGCTGCCGCTACGTACCTGTATAGTTTTCATACACACATTGTACCAGACGGGCGACAGCATTCAGAGGGCATGTAAAATGCGGTTTTGCACATTTTTCTGTAACTGCATCCGGATAGTACGTACGTGGCCTTAGTAAACTCATTAGACATAAATATCGCATAGGTATTAACGAAAAACACAACGAAAGTAACGTAGGTACTAAATTCGAAGTTAGCATTTTTACGCGAGTACATGACATACTTACATTCATTTTTTATTATGTAAAAAAAATATACATAGGTAACAATTTTGCATAGATATTTTCCTTGGTCCATATTTTTTTTCTCTATTTACATATTTAACAAAATTTTAGGCAATTTTTTCTAAAATCATTGTTTCGAATAATAAAATAACTACCCCGTAGTATAAACTCGTGCCAAATAAACTTCCTCGAATTTTGCTGTTCACATTGTGCTACAGATGCGCAGAACACGTCATCTTGGTCTTAGTTATTTGGTGCGAGCTGTACTTAAAATATAAAATAAAACATTTTCACAAATGTAAAAACACTAACCTTAGTAAACCCCACAGCCACCTAAGTACTATTCTGACCTTATGAAAAACAACGTAGGTGTAGTCCGCGCCACACAAGTCGGCGGATGAGAAGTAAGCCGCAGATGACACTTCGCCGTAATTCGCTTATTATTGCGCATGTGTGCACAATGCCGATGCCGCGTGGCGTAGTGGTGAGCACGGGCGTAGGGAGCGCGCGGGAGGCATGAGGTTGGCGGGCGGGTGTGCCCCGGCGTCTCTCTGGCTCCCGCGCTTACGAGTACCTATATTTTGCCTTTTGCGCAGCGTTATGCGCATAACTTCCCATCCGCTGACTTGTGTGGCGCGGACTATAATGTGCAACGTGATGTGAAAACGCAGGATCACGTCGCAATGCTCATACGCTGTTTATTATAAATAGGAAGGGCCATATTTATAGCATAGACATTGTTATGATTCAGATTTCAGGGAGCACTTTATACGGATTCAGGATGCCGTTAGGATCCATCAGTTGTTTCATATCCCTCATCAGGCTGAGTGCGGTCTCGTCCTTGCTGTAGTGAATGAACTGCGTTTTCCTGAATCCGACCCCGTGCTCGGCGCTGATAGACCCCTTCAGCTTGTGTACCTCTTCGAAGATGAACGGCTCTAGTTGCGAGCAAACTTCTTTGGTATATTCGGGAACAGTTACGTTTATGTGAATATTTCCGTCACCTGAAAATCAAATATGGTGTAGGTTGAACCAAACTTCTTGGCGGCTGTGAAGTTAGCTACAAGCTGCGTAATGTCAAAACCCAATCCTGAATGAAGCTCACTCAAAAGCTGCGCGAGGATTGGGTTTTGCACAGCTTGTATACCTAGGCCGCGCCACACAAGTTGTCGGATGTGAAGTTAGCTACAAGCTGCGCAATATTAAATCCTGACTGAAGCTCACATAAAGCCGCACGTTGATTAGCTGATGGCTATTGCGCAGCTTGTAGCTAACTTTACATTCGACAACTTGTTTGGTGCGGCCTATACCTGATTTCACAGCCGCCACGAGCCGGTGAAGATCGACCTTCACGATGAACCATGGATTTTTTATGGAATATTTTATTTATTTACTAGCGACCCGCCCCGGCTTCGCACAGGTGTATCATACACATAAACCCTTCCTCTTGAATCACTCTATCTATTAAAAAAACTGCATCAAAATCCGTTGCGTAGTTTTAAAGATATTATAAGCATACATAGGGTGATAAGGACAGACAGACAGGGAAGCGACTTTGTTTTATACTATGTAGTGATAACCACGCCTATGATAGATCGCCTAAAAAAGTGTTCCTGGCTATTTTTCAATTAAATTAATTTTAGCAAATCTTTTTTTACTACCTTCACTCTTGTTAAGTGTTTTTTTTTTATTCCAACTGATAGATGTTGATGGGTGAAAGTCGATCTTCCATGTCTCCTCTACTTGATAGTAGATATCCTTGGCCAAGGATATTATACAAGGTTATCCAGAACTGGTGTACTAAGCCGACAGGAAGTGATTCAGACCATCATTATGAACAAATTTTACTACAGGGCCAACCTGGAATTCTAGAACAGCTGTTTCATACATTTTGTCAATTCCGAGTTGCAATTTTGTATGCAACAGCTGTAGAACTAAATCTACAAAAAGTGCACTTACCAAAGGGAACAGCTCGGTAGAGTTAAGTGCACCAGCCGGATTTTTCTTCTCGAATTTTGGGTTGGCCCCATAGTAAAAGTTATGGTCTTAATCACTCGCTTTCGGCTTAGTATATAGGCAAAGAATATATAATAATGATTATGGTAAGCAGATAATCTTGTAGAGGGGATAGTTATGAATGACCCGAAAAGTCTTGTTTTTTAGATACGTACCGACATGTCCATATCCACACACAATAAGAGCCTGCTTGCCGAGCTTCTCCCGGAGTAGCGGCACCAGCTCGTAGTAGTTCTTCAAGGGAAGCGACACGTCGTACTTGAACACGTAGCCCTGGACCAAGCCCGCGCCCGCTATGCTCTCGCGCAGGTTCCAGATAGTCTGACAAAGAGGTAAGTAGCATGCAATTATTTTCGGAAGACAGGAACATTCGCTTATTTTTACCCGACTGCGTAGTGCCTATACAACCTATTACAGGAGTTACGTTACCTAATACAGGGTTATCTAGAACTGGTATACTAAGCCGAAAGGAGGTGATTCAGACCATCTTTGGGAACAACTTTTAATACGGGGGCAACTCATAATTCGAGAAAATAATATCATACCTAGGTACATTTTGTCGATTCCGAGTTGCAATTTTATATGGAACAGCGGTTTTTTCCTCGAATCCGAGTTGACCCTATAGTAAAAGTTGTTCATAATCACTCCCTTTCGACTTCCCACAGGGTTAGCAGATAACCCTGTACCCTGTAAATGTTTTTAACATCAATTAATTTTTCAATGTCTGACCCTAAACAGAAGGTTCATTCTAAACTCAATTACCTACTTATGAATTGATATTTTTATAGTGTTGATTTATTAATGTAATTATCTGAAACTATATTGTTTCCCTTTATTTCAAACACGAATTGTTTAAAATATTGTAAATACAAATAAACTAGATCATCATCATCCACAGTCTTCTCTATCCCACTGTTGGATATAGGATAGGAATCTATTATTTTATAGTGCTATCTGACTTGGTAGGTACTAATATACAATCTATTATTATTATTATTATATATTTGTATATTGTATAGTGCCCTAATGTAATGTTTACTTTTTGACTTGTAACAAATGGTGTTATGAATAAATGACTATATGACTATATTAAAACGTTTTTATAGCTGACTGTATACAAAATCACCGTCGAGCGAGTTAACGACACAGAACATGGGTAAAATCGGACGGTGTTGACTCGCTCGCGCGAGCGAGTTTCCCTCGAGCGAATCACTGAATAAAGTCTAACAAAACAGTCAGTCAACAATTTCATTTCAGAGCTCGAAGACTACAGAACCGAGCAGTTCGCAAATTCCTACCTGCATCTTCCCCGGTTCCGAGGTGACTGTCCCGTCTAGTATCAGTCCGCTGTTCATCTCCCGTTCTAGAAATCTGTTCAATTTCTCAGAGTCATGTTGTTCGTCACTACCGTGCGTTTCCACTAGCGCGTAGAATGGATACTCCGATATTGGGTTACTGAGAAAAATAAATATATTTTAAAAAAAACTTTTTTAATAAAAAACAAGATTTTACTGAACAAGTACTCGCCAAGACGAATCAAACGAGCCGAAACTCGATAGGGTTGCGTCCACAGAAGAGAGAGGGAAAAGGATCTAGTTCTGCTGTTCTGTGGTTGCGTCGTTTTATTACAGATTTAAGTTCCTATGACCACCTTCCAGCTCCATCATTAGACCCTGGTTACCATTGAAAGACAAACTACTCGCCAAGACAATTCAAATGAACCCAAACTCGATGAGGTTATGTCGTTTAATTGCTAAGTTCCTTTGGCCACCTTCATTGATCAGCACCATGTCACGCGATTTATACATGTATGCAAAAGTTAACGTAGTTAGCTCAATCGGTAACCGGGAAGTGGATCAAATTTAACTTGCAAGATTTGATTACTTACAGTCCGACAACGGGACAGGTGAAACCGCAGACTACTATGGTGAAACTAAATAAATGCTTGTAAAAAAAGTTAAAAGTTTAGAAATAGAGGCCTTCAGGCGGCTTAAAAGCTCTGACACCAGGGATCCTATTTGAACCACTCGGCATATTCGAACTTTAAAAAATATTTAGGTACTTCATCCTCATGTCCATATCTAACTTTCTTATCATTGATTTACAGTTGGTCTACTTGTACTTACGGTAATTTAAGATTTTGTACCGTAGAGTTGATCGAATCGAAATCTGCCATTTCAAATGCTGATAAAATCTCGCCCAAAGAAGATTTCGCGCTTTTATACAATTCGAGAATGTTTTCAAAGCTTTTCACACCTGCAAATAGGATTCAAAGTAAGTATAATAAAATTTGTTGACGCAGAATGACAGTAACTTTACCACATAGGTACGAGTAGCTCTACCCACTTTCGACTACTTTCGACTGCCTCGGTGGCTCAGTGGTTAGTGACCCTAACTTTTGGGTCAAAGAGGCGTGGGTTCGATCCCCAACCAGGGCAAATATTTATGTGATAAACATAGGTAAGTGTTAGCTCTGTGTCTGGGTGTTATTACATAAGTATTTAAAAATAAGTATACCTATGTAGTTTATGAGACTGTGGCAGCCATATCACAAGCTTTGCTTAGTTTGGGGTCAGAGGCCGCGTGTAAGATGTCCCCTAATATTTATTTAGGTATGTATTATTTTTAATTACTTTAAAGATACTGCACCTCAGGTAAACCGGCTCAAAAATTCATACAATCATAGCCGAATATAGCCGTTCAATAATTTTAGCTCTCTGAGAGTAATATTATCTTGAAAGAGATAATATAATTCTACATACAAACAGTTAATATAAAACAGTATCTCACCAAAAAACCCCACTGTAACAGCTTTGGGCAACACGGGACAGTGTATGGCGACTTTTGTGACGACCCCCAATGTGCCTTCCGATCCGATGAACAGATGCTTCAAGTGGTACCCCGTGTTGTCCTTCTTTATCGTGCGCAGGCAGTCTATGATGGTGCCATCGGCTTTCACCTAAATCGTACGCAAATAAAAAAAGTTTACCGATATTGGCAAGTGGCAGTGGGCAGGGAATATGGTATGGATTACTGATGATGGGATCGAAAAGTTAAATTTTAATAATAATATTTTTAGTCCTCGAGTGGAATCTTTCCACTTGGTAACCGTGTGGTTCCGGTACGTAGGTATGTACGTACCAGCCCGCATAACATATAGCCCGGGAGGTAAGCGCAAAAATTGTAACTACTTTCTAAAACCAAAAATTCAGCTTTTTAGAAAGTAGTTGCAATTTATTGTGCTTGCCTCCCGGGCTAATAGGACGTCCACCCACAAGTTGGACAGACAACCTCATTATTATCACAGGATGGAAGTCGCTTCTAACCGCAGCCTTATTGGCAGTCTATAAGGGAGGCCTATGTGCAGCAGTGGACGTTCTATGACTGGATAAAATAAATAAATGCCGGAAAAAAAGTATCTTAGCTTAAACTTACAGCTTCAATACCCAGAATGGAGCCATGCAGGTTTCCATACCGCAGCAGGCGGAGTCCGCCCGCGTTAGTGCTGACGTTTCCGCCGATGTGACACGAGCCTTTCGCCCCCAGGTCCAAGGGCATTATGAGATTCCGCTCCCGGACATAGTTGTCCAGAGTCTCCAAAATACATCCTGACTCGCACACCAATGCCCCTGCAAAATATAATTATAAAGGTGAGAGTTAGATATTTGGCCAAGTCAGCGCTACTGAGTAGAATTCAGTCAAATAAGGTGGGTGGACCATGGAAGGCCACTCTAACGAGTAAACGCTTTTTATTCGTTTATTAACTGGATAAATGAAAAAAACAAATTATCAAATAATACTTTGTTTTATTGTGTACCATAAAAATCACTTTTTTTTAACCTAGCTTTAATCAGTATTCATTAAACTTAAGTTTTGTTAAGCTCTTCCAAATGGCCTTGCAAGGAACACGGCTCCAAACAAGGCCAATATTATACATCAGTCGTTCAACTTAAAAATAGAGTTGTAACAATTAATATATTCACTTTTCCTAAAACTACATAATAAGCTCTTTCATTTAAGCAAAACATTAAATGGTCAATATATTTTTATCATTTATAAAAAACTCAACGAACATTACTTGAACACCATCGTATAACTAAGAATATATTCATGGAAATTATTTGAAAACAGTAGTAATGAGTATTATATTGACATCAAATAACTTGCCAACGCGTATTATAATAAAATTAAAAACTTTTTTTTTCACCTCAAATGGCCTTCTTAGTTTTGCATGAAATATTCTGTGGAACGTTTGTAGGTTGTCGTATAGTCTTCTTGTTTCTAGTGAATTGAAACCTAATGTCCCCTGTAGGTAGCTAGTTGGATACATGTACGGGTAATAAACGTATTTTTTCTTAAATAAGAAACGGAGGAAGCGTTTTTGAACTTTTTCTAACATGTGTGCGTATGTCTTTTCATAAGGGCTCCAAACAATAGAACTAGCTTCCAGTTTGGATCTAATGAGAGCGTTGTACAGGAGAACGACGGCTTTATCATTTTTAAACTCCTTACAATTTCTTGTAACAAAGCCCAGTCGTTTGAAGCAGTCTATGGTGAGATTGTAAATATGATCGTGGAAGGTAAGTTTCGAGTCAAATATAACGCCGAGGTCTTTTACGGATTGGGTTCTAGTCAAATGTTTTTTGTTAATACTATATTGTAGTCCGATGGTGTGCGCAGATCTAGTAAAGCTCATAAACTGGCATTTGTCTATATTTAGGTACAGTTTGTTTTTTTCACACCACTGCTCTATTGCATCTAGGTCTTTTTGCACTGCACTGATATCGTTAAGAGATTTAATAACAGCCACTAATTTAACATCATCTGCATAAATGAGACATTTACAGTATTGAAGGCATTTCTCTAAATCATTAATAATTGCTGAAAATAGTATCGGACCCCAGGATGACCCTTGACTGACCCCTGACGTCGTTGGATAGGAGAAAGAATCGTAACACCCAAGTCGAACGAATTGACTACGACCAGATATGCTGTCTGAGATGAAGTCTGTAAGTTTGGGTGCGAAACCTATTTCTTCTAGCTTCTCCACAAGAACATTATGATCTACAGTATCGAATGCCTTCTTGAAATCGAGGTAAATTACGTCCACTTGAATGCCTTGGTCCATATGCTTCGAGACGTAATCGACTAACGTCAGTAGATTTGTGTTCACGGAGCTTTTTTTCCTAAACGCATGTTGCGAGTCGCTTAAGAATGGTTCCAGTTGTTTGTATATTTGTGTGTGAAGAATACTTTCAAAAAGCTTTGCAAAGCTGCATAAAATTGCTATAGGTCTATAGTTGTTAGCTTGGCATTTGTCTCCGGATTTAAATATGGGCACGACTCTGGATTGCTTCCACCTTGTGGGGTATGTTCCTTTGTTTAGAGCTAAATTGAAGATGTATGTTAAAGGTTCTGCTAACTCGGCTTTAAAAGCTTTAAGGATGTATGGTGGGACATTATCTGGACCTAGGGAGTTTTTCGGCTTCATCTTGCTGATATGAGATTCGACTTCAGCGCAAGTTAGTTTATGGATATTAATTAAATTACTATTGCAACTAGGATCGATGCGATTCGGTTGTGGAATTTGAATTTTATCTATGAATACACTACTAAAATGACTGGCATAGGCATTAGCTGCGGCCTTGCCGGCGTATGTGTGGCCTTCGTGGTTAATAGAAGGGTTGAAGCCACCTTTTGTTCGTAAATTCGATACAAATTTCCAGAAGGCGCTTGGGTTGCGGGAGAGATCATCTTGAACTCGGTTTATATAGTTTTTGTAGCTAACCGATACTCTACTCTTAATATCAGCCCGAATTGCCTTAAAGAAACTGTACATATGGGAGTCGTTGGTTGATTTCCAGATCTTATGTAATACGTTTTTTAGTCTAAGGTCACTGATTATATCCTTTTCGTACCATGTGGGATATCTTTTGGAAGGTTTTTTATTTCTGACTTTTTTAGGGACGCATGCATCAAAACATGCACATAGATAGATCATTAACGCACTGTTACTTTGCGACGACATCTGCCTATCTTATAATAAATATAAAATATTGCGCAATAGAAGATCCGACTTTATACCTTATGTCCTCAAGATAACATACCGGTTTGTACACAAATTAAAATACAGAATGTTTCTCTAGGCGCACCGCATATTTATTACTGAATCCACATTACGACCAACCGAAGTTCCTTACATTTTGTCGACATTCAGTGAACTTTTTGTGAACAGGTATGGTAACAGCCGGTTCATTTTTAGTTCTTTCGAAGTTGGTCCCGTAGTAAAAATTGGTCATAATAATGAGTTTAATGATAACCTAGAATTAATGTATTTACAATAAATATACCTACAATAAATACAATATACAACCCAATAACTATACAGACTTACATCCAATTCGCTACATTTATACCTACAGAGCCGCCCACGAGCCCCGTGTTGCCGCCCTGCGGACACACCGCCAGGCGCCGCTCATTGCAGTAGCGGAGGACCTTCTTGGAGGAGAACTTATGTGCTTTTGGGCTTCAACGCCACTTTTGATTGGCCTCCAAACAGTAGTTTTACATGTTACGTACCTACCCGAGATGTCGTCGAGGCTGACTACTTTGTTCATAAGCGCGAGGCTCAGCACGATCTCGTCGAAGACTGGCACGGAGCCCCCCACGAGCCCCGTGTTGCCGCCCTGCGGACACACCGCCAGGCGCCGCTCATTGCAGTAGCGGAGGACCTTCGATACTTCCTCTGTGCTTTTGGGCTTTAACACCACTTTTGATTGACCTATAAAAATAAAACAATTACTAGGTAACTTTCGTAAGTTGCGGCAATGTGGTTTTTAACCGACTTCCAATAAGGAGGGGGTTCTATGTTAATTCGGCTGTAGGTATGTATTTTATTTTTGTGTATGTTCATCACTCCCGAGGTGGTCCCATTTAAATTTTATAGAAATCGGCTGATACATACGTTTTTAAAAAATCAAAATAATGAAAACTATTCGAGCGAAATTTTCGAATTTTGTTCTTGAGGGAAGGCGGTTTTGCCATTTTTTCCGAAAAATAATTATGTTCTGAGGTCTTCAGGGCTCGTAGTTCAATGTTAGGTACTTTGATTTTTCTTGTCTACACCCTGTATTAATTCACTGTCTCTCTCTATGAATCTTAAGTTAGATAAGCTCAAAATAGCCCCGGAGACGACTACGCTCAGAGTCTCTCTGCGAGATAAAATCAGCTATGAGGATATCCGTAGAAGAACCAAAGTTAACACAGCCCAGTGGACTAGCAAGTTCAAATGACAGTGAGCAACGCTCATAGCACGGAGCACTGACGACCTATGGGATCGAAAACATCTCGAGTGGAGTGGAGACCATGTACTAACAAACGCTGCGTAGAATGTCCGCCCACAAAGTGGACCGATGACCACAGTAATACTGCAGGATCGCACTGTATGCAAGCCGCTTCCAACAGTTCCAACCAATCTTATTGGTGACAGCCTCGGAGGCTCAGTGGTTAGTGACCCTAACTTCTGGGTCAAAGAGGCGTGGGTTCGATCCCCACCCAGGGCAAATATTTATGTGATGAACATAAGTGTTTGCTCTGTGTCTGGGTGTTATTTAGTTACTATCTATATAAGTATGTATTTAAAAAAATAAGTATATGTAGTATATCAGTCTCTGGCAGCCATATCACAAGCTTTGCTTAGTTTGGGGTCAGAGGCCGTGTGTAAGATGTCCCCAAATATTTAAAATATTTATTTATCTATAGTCTAGAGGGGAGGCCTATGTCCAAAAAGTGGAAATGATCATAATTTAGGTATTTTACCTCTGCAATTCTTTATCCAATCAATATTGAAAGGTAACACGTCGCTCTCTTCTGTTAAAACTCTGTCGTCACTAAGAACCGATTTGAAGTAATTCACGTCGGTCTTTTGCAATGATCCAAATGGTTTTCTCTGTACATTGTACTTTTCCTGAAATTAAAAATATGATTAAACAAAAGATTTATTAAAATACACACGCTATAATGTCATACGTAATTATTAATTAAGTTTATAATGTAAACAAGGTGACCTACGTGCGTATTTAATATAAACTGCACTTACGATGTTTTCAACTTTGCCAGTTTGCCACATAGGTACCACAGATTAATACATAATTCAAATTTTAAGTTTGTTCTTTTGATATAAAATAATCTTCTCTTACCGAGGATAACTGCGGCAATGCTTGCGACGCAAATCTCACTTGTTCCCAGATGCTGTTTTTATTAAACTTCACCAAAAATGTTACAGACTTCCACATTGTGGCGTCTACAAACACGTACGAGAATAAACTAAATAGATTATGATTTGTAAACACACAGATAGCGTACCTATACCTACGCTACGTAGACATGATGTAATCGGCATTGACCACGATAACATGAACGACACAGACTACGTAGAAAAAAACTAGAAAGAAGTGGAAATAATGATAGGACGCCAAACAAACAACATGGCCAGAAAAGAAACAATTTTCTTTTATTAAGACTGCTACACATTCTACACAACTCTATTTACTTAAAACTATAGCTTATTATTCGTGTGGAGCTTATGTAGGTAGACAATATTTAAATCGTGAAAACAATGAAATCTTTTTGGGGAACGGAAGTACCGTCAGAAAATCTTAATTACTTCCGGTAAAGCATTCGTTACCGTCATTGACATGAATTTCAAATCAAAAGCCACCGGAAGAACTAATAGTGCATGATTTTTTTTATGAATTAAAATAAACTATTTGGCATGTTAGTGAAGATGTCAAAGTCAGCAGTCGTATGATAAGTCAGATGTCAAATTGAAAACAAAAAGACTACGCGGCTTACCAGCTTAAATAATTTTTCCCGTAATTTATTGAAAATAATTGGCATGATCACGGAATAATTTATGAGAGATACAATTTGTGTCGACCGATATATTCTGAATTAGATGTGTATTGTTTTTACAATGGCACGAATTATGCAAGAACGTGGTTTGTGCTCTCATAGATGGATGGTGTTGGTGTCAGATATTTTGGTATGAAACGTCAAATGTTATGTTATGTTCAAAACTAGCAACTTTTTCCTGATAATATGTAGCCACAAAATCATAGAGATATAGGT
This sequence comes from Hypomecis atomaria, assembly GCA_964007245.1. Classification (NCBI taxonomy): domain Eukaryota; kingdom Metazoa; phylum Arthropoda; class Insecta; order Lepidoptera; family Geometridae; genus Hypomecis; species Hypomecis atomaria. The sequence goes on along the minus strand of OZ023284.1, from coordinate 14,666,864 downwards.
CGCGGCATATTAGTTTAGCGCTGAGCGAAGTGTCGAGGGGATGGTAATTGGCTGCGCATGGGTTTAGTATGATGGTCACCATGCGCAGCCATCTCCTCCACACTACCCTCAGCGCTACACTTACGTGCCACTACCAGAGAGATAAGAATATAGTTGATCTAGAAAATCTGAAAGAGATATGATATCCATAACTCGTCTATAATTTATATCAATGTAATATGGCACGAGTTAGAAAGAGAAAAAAAAACTCGATTCAGTGGCTACGGCCGAATTTTTAGGCGTGGATCTTCAAATTCCAATTTGAATTTGACAGGTCTATGCATCCCTCGGGGATCTCTGTGCATAAAATAGGTGGATCTAACGGCAACACTGATAGGGAAAAATATAGAATTGTAGCTGCAACCCTTCCACGCGGTTTGTTATTATGACTGAAGGACTCTGTATCCATGGTCATGAATAAATTATTTAAAAAAAAAAGTTTGTTATTATTTTTCTTTGCCTCTCTCATCTCGCCTGAGTTTCAATTCAATTGCATAAAGCACGTGCTAATAAACTTACAATGGTAAAAGTTAAAGCTAAAAATATAAAGAAAAAGAAAGAAATCATCACACCGAAGAAGGAAGAGGAAAATGTAGTTATATTGCCCCCAGTTCGGATGTCTGATGATCCACTACCGAAAAAGGTTAGTTACTCAAATATATTTTTGATTAAGTATGATGATAGAAACTAAAAAAGAATACAATATAGATCATTAATAAAATTGCTTTAGCTAAGTCCCCTCTGAACATCATACCTTCTTTTCTTATAAATGTAAAAGTTATAATTAAAATCAACTTTTAGGTTAAATGGATCAACAGGCAAAGAGTCCTAGTTTTTGCTGCGCGGGGCATCAATCATCGACATCGCCATTTAATGGAGGATATTAAAAAACTAATGCCTCATCATAAAACAGAATCCAAGATGGAGAGAAGCAAAAACTTGTATGTTGTGAATGAGATCAGTGAAATGAAGAACTGCAATAAGTGTATTCTGTTTGAAGGCAGAAAGATGAGAGATTTATATCTATGGATGGCCAATGTACCCAATGGACCTAGTGCTAAATTTCTAGTTGAAAACGGTAAGAACAATGTATTATCGTCAATTTATCAGTGGTAATTGTTTTGACACTCTTAACACCAAGGTTAGCTTCCCAGCTTCTGCAAACTAATTTATGTTTCATTGTAAGCTTAACATAATATTGCATGTTTCAATATAATAACTGAACATATAGCCTGGTCTCAGCATGTCTTTTGATGGTTTTTACAAATCATTTATGTGTAACTGCGTCTTTACTCCATGTGACCATATGTATAATCAAACTTCTTCCTTTAATCTTTCAGTTTATACAATGGGAGAACTAAAAATGACTGGCAACTGCCTGCGAGGATCAAGGCCCCTCCTCTCCTTTGATCCCCAGTTCACCAAGGATGCACACTACAGCTTGTTGAAGGAACTCCTGATTCAAACATTTGGTGTTCCCAACCACCACCCCAAGAGTCAACCATTTTTTGATCATGTCTACACTTTCATGATCTTAGACAATAGGATTTGGTTCAGAAACTACCAAATTCTGTCGGAAGATGGTGCATTGGCTGAAATTGGGCCAAGATTTGTATTGAACCCTGTACGTTTTCTATCTATCTTCTTTTAATCGATATCCAACTGCCATTTGTAGTCTTTCATTAATCATGTATTTATTATAATAAAAATCAGCTGTCCCATTCAAAATTGCTTCAACAACAAGACTTGTTGATGTTTCATACTTAGTATATAATATTAGTTAGAGCGTCGGGCTAGTGATCCGAAGGGGCAGGTTCAAATCCTGCGTTCGCTTCAGATTTTTGAAATGCTTATCACAAAGATAACTCTTTGAGATAAAATCTAGTGTGGAAAGCACTCTAAAATCAAAATCAGTATAATATCATGATTTTTCCTCAAATTCTGGGTTTGCCCGATAGTTGTTATTGTTTATAATGAGGGGCTCAATCACCCCCTTTCAGCTTAGTTATAATTCTGTATGTGCTTTAAATTGTAGTATATAATAATAAAGCTAAATAACTTGATAGAGAGAGTTCAAAGAAACGATTGAAAACAATTTCAGGTAAAAATATTCTCGGGGTCCTTTGGAGGTACAACAATATGGGAAAACTCCAAGTATGTTAGCCCGGCGAAACTGAGACAGGCGTTCACTAAGAAAGCAGGAAGCAAATATGAGAGGAGGATTGAAAAGAAAGCTTTGTATGAAGCAACTAAACCGGAAACTGGGTATCCAGACATTGAAGGTGCAGACTTCTTCAAGGGAGATGCTTTGGAAAAGGCGCAACAGTTTGTTGTGAAAGGTAATTTAATTTTTCTTGAAGCTAATCAATTAGTGAAATTTTATATCTTTGAAAGACCTTGATAATAAAACAATGGTTTGAGAAATACATGCCGAAGAAAATTTGTGAAGACATACTGTCTTACAACAAAAGTTTTATGCACACTTTAGACAATATTTAACAGAGCAAATTGCACGGTTTTAGTGTTTATAATTGCATAGTGTTTAAAGCGTGATGAAATCTTTTGTGGTAAGGCAGATAGTGTTTTCAAGACATTTGTTCAATTCACTTTGTCATGCCCAAGTAATTACTTATGTTTTTGCTAGATATCCTCAAATCATAAGAGATTTTAAATATTTCAGAGGAGCCTAAAGAAGAACCTGAATCTGATGACGAAAGTGAAAAAGAGAATGGAGCTGTTAAACCAGCCTTCATCAAGAAGAAGTCTAAAAGTCGTCCAGATATGGCCATAAGACGCAAACAGCTTAAAGCTAAGAGCAAGATGATTTCTGACCAAATCAAGAAAAGAAAACAATTCAAGAAGAAAAAACCTACCAAAATGCCAAAGGCTTAAATAAAACACGATTTTTCACACAAATGTCTTTTATTAGAGTAAATATAAATCAATTACAATATCAATGTTGATTATTCATTGCGGAAGATCTATAAATCGAGGTCACTCAGGTACAAGAATAAAATAATTGAGTTTGGACAAGAAAAGGACCTCCTTTTCATCCTTTTTTTGTCCATAGATTAGATAGGCCCATTTGAGGTGGTAACCACATAGGTTCGATGTCGAACAAAAATACAATGAATCGTTTTACAGATTACAGTCATGTGGCAATTGTGCTGCAATGTGACTTCCAAGCCTGGCATTTTGATATATAAAAATATTTTGTGATAAATCAGTCGCTGGACTGATGGTAGCTAGGCGTAAGGTGTCCCCAATACCAACTACCAAGGAGGCTGCGACCTTATAGCAACCAATGGGTGTTGTAGTTGTTTAGTAACAATTTCAATTTAATCAATTACTCTGTTGAATTGGTCAAATACAAGGCGCAGCCTAACGCCGCGCGCCGTGTGTTTAATTCTCAGAACACTGGCTTTATATATTAAATTTATTGTTTTGAGGTTTAATGTGAGTCATACTTGATTCAGTCTTGTCACATGCATACAATTATTTAGTCCTAAATGAATTTCAATGTGAGTAAATGCTTCAAAACAAGCAAAATTCCATGTACAATAAAAGATAGTTACACTTATAGTCTGACAGGTGCGGGCGGCGGGTCCCCACCGCCCGCACCTGTCTCAGTCCCCCTTTGTCGTCTACCCCCGCGCCCCTGTACCCCGCGCAGGCGAGGACTCAGTTAAACGGTCAGACTATAGTAAGCTTAATCCAAAAAATGTTGGACGGAGATTGCACACACTTATTATACGATGGCACTAACTAAGCACTGTATCAACACTGGTTATACAAACATTATTAAATACTGTAGGTAAATAAATAAACCTTGAGATAAAAATACAGATCTTTGACGTTAAATCAAATATACACAAGAAAAAAACATTTGTGTTCATAGTGTAAAAGCTTAAAACATAAATAAAAAAAATATATCAGATTTCAATTGCTGTACTTAATTTTATGCAAATGCAAAAAAACATATTTTTTAATCTTAGCTTACAACCTAAAAAGTATGCAGATCATTTATCTTAACATAAAGGTTATCGAATAAAATATAGGCCGCGCCACACAAGTTGGCGGATGTGAAGTTAGCTGCGCATTAGCCAATCAACGTGCGGCTTTATGTGAGCTTCTGACTATATTGGATATTGCGCAGCTTGTAGTCAACTTCACATCCGCCAACTTGTGTGGCGCGGCCATACCTAGTCTCATAAACGCAAAAAAAGTCAATGTAAATTACTGGATTCATTATTATTAAAATAGCTCAAAGCAAAAAAGCAATGAGATTCATTACGAAATTATACGATTTCAATGATTCGTGCGTAAAACTTTATCAAAATCGTGTAAAACATCTATAAAATCCATGATTTCCACAATAACGTCATAAAGTAATCTCTTACAAACTACGGAAAATGTTCCTTAAAAACTAAACACCATCTCGTGTGCGTCGTTAAAATAGTGTAAAAAATAAAATGTTAAATATATGCGTCAATACATGACTTTTGATTTGTGAAGACTACCTATTAGGTCAATGGGATGGCCTCTTCTCTTCAATAGTATGAAAATAAATTATTATGATATCTTTATGTGGCGTTATGCTAGCTAGATACCTATTAATTAGTTACTGCGCGAAAGTCTTCAAGTTCCATTCAGTCGGCGGTCTTATCTGTAAAGAAATTGAACGTTAATTTTAGTACACGATCCAAGCAAGCCAAAGAAAATAATAAAATAATCGGCCAAGTACGAGTCGGATTCGCGCACATAGGGTTCCGTACCATATGGAAGGCCCCCTTAAAAAATAAAGGAAATATACAACATAATATTTGTGAATATTTCTAGCAGCCACCGTTATTATTATCGAGCGAAAACGGCTAAAACTTCAGGTTTGTTGTATGGGAGCCTCCCTGAAATATTCTGTCTTTCTGATTTTAGTATTTGTTGTTATAGCGGCAAAGCAATACGTCATCTGTGAAAATTTCAACGTTCTAGCTATCACAGTTCATGAGATACAGCCTGGTGACAGACAGACTGACGGACGGACAGCGGAGTCTTAGTAATAGGGTCCCGTTTTTACCCTTTGGGTACGGAAACCTAAAAAGGCTACTATTCACTTATAGGCTATATAATAATTAATTCACGTGAATGCAGCACGGGCTCATAAAATTACCAAACCATTTGAAGTACCTAAGTAACAAATTTTGTTTCGTCTGCATCTGCACTCAACGGGCCACACTTTGAGAATCTTTTTAAGGTGGTTCGATTTTCATACTAATCTATTTGACTATTCATGGGCGATGAGAGTATAATTTTACACTGAAATGACTATAGTTGGCTTTTAAATTGGTCTTTATTTGCGGCATTTCATCTTTAGTTGATGAAAACAGTAGATTAATAGTAGAAATAACATCGAATTTTAGTTCAATTTTGTCAATGTGTGAGTGAACACAGATACTGCCGTGCAGCCTTTAAAATGCAGTATGAGCAAAAACGCGGTTTCGAGAAAAACGCGAAAAACTTTTTGATTTGTTTTTTTTCTATGTTACAAGGTGTTATGACGTATGTTTTGAATGCTATTGGGCGCATCTGAATTCGAAGAAAGACTTCACAAAAGAAAATACGCACTTAGATTATTATATGATAAATAAAAACGATTTTGAAAAAAAAGTTCCCAAAAAAGAGCAGTTACGACACATAAAATTTAGTGAAAAAGTTCGCATAATCAGATTAAAATGCAGTAAATTTGAGTTAGTACTGCAAAATTATGCGAGACATGTACTACTTTGCCGTTTAAAATGCAGTATCAGATTTATTTTACTGCATTTTAATGTGTCTCTTGAATAAAATGTAGGTGCAGTATGTAAATAATTATTGACTAAATTACGTAAGCTACTTATTTTATGGAGTAAGAAAGAGTATTTCGATCAAAATATTTTTATTAAAGATATAGTAAAAAATCAACACTTCACTTCAACATCAACAAAAATCAACACAATCACATTTTATTATTACTTAGACTATTATGGCTCAGACTTTTGAGATATCATAGCAATTTGGGTTAGTCACACTCACAGTATAGAGGTAGTAATTAAAACTTAAATCACTTATAACATTTATGATTAACACTGCCAATAATCAGGGCTGGATTTAGAGGTCTAGAGGCCTCGGGGCAACAAAATAGTGGAGGCAACCTGGCTCAAAATTATTTTCCACACAAAATAAATAATATTTATCGGTCTAGGGAGTTGATATTTCCTGAAGATGGGTAGTAAATTGCAAATACTTATTAGGGTTATTTGACATTTGATATTTTATCGATTGCCTAATTGGAGTAAACAAATATAGATCTATGATTTCTGTTTATATTTAAGAACAATACAATCATGTTTGTATAAAGTACTTAAGGTAAAAGTAAAACAGTGAAAAAATATCGAGGGGAGAGTTGTTTACTAGTCAGATAAGTCGAATATTGAAAGGTTTTTTCCCGAAGTCTCTGTTTGTAAGGACTCCTCTTTTGTGGAGGCCCAGGGCCGAAGCCCCGGTTACCCTCCTCTAAATCTGGCCCTGCCAATAATACTTACGAGAAAACTGAAATATGCAATAAAAACTTATGAGATCTTATCAATAGCTGCTCAGACATGCTTAAACACTTAAATAACTATCTAGGAACAATAATCATAGGTATTCTTCTATGTATACATAACAAAACAAATACTCTCCTTCCGTATGTTTTAACTACGGACGTAGTACGGACGCACCACGGCGCCGCCTGCGCTAGTTCGAGTCGCGGCGTCATCCCTTGAAGGCCGCAAGTTCTACGTGTCCGTCGAGAACGTCAGCTCCGGACACAGAAGAATGGCTGCGGGAGTTCCTTAGGGGAGTTGCACATCACCATTCTATTATGCCATTTACACGGACGACATACCGATCTTGGAAGACCTGGTCTGAACCAGGAGAACGGGGAGTCGTCCTCGCCCTCTTCGCGGACGATTGCGCTAACATTGCGTCGTCCAGGAACAAAAGAATAGCCGCTGGCAGGATCCACTAGTTCTAGACATCCTGCCAGAATGGCTCGATAAATGACGGATTGCCATAAACGTGGGAAAGACGGCAGCGCTGCTGACCGGGAGATCACCAAGACTACCACCATTGATGAAGCCACTGCAGCTTAGAGGACAAGACATTGCGTGGGAAAGCACCTGTAAGTACCTGGGTGTCTACATCGACCGGGCTCTTCGCATGAGCTCGCAGACCTTGCACGCCGTTCACCAGGCGAAGGCTGTTCGATCCTTGCTGCGGCCCGTGCTGAGCTCTAAGCTGCCACTGAAGACCAAAGTAGGGATTTACAAGACCTACATTCGTTCCTGGTTAACTTACGCAGCGCCCGCTTGGTACGCGCTCTGCTCAGCCAGCCAGAAGAAAAAGATGCAAGTGGTGCAAAACGTCCCTCTGAGGATGATCTCGGGAGCCGGCCGGTACTTTCGCAATGACGTTATCGCCCGGGACGTGCGAATCGAAACCGTGGGGGAGTTCATGGCTCGTCTGTCGCGCGGCATGTTTGTCCGCGCGGACAATGGGCCATAACCCCATCTGAACAACATTGCGCCGCTTCACGCACGCCTCCCTGCCGAACGTACATGGCGTGCCCTCCCTAAAGATTTCCTCTTGGCTGGCTCGGACACGGAGCAGGACTCTGAGGGACCAAGCGGCATCCAAAATAGAGATGAGGCATAAACTAAAAAGAGAGTACCACCAAGCCAAAGAATGGCCACCCCAGTACAACCAAGCCAAGATGTGGCCAGCGATGGCCATACAAGTGGCTAGCGAGGGTGCTGAGAAAAGCCGCCCGTCCTCGCGGACGGAAAGGGTACTCACATCCTCCCAACATTGCCCCTCAGCTCGATAGCTGAAGCGTCCAGCCGCCTAGCCGCCGAAGAGAGCGCAAGCTCGAGTTGGCATCCTTACCCTCGCCAAACACGAAGGGGAAGAACCCGGATGATGATGATGGGCTGTAGGGACCCGCCGCCCACACCTGTTTCAGTCCTGAGTTAAGTTCTGTCTCAGTACTGAGTTGAGCGGTAGGATTATACTTGTAACCAATAATATTCCATAAAATAGAATTACGTGATCTATCATTGTACATTCATGTCAATGTAACAAGTATTATGTAAAAATTAGGTCTTAGAAATAGGTGATAGATTTGGATAAATGTAAATGTGTTATCATAATTTATTTAGAAACCTTAAAAACATCGAAATTACCACACAAAACAAGTAGCCACGCGCTGTCGACGTCCTCCTTCCACGACGCGGCGTTCGGCGCGCGACTGATTGAGCAACAAATACTAGCTAAAATGCAGTAGGAAACTCCACGAAAACAGTGCAATACAATGACTTGATTCGAATTACCAATTAAAATGCAGTAATTACGACTTATACTGCAATTTAGGCTGTAAAATGTAATTATTTAAGTGATAGATATTATCGATTATACTGCAGTAAATAACCAAAATACTGCAATTTAACTAGTTACATTGACAACAAAAAGTAACCTATGATATAAATAAAAGACAGTTCAATTAACTTTACTGCATTTTACTTTGTTTTGACCGTATGGAAAAAATAGGTGATGCTATCTTAAACACCACGTCTTAATAACTTACTGCATACTAGTCTGTAATCATTTTGAAAAGTAATAAAAATAAACTTTGCAGTATTCATATTTTCAGTACATTATCTATTTACTGCATTTTAGTTTATGTGTTCACCATATTTTTAAGGTTATGTTAACCGTTTTTTTGTAGCAGTGACGACATTTACTGCATTTTATCTGGGAAAACAAAGCTATTAAAATACAGTAATTGCTCTTACTGTATTTTAGATAGTTTATCGTTACATTTTGCATAAAAGATTCCTAGTTACTGCGTTGAGGTAGTTGTTTTTTACTATCTTGTAGTTGCGATAATCAAAAACCGATTACATCATTCGATTCCTTATGGCGTGCCCATTACTGATCAATATTTAACTCAAAAACGTCAAAAAGTCAGATACTGCGTTTTAAGGACTGCAGGGCAGGATAGTGTCGTACGGTGCCTACATTACAATTTATAGTTGTTTAGCAGCGGCACAGAATACATAATAGTAATTGTACGGCGACGACGCGCGACGTTGCCAGCTCGTGGCATAGGCGGGTCACGCGCTGTTGCCGCTCTTCTGTCTTCGGTCTTCTCATAATGGCGTCGCCACATTATCGCCCTACGGCGAAGTTTTCGTCACTGGGGGCTCATTCATCTAATTCAAACGGTAGTAATTGGTTGTTCACGATTTGAACTACTACCTGAAGCTGGGCACACACGCTGCGATGATCGCATCTATTCATCAGATCAGTCCAGCGAGGTCCTAATATAGTTGCATTGCCAGTAGGTAGTTATTGAGGAATCAAAATGACACCCCTATTTTAATCGAAAAATATTGATTTAACAAAAAAAAAATTGGCATCAAAGTTGTAGAAAATCAAATTTTAAACAACTTTTGTTCCTATAACTTCTGCTGAAAAATTGAAATAACACAAGTTATTGAAGAAATGAAATGGTACAACCAACTATTTAAAAAAATATCGATCCTACAAAAAGTTGATGGGAATCAAAGTTGTAGAAAATCAAATTTTAAACAACTTTTGTTCCCATCAACTTTTTGTAGGGTCGATCTTTTTTTAAATAGTTAGTTGTACCATTTTGTTTCTTCAATAACTTGTGTTATTTCAATTTTTCAGCAGAAATTATCGCAATAAAAGTTGTTTAAAATTTGATTTTCTACAACTTTGATTCCCATAAACTTTTTGCAGGATCGATAATTTTTTAAATAGTTGGTTGTACCATTTCATTTCTTCAATAACTTGTATTATTTCAATTTTACAGCAGAAGTTATGGGAACAAAAGTTGTTTAAAATTTGATTTTCTACAACTTTGATTCCCATCAACTTTTTGAAGGATCGATATTTTTTTTAAATAGTTGGTTGTACCATTTTGTTTCTTCAATAACTTGTGTTATTTCAATTTTTCAGCAGAAGTTAAAGGAACAAAAGTTGTTTGAAATTTGATTTTCTACAACTTTAGTTCCCATTAACTTTTTGTAGGATCGATATTTTTTTCAAATAGCCGGTTGTGCCATTTCATTTCTTCAATAACTTGTGTTATTTCAATTTTCCAGCAGAAGTTATGGGAACAAAAGTTGTTTGAAATTTGATTTTCTACAACTTTAGTTCCCATTAACTTTTTGTAGGATCGATATTTTTTTCAAATAGCCGGTTGTGCCATTTCATTTCTTCAATAACTTGTGTTATTTCAATTTTCCAGCAGAAGTTATGGGAACAAAAGTTGTTTGAAATTTGATTTTCTACAACTTTAGTTCCCATTAACTTTTTGTAGGATCGATATTTTTTTCAAATAGCCGGTTGTGCCATTTCATTTCTTCAATAACTTGTGTTATTTCAATTTTTCAGCAGAAGTTATAGGAACAAAAGTTGTTTAAAATTTGATTTTCTACAACTTTGATGCCAATTTTTTTTTGTTAAATCAATATTTTTCGATTAAAATAGGGGTGTCATTTTGATTCCTCAATAACTACCTACTGGCAATGCAACTATATTAGGACCTCGCTGGACTGATCTGATGAATAGATGCGATCATCGCAGCGTGTGTGCCCAGCTTCAGGTAGTAGTTCAAATCGTGAACAACCAATTACTACCGTTTGAATTAGATGAATGAGCCCCCAGTGACGAAAACTTCGCCGTAGGGCGATAATGTGGCCACGCCATAATTCGCTCAGCTCAAAAATCAATTATTGAAAAATATTGGACAATGTATTGCCAGTATTAGAATTTGGATAAATTATAGGGAAAATAAATTACAAAAAATAAATAATTATAATACTATTATGTAAATATTAAATATACTTACAACATACAATTTATCATTTTTTTTTACAAACGTCAATCGTCAAGTAATGTTCGTTGGTAAGCACATCATTTGGGAACATCTGGACTGATTTGGTAATTTTTTTTAATGGTAAAATACTCCTACTTAGATTTTATGGAATGAAAGCTTGGAAGATAGAAGGAAAACATTATTTGAAAATACGATAATTTTCATGGAAAATTTCAACTCATGGCGTTGCCAACACTGATTGCGTACGTACGCGCGTTTACAACGATTCGGTTTTTCTTGAATTCTTGTTTTCAGTGTTTTGTTTGTATGATACCTATATCAGAGTGCCATTCTATAAAGATTTTATCGGTGTTTTATACATGCAATCAGTCACCCAAAATAAACCATGGCACCACGTACTTCGCAAAAAGATTTCAATAATCGGCCAAGTACGAGTCGGACTCGCGCACGGAGGGTTCCGTACTGTATGGGAGCCCCCCTTAAATATTTATTTTATTTTAATTTGATTATTTATTATTGAAGTGAATATAAAACTAAATATTCTGTGAAAATTTCAAGCATGTACCTGTTACCATTGTTAATATAGATCGAAAAACGTCTAAAAAATCAGGTTTGTTGTATGGGAGCCCCCCCCCCCCCCCCTTAAATATATATTTTATTTTGTTTTTAGTATTTGTTGTTATAGCGGCAACAGAAATACATCATCTGTAAAAATTTCAGCTGCCTAGCTATCATGGTTCATGAGATACAGCCCGGTGACAGACGGACAGACAGACAGACAGACGGACAGACGGACATCGAAGTCTTAGTAATAGGGTCCCGTTTTTCCCTTTGGGTACGGAACCCTAAAAACCACCAATACTCTGGTCCCAAGAAAAATCGCAAACGAATACGTGCGCAAATGAAACGATATCATGGAGAAAAAAATTACAAGTCGGTCCTGTCGTTATCAAATTATGCGCTTACTACGTAACAGTATTTGATTTTTATTTAGAAGACAAAAAACATCGCAAAAAGAAACATATGCTTAGCACGATTTGAACTCGATATCGCGGTATCAAATACCGGGACTCCTAACCACTGGTCCAAACTATACAATGTGAAGTGCGTCGAAATTAGCGCATAGTTGGAACCACGTTCGAACACAACAAGAGCCGTGTCTTTGTGTGAGTGAGTAGTCTACCGCGGCCCGCAATATTGCCCGGTACAAATTCAGTACTTTAAAAAACGAAAATACAACTGAAATATAGCTGAGAAAATAGCAAGTAATTCATTATTACCGGCAAATATATTACCATGAAATAATATGTACATTTTCATTTATAAAAAAATAAAATACGTCAAATTAGACCATCAGCGCCATCTATTGGCACTGATGTGCCTAGCTAACCGCAAGCAACCACCTTAACAAAGGTCGGTAATAGTAATAGGGGAGGCCTAAGTCCAGCCGTAGACGTTTTACGGCTGATATGATGATGAAGGTCGATATGGGCCTCGAGAGGAGTGCGGTTGAGCAACTCTCATATTGGTGAGGGGAGGAGCGACCGTTCTGTACTTCGAGTCATCAGTGATGATGACTCGAATGTGTGAATGAGCCGTAGGACACTCACTACCTGACATAGGTCTCACCTATGTATGTATTTTCAATGCGAGCGACTTGCATCCAGCTGGTCCAGCATGCGACCACGAAAATAACTATTTTCTTACTTACTAGAACAATGGCTTACATTCTCATGCTACTAAATAACCACATCAAAGCTAAATAGACGTAGAATTTCCATTGAGCATGGGCACTAGTATTTTATGGATAAGCGATAGAATATTAAAAACCACAATAGACTGCACATTCATAGCAATTACTAACTTAAGTTAGTTTGTCAAGAAATTTTATGGCAACCCAAAAAATAAGTTGAGTGGCTAAAAAGATGACTCTCCATCTCCAAAGTACTTCCACTTAGAGTTTCCGGAACCGGTACGGGATTTTCGGTACTGCACAACTACAGAACCGGGATTTCCCAGTACTTTGGGTATTTTCGTTACTAACTTGTTTTTTTAAAGAAATGATTACAAAACTATTGAAAAAGGATGTAGAACTACGAGTTTAACTTTGACTAACCAATACCTATAAATACAAGTATTTCCCCAAAATCAAGAAAGTAAATGGAACTCTTCAAAATACTGGTTTTTAAAGAAATGGTTGCAAAACTATTGAAAAGGATATGTAGAACTACGAGTTTAATTTTGTTTTACCAATATAAAAACAAATATTTCCCCAAAACCAAGAAAGTAAATCGGAATCTTCAAAATACTGGTATGTTCGTTCGTTGTCGCAGCTCTTTTGACTGTGCCGCTGCAGGGCATGGCCTCTACTCGTCATTAAAAGGGTTTAGGCCATAGCCTATCATGTCGGTCAAATCCGGATTGGTAGACTTCACACATCTTTGAGAACGCTAAGAACTCTCACATACGATATAATTATGCAGGTTTCCTCGCGATGTTTTCCTTCACCGATGCTTGTGGCGTACTACTAACGAATGTCGCGCCGCAAGAATTTAGAAGTTTGCCTATGCCTATACGACTTTGCTGTCTTAGCGAGCGTCGTTCTAACTTATAAACCACCGTTTGGCCAGATTTAAATTCAACAATTCCGTTTTTTATCTCGTCAATCGACGCAGTTTTCCAGGCAAGCAAAACTATTTGAGAGTTCTAGCTGAAAGTTCTAAGGGTCGTGGATATAGGCACGAGTAGTTCGGAGCGTGGACTTCGTCATGAGTACCCCCCAGGTTCCTTAAGAGCCGATTAAGGTACAGCCGACTAATGGCAGTATGACTAAAGTGGCACAGGGCAGTGTTGTGTTGGGCAGTAGTATCACTGTCGCAGAGCTACGTTTCTACGATCGTCAAAACCCTTGCCCAGCGCGGCGATTATTGGGCAACCACAATTAAACAGCAGCCACTGCTTGGTTCCATTCGACGCTACACCCAAAGTTAACTCAACCCAAACCAATATTCCAAATAGCACTTTACAGAAATACATATTATTCGACATAGAGGCCAATAGCACATGCCAACAATTTACGCGGTCAGTATTTGTCCTGCAGCTCTATCTCAAGTAGTCTGTTTGTGTCATTGTTCATTCGATATTAGGGTCAAAGACCATGCTAACAACCCACGGGCTCAAAAACCAAAATCAAACTCCTTCCAAACCCAACCACCAGGTTTATCACTGCACATTAGACATAGCGTCCAAAGCGCATGACATGAACTCTGAAACTCACGCGTTCAGTACTTATCCTGTAGACTGCAACTCTACAGCTAAAATTCAGGCCAACAACCCAAATCTATATCTAACCTTCCCAGATAACTATTGCATATCATACATTCGATACAGCAGCCAAGTTCATGCCAAGAACTCACGCGGTCAGTACTCATCGTGCAGGACCTGCAACTCTGGCGTCTCCCCCGGCCGGCCTATGTCCGCCGAGCTCGGCGAGCTGCGACGACTTCCAAAAGCCCTCCGCGGCGTCCAACCAGAACCACAATTCCGCTTGGTTCCATTCAACATCACAGCCAAAATTCATGCCAACTACCCAAACCTAAATCAACACCTCACCATTGCATAATTATGTAGCACATACATTCGACACAGCAGCCAAAGCTCATGCCAAGAACTCACGCGTTCAGTACTTGTCGTGCAGGTCCTGCAACTCTGCCCCGTCTCCCTCGGCCGGCTTGTGTCCGCCGAGCTCGGCGAGCCGCGACGACTTCCAGCGTCCGTCCGCGCCGTTCATGTTGCGGTCCTCGCACACGCACAGGAACAGGGAGTCTACCACCATCTGCAATACACATAGTCATGATGACATCAATTAATACATAATTGTGTCCAAGTGCAAGTCGGGCTCTCGCACGAAGGGTTCCGTACCGTATAAAAGCCCCCTTTAACATATTTGAATTTAATTATTATTTATTTTTGTTATAACATTTTGTGAATATTTCATGCATCTTCCTATTTCCTTTATTAATATCGAGTAAAAAACAGTTTTCTTGTATGGGATATTTATTTATTTTTAAAGTGAATATTTAACTAAATATTCTGTGAATATTTTAAGTTGTTACGTGTTTTATTGCGTTTCATAAAATAATTATTATATTATACATACCTCATATAGCGAAAGTATGCAGTGAGCGATAAAGAACGAGTAGATGCATATGACGAGCGTGGGCACGGCGAAGAAGTGCAGGTCCGAGTTCCGTTTGAGCAGCAAGAGTCCGATGATGCCGGTGACGGCCGTCACGATGCATTTGCCCAGGAACAGGATGAAGTCTCCAACACTGTTGATCGTTGCCACTTGGAGGGCATTGTTCACGATTGTGCTGAACGCCTGTAGAAATAATGGAAAAATTGAAAGATTAGGGAAAAATAGTAAAAATAAAAAGTATATAATTATTATCAATAATTTAATGCTTTGATTATATTATTATATCTGTCTAGATGGACAAACAAAAACATTAATCGCAAAGAAAACAGCCCAGATCTTTGATAATGTGCGCGTAATTAATAATATAGCAAACCTGTCAAAAGGTGATATTGCAAAAAGGGCTCAGACTAGGTACAGTAGCTCAAAAAATCCGATAAACTATGATAAATAAATGCGCAGAGTAAAACAACCGCATTAAATGCTTAATTTATGAGTAATTTCACATTTTCCAATTTGATTTTTGCTCAGTTATAGAATTACTGCCATTTTGGTCACATACAACCTTTTTTATATAACCTACATAGAATTAATAGCCTACATGTAAAAAATGCACTGAAGAGTTTAGTTTTGTTAGCAAAACTTCTCAGACGTTAATGATACATCAAATTGATACGTTTATAGGTACTTTATACTTCGATCAAGACTTTATACGTTTCTTTTGTTTCATTTATTTCGTTGATTTTTTTTATTATGGGACCAACAGCGATCTTCAGTTATTCATAATAACGTAGGTAGGTACTACATATAAGTGGTTTCAGTATTATTAGATCTCTGAGAGACACACGGTATGTATGTATCTACCTTTCATGTATCTGTAATTTTTAAAAGTATACTGCTGAACAAAGTCTAGGCCTACGAGTCATATCCACTGCGCTGGCCCTGAGGAGGATTAAGTTGTAACTTGGTGAAGTCGCGGGTCACCGAGAAAGTCGAAGGCAAACGTGTAAGAGGTTTGTTTTTATTTTCCTGTTTATCGTAAATTATCAAGAACATTTTGTCGTTATATTAATTTTGTAAAACCATCATTAATAGTGTGATGAGTGTAATGTTGTTTATATTCTCTTAAAAGTATTATATTATATCATATTTCTGTATAAATGGATCTAAACAACTGAGAATTATTTCGAAATAACTTGCCCCGCATTCACATTGCTGTATTCTTATAATGGTGTAAGTATGAAGATCACGTAGCACATAGAAACCTCTTTAGTAATCAAACTCACGGGACAAATTAGATCTATATATTTAAAAAAAAGGAGTATGAAGGATGAATACTTACTTTTTGGCAGGAAAGAAACTAAGGAGGA
Source organism: Hypomecis atomaria (assembly GCA_964007245.1). NCBI lineage: Eukaryota > Metazoa > Arthropoda > Insecta > Lepidoptera > Geometridae > Hypomecis > Hypomecis atomaria. The sequence continues at coordinate 14,650,318 of OZ023284.1, read as the reverse complement.
TCAATGATGTGAAAATGGAGCGAAGAATAAAACAATGTTTGTAACCATATATTTCTAAGATCGGAGAATACTGAATAAAATATTTTGACTACGAGGTGTTTAAATCCTGTAATATTTAAAAATAAAAAATCATCCAACGAATTGCAATGAAACGTGTTCTTTTCGTTGTTATAAGAATCCAGGATAATATAAAAATCGGTTTTAAACAGGCCTATTTTTGTTATTTGTGACATTTTATTAATGTTTCAAGTCGAGTATGGCCGGGTGGTTTTTGGCGGGAACGGGGAAAAATCATGTCGCCGCATTTTATTATTTTGTGAAATATGTTTCTATCAGTGATAATTAGTTTGCCGATGCTTTACTGAGGTCTAACTTGACCGCGACTTTTTCGGACTACCTACTTATGGGTGACTTAGAACTGTAACTATTTTGATAAAATACAAAAAAAAAGGTTCAATACTCACAGGTAACACTAGCAAATGCATAAACCATGCGACACCAAAATATAAAAGAAGAAGAGTAGGGCTGCCTTATTTTTAAACAATGTCAATGTAATTTTCAATCCGAAAACATGAAATTACTTTTAATGGACACTGTTATTGTAAAAAATAACGGGAAAATAATTATCCTAAAGAAACGAAGCAAATTATGCAATACTGTACCCTTTGGTGGCCCAATTTCTATATATTTTTGCAATATCTCCTTTCTATGGATTTTGCTCAGCTAATTCGGTATCTAGACAGATACATAATCAAAAATTTATAATATATTCGTTAGTTTAAAGACAAGTCTAATACACGCAATCGTTTATTACACAATTAAATAAAAACTGCGACTCTATACGAGCGGATAACCTGAAGTTGGGTCTACCTGAAACGTCTACGAGTAATAAAATGAACCTGGTATTGTGTGGGGGGCACGGGCTACGGTGATATCATAGTTTTATAGGAAAAATAAGTCGTTTTTTATTATATTTATAAAAAAAAGGCGTTTATTTATATCGTCTACTAAGATAAAGTAGCGACGGATGATGATGGAGCAAAAACATAAAGAGACTGATAAACACATCACAATATTTACAATTCTTTATGTCGCGCAGTGAGGTAAAGTGTTCCACTCAACGTAATCCAATTTAACTCTATTTATTTGATAATAAGAATAATATAATAATAGGTACTTTGAAAAGTATGTATGTATCCACATTGTTATATGAAAATATAACTTTTTTTTTTTCACGAAAATCCGAGGTATTTCCGTGCACACTCACCCTGCCAGCTGCTTTGCAGAAATGGCACCTTTCAATGGTGATGATAGTGTACGCGTTGTGGTTCAGGTAGCGGATGAACTTCTCGAGGCAGTAGAAGCAGCAAATTCCACATTTCAGTCCGCATTTTGCGCATTCCGAGCCCTTGTCTGCTCTTGCTGATAGCCTGAAATAAAACTTGTTATAGGCCGCGCCACACAAGTTGGCGGATGTGAAGTTACTTGTACAAGCTGCGCAATAGCCGATCAACGTGCGGCTTTATGTGAGCTTTGGGCAGGATTGGATATTGCGCAGCTTGTGCTAACTATCCGCCAACTTGTGTGGCGCGGCCTATACATTTTAATTTGTTCTCTGTACGGGTGTATCCTCTAGAGTCTAGACGAAGGACATATTCTACGATTTAGCTAACTTATACAATGGAACGAACATTGAATTCGACAATAAATCGTATGTCCCGCAGAAAATGTTTGCCCACAACAACACTGTTTTTTATTCGAATCCCCATGTTATTTCTATAGTGAAAATTGGCCATAATTAAAGTAACATTACTATGGAAACTAAGTGACACACTCTTTTTTCAACTTTGGCGACCTATATCTCACAAATGGTACACGTGACAAAAAAAAATGGTTCAAGAAACCTTACATTCATTTTAAAAATACCACATACCACACAACGATACCACATTTGAGGGAGTGGGTTTGAAAAAAAAGTTTCATCCCCACTTTACATGTATACCTACCCCTTAAATAAACAGTTTTGAATTTTTTTTGTAAGTATTCAAAATTGAGATCTATACTAAAACTATAATGTGATAGATATTAACTAGTGATGAGGAAGGATCCCTTGGCCACGGAGCAGAGCTGGTACTCCAATAACATGTCGAATGATAAAATAAACATATAACTTACTTGGCGTGTAAGTACGTGAGGATGAGTCGCGGGATCTTGAAGAGAGTGATGAGGAAAGAGCCTTTAGCCACGGAGCCGAGGTGGTACTTCAGTAATTTTCCGATAGAGTACAGCACTGGCGACGAGTGCGCGTTCGGCCCTCTGCAATCAAATGCTAAATTTATTTAGAGATCTATGGAAGGGGCTTAGCTTATGGGTTTCTTACGACTATTGCATGAGACAATAATATGCTGGATGGATGGATAAATTGCTCGGTATTTGCCCGTGGGTAGGCCTATGTACATCACATCAGTGGACTATTAAAATGCAGGTACAGTACAATCAGGAATTGAACAATTTCTGACACAACTTTTTTCGTAGAGAATTTGTTGTGAGCTTCCAAGGTTTAATCTATTTTACATAGATGTTCTTGGTTCCCACCAAGATTCCATTATTTTACAACCTTGCCAAATTTACAAAGGCAGAAGGAAGAACCATTTTTATTGCGAGGGCCTTAGGTTTCAAGAGATTAAGCTATTCTCTAAATTATGTGGAAAGTCAACGAACTTTTTGTACTGCTTTTTTGATGCGATTGACTGACTGCGATTTCAGGGTTGTTTCGTTAGTCTAGATTATTTATTTTTAGCTATGAATAAAATAATTATCTATTTCTGTAACTGGGAAGGATGACAAGGAAAAACAAATATTTGACCTAGTTCCCTATTTTACGCATCGAACAGGGAACAATGTACATATACAATATAGAAGGGTTATCTACTTGCGCTGTACTCAGCCGAAAGGGGCTGATTAAGACCATCATCGTGAACAACTTTTACTATGGGGCCAACTCGGAATTCGAGATAATAAAATCTGCAGATTTATACAAATTTGCAGCTCAAAATCGAGAAAATGATACTATTATATAATATATTTTTATTGACTTTTAAGTAAGCTTAACATTCTTATTATTAGTCTATTAATATTAGAAACTAAAAATGTTCTCGTCCGATACAATTTCTCAAGTATAATAAATATTGAATACATAAATGCAGTGGCCATAGTGCAAATAGTTAGTATGGAATTATACTAATTTATAAACATTTGTATAATAATAAATAGAGACGCAAACAAAAGATGTAAAAAAAATGCAAAAGCTATATGTATTTAATACAGCTGACGTTTTTTCTCGGATTTCAGGTTTACCCCATAGTAAAAGTTGTTCATAACGATGGTCAGAATCACCTTCTTTCGTCTTAGTACATCAATTCTTGATAACCCAGTACACATGTGTGAGCACGAGTCGCGGCAGAACAATGTTGGGAAACAGTACCCTAGCATGAAATGAAATTATTTATTGTCCAAATAGTTACACCAACAAATAATTAACTATTAGCATCGATATTCCTATTTACGGACTCGTCCAACATGATATTATTATAAAACAAAACATAATCATTAATAACATCAATTAAAATTAATAATTAAATAAAAACTAAAAAAACCATACCCAAAAACCTACTTTGTGTTTCCGTCAGAAAGCGACAAACATTTTAAATGTAGGAGATTTTATAATGAACCCGCAAATTTTCTACTGCACTAAATTAAAACGGCGGCAACATGTGCGGTATACCTGAAGTACCAGTGCGAGACGGCGCCGGCGATGGTCATCTGCTGGCAGCCCAGGATGAACTCGCTGCCCCAGATGAGGCATACCAGGCACATCCACCACATGCTCTTCACCCACAGCGGGTTGAACTCGATCGTCTCCATCGTGAACGCTGCAACGAAAACTCGTGCTAGACCCTTCGAGAAAATATCTATAGAGTCACAATCGTGCAAAAAAGTGTCCGAGTCAAAACCGTGCCCAAGCTACGTAGTGGGTAAGCATTTTAGTTAGTCGTAACACGATTGCAAGCCACAACGCCGCGCGAAGCCAAAGTGCTCAATTACAAACACTAATTAGGTGACATAACGTCGAGATTCGAGAAAACGGGTCTTTGTGAATTATTTAATGTAAATATCTAAGTTGGTATGTATGACGACGCTCGGACATTTTTTTACTATTTTCACTTAGGGACTGTGACTCTGTAGATATTAGCTCGAAGGCTACACCCTATCCTAGTACGAGACTCACCTTACACCGTAAGGTCACAGGTTACGACGTGCCAATGTGCTTTCGAATTTATGTGCTACGGGTTTTCACAACAAAGCTTCAACGAAAAGCCCAACTGCCATTTCAGCTCCAAGCAATGCGGTATGAATTAGAGTTCCATTCAGAAAAACTCTTAGGCGATTAACACCGCGGCCCGAACCGCTCGTGGTGCGAAACGAACAAAGACCAAACAGTAGGTATAGGCCGCGCCACACAAGTTGGCGGATGTGAAGTTAGCTACAAGCTGCGCAATATCCAATCCTGACTGAAGCTCACATAAAGACGCACGTTGATTGGCTATTGCGCAGCTTGTAGCTAACTTCACATCCGCCAACTTGTGTGGTGCGGCCTATACCTAATAGCAGTTTCGTTTAGTCGAGGACGTGACATGAACTGAGTATCTAAATAACTTGGATACTTAATTATATATTATAATTATTCTAGCATTTACTGCTTCAAATCAGCTTTTATAGAAGAACATACTGATGTTTTAATATCTCTGAATAAACTAGTAGATACTGTTAATAAAATGGATTTCCTGCTTTATAAGTAAATAACTTACTTTTAGGACTAGCGCTCTTGTTAATATTCTGCGCTTCCAAGGAAGTTCTGTCGATGCGGTCGTCGAATGAGCCATTGATGATGAAATTAGTCTTGTACGGAATCCCTGGATAATTCGCCGTCGCTAGGCAAACCTGAAACACATAATATCCAATAAGAGGTTCTTCTTATATTAGAATTACAAAAGAGAGCTCAGAGACCTACTTTTAAAATTGTAGGTATATCGGGGTTTGAATCAAATATGTAAATCACTGTTTAGTACGCTTATGTATTATCTCAAGGTACCGTGACGGGATCGTAGTTTAATTTACATACTAAATAATACATGTGAAACAAACAACGAACTCCATTGTTTTTGCAGTTTCGAGTCTAACCTAACCTTGACCTTGCCAGAGATATCGCGAAACTATTTTGGTAAAAGCTCGATATCCGAGGCGCGGCCTTCTGATTTTAGATTAAAGAATTTGCAATTACGAAATGTGGGTGTTATCTATTGCATTTTATGCACACAATTTGTTACTAGTTTCATTAGTAAAAATAAAGACAATACAGCTAGCTGGTAGGTACTATTCAGTCTATGGTCCAGACATTCATATGTTCGGGCATTGAAACATCTTTTCCAAGGATATTATATTTGTACTGGAATAATAATTTTTTTATCAATAAAAAAATCTTTTGTCCCAAGCGTTAATATATTTTTTAGTTTTTAACTGGTTTGAATAATATTATTATGTAAATTACAGATAGAACAGGCAACGCGTCTGTCTGCTTACAGCGCTGCTAGAAACGACACTCGCACCGCATCATTAGATTAACTAACAACAGACTGCTAACGTTACTACTCACCACGACCAGAATGTGAAGAACAGCACGAGGAAGAAGAATGTAATAACAGGCTGCAGGAACAGCGCTAGAACGAAGCGGAAGCAGTGCGCTGTCGGCTTAAATAGCGCTGCTAGGAACTACATCATTACCGCAGTAGCAACAGACTGCTAACGTTAGTACTCACCGCGACGAGCGACCAGAATGTGAAGAACAGCACGAGGAAGAAGAACGTGATGACGGGCTGCAGGAACAGCGCAGGGATGGAGCCGAGGCAGTGCGCTGTCTCCTTGAACAGCGCTGCAAGGAACGACACTCGCGATCGCATCACCCACACTAGCAGCAGAAGAATCAACTGAAAACATTTTAACATGAAAACGTCTTTAAAATCACTCGCAAACATATAGAAATCAGCAATATTTTATTTTGATAATGAACTCACTGTGATTATGGTTGCAATAATGGAGTACCAGAGAAACGCCTTCTCATTTTTGAAGGATTCCTAAAAAGAGATAAGAAGAGTAAAAATACGATTTTATTTGTGTAAAATAAAATTTAGATAAAAAATCAATCATCAATTTCTAGTAATAGTTTTTACTAGTATTGTACTGCTCTATTTAAATACCTGTATAGGCCGAATCATACAACTTAGCGGCTGTGATGTTATAGCTACAAGCTGCTGAAACGCAATCCTTGCAGCTGTTAAGTGAAGATTGGGCTATCCGTAGCTAGTAGCTAACATCACAGCCGCCAAGTTGTATGATTCAGCCTATACTAAATATATGTACATATATTAGGGTGCGGTTGTACTGGGTTAAGCGCAAGTGGCGCTATTAACAACATTTAGAACCTAACTGACTTTTTGGTGAATTATTTGAGGCACTTCAGTGTCAAACTTTGTCCAACTTACAGCCAAAAACGCAGTATCAGTAAAAGTTCTCTGCTTAGTCCGCAACTCGTGATAGGTGTACCACAGCAGAGCCGTGCCGGCCACGCTCACTATCGATACCACAATCATGAATATCCAGGAAACCAGCGACGCCACGAGGTGGAGGATCGAAACCATGATCAGTGAACATACTGGAAGATATAAAAACATTATCATAATTGACTGAAGCGAAGCGAGGTCAGTACTTCCACACGACTATTTAACTTTCGTCAGTTCGGATGATATTTGTCTACAGGTCGCATTTTCTAACGAATCTCGACGAAACTTTGTACACAGGTTTTACATATTAATGCATTTTTTTTTTCTAAATAAGGTGGGAAATTTGCTGTCAACTATTTATCAGTCGTTTTCGATAATATTTGGCAAGATTGCTTAGTATCTAAATTTGAACAAGATTTGCGAGTATGTACTAAAGCAGTCAAGAGCGAGCTAATAGCTAGCTTTATTCATGCAAGTATACTTTACTTATGCGTCCTATACAAAGGACAATGGGAGCGTGCACTTTTAGGTATCAGCAAAGAATATATAATAATACTACGTAATCAGTTTAAAAGACCGAGTTCGAAATACGAAAATCCGACGATGGACGAAAGTCACAGATGTTGGAAACCGTATTGCGAGACTCAAGTGGCGCTGGGCAGGACACGTGGAGTAGATCCCTGACTGAGTGGCTCTAAATGCAGATAAACGTTCTATAGGCATACCACCAGCACGATGGGTCGACGACATCAGACCCATCGCTGGTCAGGTGTGGATGAGATTGGCCCAAGATAGAGAACAATGGCACATAAGAGAGGAGGCCTATACCCAGCAGTGGGTCGACACAGGCTGATGATGAAGATGATACCTGTGAGGAGAATCAACAACCTAACAGACGAAAGCCAAATCGTCGAGTCAAAACTGACACTCTCTCCCACTGAATTCCCTTGGTCAATTAATTTATTATTGAAACCTAAACAATGTATTTTTCCTGGTAGTTGATAACAGAAATTATCAGGAAACATGCATTACAATAATGAGATTTACTTAATTAACTAACAACACCATTTGTTTCTTTTTCGATTGACCAGATAGGAAAACAAAAGGTTCATGTTAATGGTTCAAAGCTCTTTCAGCAGTTGATAAGTTGACCTAATAATAAAGTTTATAAAACAAAACCTGTGTTACTTTGATACTGTTTAGATCTAGCATACCTAGCAGTAAAACCATATCAGTAAATACAGTGTTGAAAGTGCCGGATTTACCCTATCAGGGGCCCCTAGGCAGTACAACTTGTGGCCTGACTCGTACTTGTCCAGTTCTTTTTCTTTATGCGTTCACATGGCCCCTAGGCAATTGCCTAATCTGCCTTAGGGATAATGCGGCACTGAGTGTTGATTTACTAAGTGTTGGGTCTAGAGGTGCATTCAATATTATGCTCCTCATTATGAACAATGCTTACTATGGGACAGCACGGGACCTACTGTGAAATCGTGAAAAAAAACCAGCTCCTACATAAGTTTTGTCAAGAGTCAATGAACTTTATTTATGGATCTTCTGATTTTTTTGCGATTTCGCAGTAGCTTATAGTAAAATTGATTGCATATACACGTCTGACAGTCTTTGCACTATTGATGTCTACTAAAAATATTGCTGGTGTAAATTGAAATCTTTTTAGTTAGCCTACCATTTACCATACCATCACCATTCTAAGTAAACCTAATAAATAAATGGATTGAATAATATTTAGTACACCCCACAAGTCAATGCTATTTATTCTGAGCTTCAACTCTATTGACTGACTCGTAAGGTTTATTTTTGTATCTCTTCACAGTGAACTAGTTCTGTAACCTAGTGTGCAAAGGTGACATCATGAGTGACATGACTCAGTGTGATTATTATATTCAGGCGAGTTACCACCCACCTCCCTCAATTACTTAGAACTTCATAAATAAGTAGTGAAGTCATTTTAAGAAGATAAATATGATTTCATACTGATCTTTCACTGTTCAAATATTTCAATGCGCTCATGTCATCAGAGATGTATCAGAGATATGATCTACATTGTAACAGTCCTCTTACCTAGAAGATACATATTGATATAACAAATGTTACTCAATACTGAGTAGCCTATTCTTATAAATTATAGTAAAGGAAAATTCAACCAGTACATATTTATGATTAAGATACAATGAGCATAAGGCTCTAAATACTCCTGAGACATCTTTGAACATATACACAGAATGCCAAAAAAAAATTAAAATAACAAATGGTTTAACTTACTAATTACTTACTCCTTCATTCACTCACTCATACTTTAGGGAGTTTAGGGAATATGCGCGCCCACAGCGAGGCAAGTGTGGAGTACTGATTACACCGAAACTGTTGATGGAGTACTGATTACACCGAAAGCGTTTGGACTCCCAACGGATCAACCATTGTAATAAAATATTTTGTGTAATATAATGGTTTAACCATTTGTTAATTTATGGTGAATACTCACGTGAGTTTCATTGTAGAAAATACATTTAGTAAAATTAGTAGATACTTACTGAATGCTATAATTACACAAATGATCATTTCTTTCCAGGACGAATATAGATCGGAGAGCATCTGCTCAACAGTGTCCCAGCTATTCAGTAAATCATAAAAATCTGTGAACACTTTATTTGCAATATCCTTAGCTTTCTTTGGGAAGCATCGGTTTAGCAGAGGAAATGAATCGTACACTGGAAGAGTTGGGCACGGACCTATGAAGTCATGCAGTTTGGGTGAATTTGATACAGTTGCTACATCAATATCATAACGGCACAGATTTGATCCTGTTTCTCTGTAAAAAGTTTGCAAGTCAGCTAACGTATCCATCTTTCTGTTAGGACACTCCTTCACACATATTTTGAGTGATCTTTGCAGTTCTTTTATATCCATAAAGAACAGATATTTCTTGTCAATAGTGCTGATGCCTGCTAGTGGGAAGTTGATAAGCTTTTGATTGTTCTTCACACCACAAGTGTTTCCAAAGGAGTCAAACCCATTGATAAGCCTTTGTGGGTTTCCGTAAACAAAGGATATAGCGGCCACTATTATCTGAAACAAAGTAATTATACAACTCTATTAGAGTTTAATAATTAGTCCTTGGAACTGTCCGGGTATAGCATTACCTTGATTTAACATAATTAGAACTGTAATGTACTGTACCAGCCTTTTTAATAGTCCACTGCAGGACGAAGGCCTACCCACGAAGGGTGATTGTTCCATAACCACCATGCTGGCCCAGTGCATATGCATGTTGCCTCACTATGTTTTTTAAAGAAACTCTTTGGTACGGGACCAGGATTGAACCCACAACCTCAAGAATGACAGGTCAGCATTACAACCACTAGACCACCCAACATAATTAGTGGCTATCCATAACTAATGTCGAAAACATAGGTTTATTTACAATATTTAGGTACTTAACAAAATGTATACATTCTTTATTGCTAAGCAGTATTAGCAGTAGGTACATACATAATTATATTTTTAGCGAAGCAAAAAATGTAGGAAATATGCAACAGATCTCCATGTAGCATGTCGCTCAGGGACTAATAAGAATAACCTAGAATAAATCGTCTGTAGCAGTAAGGCCGTGAATTGTTAACAAGTAAATTCATAGCCTTTTACTTATATCCTTGCTCAATGCCTTTTTGGTAATAAGTTTCTTGTAAGCTTACGATTTTGAGTCGATTATTAAAGGCTAAAGTTTCATAAGTAAAAATACCTTTTTCCATAATACCTATATCATTTTGAAGCCTTAATCGCCTAAGGTCGCCCTCATCTTAGCTCACCAATAATGATGTCAATTTGTTAATCCCTACCACTGTAACGTAATTTATAAATGACCCCCTCGAGATGTAGGTACGTAAAAAGTTTGGGAAGGAATAATAAGTTAGCAGGGAAGACTTGTAATAGAATCGGAACTTACCATTAGGATCCAAAATATAATGTAAATGATGAGCCATAGCACATCGGTACAGCCTTTTTTCGGGGTTTCATTTTGTGGTGCTATTTCACTTTGTGCACAGCCCATCTTATGTTTTGCAGCGCCTTGAAACTGTAAGTCCAAAATGTTTTAAGACAGCATCTAATTTTTTCAAGTTAATGTTCCATTAGTACCGCATAACAATTGTTTGGTTCACTTAAAAATAATTTAAATACTTTGGCAGTGTACATAAACGTACCGTACACAACACAAACTAAAGGATGTACACAACGACGCCGACGCGCGCGGAAGAAAAGTTATTCTTACTCTCTCTATTGCTATGGCTACATCTGCGCCCTACGGCGAAGTTATCGTCACTGGGGGCTCATTCATCTCATTCAATTTCAATTTTTCAGCAGAAGTTATGGGAAAAAAAGTTGTTTAAAATTTGATTTTCTACAACTTTGATTCACATCAACTTTTTGTAGGATCGATATTTTTTTTAAATAGTTAGTTGTACCATTTCATTTCTTCAATAACTTGTGTTATTTCAATTTTACAGCAGAAGTTGTTGGCACAAAAGTTGTTTAAAATTTGATTTTCTACAACTTTGATGCCAAAATTTTGTTTTAAAATCAATATTTTTCGATTAAAATAAGGGTGTCATTTTGATTCCTCAATAACTACCTACTGGCAATGCAACTATATTAGGACCTCGCTGGACTGATCTGATGAATAGATGCGATCATCGCAGCGTGTGTGCCCAGCTTCAGGTAGTAAGTAGTTCAAATCGTGAACAACCAATTACTACCATTTGAATTAGATGAATGAGCCCCCAGTGACGATAACTTCGCCGTAGGGCGCAGATGTAGCCATGGCATAAGACAGACTACTATCTAGACACGCGGAAGCGTGTCCAGCCAAGTCAAAAAAAAAAGGAACTGGCGACGCGACGTGTGTAATATTAAACGAATCATTTCGAGCCACTTTTGACCCCTTCATTACTCGAAAACTATAGAACCTATATATGAAATTTAACACATTTATTAAAGTTCTTTAGCTTATTTACAATACAAAAATTCATTACCTTTGCTTTGACGGTTAATGAAATATTAACGTTTAAAAACCGAGGTTTCATTGACTGATTCACTCACTGACTCACTGACCTATATATAGATCAAAAACCTAACCCACTTCCAGATGACCTAGAAACTTGATATTTGGCATCAAGGTATGTTATCAGGCATTTACAAAGGAAAAAATCTAAAACTTTGAACTTTACCCCCAACCCTATATAATAGGGGATGATGAGCTTGTATGAGACTTCCACAAAGGTGATATTGCAAAAAAGGCTCAGACTAGGTACAGTAGCTCAAAAAATCCGATAAACTATGATAAATAAATGCGCAGAGTAAAACAACCGCATTAAATGCTTAATTTATGAGTAATTTCACATTTTCCAATTTGATTTTTGCTCAGTTACGGAATTACTGCCATTTTGGTCACATATAACCTTTTTTATATAACCTGCATATAATTAATAGCCTACATGTAAAAAATGCACTGAAGAGTTTAGTTTTGTTAGCAAAACTTCTCAGACGTTAATGATACATCAAATTGATACGTTTATAGGTACGTTATACTTCGATCAAGACTTTATACGTTTCTTTTGTTTCATTCATTTCGTTGATTTTTTTTACTATGGGACCAACAGCAATCTTCAGTTGTTCATAATCACGTAGGTACTACATACATATAAGTGGTTTCAGTATTATTAGATCTCTGAGAGACACACGGTATATGTATGTACCTTCATGTACCTTTCATGTATCTGTAATTTTTAAAAGTATACTGCTGAACATAGGCTAGGCCTACGAGTCATATTCACTGCTCTGGCCCTGAGGAGGATAAAGTTGTTACTTGGTGAAGTCGCGGGTCACCGAGAAAGTCGAAGGCATACGTGTAAGAGGTTTGTTTTTATTTTCCTCTTCCATTCGCTGCATCCTTCTTTCAGTACATATTTGACTGTTTTAAACTGATCTTATGAACAAATGCGATCAATCAGCGCGTCGTGTGTGCCCAGCTTCAGGTAGTAGTTCAAATCATGAACAACCAATTCCTACCATTGAATTGAGCAAATGAGCTCCCAGAGTGACGATAACTTCGCCGTTGGACGCAGATGTAGCCACACGATAAAGGTGACACAGGCACAGGCAGGATTCAAATTCAGACATAATACAGATTATAAAAAAACCTTGGAGAAATGAAAAAACTGCCTAATGACAGTTGATGTTTTTGACAACACAACTTTAGTCAACAATTGTAAAATAAACATAACCTCTAAACTAAATTGTTATCAGGGATCTGTGTAGTAGTTATTATTTTTAAAAACATTGCACAAAATGAATATGAAAGGGCTATTAGAATTCAAAACTTTACTGGTAAATACTCTATGTAGAAGATACTTCAATAGTAATATAGCTGCTGTAACGAAAGTACACAGAGAAACCTATACCAGAACATATCCAACCGCAGTAGTTCTCTCCGATGGATCTTCTATAAATATCAGATATCACGAACCTCGAAAAATCATAAAGGTGTGTATCAGTGAACTGTCCCATCATAATATCGTCTACCTTCAATTATAACTACACGCCATGGAAATATTGTAGAAAAATTGCCTGAGATATACCTATTGAAATATGTGGTGTACTTAAATTGAAAATACCCATTGATACTCCATCCTAAATACCCATCAGTCATTAAGTGTAGGTAGTCTAGATGTCATACCATACACACACTTGCAATACTGATCATTTGAGCTAACCCTGGTTATGATAGCTGTTTGAAGTCAGCTGTAATTATTAGTGAAACAATAATTATTTCACTAATAAGTGCTGTAGTTGTCTCTCGAATAATGTCATTATGGAACAAAAATATTAAACACATTTTAGGAAAACCAAAGTACTAGGCCGCTTCCATCCAGACTTTTTGTAAATCCATAATATAAAATAAATAAATAAAAATAGCCTTTATTCTCTAATATCTAGTCTCTAATATCTACCTTATAAAACATTGTTCTTATTTCTACATATTTCTTAAATACTAGGTTGTCCACCGTGGACATAGGCCTCCTCTAAAAGTTGCCAGTGCTCCCTATCTCTGGGCTTTCCTGGCAAGTCATCTTCCCATCTTTTCTGTGTTCGTCCTCTGATCTGATTCCCGTTTCTTGGATACCATAGCATGACCTCTTTAGTCCATTTGTTTTTCTGACTTCTTAGTATATGAATTTGAAAATCCATAGAGGAGGCCTTATGTCCAGCAGTGCACATCCTGCTGTTCATGAATGGAGAGTATTAGTAAAAAAATAATAATAATTTTAATAAGCTTTTTTTTGTTACAGCTGCCTTTAGATTTATCCACTCTATCTGAAGAAGAAAGAAAATTAAGAATAGAAAAACGTAAACCCAAAAGGAAAGTCAAGATTACTGATGATATTGAAGATGATTTCAATGCAAAGAAATATTTCAAGTACATAAAAAAGTAAATGTAACCAAATAAATAGCTTTTAGATTACTTACTAGTAGTGAATAAATGAACTAAAAAAAAATTATGTGTAATTTAGTGGAGCTTTTTAAAAGTAAAATAAAAAAATAGACTTTATTCACTAATATACCATAAAACATTGTTCGTACTTCTATTTCTTAGGTTGTCCACCCTGGACATAGGCCTCTAGTTGTTGCCAGTGCTCCCATGTCCCATCTTTTTTGAGGTCATCCCCTGAACCGTTTTCCGTCTCTTGGGTACCAGATCATGACCTCTTTTGTACATCTATCTTTTTTGCTTCTCAATACATGCCATTCTATTGTACTAAAATGTAAGAAAACCTGAAATTAATTGTTTTTGGGTTTTATGCCATTTAAGTACATCTGAGCATCATGAGTTTACGAATATTAGTCTTGCTGCAATGAATAGGTAGTACCTATTGGCAAGGCGATGATAATAAAGTATTTCTGTTGCCCTAGACTAGACCATGCTTGCCACTGGTCCATTATATACACAAGGTAACCATCAAGGTGAACCTCATTAAGGTAGCAGGATCGCGTTATATGAAATCAGTCTGTCCCAACCGGTTTTATTAGAGATCTTTGGCCTGGGTCCAGCAGTCAGTGCTAATCTATAGCTAAAAAGAAAGAGTATTCCGTACATATTACAGCAACAAATCTAGGTATCTATGAAATCTATAGTTGAAGTTCGCGCGCTGACCAATAAAAATTATTAAAGCGTCCCCCAGACTGATGTGGCACGGTAATGATATCTAATTAGACATCGTGCCCGTGGTTGTGGCCGCGGCTCATACTGCATTTTGCGGACCAAAAATAAATCAAGATCATTTCCTGGCAACACCTCTACTAGGGATGGACACATTTATAAAGTTTTATTATCGACAATTAGTTGAGAGACATATTGTTGTAATTTACAGTTTACTCCCAACGAAACCCACTAAAATATTATTTCGAGTGCCAACGGCTGCCGGTGGTGGTCGTTGGGCTATAAAATATTGGACCCAACATCCCCCACTAAAATTTCGTTTGGAGTAATATGTCTTTTACGTCAATTATGCGGTTAAATAAAAGAAAACATAACTTGGTGATCCTTAGTAGAAGACATACGCATATAAAAAAAACTTCATAATTGACTATAAACACATTATTCCACAAGAAATAGTGGGGTACGTTGAGACCAATATTTTTTAATGGCTGGGGCCCAACGGCCGTCCTTGGTGACCGTTGGCACTAAAATTAATACTTTGTCCTAACGTCCCCAAGTGGTGGTCGTTAGAGGGGGTCGTTGGGAGTAATCCATTACCTATTGAACATTATGCCACAAAAAGTAGGATGTTCTTCGTTCATACATACATCGACCAGTTACACGCATTTTCTACTATTTTTTGCTTATAACACCTATTACGTTCACGATTTCAATTTATGGCCAATCTAAAACTGTTTAACTGTTAAAATTAGTGTGTCCTCATTAACGACTTATAAACTCATAAATCTTAAAAATATGCAGTAAAACTGTGAATCAAAAAAAAAAAATTAGGTGCTGATCTAGGACAAACGTCAAAATCTGTTTTGATTTCGAATCAGAAATGATCGAGAATCTTAAACTTCTTTCCACAAATCTAAACGTAACATAATAGGTTGGGGAAAAAGTTTCTTCGCATTTTGTAAGAAAAAAATTCAAAACATATTTTAATATAGTTTATTTAAATTTAACTAAAGTATGTAGGTACCATTTTGTTCGATTACTTTTTGCCATCTTGTAGGTAGGGACATGATCCCATTGTTATATAAATTTTGGGACTTCTGATCAAAATACCGCAACAAGTGGTGTTGGCAGTCCTCTCGTGATGTTAACCTGACACTACCTAAAGAATCCTGAAGAGACCGAAACAGGTGGAAATCTGTAGGTACAAGGTCAGAACTATACGGCGGATGCATTAACACATCCCAGCCAAACTCTCTTAATTTTTCAGAGTGGCTAAAGATGTGTGAGGTTTAGCGTTATCATGATAAAAAACCACACCCCTTCTGTTGATAAATTCCGGCCGCTTTCTCTCAACTTCTTGCTTTAATCTCATCAGTTGTTCGCAGTAGAGTTCAGAATCGATGGTCCTGCCTGGTGGTAACAGCTTATTATGAATAATGCCCTTCCAATCCCACCACACACACATCATCACATTGTTGCGAGTCAGCTCGTGAGGTACCCAAATATCGAGCTTTTTTGTGTGCCTATTTTTTTTAAATGCGCCAAAACTGTTTTGTGTTGAATTCCCAGTTCTTCAGCTACGTCGTACTACTGCTATGCCGATCTTGCTCCACTTTTTCAAAAATGGCATCCATTTTATCCGTAATAGGGCGACCAGCGGGGCAATTCTGACAACCAATTTCGTTACTAAGGTGACACGTTCTTGAACTTGTCTCGTTTTTCTGACAGTTTTGAGCAACCGGAACTGTCAGAGAAACGAGAGAGGTTCAAGAACGTATCACTTTTATAAAGAGATCAGCTAACAGAATTGCCCCGCTGAGCGACGTGCGTCTTTGACATCAAAATTTCCGGATTGAAAACGCTTAAACCAAATTTTTGCTACTCTCACAGACACTGAATTAAACATGGTCCATAAACATCGCAAATTTTTTTCGCGGCTTGCGTTGCATTTTTCTCTTTTTTGTAGTAAAATTTTAAAATGTATCGAATTTCTTCATTAGATTCACTCATCTTGACAGTACAAAAAACAAATGAAAATCACACATTTTCCTAATTTGAATTTGGAATTATGTTCTTTAAAATTAAAAGTTTCAATGATACCAAAACCAGCCAGGTACAAATAGTATAGCCAAAGAGATTTTATTACAAGTATACTATAGACTTTTTCCACAACCTAATATTATATACCTATTTACTTGTGCGTTCTGGTTTTTGGAAATTTTTGTCTGGAATGGACCCTAGAACAATATTGCTTATGAATAGTAATAAAATTAAATATATTTTACTTGCGTCCCGCCCTGACTTCGCTCAGGTGTAAAAATCCTTTATAAACCTTCCTCTTGAATCACTCTATCTACTCGACTGCCTCGGTGGCTCAGTGGTTAGTGATCCTTACTTCTGGGTTAAAGAGGCGTGGGTTCAATCCCCACCCAGGGCAAGTATTTACGTGAGGAACATAGGTTTGCTCTGTGTCTGGGTGTTATTTAGTTACCATCTATTTAAGTATTTATTTAAAATATGTAGTATATCAGTCTCTGGCAGCCATATGACAAGCTTTGCTTAGATTGGGGTCAGAGACCGTGTGTAAGATGTCCCCAAATATTTATTTATTTATCTATTAAAAAACCACATCAAAATCAGTTGCGTAGTTTTAAAGATATAAGCATACATAGGGACGGACAGACAGACAGGGAAGCGACTTTGTTTTATACTGTGTAGTGATATTCTCCCAAGGAATGTTTATTATCACAACAAAACTAATAAAACATTGAAATTTAATTCTAAAATAAATAATATTTTTAAAGTTACATTACAAATAAAAAATTGCTCTTAGGTCGAAAAAAACGAAAAGATAAAAATCGATATTTTGTCACGTCATCCCTATTTATCTAAACTAATTAAAAATTATTTTCGATGGCGAGTGTTGTTTTTAAATTAGAAAAATAAAAGTTAGTGCTCGCTTACCGTGATATAGTTACATAAATTGTGAATAGAGGGATCTTAGTACTTAATAAATAATTATTGGATAGAATCCACAAGCTATTTCAAGTGCATGAAATGTCCTGTGTACTTTGTAACCTCTAAATCTTCTTACGTAAGACAAATCTAATCGATTAGAAATGGGCAATAGTGTGTCAGCCGAAGCTGCTTTTAGCTCTGGTCCGGTAAGCAGCAATGCAAACCCACCACCAGAATGTCCTATGCACCAGAAAACCGAACAGAAACAGGAATCGAAACCTTCGGAATGTCCAGTTCAGCATGGCCAAGACATCAATCCATATAACATGGTAATTTTATGCTATTTTGCAGATATAGTTACCAGTTTGCAGTTATAGTTCATGTATAAACATGACTTAGATGTCAAGAATATGATGTCATTAATTAATGCTTGTTATTTCTAGATGCCTCCAGCTAATCAACAACCTGCCCCAGATCAGCCATTCTCCCTTCCCACACAACGTCAAGTATCGTCTATTCCTCGTGCTATGCCTGATGGCTCCACAGAATTTTGGGTATACCCTAGTCAGCAAATGTTCTGGAATGCTATGCTACGCAAAGGTTGGCGCTGGAAAGATGAAGACATCAAAGAGAAAGATATGGACGATATCATTAAAATACACAATGCCAATAATGAACAGGTACATAAATAATACATCTCACAATAAATATTTAATCTTCTCACTTCTTGTTAAAAATTAAAGTACAAGCGTTCTTATGATTGTCCCCCAGGCATGGCAAGAAGTATTGAAATGGGAAGCACTTCATGCAAAGGAGTGTGGTCATCCAAGACTGAAAAGCTTTGGAGGGAAGGCTCAAGATTATAGCCCCAGAGCTCGCTTCCGTTCATTGCTGGGGTAAGATCTTGCATTACAATGAAATATTAGCAGTATCATTGAAATGCCTCAAAATAAATTGATACCAAAATTTGTTTTCCCTTTTGCAGGTATGAGCTCCCGTTTGATCGCCATGATTGGATTGTTGATAGATGTGGAAAGGATGTCCGTTATATTATTGATTACTATGATGGAGGAGAGGTTGATAACCGGTACCAGTTTGCTCTTCTTGATGTCAGGCCAGCAATGGACTCCTTTGAAAATATCTGGGACAGAATGAAAGTTGTATACATGAGATATCGCTATGAGTTAATTGGTGAAAAACAATCCAGTAACAAATTAAGCTAAATAATTTACTTAATGTAGTTTTAGTCTATATTTATTCAAAACTTTATTGTTATTGAATCCTCCAATAACCATAAATCATGTTTTGTTACTTCATGTTGATAGCAGTTTGTTGATTTGATTTAAAATGTGACAAAACAATTTTATGTGTAGGTTTCTCTATCATTTACTTTTTTTAAAGCTTGTAAGCTTATAATACTGGATAATCTATGCCTAAACAACAAAAAATTTGAACATTATGAAGCTATTTCACAATGTTGCATAGAAATTAATACAAATCATCATATTATGCTCTGAAAGCTTCTGAGTGTGAGTAGACCTGTAGCAATTAATAATTTCTGTTAGTTTTGTTGAACATAATTCACATAGTAGTGAATTGAGTAGTGTGGACTTGGTTAGACTATTGGTTACTTGGTATCTTTTGGCTTTCACAAAATTTTATGAATATAATTATGCATATGATCATTCAGTATTGAAGCCTTTAGTATTTCATAGCATTATATAGGGATGTTATTTGTTTTAGATACTTAGTATGTTCTTTTGAAGTATTTATTTACCTAAATTAAAGTAGGTATTTGAGTGGGGTTCTTCTGTCGGCAAATCTGTCACTGTGGAAACTCTTTGTGATTGTAAATCAGTTAAATTGTATTTTGTAGCATTATTATAGGTGATGTACTTATTCCCACCAAAAATCTCAAATCATGTTTTATCTTAATAATGTTTTAGTATCTGTAAATGAGCACGTAGAAGCTAAATATTTATAACCAATTTCACATCATTGGACGGTGAAAACCATCATGTTGAAAATACAGTTGGTTTATTGGACATTTAAATGATAGAAAGTAGTGCATAAGCCATTAAGAACATTAGAAAATGTAGTATACAAGAACTAAATCTTGTGACTTCATAATTTATTTGCTACAATTATGACTAGGTTGGTTTCCACATGAAAACAGATCAGAATATTAAATTACATTATGGTTCTTTATTATAGGGTTGATCCATAGAATCAATAAGCTATACTAGCTAGATTGACCACATTGTAAATCCTCATTAGAATAAAAGCTCTAATATTATTAACTAGCCATTGATGTGTAGAGAAATAAATTGTTATGAGTATTGATTGTTTTTATTCTTTGTTAATTTCAAGTATAAAAATATATTTAGGTTTCTGCTGTCACTCCAACATTGTTCGTTGGTAGTCCTTTGCATTCATTCTTGAATATTTCAACTTGTTGCTCAATGTATCCTTCGAAATTGTTGTATGGGCAGGCGGGTAGCACTTTGAATCTGGGCTTGCCTTTGTTACAATGATAGACTGACCTCAAAATGAGCACAGGTGGTTTGTCAGGGAATTTGGGACCTAAAAATAATGATACATGTTACAGTTTCACTAACATTTTCATAGCTTTTAGTAATTGCAGAATTGAATTGTAAACTCCTGCAATAATAGAAAGCAAAATTTTCGCGAATTTCATGCAGCATGACAGATATGATTTCTCAAACAATTATAGAGCCATAAACAAGTTTCTAGCCTATTGCAGTTACAATATTAACTCTTGAGATATACTCGTAGGTATAGTATGTTGAAACTCATTTTAGCTTGACTCTGGCTGATAGGGATTTTCCTGTTTTATGTTATAAGCATTAACAATAGCTACCTATATCAATTTGTAGAATCCAATGGAAGTCATTCATCTCAAACAAAAATGATGCATTGTTAGCATCATGCTCAAGTACTGCTCCCTCATACTTTACAATTAACTGTGCCAATAAGTTTCTTTTTAATTTCTCATTGTTGACCAACTCCTGAATCTGAAATGTGAGTAATATTATATTAGAAATTCACAAAAATTAGAATTCATTTGAATTTCCTAGATTGTCTAATGTTGTCCACTATAAGTATGTATATTATTTATCACAGCTAATCATGCAAGTTGTAGCACAGGGATCTTGATTCAAATATTACAAATACAAATTAATATTTATAGCTGGAATGCTAGATGATGTAATAACTAAAACTACATGATTTACCTTATTATTTAATAACTCTGTGACCATTGGGACATAATCCATGAGGACTCCTGATTGATGCATCCTAAAAATATATAACATTTCATTTATTTGTCAGCAACAACTATCATATGTTAGAGGTACCCTAAACCAATAGTGTAAGCTTTCATTCAACAAAAATAATTACAGATAAAATTAATCAACTAGTTCTTGAATAAATAACTTCATAGATAAAATAATAAAATCGGAGGGTTGGCTTTGTGGCGAGCCAAAATGAACCACTATATAAATGGAATTTTTAGTCGTCTCCATATGAAAAAGAAGTACGAAATAAAATACAAGGGAGGACTTACGGTGGCAAAGATATGTTTCCAAGAGATTTTGTAAGTAGTGGTGACATTATTAACTCTGCATTTGTAGAATTTGGATACCGTACTAGCAGCAACGCTGAGTCTATGCCAGGATTCTCTTCAGTACTAGAAACATTAATATAACATTTATGTATTGTGTTAAGCTTCTTTCTTTTTCATTTTGCCGAATTATGAATGTAAAGGTTTGCCTAACAATATTTGTTTTATGAATGTAAATGTTTGCCGAAACTAGCCACCTTAGTAATAAATGCAAAGTTTGTAATTCTGTCTTTTACAACTGAATTACAAGTTCAAAGAAAAAGACAAAAGACAACATTCTGAAGTAACTCTGCATTTATAAGGCTGCAACAGTGCTTACGGAGTAGTAAATGTTTTACGTCTGTCTCTACCCAGATAAACATTTGTGCAACACAGTAGGCAAAAATTGGCTATTCCAGTGAATTTTTCATCCAAATAATTATTTATGAGATCTAAAGTACTACAACATACTCTTCATTGAACAGTTCTGGCAGTCTTGATGTATCCACATTCAGCCTGATAAGGAACTCCACAACATGACTGCCAACCCACACTTCAATATCTGCCTCTGTTGTTAATGCATCACCAAGTAATGCACTGTACTCAAACAGTGCTCTGGAATTCTCATCTTCATGGAGCTTTTTCACCTGTGAATTCGTAAAATAAGTTAAAAAAAAAAAATCAGGAGAGAATTGAGTTTAAACTACATTTTATGCAATAACTTAGTGTCTTTTATATCTTTTGATCTATCATCTTAATATCCCCCTCTTTTTTTACCGCGCGGCGAAAATGTATGCCTGCTCCTGAGGTTTTGTTTAAGCAGCGCAGGGCGCTTGCGTGAGTGTGTGTGAGATATTGTATTTTACCACGTAAATTTTAATACTTTTTCACATTTGTGCAAAATTATGCCCTAACCATTCCAAAATATTCAAAAATGCACAATGTTAATGTTCAAGTTTTCACTTCTGCTGGTACTCCCAGAGTGCAACCTGTTGTTTTTTGAAGTGAAACTTCTAATGCGACATCCAACAAGGTTGTGTTAATCGTTTAATGCTACCATGGAGAGGGTATGAAAGCACTGTTGCGCCGAAATTTAACTTTTTCTGTGCGAAGGGACTCCACTTCAGTTTTTTTATTATACATTTTTAATTTTTATAGTTAACAAACAGTTGACTGGCAGCTAGTGCACACCTGTAGTTAAACTAATGTCTTACCTGGTGACATTTGTAAAGATTTATCAGCTCTGATATCACATCACTAAGTGATTTAGGATCTGCTTCATTCCATTTTGCCAAACTTGGTACTTTTTCCTCTAAAAAATGTTCATCAACACTGCTGAGGAATGTGTCATCATCAAATCGGAAATCTGGTGCAAACCAAGGCATAGAAGGATCAAATAACACTTCCCATTTGAGCTTTTTTGAGCAGTAAGGTAGCACCAAACGAAACTGACACTCGCCACCTTCAAAGCAACCTGTAATTCTTTCGATGTTTACCTTGGTTTTGCATAATCCTGGAATTGAATGAAGAATGTGTCATTACCATCACCGTAGTAGCCGCAGGTCATCCAGACCTCTAGAGATATTCCGTGCCTCTATAGCGCAACGATAAAATCATCAAATTAGCTTACTCTACCTACCAAGCTTCAAATCTTCATACACATTTTTTACGTAAGGGCGAAATACAGGGGCTATTTCTTTAATTCCCGATGCCATTTCTGAATTTCAATTTCTACAAAATTAAATGACAAAACAAACCACATTAGCCACAACCACAGACTATTACAGATGCCACAACTGTGGCCACAACACAACACCATATTCTGTGAAGTTGTGAACAACTTGTTGACATTTGACATAATTGACAAATTGACGACAGTGACTGCCACATAAAACTTTTTTCTATTTCGACCTTTATTAATTTTTGCTACACAGACTATTTCAACATGCGGCCTTAGCCTAGTTTTCGAGTCACATAGGCAGAAATCTGTAATAGAGTCTGTGTCTGTCTGTTTGTGTATAAAGAGAAGCGTCGTACGTGTGGTCACCCGCGTGCCATTTTACTATTTATTTTACGTTGATAACACATTTGTCATTGAAAGAGTATGTGCAAAAAGAGAACTGTCAGTCGTGGCGTTACAGTGAAAGTTCACCGTAACGCCACGACGATTCCCTTTTTGCACATGTTGTTCTAAAAATAAGATTCTAATCAGCAGCCTAGGTACCTACCGACTGTACGCCTTGCTGGACGCGAGTACTGATGAAAATCGAACTGGTGTCTACCAAGTATCAAACAGTTTTAGTTGTACTAGCAATGACAGAGCAGTGTTGTCAACGTAACAAAATTAGCAAAATGGCACACGGGTGACCTCACCTTCGACGCTTCACTTTTTGCACAAACTCTAGTTCTACAACTAAATGTGTTTGATACTTGTTAGACACCAATTCGGTTTTCATCAGTAGACTCGCGTCTACCAAGTAGTCGGTACTCGGTACCTTGGCTGCTGATTAAAATCTTATTGTTAGTTCACCGTAACGCCACGACGTCGCGACAGTGTTCTTTTTGCACAAACTCTAGACACCAATTCGGTTTTCACCAATATAGAGTAGTAGACTCTACTCCACCAAGTAGTCGGTACCTTAGTTGCTGATTAAAATTATAAAGATACCGTAACGCCACGACGCGACGCGCGACGACTCTTTTTTTGCACAAACTAGTACTGTGATTGATTGATGACCAACCAGGCCGCAGATCGCAGCAATCTGTCAGAGGCTTTTGAAAAAAACCGCGACCTAAGCAAATGCACAAAATTACGAAGCCACAACGAGCTTCTGTACAGTAAAAGAAAAAAAACGTTTTTTATCTGTTGGAAATTGGAATAACAATCTTTGAAAATTAATTCGCATTTTTCAGTTTTTCGGAGTTTTCATTACAAATAACTTGTTTCCTGTTACATGGAATAAAACTATGAGAGAGATGAACGCGGCAGCGCAGAATAATATTTCAGATCTTTTAAAGCTTGCAAGGAAATTTAACTGTTTTTATCTATCAGGTATGTCCGCATTATTTTCGGTCCTCGCTAACACATTTTATTTCTAATACTACTTAATGTAATCATTATTTTGCATCCAATTCTCGCTTTTTTAGGTTTACATCAAGGGATATGTAAACCTTTCATTGTAGCCGGACATCAAGTCGGTTTAATTCGGCCTGATGTCATGAAGCATTTACAGAGGTTTCCTGAGGTATGTGTATAAAATGACTATATTCTTCTAAACGGAATAAGTACCTGTTAGAATAATGGTCGAGGCGTATTCAGTAGTACATTGCTGATTCTGAGCTAAGATCTCTCTAAAATTATCCCTATATGTAATTGATTTTTGATCCAATATTTTGAGTTCTGGTATTTAAACGAGCAGTTTCTTGTGGATTAGCAGTTTCTGTTTAGAATAGAGTATTTTGTTTGGGGTTTAAGTACCCATTGTTTTGCAAATTGTTTCCTGAAATTATTTAGTCATTGGGCTGGTTACAAACTAAAAAACTGCACTAAACCTAACAAATCAAAATGTAAGATAACTTCCATATGCTCTTCTGTTCATACTTGTGTGCCAAGTACATGCTATGCTACATGCGATAAATATTTAAAGATAAAACCACAACTGAATGGTTTTATTCAACATTAAAAACAATACTACAACCAGCACGAAAAAGTATGTTAATTTTATCAAACTGAGATTTTGGCAAGCAACAGGCTTTATGATGTAAGGAGATGGAACACACACACATATATCATTTTAATTTATAATAATAGTGTGATCCTGATGACTAATATGTTTGACATGCCTTTAGATAGAATGACTCATACTTTGCTAACCTTGAAAGTTCAATGAAGCTACAAGACTTCCTGTATATTTTGCTAAAGCCCTATTCTGCAACATAGGTATTTGAAATTATTATTAAACTTCAACTCAATAGAATGATTTAATTTTACATATTACAAAGTATAAATTACTAAATATATTGAATATTAAGTATAATTTACAAATAAGCATTAAAAAAAAAAGTTAAATGTCATAAAAAGTTACTCTTCTTTCCTCTCCATTGATACAATGCTATCAAAATTGGTTTAAATTAATAAGCACTTGAAAGTAGAAAAAGTGTGGAAATTCAATTCCTATCATACACTGAATAAAATAAACAAAATTCTTACTATGTATTTCTACTTTAAAAGATTTATCTTATTGAAACAACAATGCAACTAAAATGTTTTATTTGCAGGTTTTCAGAATTGCAGGAAAATTTGTAGAATTAAACCCAGCATTCCGAGATTATAAAGAGCGCACTTCGAAAGTTGCAGATATACTACAAAAATTGAGAAAAGAAAATGAAATCATTGCTCTTAAAGGATGGAGAGATGAGGTATGGTATTAACCTTCTAAGTAGGAATATTTAGATGAAGATTCCAATAAGATTCCAAAACCGGCTGATAAATAATTGAAGTAACTTAGTCTTGTTGGAAACCTTACATAACTAAAACCTGAAAACAATGCTACAAAGAAGTGACTGTGTGCAGCTACACTGGCATCCTGTGCTGCACTTATATCTAATGTAACAAATTAATAATGCTGTTGTGACTTGAGGCAATTCTCAACCACAAAATTGCATGGGAAATCTAGCAAAGCTGCTGTAAAAACTGTCAAACACTTATTGGAATAAGACGTTATCTCTTTTAGATTTTCTCGATCAACCACATTATCCCTCTGGTATCACTGTGCTGTGCTAAAACTGCCCAGACTGTCATCTTTGTTTTAGTGCTATAAAGCAAGCTGTACAAAAATTGCACTAAATCAATATAGTCAATAGTTAATAGAGGCAGCTTGAAAATTCTGGCACCAAGGCTAGCCATCTGGTCAATACAAAATTCATCTATGGTTAATTTCTTTTGGAATGTAAAACTCCAAGAAGCAATTTCTGGAAATAGCAACTAGCTATTTATTTAAATAGTTTCTTTCAATTAACCGATCTTATACTACTACATTTTTTTATCTCTTTTTAAATGATACATTTTTTTTACAACCAAATTATCATGTTGGTCACCTGACAAGTTGAACACATAATGTATACATCCTCTTATCAATACCATTCAGGCTATTATCAACCTATTTTAAATCCAGGCTATTTCTGGTATCAGAACATTACCCAGAATTTTACTGTAATAACACTTGTTATTATGATTATGTATTTTTTTACATGCAGTGCTTCGAAGTGAGCGTTCCATTCTACAATGAGAGTTTGCTAGAGATGGACCGGAGCGCCATCTGC
Source organism: Hypomecis atomaria (assembly GCA_964007245.1). NCBI lineage: Eukaryota > Metazoa > Arthropoda > Insecta > Lepidoptera > Geometridae > Hypomecis > Hypomecis atomaria. The sequence goes on along the minus strand of OZ023284.1, from coordinate 14,623,566 downwards.
CTGTTTGGTATCAGGAACTACGGAGTGAGCGTCACCGGTTACCTGAACCACCCCAACAAAGGGCTCTGCATCTGGTTACAGCAGAGGAGCTTCACTAAACAAACTTGGCCAGGTAACAAAAACTATACTCTGTTTCACATAGCTTGTTATATTGTCAGTGATATTTCAATACCGCATAATTTTATTATGAAAACTTTGTAAGTATGTATCTACATTTTCAAAATTTTTAGGGGGAATAAACTAAGGAATAATCTTTATATTTCAACAATTTATCAATATTTTTTGACTGAACTCTTTTGTGACCTCTCTGTTAAGTAGGGTCATGTTGGTATTGAAGAACCACCGACGATATGCGATTTCTATGAAATATTCTCACCATGAATATATTCATTTTGAATAAATTTTAATAATAGCATTAATTAATCTGTAAGATAAGTAAGTGTGTAAGGTATATAATATTTTTGCACTATAAAGACATGCCTAACTCAGGTGACAAGCTAGGTAAAAAGATTTACTGCCTTACCATAATAGATTTAAACACGCTTTAAACACTGTTTAACCTTACAATTTGTATTGTTTAAACATTGTTTAAAGCGTGCATAAAACTTTTGTGGTAAGACAGTTTTAGTTCATCACCACTGATGCTTCTATAAATGTCCTGGGGTGACTATTGAACTTCTATCCTGTAGGGTGTACATACTTGTACATAAACTTTTAGCAACTACTTTACTAGTCAAGTCAGTTCATTCAGGTTTTGTATTCATCAACCTTCACAAGATTCTAAATTTTAAAAAATGTTAAAAATACTGGTATTTTGGCGTTTTTATTCATTATTTGCCTAGTTTACAAATGTTGATAATATGCAAATTAGGTATGAAATATATCAGGATAAAAACCTGTTATAATAAAAACATGTAATGTGTGAATCAGTAAATTTAATAAGCGAAAAATTGCATTGCATCTTTACTAATATTATAAGTCCGAAAGTGTAATTGTTGGTTTCTTACTACGGAGTAATAGAGCAACGCATAGCAACCCCCGGCAAAAGCTACTATAAACGCAAAGTGATGGTTTGAATCTGCAGTTTTTTTTTTAACATAAATAAGCAAGTCTGCGTTTGACCACCAACTCGCCTGATGGTAAGCGACGATGTGGTCGAAGATGAAGCACGCAGACCTAGAAGATACCTATAATAATATAGATAATCATGAATTAACACCACAAATCAGCGTGTGGCCATGTTGTGATGTGTCACATTACGATACGAGGCATGCGGCAAGCGTTCACGTAATAATAATAATACATTCTCGTTGTAGGCGGATGTCGTATCTATGAGTACATGACTCGTATATAAAAGGCGGCAATCTCCAACATTTTTGTGAAAAAATTGATACATTATTGTAGGGAATTTAATTCTAAGGTTCTACGACTCGTATAAGAATACACTAGCTACAAATAAAATAGACAAAAATGATTTAGGTATAGGAGAACGGAAGGAAATGGAAAACCCGGCGCAAATTATACTTGTATAGGTATATTTTATGCCTCTATTTCAAAATACTAATTCATAATCTTTATTTGCGTAAGTAAATGGGAGCGCCATATTCCGCCTTTCGGCATGCAAAGCTAAAGCTTCAATTATTCTATCTAATGAGTAGGTAGGTACTTACATTTTACAGTTTCTAAATATTTTCAAGGGAAACAAAAACACAAGTAGACAAACATTTTTTCTGCATCAAATTGGAAATAACTATGTAATATAATAAAAAATGAGGCGAATTTGCTTTCCTTATTAGAAGTATCTAATAAGAAAAGCAAATTCGCCTCATTTTATCAACCTCACAGTTTTGAGGATATTAGGACGAATTGGCTGGCACATGCGTCACACTCGTGATCGGGTGCTGCATGCGGGTCGCCGGTTTGCTCGCGGCATTCACGCAATGCAGTGAAACTACTAACTTAGACTTAGATTTAAACTAACCTCTCTCTATAGTACAGTCGCATCCTTTAAAATGTAACTCTTCAACAAAAGGCACAGACCCTGGTCAGTCTGTGGGTCAAAAATTTAAATATAAAAAAAAAACATCAAGGACGATAAATGGTCTAGGGTTCGTCTTCGCTGCGAAACAGTCAAGTCATACCTACTTTTAGATAAATATATCCTACAAGTACTATGGCTCATCATGTGGAAGTATGTTCAGGTCCTAAGTTGTTTAATTCAAACCCAAATTCTGTCCCTAAACTATGATAGGTGTTTTTCAGCGATCGCCGAAGTTAAGCAACGTTCGGCACGGCCAGTCTTTGGATGGGTGACCGCGGGTGGCATTTACAACTGAGAGCTACCGTGGGTCGGATGACACGTTAAATTGTATTATTTTAATCGTTTAGCCATGTCTGAGTCCTTTCAGGCTTCTTAAAAACTCTGACACCATGGCTAGCCACCCGGCCTATACCAACTTACTTAGTTTTGTAGGATGGGAGGATCCCTTTCTCGTTTTAAAGAAAAATCTTGTTAGAAATAAATACCTAATCAGATATTTTTCAGAAACAACATTTTTTATTCTATTGTAGGAAAATGGGATTGCTTCGTGAGCGGTGGGCTGGCGGTCGGCTACGGCATCCTGGAGACCACTATAAAGGAGGCTGCCGAGGAGGCTTCGGTTCAAGGAGAACTCGTCAAGAAGCTGGTGCCGGCCGGTTGCGTCAGGTATTTCTTTATAATAATTCTTATCATGCTGTTGGTTTTTCTCTAATATCGAATCTTCTCCCATGGTACCTGTATGCCCAGTTTATCATCTAAAAAGGCAAAAGTGACTGACTCCGGTATCAACGCACAGGCCAAACCCTTAGGGCTAGAAACTTAAAATTTCGCACACGTATTCCTCTTATGACGTCTTCTAAAAGGGGTAAAACGGGCCCTTTTCGATTGTATGAAACTTTTTATTGCCTGGAACGGAGTTCGTTGTTTTCCAAAGTTTGTGAAATAAAACATCGATTACATCCAACAAGCTAAACGGATATTAATACAATTTGGGTAAGGAGAAGCTTATTAGATGTATCGGCACAGGAGCTACAGTCATCCTGAAAAATCTATACCGTTCCTTCAGGATAGGCAAAATTAATTGAAATGATAACGTTTAACGAAACGAATTAATGAATTCCAATGACATTTGGTATATGGACTAAAACAGGAGCCTCATATTATGACGTTATCACGTAAAATTGACGTCCGTAAACCGACTTTACAGACAACCAATTTTTTTATTCTTATCTTCTTCATCACTTTACAATTTTAAGTATACATATATTATGTAGAACAGTTCTTTCTATAAAGTTTTCCAACCATAGATTCCCAATAAGACCGGTTGGAAGCGGCTCGAGTCCCATTCTAATAAAGCCTTAACAAGATTCTTATAAAAGCGCTGTTGGTGTAAAGTCCCAGATTTAATCTCAACTAGACACTACTGCCGTGGTGGTCTAAAAAGGCTTTTGAAAATGGAGAAAAAGAATCATAGTTAATTTTAAAAACGTATCACTACAAGTTCTTACAACATTTCTTAAATAATCGGCCTGAATACAGTTTCCTGTTGTTGTGTAAGTATAATACTATATACTTAATGACTAAAATCCCGATAAAACAAACCAAAAAAAAATAGTGGGTAAAACATCGAATGTAGTGTAGCATATCTAGCTTTAAATGAATACAAATGAAAACATAAGTTCTTGTATATTAAGTATTTGCCTATAGTAAGGTTCTATCTAGGCGAGCTCGGTCATGTTTTATTTATTATTTCAACTTAATAGCTCACGATTATCTCGTCGTTAATGCATGTTAATTAATTGCTTACAATTGTCAAGGCCTTGAGAATATTAAATGAACGAAACTACATATCACGAATATTGCAGAATAAACCAGCCATGTTAAGTAAGTTCGTATTGGCCAGGTGGCCAGCCTTGGTGTCAGAGTTTTAAAGCCGCCTGAAGACTATCGTTGTTAAGAACCGTATACCGTTATATATTTTTGTTCTGTGACAAATATAGTCAGAATACAATGGGATGTAATGTAAGCATGAATAAATTAACAAAAAAGATAAAATAACTAGTATCCACTAAGGTATTCTAAACTACACAACAGATTGCAATGCGGTTTCCAATATCTTTTAGAATATTTCTTCCGGAAGGTTTACAGCTATAATTCATTCGTAGCCGGGCGAAGTCGGGTCGGGTGGCTAGTTTAATATACATCGCTATAGGGTTTCTGAAAATATTCAGAAAAAGATTTCATATTGTGTATAGTTATCCTACTTTATTAATACGGGACTTATCACGCAATAAAACATTAGATATGTATTAATTAAATACTTACCTCTTTTTTCCCCGACGTTTCAACCAAGTTGCATTAATTATAATGTGTTCAAATCGCGAAACTTTAAAAATAACACTTGTGTATAGTTGTCATTTAAAAAATCTTTCTAGCATGGGTCTCTCCAATTGAACCAGTTACAAGCGACTTGTATCCAGTTTGTCTTCTAATTCTATGAATGATGGATCTAATCTATCTATCTAGGAAATCTATTCGGATGGCTACCCTGGTGTCAGAGTTTTTACACGCCTGAAGGCCTCTGTCATAACTTGACGGAGAACAACAACAGAGATCCACAATTTAACGTGTCACCCGAGCCACGGCAACGCTCAGTTAGTACATTTGGCTCAGCAATTGCAAATGCCATCCGCGTTCACCCAGCAAAAGAACGTGGCAAACATTTTCAATAGTACGAGTACCTATTGTATAATTTTAACTGCAACGCATTTATCATCGGTCGAGTTGTCTCGTCTCAATTGTAAGATTGCCGATACAAATTGAATTATCATATTCTTTAAATTGTTCCATTGAATGATTCCGAGTACATCAAAGTAAAATTCAAGGTTGTTTGAATTAGATTTCATTATATCCAATACTTCACAATTCGGATCGTTGAACCTTGACATTAACACATTCGCTATTTTTGTGAAATTAGAACAAGATTGCAATACGATGAAGAGTTAAAATATATATTATTATATAAACAAGATTTTACTAACACGTACCAAAATAATACTAGTAGTCTAAAAGTCTGAGACTACATTATTTAATTGAAATTTAAAGGCTTTCAAAAGACGAAAGTGACATAAATACTCAACAAGAATAAAGGATCTGGGAACGATGTATGAAATTAAACGTTAGTTACCATCAGAAATCTATCTGATTCTGGGGCCAGTCAGTTTATCTGTGATATTAAAATCCTCGCTGCACACCGTAACCATTTCTGGAGATACATTTTCAAAATAGTATAAATTTTTTAAATAATATTTATATTTAGAACTTTTATCAATTTTAAAACATCTTAGATACTTAGGTACTTTTACCCAAAGAAAGTCAAAAGCATAGTTTAGAGTAATCTGCAACGCTAACAATAGTCGGAAAAAACATTGGACTATCAATGGCACAGTTGTGTCAATAGGAGCGAGCCATTTCAGTGCCGTGATGTGATAACAATGGCCGCTATCTTGCGGGGGACATCCGATACCTATTTGTTTTTATTCACCTATTTAGAAATATAATTATATTATTTGTTCGTAGAACTACATTTGGCTACTAATTCACCCGATGAAAGCGACGTGGCCAGATACATGTAATGTAGACATATAGAAGCTTTTAACAAATAAATAAATGATCTTGGATCTTGAATAAGTATTTATTAACCCTCTGTGTCATACTACACTACAGATAGTCTGCTCTCTAAGTAAGTTCGTATAGGCCGGGTGGCTAGCCCTAGTTTCAAAGTTTTTAAGCCGCCTGAAGGCCTCTGACATGGCTGGAAACTTATTACTATACTCTTAACCGTATAGCCATGTCAAAGGCCTTCAAGCTACTTAGAAACTTTGACACTAGGGCTTACCACCCGGCATTTACGAACATACTTTTTATAGAAACTGACACTAGGGCTGAGTATGGTAAAATGTATGTTCGTAAATAAATAAGACCCACCACCTTAGGTCTTATTCAAACATATTCAGATTATAATTATCGGGAAATAATAGCAGCCGGAATTAGAGCATTCGCGTCCCTGGTGTTTGGTATAAGGAAAGTGGAAGCAAATAACTTCATTCCAGCGAATATCAACTATGTCCGATGGTATTATGCGATTTCAGCTTGTGTAGGTAATATAATATTTCTATTGTAAAAGGGATGAGAAAGTTGTACCTACCCCGTAGTTGCATCTAAGTATGTGTATAATGATTATGTCTTTCGCAAACGAATCGTTCTAGGCGAGCATTCTCTATCATAAATCACAAGGCAGATAACGGCAAGTCAAGAAGTCTAGACTTCGAGAGTTTCTTAGTAAGCCTAGGAGGCATAATTTCTAAGTTTTAATTTATGTCAATTCGCCGTCGTTCGTCGTCGTCGATTCAGCCATAGGACGTCCACTCAGCCTCCCATAAAGATCTCCAATAAGATCGTACACTGTTGGATATAGGCCTCCGCTATAAATCTCCAATAAGGCCGGTTGGTAAGATCTATCTCAATTGATGTCTAATGACCAATTTTATTGACCGAAGCGAGGTCTGTGCTTCGACACGACGATTTTGCTTTGTCTGTCCGGATGTTGATATATGTCTGCAGGTCGCATTTTTCAACGAATCTCGACGAAACTTGGTCAAAGAAGATATAATAATACTACGTATAGAACGGTCACTCATGACCCCCCACCCGTTTGAGTCTTCCTCATTTCCACCCGTTTCGCGTTTCACGTACCGATCGAGTACGCTGCGCGCGGGCTACACTGGACGGTAGATTTTGTAATAAAAATACCTAGACTGTGACAATAGGGAAGACTTGTATGAAGGTGTATGGTTGAATCAATGATACGTAGAAAACAACAAATTGTAATGTTTCCATAAGGATAAATAGAAGGAACTTATTTTACATTACTTGGTAACTTCCTCTTGATATTTTCTTTCAAATTAAGTAGATCGGTTACTTTTTGTTATAATGCTTTCAAATTAAGTATATATAGTTATACTTTTTAAGCACTAGATTTATACTATTTTTTGCAAATTGAATACGCAACTGTCTCACGCGGCATTACGTCACGTCGTGGTGATCGTTGACAGCCATAAACGTTCCGCACACATGCACGTGTAGCGGTCGTGCGTATGTGTGTTGTCTATGAGTAAGTACTGTGCAATGTGCGTAAGGTAAGACAGCAGATTTTGTATGAAAAATCGCGGAGTGTCCGGGCTGCGTGTTGCCAAACTGAACCAGACTCCCATAGTCTGTACTGAACTACGTCGTGCTCGTTGAAATCACAAACAAATTAGAGCAAAGTACATACGAGCTCAGAGCGATCTGAGTAGGAATGCATTTTGATCGCTTGTAAGTATGTAAAGCAAACTGTGACACGCGAATATCTGTAACTAACTATACAACGTGTTTAACAATTTCCCGTATTTTTTTTTTGTTATGCTGTTGTGGTTGTTATACCTATCCGTTAACCTGAACAACTTTCCCAATAAAACTTACCTATTGTGATTTAATTTAAGTTTTAACTAAAGAAAATCCGTTGCAATTATGACGGGTAAGTATTAAAAACTGTAAGTATTTCCAATTGTAGTATTTATTATTTTTTCCCATGTAAGATGTACAATAAATTGTATTTATTTGTAATTTTCGTGTAGATAATATTCTAATTAACTCGATATGATAAGTGATTGATAACAAAGTACTCGTAGGTAAATTAATGAATCAAGAACAAAAAATCAGCAATTTTCATTAAATGATAAACACAAAAACTCAAAAAGCAATAGATGGCGTCACGCCACGCCTTTTGTGCTTTATTTCCCAATCAAAAATTATCAAAAGCACAAATTATTATCGATGCCATAATTATTACATAAAACACCAGGCGCTGCAAAGTATAGACGTCTGGATTCGTATGTATTTTGCTCTAGTATTTTAAAGCAAAATGTATTTTGATTCAGACACACTCTGAATAGGTATACATACAGTTTGCTCTTCAACCACAAAGGCAAACCGCGATCGAACTCAGAGCAACCCCAGTCTGGGTCAGTATACAGTTTGGCAATACGCGTCCGGGCTGTGACTTGGCACAGAGGTTCTATAATATTATTTTAATGTTTTTTTTTGTTGTTGGTGATTTTTCGCGTCGGGGAAGCTGTCGCGTATTTATCAGTCGATCTCGATAATATTTGGCAAGATTGTTTAGTATCTAAATCTTAATAAGATTTGCGAGTATGAACTAAATCGGTCAAGAGCGAGGCGAGATATGAGGCTTATGAAGATTCAAGTGTCGCGACTCGCGAGGTCTGCTGTTCGGAGAACTACTAGTATTATTGATGACTAACGACCCGCCCCGGCTTCGCACAGGTGTATTATACATATTTTTTTTTCGCACAGGTGTATTATACATATAATTTATTTAACGAGCAATAATTACTTTGTAACGTTATGTTACATATATTTTTTTTCAAATAAAATAAGTATTAAAAATATATAATTTAAATATTATTTACAAACAAAATATTATCGTATATCTTAAATATCTACAGTCATTATTAAAACAGTAAAACAAACCTTAAAAAACTAAATTGTATCAACGAGCTAAAAATCAACGTTGCAACATATTAGGTGCCTCACGACCAGTTCTTTTGTTATCGTGGCGACGCGCCGGCGAGCCTCGCCGACTGCGACAGACCGACTTCAACTCACAGGCTGAGCGCACGCTGTTTTGTTCCGCGATCTTTAATACGCCTAATTAGATTTCTCAGCGTAATCGTGGACAATAGGCGTCACTAGCGTCCCTGTGACCTTATATTTTTCCAAAATTGGACAATTTAACCCCAGAACTGGGTAAGTGGTGCACTTTTTAATAACATCATGTCATTTTTATTGTAAAGTTTTTTTTGGTTTCATAATTTAATTTCTTCAAAATTTCATTCTTTTTCATTTATCGGATTTTGCAGAGTATTAATGGGTTGGTTACTTGTAATTTTATTATTTGATTTGATAAAACTAAATTATTTTAAATTACCCACATTTTATTTTCACGAAATTAATCTTGTGATTTCTTTTCATTTTATAATTTCAAAATTGTTATTTTCTCTCGAAATTGTAATCTCCGTGTCTGATAGTGAACATCCACGGCAATACAGCCACGTACTTTGCGCTTTGCTGCTCGTTTGTTGTCGTGGGTGTTTCACTGGCTTGTGGCCAGAATGTAATGCTTTCGCGTCTGGCGCATTACAGGGTCCAAGGTCTCCCTTTGGGAATTGGAGCTGCTCCACACATCACTGCACTCGACGACATCCAGACCCATCACGAACCTGGCCACTTACCTGCGAGCGCCCACCTACACCTGCGGCGGCGTGACGTCAGGGGAGTGCAAGACCAAGGAGAAAAGGAAAGATTCACTATGACTGTATAAGCCCGATACCACCCTTACTTGCTCACCGGCAGACCTACAGTGCCCTGTGGGCCATTAGACGTGCTCGCGTAACTAATTAATAAATTTGTTCACGGTGAAACTCAGACCTTTTATTTTACCCGACTACATGGGGAGGTAAGGAAGTTTCCCGTGACACTAGCACCATTACTAAGATCGGGTGAGCCCGTCACACTGGCGCCCTTCATCGTGGTGGTTATACAGTTGATTCTTTTCCTTTCTTCTTGGTGGTGGTTTGTTTGTCGGTGGTTGTGTAGTGTAAAACGTCAATCAATTGGTTTTACTGTTACTAAAGTGTACCTATTGTGTTGACACCGAATGTTGAACGTTATAATTGTCGCTTAATACACAATTATATTATTTAATCATCGGTTTAGAGCCATATCGTTGTATATTTCGTAAAAATATTTCTTTGTTAAAAATTTTCTTGGGCACCTAAAATGTCACTTTTATAATTTTGGTGAAATTTTTTTTTTTGTCAAGTATTTGTTTTGAACAAATAGTATTTATTGTTTTGATTAATTGGTACACATTAGTAGCACATTTTTTTTCTGAGTTTGTTTGTTTTTATTTTTTTGAAATTTTTTTTTCATATCATACATTAAAATTATTTTACCATAAAAGAAAACCAGACGTTCAGTAGATTATTATTGTAACAGAACGGAGAACGTGTTGATTTTTTTTTCGTTTTCAATTGCACCACTTATCCAACTGGTTATTTTTTTTTATTTTAAATCATGTTGCCCATTAAGTTTCTCTCTTTACAAAAGACGGAGCTAGAATATGAAGTCCGTATTAGAGGCGCTACTCCCGCTACTTCTGTTGAAGAGTTACGAAAACAAATTGTTAAATTGTCACCTGACTTACCGTCAGAGCACATTTTAGAGTCTCCGCTTGAAGTAAAGCAGGATCTTAAGGGATGTTTAGAAGTTCTTACTAAAATACAAATGAACGTTGACGCATCTGACCCGAGCGTTTCCACACTTATGAGAACACAAAATATGTTGCATCATTTACATAATCGTATTGAGAGAATATCGCGTTCAGAAGAGATTAAAAAAGAATACGATGATATTTTAAGTGCGTACAAAAGTTTATCAATTAGACTTTCTGCTCTTCTAGCTAAAAAGCATCTTCCTAGTACTTCTTCTAGCACAAGTTCGGCCAGAGACGTAGTAACTTCTGTTCCGGAACTGCAAAACATAATTTCTGTGTCATGTGACCGTGCAACAGCTGATCTAGGTAAACTGAAATTCGCCGGCAAAACTTGCGTTCGCTCATTTATACAGCGTGTTGACGAATTTATTCAGGCACGGAATATTCCATCACAAAAAATTTTGAGTTTCGCTTCTGAAATTTTTCAAGACGATGCCCTTCACTGGTTTCGTGCAGTGAGAGACAAGGTAAATTCTTGGCATGAGTTGGCAGTTTTATTGCAACAGGATTTCAGTCAATCAGATTATGACTATAGGCTTATATCAGAAATCCGCTCTCGCACTCAGGGAGAACGCGAAAATATCACTATTTATCTCTCGATTATGAATGGGATGTTTTCGCGTCTATCTAAGCCTCCTTCCGAGGTGGATCAATTAGAAATCTTACTGCACAATATTAGACCGTGCTATGCAAGCACTTTAGCAGCAGCTCCTCAGATATCGACGATAGACAACTTGCGTTCCTTGTGTCGTAATTACGAGACCATCCAGACACGTCTGTCTCAATTTCAGGAACCACCTAAGGTTACATCAGACACATTGGCACCAGAATTTGCCTACACTAAGGATGCCAATAAAACTGCAAATAAAGCTAGCACAAGTTATAACCAAAACAAGTATTATAATGCAAATAATCAAAATAAAAACAATAGCTACAACAACAATAATCAATACAGAAATAATAACAGTCAATATAGAACTAACAATAATAATCAATATAAAAACAATACTTACAATAATAATCAAGCTAATAACAATCAATCTTACGTACATGCTATTGAAACAAACAAGAAAGAACCTTATTGCCCTAGGTGTCGTGATAACACCCATCATATTCGTCAATGCCAGGCTCCGCGAGACATAGTTTGTTTTAAGTGTGGTATGAAAGATGTTAAAACGCCTGATTGTCCTAACTGTCGTAAAAATAAGAATAATTCAAAAAACTAAAGGAGCAGAATTGTAAAAATTTCGACAAGCTCGACTGGCAAAAGTGGCTTGATTTCGTTCGAACATTTTCTTCGACTTATAAAGTTTCTACAATTCTGCAATCGAAACCAATAAATGACACAAGGCCATATGTCAATATTAAAATAAACAACACCGATGCTTGTGGCTTGTTAGATTCTGGAGCTACAGTCTCAATTCTTGGCAATAATTCTCATTTACACTTGATTGACTGTACCTTGCACCAGGACGAACACATTAATATGGTTGCTGCTGGTGGACAACCTTTAAAAAGTATTGGCTATATGCATTTGCCTGTGTCTTTTGAAGGACAATTTCACATTATTAAAGCATTCGTAGTGCCTGAAGTTGAAACCTCCATTATATTAGGTGTCAACTTTTGGCGTGCTTTCCAAATTTGCCCTAAATATTTAGGTAGCATTCAAATGTCCAATGCCTCATTGGCCGAAATTAAAATAAATAACGACGAACCTTGTATTCGATCGTATGATAATTTGTTGGAATCACAAAAAGATATAGTTGACAATATAATAGACCAATTTAAGTCTATTTCAACTGAAGCGAAAGGTTTAGGTAGGACAAATTTAATATGCCACCGCATAGATACTGGTGACGCGCAACCTATAAAACAACGTTATTACCGGATGTCTCCCGAAAAGCAAAGAATTTTGGTTGAGCAGGTAGATGAAATGTTGTCGCTTGACGTTATCGAGCCTTGTGAGAGCGCTTGGTCTTCTCCCGTACTCATTGTGAATAAAAAGAACGGAGAACCTAGGTTTTGTTTAGACAGCCGCAAATTAAATGCAATTACCAAACGCGATGCTTATAATTTACCGTATGTCTCCGAGATCTTAGACAACCTTCGCGATGCTAAGTATCTTACTAGCATCGACTTATCCAAGAGCTTTTGGCAACTGCCTATTTCCCCAGAAGACCGCGATAAGACCGCTTTTTATGTCCCGGGCCGTGGCACATTTCGTTTTAAAACCACACCGTTTGGGTTAACGAATGCCCCCGCGACACAACAACGGCTTGTCGATTTACTGATTAGCGACATGGAGTCTAAGACCTTCGCCTACTTAGATGATATCATCATCATCAGCTCCAGCTTCGAAGATCACGTGTCTAGGTTGTTGCGCGTTTTGGACAAATTGGAGATGGCAAATTTGACAATAAACTTCGAAAAGTGTAAGTTCTTTCGAAGTGAACTCAAATACCTTGGTTACGTCGTAGATTCTCATGGTCTGCGCACAGACCCAGACAAAGTTGAGGCTATCCTCAATTTTCCAACGCCCACCACAAGAAAAGAACTGAAACGTTTTCTAGGTACTGCTACTTGGTACCGACGTTTTGTACCAAATTTCAGCACAGTGGCTGGTCCACTCAATAAGCTCACTGCTAACGGAAAAAAAGCACCTCCTTTCAAGTGGTCAGCAGAAGCTGATGCAGCCTTCAATGCTTTAAAAGAGTGTCTCGTTTCCGCCCCTGTTCTGTCTTGCCCGGATTATTCGAAACCATTTGAAGTCCACACTGACGCAAGTAGTTACGGAGTTGGTGCCATGTTAACACAGACAATTGATGGTAAAGAACACCCAATTGCCTATATGAGTCGATCATTCACCAGCCCTGAGAGAAACTACAGTATCACCGAACGAGAAACTCTCGCGGTATTAACTGCTCTCGAGCACTGGCGGTGTTACCTCGAAAATGGCCAAACATTTACAGTGTACACTGACCACTCTGCCCTAAAATGGTTTTTATCGTTAGATAATCCCACAGGAAGGTTAGCGCGATGGGGAGTCCGCTTATCCTCTTTCAATCTTGAAATTAAGCACCGTAAAGGCGTTGATAACGTTATACCAGACGCTCTATCTCGTGTATGCTCCATTTCGGCAATAGATACTTCCCCAGTAGGCACCAATACTAAAGATATGTGGTACTTAAATATTTACCATGGTTGCCAAAATTCACCAACATCATTTCCAAACTACATTATAGAAAATCAAAAGTTATATCGCAGAATAAAAGGTAATAATGCACTTACTGCAGAATTCGACTGGAAGGAAGTGGTACCGCTAGAAGCCAGAGAACCCATTATGCTAGAAAATCATGCAGAGCCAACAGCCGGTCATCTTGGCGTGTTTAAAACTTATCGGCGTTTGTCTTTAAGATACTATTGGCCAAAAATGCACCAAGACGTTGTTAGCTTCGTAGGTTCTTGTTCAGTATGTCTAGCCTACAAAGCACAAAACCACACTACATTAGGTGAAATGGGGCGGCCAAAGCAATGTTCTAGACCTTTCCAAATTATCTCTTTAGATTTCATAGGCCCTCTGCCAACAACCCGAAAACAAAATAGTTACATGTTTGTGATAACATGCTGTTTTTCTAAATTTTGCCTTATTTTCCCACTACGACGCGCTACTTCCGATGCCATCATAAAGATACTAGAACATTCTGTTTTTCTAGTACATGGCGTGCCACAAACGATTTTTTTGGATAATGGTAGTCAGTTCATTAGTTCGACAACAGATGCACTTTTCAAAAAATATAATATACCGAATGTGTACTTTACACCCAAATACACCCCACAGGTAAATACTGTGGAACGTTATAATAAAACTATCGTCACTTGTTTGTCCACATTTGTCAATAATGACCATCGTAATTGGGATTTGTTTGTGCCTAAAATACAATTCGCAATCAATAATTCAGTTAATGAATCTACTAAGTATACGCCCTCTTTTCTCGTATACGGTAGGGAGTTAGTTTTATGCGGATCTCACTATACTGATAATGACCTAGGTGACGAAGTACTGTTTCTTCCACGTGATTTGTATGCGGAAAATCGAGGTTGTCTTCGATCAGTTTTCGACGATGTACAATCTTCGTTGTGGAAGGCACATGAAAAGAATGCAGCTCATTATAACTTGCGTAGGAAGCCCGCAGAATTTAATGTTGGTGACACAGTTTATAAGCGTGCTTTCGTACTAAGTGACAAAGACAAGTTTTTTTTTTTTTTTTTTTTTTTTTTTTACTCTGCAAAATCCGATAAATGAAAAAGAATGAAATTTTGAAGAAATTAAATTATGAAACCAAAAAAAACTTTACAATAAAAATGACATGATGTTATTAAAAAGTGCACCACTTACCCAGTTCTGGGGTTAAATTGTCCAATTTTGGAAAAATATAAGGTCACAGGGACGCTAGTGACGCCTATTGTCCACGATTACGCTGAGAAATCTAATTAGGCGTATTAAAGATCGCGGAACAAAACAGCGTGCGCTCAGCCTGTGAGTTGAAGTCGGTCTGTCGCAGTCGGCGAGGCTCGCCGGCGCGTCGCCACGATAACAAAAGAACTGGTCGTGAGGCACCTAATATGTTGCAACGTTGATTTTTAGCTCGTTGATACAATTTAGTTTTTTAAGGTTTGTTTTACTGTTTTAATAATGACTGTAGATATTTAAGATATACGATAATATTTTGTTTGTAAATAATATTTAAATTATATATTTTTAATACTTATTTTATTTGAAAAAAAATATATGTAACATAACGTTACAACTTCCCGAACCTAAAATGGAAATTTTCAAAAAAGGCCCTGAATATATGTCAATAAAAATTTACAATAAAATACCTAATACAATAAAAAAGAAACATCTGACAAATCCTTTCAAAGACCTTTTAACACAAAAATGCTACTATACATTAGATGATTTTTTTGATGATAAACTGTAAACCTGAAATAAACTATTATTATTAAGCTAGTTCTATAGTAGTTTTTAAGACTACATTTGATAAATCTACCCCTATAGCCATCTCTAGCTAGATAAGTTTCTACTACTAAACATAAATGTAACATAATTTTGTCATTAGAAATTGTGAACTCTAACTGCTAGTACCAAATTTACTGTTAGTTTTATTTTTGCTAGACTCTTATAAATGTTTTCTTTCCATTACACTGTTTAGCATAAATGTTTAACTAAAACTTTGCTATGCCCTGTGAAACAGGGTGACATGTACCTCTGTAAGTTAGTTAGTCATAAGTTAAGAACTAATTATAACTTTATGTACATGATCTTGCAAATAAATAAATATCTAAATATAAACCTTCCTCACGAATCACACTATTAAAAAAAAACAGCATCAAAATCCGTTGCTTAGTTTTAAAGATATAAGCATACATAGGGACAGACAGCGGGAAGCGACTTTGTTTTATACAATGTAGTGATTAATATTTGTTTTTTTTTGACATTACAGTTTCTATTTCGAAAGCGAGAGGGGTCTATTCCCCAACACGGAGTACGTGTACGATTTGGAGCTCCCGCTGGACTTTATGCCGCAGAACGCTGACGGAGAAGTCGAGAGCTTCGAGCTACTCACCGCCGAAGAATGCATCCAAAGGGCGCTGTCGCCCTCTTTCAAAACCACTAGCGCACCTGTGCTCATTGATTTCCTGATTCGCAGAGGTTACATCAACCCTGAAAACGGTAAGCGTTCGGTATCCTTACTTCAGACAGAATCAAGTTTGTCAGCGGCTGTGAAGACACACGCTGCACAATACTAAATCCTGACTGAAGCTTACGTATGGGCTGCGCGAGGATTATTGGGTTTTGCGCAGTTTACTTCGCAGCCGCCAAGAAATATGATTTGGTCTTTGATAATATTATAAATACGAAAGTGTGGTTTTTTGGTTTGTATAATATACAGTATAATATAATATTCATTTTTTAAGTCAATGACACTTTCTGACCAAAACAATATTCATGAAAAAAAAAGAAGTGAAAAAGTAACATAATATGTTACTTTTACTTGGCTAGCACTCTGCTGCTACATGATATCCAGAGTCTTAAAAGCTTGTATTTAAAAAGTTATATTTTTATAATAATTTATCAATTTAGTTTTTGTGATATCCCATAGGTATGAATGGTGCCTATTCATTTTTTAAGTCTATGACACTTTCTGACCAAAACAATATTCATGAAAAAAAAGAGTATCTTTCGATCTGTCGCTGCGTGAAAAATTAACATATTATGTTACTTTTATATCATGTAGCAGCAGAGTGCTAGCCAAGGCATGTAAAACGTGCCCAAACACGACGGGTCTATCATGCTTAGTACAGGAGTTCCTATGGCCACCTGCCGACTCCATTATCAAATTAGCTACCATATTATTGCATTGTCACGCGATATACATATGCGTGCAAAATTTCAGCTCAATCGGAAACCGGGAAGTTGGTTAAATTTAACTTTGCAACATTCCACCCGAACTTGCATAGGTACATACTTACATACATAGGTACATCCATTGCAAGTTAAATAAAAGCTTGTAATAAAAGCTAAATTTGCACATATCTATCCAGTTATCATATCTAACGTAGGACGTCCACTGCCATATGCCTCCCATATTGTTTTCTAAAACGCTTGGATGGGAACGGCTTGCATCCAGCGTTTTCCTGCTGCCTTAAACAAGTCATCTGTGCAACTTGTCGGTAGACGTTCTACGCAGCACTTTCCGCTGCGTGGTTTCTGTTCTAAAACTTAACGTCTCCATCTGCGATCCGTTTACGTGCGATGTGCCCTGCCTAAGTGCCTACTGCTTATCCGCTGGGCTGTCTGTGTAATCGGCCTCTGTGTGTTTTACCAAGGCCGATATTTGAACGATTACTACTTACACTTAGTAATAGATCAAATATCTAAAATCTCAATAAAATTGAATTATAAGAAGTATGCTCAAAGAATATAAACATCTGAGTCATGATCAAATACGATCATCGAAATTTTAGAAATGTTCCCGCAACTTCTAACGCAATAGTGACGTAAACACTATAAATTTTCAGACATTCTAACAATCAAACATATTTGAGTTTAAAACTTGTCTCCATGGGGCCCAAAACTGCTCACACATACCTAAATAACATAAATAACTCATTTGCCAAATAACTTGCTTCTGGATGTGAGGTTTTTTTTTTATTTCATATAGGTAGGTAGTATCTCTACCATAAAAGTAAATCCATAAGTAAAGCAATAACTTTAGCAATTTTATTTTATTACAAAAAATGGCTGCAATTTACGAGCCGTACCTACTCGTTCAGCGACAAATCATCGCTCGAAATATAAATATTAATAGATTACACACAAATATTTTTATTGCCACTACTTCGCAAAGCGACGAATTTATTAATATTATCTGGTTGGAAAGTTACAGCTAGACAAAAGTTTGAATTTCATCGACATTTGTGTTATATTTTTTTATACTACACGTCAAAGAAGAGTACAGCCAACGAGGTCTTATACTCGTACGATACATAAAACTAAACTTGTAAAGTAATCACGCGTTAAAACCGTGCAGAGCGTAGGCTCAGCTTATGTACCTACTTATTTAAAATAGATGTACTTGTTTCATACTGTACCTACATTTATTTCCTGTCTCGTTCATCGACCCCGCAATCTTCGCGTGTTTTTAGGCGCGTCTTTAATTGACCGCAGGAACTGGAGACCAACACACATTACATTATAAACCATATCTCGAGTGACCTAAGTCTCGTTTTTGAGCTATTCCTTTGCTCAAAGTTAGTGACAAACGGTTGGTATTGAAAATAAACTATATTTTAGTATAAAATAGGGTTCACATTGAGTTGTGTTGTCTCACAGTCACGTCTGTAAAGAGTGTTGGGGTTCAGATGTGGTTTCAAATTTGAAACCAATCAATTTTTAGATACTCTATAAAAAGAAAACGTGTAACGTCTCTAGGAAAGGTGGTACAAAATGCACTAAAAATTAATCTGACAATGCAATGACCAAATAAATAAATAGGTATATCTAGCACGCGGTACTATTTCGCTTACTCTTATCTCCATAATTATGTTATGATATAGACCACAGACTTATCACATTTTTACACTGACATATTAAGATTCTGTTGGCCCTGGTGTCGGAGTTTTTAAGCCGCCCGAAGGCCTCTGACTTGGCTAAACGGTTAAAGCTACCGGGACGTACAATTTAACGTGATTTTTTTTCCAAAGAAACTCATAGGTATGGGATTTGAACCCACGACTTCAAGAATGGCAGGCCATTACAGCCACTAGACCACCACGGCTTTTATATTAATTGCATATTCGTAGGTATATTAATTGCATTAAAATGCGCGTTGAATTAAAAGTGCATCAACTAAAAACAATCGAAGATCAGTTGATGCACCTATTTTTGTGCATAGACTTCGCGCACTGCGCATACACCTTAATGTCATTAGTTTGTAATAAACACGTTAAAACTTTGGCCACGTTTTCGTATCGGAATAAATGTGCTAATTTACGCGTTAAGAAGCAGGGGCCATAATATGTAAGCGCTCGGCTTCGCTTTTTCTCCCGCTCGCGCCAGTTAATCACGCCACGAGAGCGAGCGGGAGAGAAAGCGAAGCCGAACGTCAGAGCGTTTACACAGTAAGGCCCCAGGTCTGTGTTGGAGTGAAGCGTCTCGCAGACAGCCGCGAGCGCGTTTGCGGCCTGGTTTCGACCAATCACAAAGCCCGAAATTTTTAAATCAAGATATGTGATTGGAGGATGACTAGGCCGCAGTCGCGGTCGCGGCTGTTCGCGGTACCATTGAAGCGAGAACCGCGAGGTGTTACTAGCGTGGTGGTGTTGCAGAGCCGAACTACCGGCAGCTGGTGGAGCTGCTCCACGTGCCGCTGCAGTCGGTGTACGGCGCGCCGCTCTCGGCCTCCAACGGCGACGACCAGGAGATACAGCGGGTGCACAACTGAACCGCGAAACCCCAACTATACATATATTTTCATGAGTTGTGTATTATGCCTTCATTTTTCTAGCTGCTAGGAACTGTATTATGTCGAATTACGTTACTATGTAATATTAAACTTATTTTTGTCCCCGATCTACGAACTAAACTATGATATATACAAACCTGAACAATGGGACGCGATATTAGTAGACACGTAATATTTATTCGAAAATTGAATTTAGTGTGAAATGTACAAAGAACGTATCGTAGGTATGGTAAACTACATTTGAGAGTGAAATAATAAAGATGGGTCTCTTTTGTCATGGCACTGTTTAATTTTTGGAATAAGTACCTATATGAATTCTTCCATTATATGATTGTAATTAATTAGAGAATGTAGCTGCCTCATTTAATGTTGAATATTTTAGGGCTTAAAGCAATTAAAATTCGCCTAATGTATAATTGTTTCGAGGGTAAATAATGTATATGAACGATTGGGCCTTAGCTGACTGAAGCTCGAGAAGTCAAATAAAATACTGTTTCGTACTCATTCTGTAAATTAAAGGTTCAAGATTTGCTGCCTTTCAAAGCGATTCCAGCATAGGGGTATGGCAATTCAGTTAGTAGGAACAATGTCTAAAGTAAAATATCATATTAAAATAGACTGAGATCAAATTTTGGAAACTTCTCTTTAGTTAAGTATTGTTTGTAACTAATGTAAGTGGTATCTACATATTGTGCCGTTTTAGTTATTAAATGAATTAAATTGAGGTGCGGTTCCACCGATAACATGTTCACCACATTTGTTGACAACATGTTGCGCGGAATTCCGGCATTGGACGAACTTGAGTTGTACATGTTGTTTGTCCATCCCCACCGAGATAAACATTTGTGGCGAACAGTGTGAAATACAGTCGGAAACTCCGGTGCAACTGCGGCTTAAAGCTGTCGTATCGTTTACTTCTGTAGAACCATATTTTTATAAAAAAGCAATCATCATCTGGTCCAACGGATTGCGATACACAATATGTCTGTATTTAAAGTTAAATAATATCTATCAATTGATTTCACGTCTTTTCTTGACCGCTCTAACTGAATTGACGTTTACTGTAAAGATCAGAAGAATACATTTTGTCCTGAATTGTTGTTCCGGCGAAGCTAGTAAGCCAAAGCCCAAATCTGAGTTACCTCAGTATGTCATGTTTAGCCTCCCGTATTGTGGTGTTATGTAATAAATAAGTAATACGTAAAGTGACCAAATCCTCATGTTCTTAGCAAAGTTTGTGTGTGAAGTTGTCATAGTTTAGCTAGGTATGGTTAATTTCTGTGATACTTTACCAGTTTTGGTATAAGGCAATATATTTATCAGTTTTTCATTTCGGATACATTCTAAAAGATTTTATGTTGGCCGCGAGCGCTGGATTGATTTAGTCTACGGTTTTCTCTAAATTGTTTTAGTTGTGATAAAACTTTGGTATACCTTATGTAGTGACTAAATTTATTGGAATTTATCTTACTCATAAGTAATAATTATATAAATGTAGAATGTAACAATTAGTATAATTTATAGATTTAGGTGCTACTGCTTAACGCATGTGTTTATGGTGAAAATACTTAATCGATGGAAATTTTGTCTAGTCATTCGACGACAGTGACATCTGGTGAATATATTTATTTAGATTTTGCCTAAATTCCATGGTATTTGTAATTTATTCAATAGTAATTATGACATAAATATTCTATTACTAAGGTATTATCGTTATGATCATCAAACATCATTATATTTCAGTGAACTTTAATTATATTACAGAACGAAAAAATTGGTGTGCAACAGTCGCTTTTAATTTTAAAATAATTAGCATTCCGAAAAGCAAAAAAATATCGAAAATTGGTTTTTCCATAACTCATTCGGGGAGTCATACAATATGCAGTTAAGTATCGTGGTAATTTTTATTCGTAAAATGTATCGATAAGCAATATGTTCTGCAGCCCCGAAACGGTTAAACGTCGGTTACTTATTTGATACAAAACGTATGAATCTAGCCTTTATTTAAGCCCAATAGGAGCGGTGTTCCGTTTTTTCATGTATAATTTAACAGATAAATACGAAACTTTTCAAATATTTGTGGGACAATGATTCAATTCATTCTCATATAACCTGAAAGTTATAAGGGTGGATACTTGAGATGCACGAAGCCCGCAATCAACAAAGTTAAATCTAATCCTGTCTATAGAATATTCGTGTCGACATCGATGCCTGGGTAACAATACCGTATCGGATAGCGTCGACGCGTTTCTCGTAATCGAACAAGAGGCCTTCAACGTAGGTCGTATTGTAGACTATTATATAACACTAGATGAGACTGGAATGTTATTCGACGATTTGGAACATTTTTCGTGTTAACATTTCAATACCTATTGGCAAAATTTATAAATAGTAGCAAATTTAGTCAAATGAATAGATAGAATGTTAGTGACTACATTTATCGACATGTTGATTTGTACTGTCATAGCTGTTTTATACATTTTTATGAACATGTAATTGGCGAAAGATTTTGTATCAATATTCTGTAACTGTACTTAATTTATAAAATGTAATCGTTTATATTTGCGATAGTAATAATAGTTTTCCTAAAAATAAAATGTTAAAAGTGATTTTACTTTAACTGTCCCCGCATTATTTCATCATCATAAATATCCACTAGACCGCTCCGACATGTCTAAACGGGGCTTGCAATTTAACGCGTCTGCCGAGCCACGGATGCAGATGTAAAGGTTGTTGTTGTAATGCATTTTCATGAGCTAAAATTGTAGTACATACCCTGTTTACAGTGGTTATAGGAAGAGTTAAACAAAAACACCGATTACTTTAGTGTATTTTATTTTTAAATATAGGTACACCGATATTGAAAAAATGTTGAAATACATAAACTATGTATTCTTATAACACAATATTAGTAAACAAACAACAATGTTAGCAACAAATACACGTGAACTGATGCCGTTCGAAAGTCCAAAATCCAAACTAACACTGCAGGAGTAAAATATTCACAATGGGGACAAAAATATCACTAGATGAATCCACATTGGCCCAGGTCTTCATTGAAATTATTTTTGACGACTTTTCGACGAGGACCAAAACTACCCTATCTCATGCCTAGACGAATCATACCAAGTTAAAAAGGCAAGTGACGCAGTTTTTATTAGCTTTTGAATTCATCAGGCCATTGTTGTGCAACATGTAGTGAGATTTCAAGCCCTCATTAAGATTATGCACCGAACTGAAAAATAAACCTGCGTTGAAACATTAAACCTACATTATGAATTCTATCCTAAACAGTGCTTTTTAAGCAACTATTTAGGATTTTAGCAAATACTGCGGCCGGCCGGCCAGTATTTCGAAACTTACACTAATGTAATCAAAATATTTTCTAAAATCAAATTACATTTATGTACTTAATTTAACAACTGTTTTACCGTCTCTTCTAAGGACTTCACTCGACAATTGAATTGCACATATGCAAATTGGCAATACCGAAGTTTAAAAAGGGTATTTTATTGTAATTTTTCAAGAAATTCATTTGGTCAGATTAATAGTCATAAAGTTCTACGATAAATTAACCGTGGCACGTCTTTGAACACCAAGCTTCCCAAACGCCGCTTCATTTGGAAAATAATAATTAGCAATGATTTTAAAACTACCTAATTAGCAATTGCTAAAAATGTATTTAGTGACGTCACCAGATCATCTTCGCCGCCCTTTATACCATTTTCAAGTTGCCTCCAAATTATGGGAGTGGAATAGCTTGATATAAACCAAATAAACAAACTAGTCCAAATGGTGAGATAGTGGAGGCATCCTGTGAGTAAGGTTCATCATCAACCGGCATCGAGCTATCTTACATGAGTGTGTAACGAAATTCACTATGACCGTACAATCTCTGATCGTTTGTCAGGTCAAATCGGCAATAGTCATTTTGAGTAACCTATCAAATTTTACAGTATCATCGTACAAAATATTATACAATCGGCCGACCCATGGCGCGTATATTTACACGCTAAAACAACGCTGCCGTAACATTTTTTATTTGTACCGATCACGTGACCATGAATCAAATATTACTTGACATAGCTATCGATTTGAAATTTAATCGTCTTTATAAACGCGGTCAGGTGTAATTTACGATTTTTGACCGCAGCGCCCACATAGATACTAGAGAGATAATGTGGTTAGATATCTGTGGCAGCGCCTTAATTTGTTTTTTAATTTATATGATTGCCAGTTTTTGACGACTACAGGCACCGTTGGCTCCCGCATATGCTAGGTCGTGTATATGTGACTAGCGGTCAAAACGTTAAAACCAAGTCCAGACTAGGTCTAGTTAACATCTGACGGTCACGCAGATTCTGTACAGGCTGTTAGGCAACGTCGCAATCGTGTCCGCGCCACAGAAGTGAAGTATTCGCTAGTAGTCGTCCCCGCGCGAGACGACTTCCTTGCACGTCGGACGCAGAAGGATCGTGTGCTCGAACTGAGCTGTGTAGCATCCCTTTATATCGCAGAGGGGAGGGTAGGCGTCCACTACTCCCTTATCGCATAAGTCTTTGAGCGCCATGGCGTAACGTGACGCGCCCGCGCGCTCCAACCACCGCTTGCAGAATGCCAGGGTGCCGAAGTTCTTGTTGATCGTGTTTAGCAGTTGCTTCGATGATTGCAGCCTGGGAAAGAGACAATAATGTTAGTACAGGCTGCGTCACACAAGTTGGCGGAAATGAAGTTGGCTACAAGCTGAGCAATATCCAATCAACGCGCGACTTTGTGTGAGCTTCAGTCAGGATTGGATATTGCGCAGCTTGTATCTAACTTCTTTTCCGCCAACTTGTGTGACGCGGCCTATACAATATTTTTTCTTGTTTAGGCCGAATCAAACATCTTGGCGGCTGGGAAATTAGCTACAAGCTGCAGGAAACCCAAACCTCGCGCAGCTGTTAGTGAACTTGAGTCAGGATTGGGCTATCCGCAGCTTGTAGAGCTAACATCACGGCCGTCAAGTTGTATGATTCGGCAATGTAAAGCAGCAGAGTACTGCTAGCGAATTTAACATGGTATGCATGAAGAACTGAGAAGTACTCTCGAGATCACACGCCACACGTTTAGTTGAGAGATGCCCTACGAATTGAAATCTGTACGTAGTCTGTCTGTAGTTAGGTATATATAGGTGCACTTATGTTTATTTCTAAAATCATTTTGTGTGAATGACTGTCCTCTACTATATCAGCTATGATCACTACATATTATAAAGCAAGTTTCTGTTGAACTATTTTTGTGTGTCTGTCTGTCCACCTGTGTATCTGCTTATATCTTTTAAATAAACTACACAACAGATTCAAATGCGGTTTTCACTATCTTTTCGAGTATTTCAACGAGAAGATTTGCAGCTAACAATCGTACCTGGGCGAAACAGGGACGGGTAGCTAGTAACTTATATCCTCCAGATGGCAACACCGACGGGCAACCACGTCGGTCCATAAGTGATGTTTACCTGAGAGGCACGAACTGCTGGTCGAAGTTCTTCATGTAATGCGAGCAGTCCATGTCGTCGTGCACCTGCCCGCGCCCGGTGGAGCCGAACGTCTCGATGGCGTAGAACTCGTTCTCCTCCATGCGCGTCGTCTCGCCGCCCTTCACGATCGGCACCGTCTTGCCCGCGTGGATCCCTGCCGAATACCGCCATTAGATAGACACATAGCCCAATTTTAGAGGCGCCATCGTAACTATAATAGCTAACTAAACAATTTCTGTTCCTTTCTCACAGGCATTCGATAGAGAGAAAACTTTTTACATTGCTATTAAATTTACGATGGCGCCTCTAAAATTGGGGTTACAGTACGTGTAAATCTTTTTGAGGTCTCTGAAGCTCGCGCAAGCGACTGCGTAGAACCCATATTTTAGCCGTGTCGGAAGGACGCGGTTACCTACAGAGACAAAGCATTTTAAGCATTTGGAAGCATTTTAACGAAAAGTAACCGATCTACTTCATTTTAAAGAAAAGATCAAGAGGAAGTTACCAAATAATGTAAAATAAGTTCCTATTATTTATCCTTAGAGGAACATTAAAATTTCTTGTTTTGTTACGTATCATTGATATTCAACCATACACAGTACAAGTCTTCCCTATTGTCACAGTCTAGGTAGTTTTTATTAGAAAATTCACTGGCTTGTGCAGCCCGCGCGCAGATAGCGAGTTCTGTCCGTGTACGCGGGGTGGAAGTGAGGAAGACTCAAACGGGTGGGGGGTAACGAGTGGCCGTTCTATACGTAGTATTATTATATATTCTTTGCGATCGAGTACGAGCGAGAAACTCCCACTTAGCCCTCTGAACGGCGCACGGCTCGTGTATGACTACAAAAACCTTAAAAAATTGCGCGTTCCCTACTGTCAGCGATGACTGAGGACTAAAGGAAAGAAGTCGACTTTAAACACGTTTTTGTCATTTAAAAGGGGAGGTTTTTCAGGAGTCAATAAATGTAACTGCATTAAAAAAAGAACCCAACAAGTCGTGTCGTGTCCAAGCGATTGGAGTTTAAATGTAAATTATTTAATTAAATAAATATATTTAGATATCTTTCTCAAAACCTTACTGTATGGTCCGATGGAGTGTCCATTCAGATTGCGGATAGGTTTCACTTGATAAGTCACGCCGTCTAATTCCACCTCGTGGGATTCCATCACCTGAAAATATCATAAAATAAATAAAGTTCAAAGTATGCAGCTACATGTGTGCAGAAGTTGCAGCGACAATAATCTGACTTATTGTAGGTCTCATCACTGGTACTGTAACTTAAATAGTCATTTCTGGGAGGCACTGATAGGTTACTCTGTCGGGACTGTCTGCAGGAGACTGAGGCACAGGCACAGTAGAGCATGTAAAGTGGCATTACAAAGACACAGAAGGAACTAAAGTCGCTAATGGATTGCATGACGTCTCTGCATCATCAGCATTGTCATCGACATCGCTATATCAATCACCATTCAAGCCACTGGAGCAGTTGTGCCACGCGCCGTTATTTTAACCTGGGTAGGGTAGATTCTAGAGGGGGGAAATGCACACATCATGTAGGACGTCAGTGCAAGACCTATCTCCCACACCAAACAAAAATACAGTGAACGGTGGATGGTAGAAGCTATAATAATATAGTTATTATTGTTCGCCAAAAATAGCAAACCGATCCTACACCAGCGCGGCAACGTCAGTGATTGGCTAACTCAAGCGTGAGTGTCAATGTGCTCGCGTGTGTGCTCGGCGCGCTCGGTCCATTACAACCGTGTACAGAAATTTATCATCGATGTTGTAATATTCACAATGCTGTTGATTTTTCAAAAATGGCTCAGCTGATATCGTTAAAATCTAAACAGGACCTTGGTATTCCCTTTGGGACGTCCTAATAAGGAGTATATTTTTTTTATTACTGAAAATTTACTAACCACAGACTCCAGGGTCTGTGCCCTTTGTGCTCCTATAGACCTCAGGAGTATTCGAAATAACAAAGATTTTTTTAAATCGGTCCATAATTGGCAAAAATATCGTAGAACATTTATAGATAGACGAGCATAGTCCTCTTTTTAGGAAGTCGGTTAAATAAGTGTGATTCCCACCTCTTGCACGGCCGCGCCGACGTCGCACAGCCTGACGTCAACCCCGGAGGCCTTGATGCCGGCCTCGGTGGCCTCCTGCACGCCCTTCACCAGCGGGTCGTAGCGCGGGTTGAAGTGCAGAGTGAACGCGCAGTCGATTATGCGTCCGTTAATGTGCGTGCCGAAGTCGATCTTCACCACGTCGTCGTATTCCAGCACGGTTGTGTCACCTGCACGCACAATCGTACATTGTTAAAAGAGACGTCTACACTATATTATTCATAGAAAAATCTAACCAAGATGATTAATACATCATTTGAAAGCTTGTTTTATGCGCTTTCAAAAAAAAAAAAAAAAATTACATTATTTTGCGCTTCCATTTTTCTTTTTAATTGTGAAAAATAAATTGCATGAAAAATGGCAATACAGCTTAATTTTTCATGCAATTTTTTCTGTTTGAGCAATAGATAGATAGATCATTCTTAATTAGTTTAACCACAATTACAATACAAAAACATTATAAATTTGTTATACTAAATGGCGGCCTTATCGCTTCAAGCGATTGCTTCCAGCAATAATAATGTGCTTCTATCGTTCTTTTAGTTGCATTATTACTTGATTCTTTCACATTTATCTCGTAATCCTTATACATAGTATAAAATAAAGTCGCTATTTTCGTTTGTTTGTTTGTCTGTACGCTTAAATCTTTAAAACTACGCAACGGATTTTGATGCGGTTTTTTTTAATGGATAGAGTGATTCAAGAGGAAGGTTTATATGCATAATACACCTGTGCGAAGCCGGGGCTGGTCGTCTAGTCTGCTATAATTATAGAATGCATAAGAAACTAATGTGCCCAGTTAGAACAATATTTCAAGAATTTAGTTAAAAATTGTGTCTAATTCACAAAAAAAAAATATTTTCGCCATTTGAAGGTCGCTTAATCAGAGTTGCCAGAGATAAATTACTATCTATTGTGTTAAATATATTTATTTATCCTAATATATTCAAAATTAATTTAAATAAAAGATGAACCATTTTTGTTCTTAACTAATGTTACAGACTCAGAAAAAACACCTTCGGCCACGTATGATACCAGAGTTTGGTAACCAGTATCATACGAAGAAAAAATTATCGTCGTAGGATACTGGTATCCAAGTGATAGGGCTTTTTCGTTTTATGTAACCGAGTATCAGCTCAGGAAAATACCAAAGAATTACAAGTGAGTACTTAATATTTCCTCGTATGTTACTGATAAGCATGTCATGTGCATTGATATTTCACCTCTTTCTTTTTAAGTTCTTGTTGGCAGAATATAGTGATGACGACAAGAAGATTCTACTATTTTGCAATCAACGTGCTGCATCAATCGTGAAGTACAAGCATATTTTATCTGACGGTAATTTTACTTCATGCCCGACTGAATTTCATCAGTTATATACAATTCATGGCGTCGACGAAACTACATCGGCTGTTGTACCTTTAATTTTTGTTTACTACCAGACAAGACACAGCAAACTTACGAGGTACTATTTTATATGATAAATTTCCGATTCAAGCAATGGCTACCAGAAACAATTACTGTTGACTTCGAGTTGGCTCCAATGAAAGCTGTTCAAAAAGTTTTCCCCAACATTGATGTTAAGGGATGTTATTATCATCTGAATAGGTGTTTATTTAGAAAAGCTAAATCGTTAAAATTAACCACAAGGGTAAAAAAAAGGCACGTAGCCAGGTGTGCTGGCCTTGCACGTTTTATGTCAAAGAGTCCGTCTGGAGAAGAGATAACAAAATTTAACAAATATTTCAATAACCAATGGATGGCAAAGACTGACTTCGAAAAAATTTGCTGTTGTTCATCATCTAAAATACGTACTATCAATAATATAGAAGGTTGGCACAGTCGCCTAAACAGATATATTGGACGTAAAAGACCGACATTGGCTCAAATCTTAGATATTTTAAGAAAAGAAACCACCGTAATGGATATATACAAGAGAAAATTGAAACTAAGCCGAGAGTTCACAGAAATTGATGAAGAAATAAATGACGCCATATCTCAGCTAAATGAAAACGAAATTAGTGTTGGACATTGTATCGAAATCATTTCGCCATTTTATTCCAAAAGATTGTAGGTAATAAACGATTCACAGTCGAACTATTTTCTTGTTTTCTTGTATGTTTTCAATAAAGCGAGGGTTTTACAATAAGCGTGGTTACCAAACATGATGAAGGGTATCAGAAAAGTAATAAATCCTATCACTTGGATACCAGTGTCCTAGAAACCACCGTAATGGATATATACAAGAGAAAATTGAAACTAAGCCGAGAGTTCAAAGAAATTGATGAAGAAATAAATGACGCCATATCTCAGCTAAATGAAAACGAAATTAGTGTTGGACATTGTATCGAAATCATTTCGCCATTTTATTCCAAAAGGTTGTAGGTAATAAACGATTCACAGTCGAACTATTTTCTTGTTTTCTTGTATGTTTTCAATAAAGCGAGGGTTTTACAATAAGCGTGGTTACCAAACATGATGAAGGGTATCAGAAAAGTAATAAATCCTATCACTTGGATACCAGTGTCCTAGAAACCACCGTAATGGATATATGTATACAAGAGAAAATTGAAACTAAGCCGAGAGTTCAAAGAAATTGATGAAGAAATAAATGACGCCATATCTCAGCTAAATGAAAACGAAATTAGTGTTGGACATTGTATCGAAATCATTTCGCCATTTTATTCCAAAAGATTGTAGGTAATAAACGATTCACAGTCGAACTATTTTCTTGTTTTCTTGTATGTTTTCAATAAAGCGAGGGTTTTACAATAAGCTTGGTTACCAAACATGATGAAGGGTATCAGAAAAGTAATAAATCCTATCACTTGGATACCAGTGTCCTAGAAACCACCGTAATGGATTTATACAAGAGAAAATTGAAACTAAGCCGAGAGTTCAAAGAAATTGATGCAGAAATAAATGACGCCATATCTCAGCTAAATGAAAACGAAATTAGTGTTGGACATTGTATCGAAATCATTTCGCCATTTTATTCCAAAAGGTTGTAGGTAATAAACGATTCACAGTCGAACTATTTTCTTGTTTTCTTGTATGTTTTCAATAAAGCGAGGGTTTTACAATAAGCGTGGTTACCAAACATGATGAAGGGTATCAGAAAAGTAATAAATCCTATCACTTGGATACCAGTATCCTACGACGATCATTTTTTCTTCGTATGATACTGGTTACCAAACTCTGGTATCATACGTGGCCGAAGGGGAAAAAACATGTAATTTTTTGATTATTATTATATCAACCTCCATACATTTTGCTGATGTGTCCTTTATTAAGACAAAGATGATTTACATTATACACAGGCAGCACAATGGGCCTAATAAACATAACATTAACACAGTCACGCATGCTACATAAGTTGCAACAGGTAAATGGAACAGGAGTTATTTGCTTGGACTTGCTGATATCTGATTTAGAATTCGATATGCATCCTGCAATGCTAAATAAAGAGCACTGTGCTGACTATCATCGTTATCATCAGCTTATTTCAGCCAAGATCTTAAATCGCCAATATAAAGGCATAGTATATCTTCGTATCAGCGTTTCAGTCACAGGATTTTTTCTACTGTTGGACATAGGCCTCTCCTATAGATTTCCAGTAAGATTGGTTGAAAGCAGCTTGCATACAGCGCAAATCCTGCGATCCTTAATTATGTCATCGTCCTACACTGCACGTGCTGGTACGTAGTCTTCACTCGAGAACTTTTCGAGCCCATCGGTCAGCATCAGCTCCCTGTGCTATGTGCGCTGCCAATCCATTCTGGCTTAGTGTGAGGTTAGGTTAGGTAACAGGCTTCTTCTGGCTTATTGATAGGTTAGGTAACAGGCTACTTCTGGCTTAGTGTTAGGTTAGGTAACAGGCTACTTCTGGCTTAGTGTTAGGTTAGGTAACAGGCTTCTTCTGGCTTAGTGTTAGGTTAGGTAACAGGCTACTTCTGGCTTAGTGTTAGATTAGGTCACAGGCTACTGACTGGCTGGACAGAGCGCACGGGTAGCTTACCTTCCGGCTCGTGCAGGTGCTTTCCGGACATGATTGCTTCGGAAAGTACTTATGCCGCATAGCGGGAAGGGAACCAACAACCGAGTGTCACCACTGTGGCTGCGACGAGGATACGGCGCAGCACACTTTGGAGGTGTGTCCAGCATGGGCAAGTCAGCGCCGAAGCCTCGTCGCAACTGTAGGAACTGATCTCTCACTTCCAGCATTGATTTAGTCAATGCTTGATTGTGAGAGATCGTGGGAGGCGGCCGTTTCTTTTTGCGAACAAGTTATGTTGCAAAAGGAAACGGCGGAGCGCGAAAGGGAGAACCTCTCGGAATTCCCGATGTGTCGCCTAAGAACTGGGCGTCGGAGGAGGTCCACGCTCTCCTTCGACCCCCATAACAGGGAGCTTGGGCAACGGATTCGGGAGAGTCCGTTGCCTGACAAGCGTAGCCCCCGGGGTGGAGCGTGCGCTATTTCCGCGCGCCCCTTAAGGAAAGAAGGGTGAAAATCCACCCTTGAAAAAGTCCAGGTCCTAGGGGATCAGCGTTGCTGGAGCCGCGGACGAGTGCGAAAGCGTCCCCGCAGCTCCGGCACATGGGCGCTAGCCAGCAACATGCCAGGGTTTTTAGTGGGTACACCTAACCTTCTGATTTAGTGTTAGGTAACAGGCTTCTACTGGCTAAGTGATAGGTTAGGTAACAGGCTACTTCTGGCTTAGTGTTAGATTAGGTAACAGGCTACTTCTGGCTTAGTGTTAGATTAGGTAACAGGCTACTTCTGGCTAGTGTGAGGTAGGACGTGGTTTACCAGTGTTGGGTGTGTAGTGCGCGGCGCAGTGGTTGCGGCTGCAGCCGGTGGGGAAGGCGAGCCCCGCCTTGAGCCCGTCCTCGCCGATGAGGCGGCGCGCCGTCGACTCCAGCTCCTCGCATATTTGGATCATCGACATGCCCGGCTTGATCCAGTCGCGCATGTGCTTGCGAGTCTGCAAACATTCGTCCAAGATGCTTAAAAAAACAGCAGTCATTAAGACTGCCCTCCGAAGACTGAGTTTTACAGTCTTCACTGCACTTTTGCAATGATTTTGTCAAACTAACATTTGTCTGCAGTTAATGTAGTCTTGTTATGATAGCAGAAGAGCTTTCATAACCTATTTTTGAGCTTTCATAGTCTTGTTTCGAGTCGAAGTGTAGTCATTGTATTTTTGAACCAACCAACAACTTGTATTTTGAGTTTAATAAATTATTTTGCTTTCTTTTTTGGCTTTTGGCTTAGTACAGGAAATAATTATAACATGTTTATAAGAAGCAGACATTTTCATATGTAGAAACTACATAAATACATATCATTTTCAGGTATCAGGAGCTTATGTCCTCATTTTGGCAATGATCTTGATTTTATTTCTAGTCTTAATTATGTTTTCGAAGATTTTATTAGACAAAATTTTCAAAAGAAGGTAAACAAACCTGTCTGTGTGCCTCGGCAGCATGCCTGATCTCCTGGTAGATGTCCTGATGCAGCCGGTCGAGAGCTCTCTTCTCTTCACTGGAGAAGCGTTCCTTGGCAGTTCTCTCGTCAATGCCTTCGGCTGGACCGTGCTCCATGATTTGGCCTTCAGGAAAGTTGCCTGCACAAACATTCTCAGACTAAAACACCTATGACATTAAAACTAGATTAAATGTATGTAAGTCACCTTTTAAGATTAATCATGCAAACATTTTTTAAACAATGTTGTATGCAAACAATGCCAGTATCAACACAAAAAGTGTTTACAAAATATTATTTAATACAATTTGATACCTATTTACACAGGATGTTGCTTTGAAAAGCGCAGGGATTTTTAAAGATTTTATATTATTATGTTCTTCATTACAAACCACTTTTACTACGAAAATGCGAAAAATACACAAAATGTTCAATTGACTCTTGACAAAATGTATGAAGCCTCTGATTGGTTGCTCAAATAAACTTGGTTCTAATGATGAGCATTTACCATTATAAACCTCTGAATGGCCCTGCACTATGCAAAACAAAACCTTGTATAACTAATATTGCATTAGTGAATTGTACTGATTATATTGACATAATTTGGATATTCTAGGAATTGACACACTGGATACATTCTGCGGTCAGGTCAAATTGAGTGCAGCCTGCAGTATGAACAACATTGTCAGTCAGGGCAATCGGTCAGCTGTCTGAAACCGGTCAGGCGTATCTGCCCGTATGCATCACATACCTATACAAAATATATTGATATCGACAACATTATGCACACAATGCAGGCTGCATTTGACCTGACCGCAGACTGCAGAGTGCATCCAGTGTGACAAATCCTTTAATGACTAGCTTAAGATTTATTTACAAATAAAGAAAGATCTGCCTTGTTTACAAATAACACAACTTTATAACTATCAATTTCTTAACAACTCATTATGAGGACATTAGGGCCAATTATGGTGGTACCATCTAACTAGCTAACCGACCTAAAGGCCTCAAATTTGCTAAAAATCCTAATCGTATTACGGAGTCACCATTTAGAAATGTCACTGTCACTGTCACATTCAAATTTTAAATCGAATGAATGAAAACCAACTAAATCTAACTACATTTAGAGATTTAGGCGAATTTGGTATTCTGGAGACACACTTTTAGAGCTGTCTGACGTCATCTTTAAGAATTTTAATGAATTGAGGTTATGTTTTTAACCAGTACCGAATTAGATGGTGGTTAAAAATAATTAAGCTCAAAAGTAAGTTATAAAGAAGAAATGCTGTGTTTTTCTCCAATTAAATGTACTTAGTTACATTTAACATAGCTGATGGTGTTCCTATAAATATTGATTTTAGTTATATTTCATGTGAATTCGCGATGACAAAAATGTTGACGAAACTATCTTACAATGATTTTCAGCAAAAACTAGAATGAAACAGCTGGACTTAACGAGTCAAATTAATCCACCTCATCATACCGACCACATTTTTGTTGAAACAAAGAAAGGATTACCATTTTGTGGAAAGCAAAGATAAGAAGTACATTTGTACACACAGAAATGTAACTAGGTAAGTAATTTACCTAGTTACATTTCTGTCCATGCAATTTATTAATCCGTAGGATCACACTAGATGCAAGCCGCTTCCAACCGATCTTATTGGAGATCCATAGGGGAGACCTATGTCCAGCAGTGGACGTCATATGTCTGATGGAATATATTAATAGTAGCTATCTAATTATAATAAGCTATCCATTACATCCAATTAGAAATGAGGATATGCATAGAAGAAGCAAAGTAATTAATATAGCTCTGCGGATTGACAAGTTGAATTAGCTGTCGGCTCGGCAGGGCCCATAGTTGGGCAACTGACAGAGTCAAGTTCTCAAATGAAGATCACAACAATCGGCAAGTGCAAAGTAGGATGTCAAAGTATACAGATGTTATCAAGACTGCATGATTGTACTAAATGTAAGCCGCTTCCATATAGTCTTATTAGATATCTCTAGCGGAGGCCTATGTCATTAATAATTCTTATGTGAGCTTGCCTATGACAGTAGAATTGTGCTTTAAACAAACTTAAAACCCTATTTGCTAAAACATACATAGGACCCGGCATTATGGGCGGATCTCAAACTTCTTGGCCGCTGTGAAATATGCTACAAGGAGCGCAAAACCCAATCCTGACTTCAGTCAGCCTACAAGCAGCATGAGGACTGGGTTCACACAGCTCGCAGCTACATCCACAGTCGCTAACAAGTTTGATTCGACCTATACCAGCGAGAATAGTGAAATATTGCACTAGGGTAATAGTTGTAATTTGATAATTATTTATTGCTTACATTTTATAAGTTGTTATTCAGTACCCATGTTCTGGTTGCTTGTTTGTTCTACATATATGTAGAGAACGCTATCAGGTTTTGTACATTTTGGTATTTTTGTTACTGACTCTACGTTTCAAATAATTATGTAGTAGTTATACACATTTTTATCGATTAAATTAATTTCCAGATACCTCTCGATGACCAACTTTAGAATCAAGACTATGAAGTTGTGAACCAGTTCGATGTATAGTAATGGCCCTAATATGTAATCATCATCCTAAATTGATCATCGTGTCAAGACTTCAACCAGGAGCCATAACAAGATGAGGAAGATACAGATTGTTATATCGGCTAAATAAATGATAGACTGTTGATTATATTGTGGTTTGTATTTTCCTTGGCAGGGCAAAGCAAAACTACAGAAAGAAATAAGAAAAGATTTAATTCAATACAAAAATAATTATTCGATACAGTCATTCAATTACCAGGCAGTTTTTAATATCAATCACTTTTTATTACCCATCAGCTTTATTTTACCTATCACTTGATAAAGGTAGTTAATTACTAAAAATATATTAGTATTCAGTAGGTAAGCTTCAGCTTAACAAATAACAGTCCAATAAAAGATCACAAGAACACCACATCAATTATAATATGAAATGCTTTCTTCTATAATAGGTATTCAAATTCATTTATTTTGTGTCTTACTTATGTACAAGTCAGGTTACAATATTTATATCAATAAGTAGAATGTAACAAAACAACCACTTATTTACAATTAATAATTTAGAACTTGTGTTAAAAATAGTAGTAATGACTAATCATGGATAATATATTTATGTAAGAAAACTTAAAATGTAAACTATAGCATCACTTAAGTCGAATCATACAACTTGGCGGCAGTGATGTTAGCTACAGGCTCCCAATCCTTACTGAAGCTCACATAGCATCTGTGTGAGGATTTTGGTTATCCACAACTCTTATCTAACATAGCTTGGTAGGGATAAGTGTACCAGCCGAACAAAACAGCTACCTAGTGGTATGTCTCGGTCTATTTATACAATATTTAAGGACTTTTATAGGCTAAATCAACTTACAGACCGAATCAATTTACAGACCGAATCATACAACTTGTCGGCTGTGATGTTAGCTACAAACTGCGGATAGCCCGATCCTGACTGAAGCTCACTTCACATCTGCGCTTAGGGTTGGGTTAGGTTAGGATAAGTATACCAGCCGAACATAATAGCTACCTAGTTGTATGTCTCGGTCTATTAATACAATGTTTAAGGACTTTTATAGGCTATATCTAACTTTTTGGCTGCTTTGAAGTTAGCTACGAGCTGTGCAAAACCCAATCCTGACAATCTCACATAACAGCTGCGTAAGGTTTGAGTTTTGTGCAGCTTGTAGCTAATTTAGAACATAAATATTTTACAGACCGAATCATACATCTTGTCAGCTGTGATGTTAGCTACAAACTGCAGATAGCCCGATCCTGACTGAAGCTCACTTCACATCTGCGCTAGGGTTGGGTTGTCCGCAGCTTGTAGCTAACAAACACTGATATTTTACACAATTTCACAGTTTTAGGGAGTTTGCCTTCTCATGGTTTGTCTTAGTACCGTCATTGGTGTTTTCAATGTAGTAATCTTTAGTAGTAAGCTTGGAAAGTGCTGTAGACCACCTGCAGACGAAATTTTAGCCGCTGCTGATCTGAAAATAAAAACAACATTTATATACCTACTTACAACTTTTTTAGTTTTAAGAAAAGTTTATTTTCCTGGAAACAAGATGACAATAGAAGTCTGTATTTTCCTGTAATTAGCGAATACCTACCTATTTACAGCCTGTTTAGCTTATTAACTGCTCAAAAAGCCTTGTTATCTTATTACGATCAATTCGTTTAAGCATATTTCTTGTCCGCCGCAGCAATACCTATTGTGTGTGATAACGCCTTTGGATCCTTTATATTTATGTTTTACGCTGGCTGGGACTATTATTTACCCTAAGTAGCAAAGCAAAACGAAATAAAAACCAAACAATTTTGTTTTGTAAAATATAATAATGGTGGGAGTGTTGCCACAATATGAATTAAAAAACACCCGGCTTTACTTTCGTCCCGGTGTCTTACGTTGTTGTTTTGTTTTTAATGTGATGAAATACGTTATACAAACGATCTTGGTAAAGTTTTATATTGCGGAAATGAATATTTTTTTAAAATTAATGTATGCATTTTATACGCTTATGATTAACAACAACATTAACTCTAAACTTTACTCAAAACTAAAATCCTATTGACGGATAGTTGTTCTACTAAAAGAACCATTTGCGCTGCATATGTGCACTTGCACTGAATGCGTTCTGTGGTCTGTGGCTCTTTTTCTGATTTTCAAACGTATACGTATTAACTTTGATAGATAGTACGAAAGATCCGCAAAGTTGCGTATATGACCTAGCCGTCTTCATACAAGTTTAATACTTACCTACGTCAAAAATAATGTTTCTGGGACTCTATTTCTGAACTTTGAACGGTTTGTACGCTTACGGCACTTCGACAGATTGTGTAAAGAATCCGTAAAGTTACGTTTACGTCCTTGCTGTCTTCATACAAATTCCGTATACGGCCGAGCCAATACGAAAGTCAAAAACAATGCCCCGGGGGCACGATTTTTGAATTTCGAACGCATCAGAACTTTGACAGATTGTATGGAGAATCCGTAAAGTTGCGTATTCGTCCTAGCCATTTTCATACAAGTTCCATATACGGTCCTGTACGAAACTTAAAAATCATGCCCCTGGGGCATCCCTTTTGACTTTCGTACGGTTCAGACGTGTAGGGAGCTTGTATGGAGGGAGAATGAACTTTACTACGGATTCTTCATAAAATCTATGAAAGTTCCGTATACGTTGAAGTCGTTCGAAGTTCAAAATAGAGCCCCAGGTCACTTGCTTAAATGTTTTTATTTATGAAGCCCGAAATACTATTATAAAAATTGTTTAAGCAATAATATGTGGAAGTGGTAATTAACTTGTAACACTGACTACCTCTTTCTTAATTTTTAAATCGACGAAGCCACAGAAAATATTAAAAAATTGAACTAAATCGCTGTCAAGCCGGTCACTTGATGGTGTGTAGACGGCATTACATTATATTTTTAAGTACATTTTTTTATCTGTGAACTTCCTTTAGATGAACCTAAACAGAGTTAGCCATCGTTCAATTTTTAACTAAGTGGTGCCTTTATAATAGCAGTTTCTGACTAATTAACTTTAATTTAAGCAGTCACTAACTTTAGAGAATTTTAACGTGGTGACTTTGGAATTGGGCCTATTGACTATCACTCTTGATATGACTTATCTACGTTATACATATGAGAGTAAAAATAAAGAATAGGAGCCTAATACAATAATCATAATAATCTTAAGTAATTATTAGTTTGATTTATAATTTTTACATGTTCACTCATACACAAGACCAGTATCGAAACCTCGACATTTTTGAGAAAATTTTGTCCATCAGGTAACCAGATGCTTGAAAAATTAGAAATCTAAAGCTACCAGATGCATGAAAAATCAGAAATCTAACGCTTTTGCACACAAGCTCACAAGTAGTATCTACCACTTGTGAAGTTATAGAGCAGCATAGGTATTTATTGCATTAGTTACAATTGGGGAAGCAAATATAGAAAAATCCATTGATTTCACGTAATGTTTTTTAAAAGTAAATCTTTAAAAAGGAGTTGAACTATTTTAAATCTCATTAGTGGTTCAGCATGGGAATGCAGCCAGCATTCTTGGCACCCTACCACACGGACACAGTATTTGTTTCGATTTTTAGCCTCTGTTATTTATTTATTTTATTTTGTATTTAGGTTGATTTCATATTTTTGGTGCATATGTATATATTAGGTAGTTTAGAATTATATTTCAATATTTATTTATGTTATAAAATAAAAGATAATTGAATCTTTAAATGGTGATATTTCTTGATATTCCAGATAGCAAATCAATGAAACCCATACTAATATCACAATTACTCAACAAAATTTAATCTAATCAGCAACCACTACACAGCTTATTTTATTATGAACTAATATATTGCAGCACATATCTCACTTACCATCAGTATATAGCTCGGCAATAGGGATGGTGGGTGGGTTGGTTTGCTCTTTACCAGGCCCTTTACCCGATTTCCCTTTGCTTTTCTTCTTCTTCTTCTTTTTATCGTCACCTTCACCTGCATCGGCACCTTCGACTGCCAGTGCCTCAATTTTTTCAGCTGATGTTGTGATTTCTGTTTCATTTTCAGCTACATTAGCATCTGAAATATACCAGAATAATGATGTCGAATGATGAATGACTTACAGAGCTTCAGAAAAACATCTGTTTTGTAAATATCGAAGAATTATAACATTTATTCTATTGGATTATTTTCCCTAGTTAACTGCAAGCTCACATATGGAGTCGATTGCTAGAAAAGTTGAAAGCTACTCATGCTGGAAATGACAGTACCTACTTATGCAATTTGTGGTTGTAGTTTATGAATAACATGATCAAATATTTAAATACAATATTAATGTGCATAAGATAAAGCTTGCAATCTATTATTACATATTGCTGAACCATTATTAAATTAGATATGAATACAATCACACTGGTATTACAGAACTGATCATAGGCTGGGGAACAACGAGAAACATAATGCGCTTGTTTGGCTACAAGAACCTAAGTAGAAAGAATGGTACCTAGGTAGGTTACATAGATAACCTATAAGTTAAATAATTCAAGAGCTCAAGAGATATAACGTATAACCAATGTAATGTACAAACCTGTCGCCTTCTTCTTCTTCTTTTTTTTCTTCTTCTTTTTGGCGGGATCTTTGTTTTCGCCATCCTCTACTCCCTCCAATTCTTCTTCCTCACCATTTTCAATAACTTCTTCATCAGCTACGTCGCATTTAGTTTGAACGGCTGCCATTTTATTTAAGCTTAGCGTTTATTTTTAAAGCAATACAAATTCTAAAATACAATTTAATTTCCATGCGACTTTCCTGTTTCAATTCTCACTGTTTTTGAAGGATATTCGAAGGAATGGCGTTTTTCGATTTGCTTTGATTTTTGGAGACGACATTGACAGTTGACAGCAGGATAGTGATACATGAAATGTACGGGTGTAATCGAGATAGATAATGTAATCATGCCCTTCATTATTATCCTTTATTTATGCTTTAAAAACGAAACACCATGGAAAAAACATATGGAACAAAATCTACGCCACAGATCATGGATGTAAGATTCTCATTCCACAGATATTTATAGCGGTGCCACACGAGCGTTGCGCGGGTTGCGCCAAAGAGAACTGTATATACGGAGACGTTGCGCATTCTCTTTGGCATTGCGGCTCACAAACTAAAGGAAACAAAAGGTTTCTTGTGATCGTTTGACTTTGACGTTTTAGCCTTCGTTTTGGGTAGCGAGCAAAAGTAGCATTATTGGCGAAATGGGTGAAATTCCCATACCGAACAGTTTACATCAACGCTAATTTTGCAAACACTAAAAATGCCATCGAGCCCAAATCGAACGCACCTTGTATTGGTCAGACACTAGGCCGCAGCCACGACCCTCTGTCTGCAGGGTGCATTATTTTCAAATTCCTTTTTTTTAATATAGGCACTTCTCACACTAGATATTTTAGTTTTGGCAACTCTGGTAGTGTTGTACTTTGGTTTTAAAGTGCGTTTCATCTTATGCTATGGCCACATCTGCGCCCTACGGCGAAGTTTTCGTCACTGGGGGCTCATTCATCTAATTCAAACGGTAGTAATTGGTTGTTCACGATTTGCACTACTACCTGAAGCTGGGCACACACGCTGCGATGATCGCATCTATTCATCAGATCAGTCCAGCGAGGTCCTAATATAGTTGCATTGCCAGTAGGTAGTTATTGAGGAATCAAAATGACACCCCTATTTTAATCGAAAAATATTGATTTAACAAAAAAAAATTGGCATCAAAGTTGTAGAAAATCAAATTTTAAACAACTTTTGTTCCTATAACTTCTGCTGAAAAATTGAAATAACACAAGTTATTGAAGAAATGAAATGGTACAACCAACTATTTACAAAAATATCGATCTTACAAAAAGTTGATGGGAATCAAAGTTGTAGAAAATCAAATTTTAAACAACTTTTGTTCCCATCAACTTTTTGTAGGGTCGATCTTTTTTTAAATAGTTAGTTGTACCATTTTGTTTCTTCAATAACTTGTGTTATTTCAATTTTTCAGCAGAAATTATCGGCATAAAAGTTGTTTAAAATTTGATTTTCTACAACTTTGATTCCCATAAACTTTTTGCAGGATCGATAATTTTTTAAATAGTTGGTTGTACCATTTCATTTCTTCAATAACTTGTATTATTTCAATTTTACAGCAGAAGTTATGGGAACAAAAGTTGTTTAAAATTTGATTTTCTACAACTTTGATTCCCATCAACTTTTTGAAGGATCGATATTTTTTTTGAATAGTTGGTCGTACCATTTTGTTTCTTCAATAACTTGTGTTATTTCAATTTTTCAGCAGAAGTTATGGGAACAAAAGTTGTTTGAAATTTGATTTTCTACAACTTTAGTTCCCATTAACTTTTTGTAGGATCGATATTTTTTTCAAATAGCCGGTTGTGCCATTTCATTTCTTCAATAACTTGTGTTATTTCAATTTTCCAGCAGAAGTTATGGGAACAAAAGTTGTTTGAAATTTGATTTTCTACAACTTTAGTTCCCATTAACTTTTTGTAGGATCGATATTTTTTTCAAATAGCCGGTTGTGCCATTTCATTTCTTCAATAACTTGTGTTATTTCAATTTTCCAGCAGAAGTTATGGGAACAAAAAATGGTTAAAATTTGATTTTCTACAACTTTAGTTCCCATTAACTTTTTGTAGGATCGATATTTTTTTCAAATAGCCGGTTGTGCCATTTGATTTCTTCAATAACTTGTGTTATTTCAATTTTTCAGCAGAAGTTATAGGAACAAAAGTTGTTTAAAATTTGATTTTCTACAACTTTGATGCCAATAATTTTTTTGTTAAATCAATTTTTTCGATT
This sequence comes from Hypomecis atomaria, assembly GCA_964007245.1. Taxonomy (NCBI): domain Eukaryota; kingdom Metazoa; phylum Arthropoda; class Insecta; order Lepidoptera; family Geometridae; genus Hypomecis; species Hypomecis atomaria. The sequence continues at coordinate 14,581,529 of OZ023284.1, read as the reverse complement.
AAATCCTACAAAAAGTTAATGGGAACTAAAGTTGTAGAAAATCAAATTTTAACCATTTTTTGTTCCCATAACTTCTGCTGGAAAATTGAAATAACACAAGTTATTGAAGAAATGAAATGGCACAACCGGCTATTTGAAAAAAATATCGATCCTACAAAAAGTTAATGGGAACTAAAGTTGTAGAAAATCAAATTTCAAACAACTTTTGTTCCCATAACTTCTGCTGGAAAATTGAAATAACACAAGTTATTGAAGAAATGAAATGGCACAACCGGCTATTTGAAAAAAATATCGATCCTACAAAAAGTTAATGGGAACTAAAGTTGTAGAAAATCAAATTTCAAACAACTTTTGTTCCTATAACTTCTGCTGAAAAATTGAAATAACACAAGTTATTGAAGAAACAAAATGGTACAACCAACTATTTAAAAAAAAAATCGATCCTTCAAAAAGTTGATGGGAATCAAAGTTGTAGAAAATCAAATTTTAAACAACTTTTGCTCCCATAACTTCTGCTGTAAAATTGAAATAATACAAGTTATTGAAGAAATGAAATGGTACAACTAACTATTTAAAAAATTATCGATCCTGCAAAAAGTTTATGGGAATCAAAGTTGTAGCAAATCAAATTTTAAACAACTTTTATTCCGATTATTTCTGCTGAAAAATTGAAATAACACAAGTTATTGAAGAAACAAAATGGTACAACTAACTATTTAAAAAAAGATCGACCCTACAAAAAGTTGATGGGAACAAAAGTTGTTTAAAATTTGATTTTCTACAACTTTGATTCCCATCATCTTTTTGTAGGATCGATATTTTTTTAAATAGTTGGTTGTACCATTTCATTTCTTCAATAACTTGTGTTATTTCAATTTTTCAGCAGAAGTTATAGGAACAAAAGTTGTTTAAAATTTGATTTTCTACAACTTTGATGCCAATTTTTTTTTTGTTAAATCTATATTTTTCGATTAAAATAGGGGTGTCATTTTGATTCCTCAATAACTACCTACTGGCAATGCAACTATATTAGGACCTCGCTGGACTGATCTGATGAATAGATGCGATCATCGCAGCGTGTGTGCCCAGCTTCAGGTAGTAGTTCAAATCGTGAACAACCAATTACTACGTTTGAATTAGATGAATGAGCCCCCAGTGACGAAAACTTCGCCGTAGGGCGCAGATGTGGCCATAGCATTAAAGTTCCTATGCCGCTTTGCACTCCTGCAGGGGTGCCAACATGACGGCATAGGAACTATTTGATGAAACGCACTCTACTGTTGTGGATGTAGGGTAAAAAAATCTTTGTTGTAGTTGTACCTCAGATGAAAACAGAGTTGGACACACAAGTGACAAGGCGGTACAAGTAGCGGCACGTAAGTCTAGCGCTGAGGGTACTGTGGAGGGGATGGCTGCGCATGTTGACCGCCATACTAAACTCATGTGCAGCCATCCCCTCCACATTTCGCTCAGCGCTAGACTTATGTGCCGCGACCTGTATGGCCCATTAATTTGATTGCTAATCGTTTGAAGCGCTAGTAAGCCGTGTAATAAGCGTTCGTAATGTATGAACCAATCGTTTCTTCTCTTGAGGAATATTGTTCTGTGGTATGGCCTTAAAGACTAGCCCGCCCATAAATGAGCGAATAAAAAACAAATTGTAGTAGTACTCGTACATAGAGCTGCTGTGTAGAGCTGTGTAGTTGTATGTTCTTTTTTTTAGGAAGTTTTGGAAGGAAGCCGGGAACGCAATAAGCATTTTTATTTATTACTAGCTGCGCCCCGCCGTGTTACCCGCGTTAGCCCGAGATAAAAAGATTTTTTCTAAAATAAACGTAGCCTAAGTTACTCTTTATTACATCAGCTACCTGCCAATAAAAGTCCCGTCAATATCGGTCCAGCCATTTCAGAGATTAGCCGGGAACAAACAGACAGACAAAAATTGTAAAAAATGTTATTTTGGTGTATGTACCGTATATATGTTCAAATATGTACATGTAGTAAAAAACGGTCACCACGGTCTCTCTTGCTCAAGAAGCGCTGATCGAATTGGCCGCCACGCCGCTGGGCTTTTGCCACCGTCAATATCGCAGCCGTACTCGAACCGAGTGGGCTCGCGCGTGGTGATGGCAAAAGGCCTGACAGCATGACGCTGGTCCCATGGAAGTGTGGGCGGCCCTTAGTATAGGACGCAACTTGCGTCCCATACTAAGGGCCGCCCCGTCACATCTTTCTGAGACTCAGAGTAGGGCTGGAACAGCGGCCAATTCGGCGGAGCAGCACAAGCGGCGCAAATATGCTAACCTCGGTAGTGGTTACATATTTGAGCCATTTGGAGTTGAGACATTGGGTCCGTGGGGGCCGGGAGCTCATCTTATTTTCAAAAGTCTTTCTGAGCGTCTGGTGGACGCGACGCGTGAGCAATTCAACGCATAAGCATTGCCATTCAGCGTGGCAATGTGGCAACGTGGCAGCCAGCATGCTGGGCACGCTGCCAACTGGCAGTGGGCTTGAGCATTTGGATTATCTTTAGACCTTCAAGGGTCTGTGGATGACCCAATGCTTTTTATGTAGTAGTGTAGGTAGTTTTAGCATATAAGGGAGTACCTATTGTAGTTTGTTGTAAAAAAGGCACTTTTGCCCGATAAAAAAACGATTATTTCAATATTACAAACAGACACTCCAATTTTATTTATATGTAAGTATAGATTTCCTTATTTCCCATGGTAACAGTACCCACTTTTCAGTCATGAGTTTTCAACTTTGCACCGAGTACCGACAATTACAAGTAGCGGCACGTAAGTCTAGCGCTGAGGGTACTGTGAAAGGGATGGCTTCGCATACTAAACTCATGCGCAGCCATCCCCTCCACACTTCGCTCAGCGCTAGACTTATGTGCCGCGACCTGTACAACGGCCGCCTGCCTAGCATCCCGCTCCTCCGGACGCCCACAGCCCCACAGTTACATTGCACTGCAAATCTTCTATAGTACGTACGTACTTGTATATAAAAATGAATGTTTGTCTGTATTTGTATGTCCTTAGAATCGTATAAACTATGCATTTGATTATGTGAGGATCCTTGGCAAAGTTATTGTGCATGAGCCAAAGAACGTTTCTGAGTTGGTGAATCGAAGTTCGCCGGGTCAGTTAGTAGTTAATAGATGTAAGTACCTAGATAATGTAAGTTCACAAGACAGACAATAGCAGAGTTTGGTATTGGTAAGGCTCTTTTTCAGAGCCGGGAAAGTGCCTAGAAGATAGATAGGTAGTTACTTCAAGTCAAAAGTAGAAAGTTTTTATTCGCAATAATTGTGGTTACAAGAAGGTCTTAATAAAAATTGTATATTTTCTGGAATTCCGGATTGTTCCCATAGTAAAAGTTGTTTATAATCACCCCCTTTCGGCTTATTACAAGGCAAGCAGCTGTATACCTACAGAGAATTTAATTATGAAGGTCATCGTTATGTACCTATGAAGGTACGTAGGTACCTACACTACGAGTACACATATAGAAAAAGTACAAATTTAAGCATATTATGTATGTAGTAGGTACGTACCTATACACATGGAAATAAATTTCATACGAAACTATACGCTGAATCGAATCATACAAATCGGTGGATGTCAAGTTAGCTACAAGCTGCGGAATTTCCATTACTGACTGAAGCTCACATAGAGCTACACACGTTAATTGGATATTGCCGCAGATTGTAGGTAGGTTACTTCTTATCAATAAAGTTTATCTGAATCTGAATCTGCTTCTGAGCCACCGACTTGTAGGTATGTATCTATGATTCGAGCTAAGTAAACAAAATTTTGGTATTCACATTTCACTCATTTTCATCATTATCGACCGTCGAACGTCCACAGCTGGACACAGGCCTCCTCAAAGGATTTTCCTCCGGTTGGAAACGGCTTGTTTTGAGTGTGTTCCTACGGTTAGGTACTTACTGATTAGATCATAGGTCCACTTTGTCCTGTGATGTGCTGTGTAGTTTCGTAGTCTCAATTCCAGAAGTTTATGGTCATATCGGCAACACGTTCTACGGACTACATGCCCTGCCCACTGCCACTTCAACTTGCTAATTTCTCGGTAACTTTGGTTTGTCTACGAATCTCCTCATCCCTCTTTTGGTTTCAGAGAGATATCCGCAAAAGTCAATAAGGACCGCAGTGAAAAATTAGTAATACCTATTGTCAGTAGAATAGATTACTTAGTAGTTATCAATGCGACAAACTTAAAAGTAAGAAGTGAAAGACTTTTTGAGTTTTCTCCCATATCTTTTTATTCTAAATACATTAATATTCTTTAATTCAACTCAAATATTCATTTTAAACTATTACAAGCTATTTTTTATTTTTATTTTAAACATAAATAATAAGTTATGCATATGTCCAGCATTGCACACTTTTAACTTGTTAAATATAACTAGGTATTATCCAATCTTAGCGATAGTTCTCCATACTGACAAAACATTATACACAACACTGAAAACTTTGGCGAAATTAATCTTTTATAATTTATCATAATTTAATGCTACGTGGGTATCGAAACATGATATCATTATTACCTCTGATAGCTTTATAACAAGCATCCGATTTCTTTGTTATTATCATTTTCTATGATTCATAATAATTATAAGTAATTAAGTTCTTTGGCATCGCAATCTGTCAGCTTGTCTCAAGTTAAATTACCGGACATAATCATGACATCAGTAATTTCAATATTTCGATTGGATTCCACGAGATGCCTATGTAGTTACATAATAGGTAGATGAATCCATAGAAATTAGACGTTGAACAACGAGTATATAAATCTATTTACTTAGGGCAAGTGTGGGGTACATACAGCAATACAATATTACGAATACTTTAGAAGTTTAGACTATATGAGATCGTTTAATCTAGAATTGAACGCCCCTCAATTTTTAATTCTCAATAAGTCCTTTGTAGTACGAGTAATTATAAATATTTCGAGGTAGGTAATACTTAAGATTTTTTGTTTACATCTCTTATTTTTTGAAGACTTCATAAAGTTGCAAAAAGAGAGGGGTGTTAAGATTTAGATTACACGAACTCTACCAGGTTGGCAGAAGTAGGTGACATGCAAATCGTTTACAATACTCGTAAGTATGTGAAATTCGAAAGATTGGGTAGATACGTACGTACGATATACACAGATCTACTGCAGTACGAATATCATATTCAACACAATTAGTTACAATTACTTTGTTTTTATTTAAAATTAAATGGTTCTAAGCGTAACTTTTCTATTTTTAACACACAAGTATTTAAGCGTATTCAATTTTTATGTAGGTAGGTATATTACATTATGATTTAGTATGTTAACAATTTCTAATTTTAATTACACACAGTGAAGAGAGCGACGATTTTTTTCTGTTTAGTTTACAGTACCTATTGGGTAGGTATAGAAATCGCCGGTAGAAGAGAACTACCTACAGAAATGAATTAATTGGACCATCTTCAAACTGATGAATGACAAGTCTGTCCGTCTGTTCTTGTTCAGGTGTGCAACGCATGAAACGTAGATCGTACCTGAATCATTTAATCATGTTGAACTTACAATTTCTTTAAAAAAAGCATGACTACGATACGTTTCCTGTGTCACCACCATCATTTTAATACTTCAGGCATATACCTACGACAGAAATAAAAAATAAATTGGATCAGGAACTAAAATCATTTATTAATTTAAATATCTTTTGAGTACATGAAAGTATAGAGACCAGCTCATAAAATTCATTAAAATAAAACGATGAACTAATGAAATGCAAACGTAATATAGTTAATTAAGTATAACACCATGATTATAGTGTTCAGGTAGAGAAGACAGGCTCAAAAATGAAGAGTTACAGTTAAAGGAAGCCGCATGTGCGCAAATGTTCAATTTACACGTAGGCTAGTGATCAGATCTGCAGCGACATTGTTATTTCTACATAGAACGATGATTAACGATACAAACAAATCCCTAGTGTGCGAAAACAGAGTGCTACGGGAACTACCTTAGGACATAAATAGCTGCACAATTATTGCAAAACCCGGCCCGAGTTCGCGGTACGCAGTTTTGACACTTTCAAGAATAAAATTAAATAAAAAAAACTCACTCGAGAGAAAACTTAGTCGCAAACCACTCATGTTAGTATCCAACATTTTCAAAAATTTCAAGCCGTTAGTTGCGTACGCGAAAAGATGTCTAGGATAGGTAGGTACTAACATATTTTATTTCGATAATGAGAATACCAAAAATACGTCATTTAAACAATAATACACTAGTCTAAAGAGAAAGTAAATAGATCGCCAGCGATCATAACAAGAAATGAGGTGCAAGGTTTACAAAATCAAATAAAGCTAACTAGTAGGATGAACATTGGTATCTAAGTGTCTTTTTCTTTGGCCAAGAGATGAGAAACCTCTTTTTAGTAAGTGAAAGAACAATATATTTATTTGCTGGCACGCAGTGATGACCAAGTGAGATTATAGTTTTATTTTGTATTATTTCTTTATAATTTTGCCTGGAACCCGACAGTTCGATAGCACATCTTTATTTTCAAACAAAATCACAATCGCACTTTTACAATATGTCTATTATGTTTGAGAGCTATAATTATTTTACACATATTACAAAACCAACGAAGAAATGTTTGTGTATGTAAAATTTTCGTCTCCTATAGTAACAGCAAGAGGCTGGCCGAATTATAAATATCCAAAAGAAAAGACACAACAACAGCTTCGAAAGGCAATTTTTAAAATTTACCTTAATATAGTTTTAGGATACCTAGGTATAATGTTAATATATTTTGGTGAATAACATCTTTATCGCAAACCCGTATTAAATATGAGAAAAGTGAATGATATGACAATATAAATTACCCTTTCATACCAATTAATAAGCGTTTCAATGTCCTTATTTAGTCGAGCCGATATATGCGGCATCGACGACTAAGTTCTACTTACGATTCATTAAATTTACGAATCGAACACTAACTACTTTACATGGGATTTCATCGAACGTCTCCGTCAACGTCAGAGCTTTTTAAAAATCTTTGGTTAGACAAACGAAACAATAGGTACAAATACTAGACAATCGAAAGTTACAGTCATTGGAGGGACATAATTATTAGTCGTTAGGTAATTCTACACAACATTGCATAATGATCACGTAAAATTAATCAATACATAGTTCGAAATGTCACGATTCACCCGCACGATCGTTTCATTTCGAGAGTAAGCGTCAACAAGTATTTATTTATTATCCAACAAAGTCCGCGGGCACTGTCTCGGGCGGCGACGCGGCGACGCGGCGCGCGGCGCCCGCGCGGTGCCTCCGCCCGCGGCGGGCGCTCGCCCAGCCTCCGCCCTCACTGCCAGAGTCTCCACCAAACTTGCATTTTCTCCGAGAGCTTCTTGCAAATTCCCAGTAGTTTCCGTCACATCCCGCCATCCCCTTCGCCCTCGCAATCTTCTGAACCTTCACCCTCTTCAAGAGTTACCTGTGCAAATAAAAATACATCGATTAGAAATAATACTTCAAGTAGTTAAGAATCTTTAAGTAACGAAGGAATACATTACTACATATTTATAGCGTTTGTATCTAAGGAGGCTTTGTTGATAAATTCTCAGACTGACTCGTGGATATCATGTCAAAAGGTTATTACTACTATCTACTATGTGAGACATTAAATAGTGGGTAACGCTGTCTAGTTTGTGTCAGTGAAATTATATTATTAATATTGAAATGCTGGATAAAAATGGCGATATGACTGCAGATAAGTTACTCACTTGAAAACGAATTTGTTCCGGGCGATCGTCATCTTGTCCAGAATGTGATTGTATGGGAGCTGGCGGTGGTGATGGCGGAATCATGCTCTGGTAGTAGTCGCGATTCTCTTCTAAAGTATCCAATATGTCCTGGGCGTCCGGATGTACCAAGTCCGCCCACGTTTCCCAAAGCGGATGCACGATGTAGTCGATAAATCCGACCTGAGATTTTTCTATTGTTGCATTGTGCCTGTCGCACATGGGGCTAATGTCCATTCCCTGGTCTCTTTCTCTATCTCCTTGTTGGAAGAATTCTTCCATTAGTAGAGCCACCCATCGTTTGTAGAGAGGCAGAGGTTTAGTAGGATTGCTTAAATCAGCGCAGTGTACGAGATTCTCCAACACTTGTATTCTGTCCGTGTAATTGTCTAACAACAACACTCCACTGCCGGCCACCTTCTTCGTTTCGACCATAGTCTTTAAGTCCGCGAGAAGACTCATGTGTTTTGACATGTCTGTTGAGAGCACCATATCAATAACCATTTTACGTAGAGTCTGTCTTTGCTTCTTGTGTAGATTGACAAATATGTCACATCCCTCGTTCTGAAGGAGCTTGAAAGCAACAGCGAGATGATGGTTCTCTAATACTGACTCGTCGTTGTACATGAGGGCTAGTTCAGAGCTTGAGTTTACAAGGAACTGGTTGGTAAGACCTGGGTGGTCGACGTCGTGCACACAGGCCGCAAATAAGGCGGCGCACGTCTCTATGGGAGTAAATACAGCGTCTAGAGCTGGCGTGTTCAGGAGCACGTGAGTGGACTGGGCGACATCAGCAGCGTGCAGGGAGTTGTGGAACGGATTGTCACGGCAGTAATGCTCTTCCAAAGTGACTGCAAACGCGAGGAATGTGCGCCCCGGAATCTGGAGAGTGGTGAGGAGTTCTCTTGATGTAAATGCCGAATATGCTACAGCTGTCAAGGGCCGGCCGCAAGAGAGATCTCCAACACGGAAAATGTCGACGCCCCATCGCTCAAGGTCACCAAGGATTTGTCCAAGTTCTACTTCGTGAGGTGTTTCCACACCGTATCTTGGGACACGTTCTCCAGTAAAACTGTTCGTGTGGGTAAGTGTCCTTTTGACGCCCGATATCTGTAACAAATTAGTATTTTTTGTTAGTTCTGAAATCAATAAATCCATTTAGTAAAGTGGAGTCAAAATTTTGTAAAACTTACACAACTTACTTGGGACATCGTAGTGCCCGGTCCAGTAAGACGTGGTTTGTCCTTTTTCTTAGCTCGTGCTTCTGCAGCCTCGTCAACTTGTAGTGATGGTATGTCCAACTCTTGCTGCTTGTCTGTTGAAAAAAGAAAAAAAAAATATTAGTGGTGCTAGCAGGTCAATGAATAGGCGCGCAGTTTGGCCTACAATGTTTAGAGTACCTGTTGGTAGGTGAAAAGTTAATATGTCCCCAACCTCGCATTATATCACGAGTTATGATTGCGCTGACGACCTACATAAAGTAGATATTACGTCGTTATCGTAATAAATCCTAAAAGCTTCATAATTACGAGCCACAAAAATTGTTACATTTTATTAGTTTACTAAAACGGTGTCAATGGGTATTGATGTCAAAAAAAGTAGGTTCAATATTGTGATGTACCTGTTTTAATATATGCTTTTATGGATAGAGTTCTGGGTCAATCAAATAAAATAAGATACCTAGTTGTCGGTGAAAATATTTGTATTTTTCTACTATTAAGTATAAATAGTATGCACAGATATGTTTTTTTTTTTATAATTTCCTTTGTTATAAAACACGTCAAACTAATAACTCCTATACTTAGCTGCATTTTATGTCGATAGTATATTTCTAAATGAGGTGATTTGTTTGAAGCTTGACAGGTAATCCTAGTACATTAAGCTAGGATTAGATCAATGTTATCTTCCATTATTGAGCTGGCTATATCTAATCAAAGGATAAATAATATAAAATGACGCATTGGATCTCACATTTAGCTTCGAATGCGATGCGAGTAAACAACATACAGCGAGTTTACGACAATTATTTTTTAATTTTGCCAGCATTTCTAATTAAAATGGATAAGTAAATGTACCTATTGTTTGTCTGCATTGGATGACTCATACAGGTATATTATATTGTTCGTAAGGACAGGGCAAATCAACATTTGCAATGGTAATTTAGTAACAGTATTAACAAATGTAATTCGCATAATTTAAAATCCGTTCGATTTAATACACGTGGTAGTATTTTTACGATTCACTCACACACGCGTTTCGTTACACAACGAAAAACAAATCTGTTATCAATAAAAATCAGAGGCACAGCTCAATTATAAAATACAGAACATACGATGCCGAAATCTTCGGATTTCCATCTTTAGATATTTAGCTCTATCGATCTAGATAGTAATTATCCTTGCTGTTTATGACAAGAAACCAATAAGGAAGATGTGTAGAGTTCAGAATGTGCAGTTATCTTACAAAATTTTATAAGATTAGTTTTATAGATACCTAGTCGAATGCCAAAACAAGGTTCTGGTAATCTGTAAATTATTTGATAAACTTGTTACTGGCCAACTTTACGTAAGCGGAATAGATATTAATTAGCCTTAAATGCCATACATTATTCGTGTAGTAACTTCTACGAGGCTGCATAATAAGAACCTAGTGACGTAGACTATTTAAAAAGCACTCTAGAACTAACATTTTGTAGTGTCCATTATATACGAACGCGGCATTTAGGTTCGCAAATCATTAAGAGGATAAACCGATAAAAAGTGATTTTTATATCGTACACCTAGTTAAGTGATGAGTGTACTTAGATTAAAAAAGTTATTTTTAGATACTACGTTTTAACTTTTTACGGTTTGGTTAAAGGGGACACATGATTATTAGGAAACAAGGAAGGTACCTTAATTCTGAATTTTGTGATTATAATACTACTTTAGTTAAGTGGTCCGCCTTTATTAGCTTCTTAGACAATAATAGCCTATCGGCCTTTGTTGCGTCGTAGAGTGTCGTCGTAGCGTGGTTCGCGCAAACAATTTAATGATGCCCTGGGCCCGTCCCGGCCCCATGTCCCCCGACACGCGTTGCTCCTCAATTGCTTCAACGGGTGACTCATTGAGCTATTCAAATCTACGTCCCAAATACATTCAATCATTTTCTTCTTGAATATTCATGAGATTCAAAAACAAACGTTCTCGGTTGGCCTTTGGATTATTGATTGTTTTGTATGAGCAAGTATGTATTAATATTCCGAAATACTTAGGCCACATATGTTTTATAGACTATTTTTAATTTAAAGAATGTCACATTGGAAATGAGTGTTCATACTTGAATTTATTGATCCATATAATTATTTATAAATAGTTTTCCATTGATTTTTATCAAAATTTTAACCCTGTTCAGATATTTGCAGTAGAGTCAATTACTTGGGTATGTATAAATAGTTCAGTACCTATTTAAATGGAAAACTTTATTAAGAGCTCAATCGGTAGGTAAATTCCGGTTTACTATTGTTATTATTTGTCAATGTAGCTGCAGAAACAATGGTTTTCCTTAAATTGTAGCTCACGTGACTTAGGGCCTTGTGCATATCTAGAGAAGAGTGTCTCATAGTACAAGATTTATGATCGAATGTAAAATAAAGAAATTACAATTCAATTGACCTTTGAACGGTGATACGAAAAATGATAAGCTGATATGATTGTTTACAAATGAAATATTTGGAAATTCCAGTCATTGAAAAAATGTGGCTATAACTTAATGGCATCGACCTGGACCAAAATGCTGCTTATCTTCATCTTTTGGGCTCTATTTACAAAACGTTACAACATTATTTTTATATTACAAAGGTACGAGTAGGTAAGTACAGATCTGGATGCACATAGACATATCCGCACGCGTCCACCGCGACCATAGGTTATCATCGCCTTAATATTATCTTCTGATAAAGTAATTACATATAATATTTATACTCAAGTAGTTTAGCTTCAGATAACACATGCTTTTATTTACACATTGGATGCTCTGTGCCAATTGAGATAGAGTTTGTTCTCTTTCAACACGCCAATTGGGCCATTAAGAGCATTTGTAAACAAGTGTGACCCGGGTACTTCTGGTTATAACCAGAGTAATATCAATTCTGTACGGATCTCACTGGAACTAATTTATTAAGAACAAGCTATTACATTACTGTTCATTTTATAGCAGTCTAACGCATAATTTAATGACCGAGTATTCGAGTACCTAGAACCTTGTATCTTTCATATAAATTAAACAACCTTCAAAGATATTTCGTTGATTAAAGCCTTGAGCTCTAGGACACGATCGATCAATTTCATTTAGTAATGAGGGCAAAGTTTTGAACGGGTTTCATTATCCCGAAAAGATCGGGTAGTAAAATAAAACTGGTAGCGTTTAATTAATACAGAGTTTATCGACTCAATCAATTCTCAGGTTAGATTAATTAATATAAACAGATGTTGATAGAGAATACAAAAATATATGACGTCGGAACGTAAGAATGTAAACAAATACTTAGATATTTTGCATGTAAAACAGAACAATAAAACTATCAAGAGGTTGTAAATCTTGTGCGGGCGGTTCTATGTAAGCAGCGGTGCGTAGCGCCCTGACGTCACGCTACGACGTGAGGTCTTGATTTACGGCGGCGCCCCTGCCTTCAGGCATATACATTAGCGTCTGATCAATACCGATATTTACACGATAACTTGATAATAATAGTTTAATCGGTAACTCGTGGTCAGTTCCATATAACATCTGATTCTATATACCTTTTGTAAAAAAATTACACGATTAATCATGGCTAAAAGCAAATAAATAAATTAATTATAAAAGTTCGCGCAATTAATATCGCAATAAAATGTCTAACCTCTCTCTCCATTTATTCTGATAAAACTGTTTACAATGATTACCTACAATGATCATAGATCCGGAGTCTCCGTGGAGTGAAAATTTTAAATAGAAAAAACCTTATCTGGGAAAATCTTAGTTGAACCAATAAACTATAAGAGTAAAACAAATCTATAGAATTAGTATATTTATTCAAGAGTAGAGTAAACTTACCCAAAAACGTGGAGCAGATGTACTCTGAGATCTGGTTGCCAGATTTGCTGGACTCCGAGAAGTGGCTGAGCTCCTTGTTCAGCATCCTCTTGAACTGCAAACGCAATGTTTCCAATAAATGTTCCATATTTGCTATACGACTCCGCAACCAACGGGTCGACGCACCACGAACTTTTTGTCTCTCGGCGCACACGCGCATTTCACAAAACAATAACAAATAAAAAAAAATAAGTAAACTGAGTAGTGTTCAGATTAATTGAATGTGTTCACGCACGGGTTAGCTCACAACTGTAGAACGTCTGTTAGCTGTGAGCGCTATCGGTACACTGAGGCTTGGAGGCGCCGTCGTGCCGAGTATAGCTGCCCTGCCGCTACGCTGTGTGTCGTCACGTAAAAACACGAAACTACATACGGTATATATCGTAATTTTACTGACCTGACCACAAAAATGTGGCCATTATTACATTGACTTATTTTGAATTACTAGTAAAACTATACTTCATCCATTCAGTCGTTTTAACTTCCCCCGGCACTAAAATATGAGGAAAAAATCTGACAGTACGGAACAGATTTTGAAGTAAAATTTGGTACTGGAATCCTCAACGTGACAGGTTTCGGTTGTGATATGTCTAGATAGCATTGCTTTAATCCAGATGCAATTGTATCTACGAGTTAGTAGGTAAGTACTGAGTCGAGAACTAGACTCAGTGCAGCAGATTACAAGGCTAATTAAGCTCGTACTTGTTAGCGCAATAACTGTTTGCGTCGATTGAAATAAGTGATATTTACTAATGAGGTGATAAGAGCAGTAATCCAAGCAGTCTCGTATGGCATGCCGGTTAGCGACGTGATAATATGATAGTACGTGTATGATTCAAAATCTGGCAAATAGTTGCTAGGTATTACGTTACAGTTTAGACAGATAAAGCAATTATGGTTCACATAAAGTATAAAATAGAGGAAATTGAGTTTACGTGTTGCTCGTATCGTACATCCTTTGTGAGACAACATGTTTTTAGTTACAATTAAAGTCTGAGTGTTCTTGACACACTTTGATTGTTATCGTCGCGTTAATCATCATTATCCCTGACAACACATCGCGAAGCCACATAAGCTTTTGGATTTGCTTCAGCTGTCGTACTTTTCCACTATTCCCACTATAAGAAAATATAATTTGTGATATGATTTTAGATGGCGTAGTAGATTATTCGTCGAAGGGGGAGAAATCAGCCAATTAAGCACTAAGGGTGTAGTTTGATGCACTACAGTCCTGTTAATTACAGTCGTATGAACAATACTTCCTCCCGCGTAGTACTACTTTAAGGAAAATAAAAAAGAAAAGCAAAATATGGAAATCCACTTTCACGTGGGTATGGAGAAAGAACAATTTCCCTGTGATCAGCATCTAGAATAATGACGTAGATAGTTAAATTATTCTAGATTTGTTTTTTTTTTAAATCCGCTGAGACGCATTTTAGTGATTTTTCGGTGTCCCATGGGTATGGAGAAAGAACAATTTCCCTGTGATCAGCATCTAGAATAATGACGAAGATAGTTAAATTACTCTAGATTTGATTTTTTTTTTAAAGTCCGCTGAGACGCATTTTAGTGATTTTGTGTCCCATTGCGTTTCTCACTATTCTGCAAGATTAAAATAGATTTTTTAAATAATAAATGTACCTGTTTTATTTCCATGTATAAAAATACTTAGTATTAATTTATTTTCAGAAAATTTAAATTAATATTGTAGTGTAATGAAGCGACAATTTTTTCTTACAGACTAACAAATCTCTCGCTTCCACCGAGATTTTTAAGGAAAGTTGACACAAAATTGCTAATACATGGAATTCTATGAAAATAATTCGTGAGATAACAGTATTGCCTGTCACTCGAAACAATGCCTATTATCTCCACGTGTCTCAATAAATCCGTGTCACCGCTAAATATATCCTATTGCCAGATAAAATCGAACGAGAGAATTGGTTACAAAAAACGTTTTATTGGAGTTTTATAACTTATTTCAAGTATGAAACCGCTAAATCCGCATAGAAACTAGGTGAGTAGTCTACATTATAAATAAAACCAATCATTTAGATACTCAAGTACTAAGAATTGAATTCAAGTAAAGTTTGAAGGAAGTTGAGCAAAAACTGAGAAAAGTAGGTAGAGAGAATAAATCTACAATAGGTAGAGTAAGTTCATACGAATACATTAATAGAATTCCAGATAAAAAGATCTTTTTAGACTTTTCTAACTAGTTCCAGTGCGTTGGTTCATTACTCTTTCACGCAGGAACAGAACAACGGATCGACTTGATTTTTAGCACGAATATAAGGATGGAATATGACATGGTACAAAAATTCAAATATACGCGGGCGGAAGCGATTATAAAAATATAATCGTTAAAAGCAATATAATTTCTGATAAATAGAACAATTGATAGTCTGTCGTCTGGTTTTTGCAAATAATTTCTTTAGCTTTATTTAATACACGATTTGATCACGTTTTTTAACTTTGTAAACCAAGTCATGTTGTTTTTTAAACTTTTATATGTTTAAAATACCTACAATTTCTGTCTACATTTTCACAATAAAATGTATTAAAATATATCTACATAAAATGTATTAAAATATATACTGTATTAAAATATATCTACTAAAAAGATGAGAGGGCACCGACAGAAGATGACTGAAAAACACTTTCCCACTTCATGTAATCTCATTATTACAAAGACGATATTCTAGGAAAGCAATTTACGAATATTTAGAAGTAAAGATTACGAATCCTGGAAGGTTTCCAAAAATAAAAGAAAATGGGTCAAGTGGCACTAGGTCGGCGAAATTTGAGTGAAAAACTTTACAAAGATCATTAATCGCACGAATATCAACTTTTAGCAAGCATTTTAGTATAATCTAAAAATTAAGTCGTCGTGTGCTAGAGAATAAAAACCAGTTACGTCCCGGAAAACAGATTAAGTCCACTTGTTACACAATTTTCTTCGCTACTAGGGAGATACTTACTGTAATATCTTATTGCAGTTTATACTATGAGTACTTCATAACATATCTTTTATTTTTGTTATCGATTTAAAAAAAATTTGATCAATTAAAATGTGCAGATCTGGCTCTATAAAACTAAAGACCTACCTAAACAGGAATTACTAGTCTATTATAATTAATACTGATTTTTCACCATGGGAAGTTAATATTTTTACAAAATCACCACAGTTTTTATAAAGTAATTTATATTACTCATACATTTACTAGAGAACTGCGAGTAAAATTTTCGCAAAAAATTACTTTTCCGGGAAAAGTTATTTTTTGGATAGTTGGAAAAACCTTACGACGAAGGTACTATGTAGGTAAACTAAGTCGAAAAACACGACTACGTTTTTCGGCGGTGAAGCAAACCGCGTGATCAAATTTAACATAGGTATACCTACTCACACCACGCCTTATTTACCTAAAGGAAAATAAAATGGAATTTATTGTACCCTGAGGTAGCAAATCACGTTACTGTGATTTACCCTACACCATACCTACTAAGAGCACATGGGAGTTTCCAAAGATATTTATAAACGGAGATACGCCAAATGATTTCCTTGAAGCGTTACAAAAATATGTAAACTCAATATAAGCAGGTACTACGGGATTTGAAACACATAGTTCGAGTCTTTTTGCTTGTTTGATATTGTAACATAACCGAAATTCGTATCAACGCGGTAATTTAATATCAAATTCATAAAGCGATTGAGGATGGTCTTAAACGGTGTCACGGTTGAAATTTATGCATTGTAATTATGGTAAAAAATGTGGATTTCTAGAATATAATATATCATCTATAATAATTATTATTTTTCACCAAAAAGTAGCACAATCAACTTCAACTATTGCAATCTACGTACAAAATTATTGTTGATTTTTTAAAAACTAACTAACCAATTCCGATAAAACTTTTATTCTCTTTCCAAAAAAATGATACAACTGCGTGAAAAGTTTTGTAGAGATAAAAAATAAACGCGTCGATTTGTTAACGTCGGTTAAAAATCGCATTATTTCGATTCTTGAATGGATGTGATAAGCACATTCGAAATTTCGAAAACGAAATTTGTACAAGCCATACTCTGAATTGTTTACAGTTTTAAATTTTATTTGGAAAATCATTAATGCGATCATACACGAAGCAATGGAATACATTATTATTGAACACACTCTTATATTATTATTGCACCGCTCGCGTTGTATGTAGACGCTGCATCTACATATTGTAGATATTTACTTTGTGGGTATTATTCATATATTGGCTACGTCACGCCATAAGTGACGTAGGTAGTCTGGTCAGAGTAGGAAATCGAAATTGTTTGTTTACATAATTTATGTCTACCTCGCGTCGTAAGGGAAAATGGGCATGGCTCATTGACGGTTGTCCTAATGGAGTCCAAATTGCAATAATTGTGTTACGTAGTAATGTAGTATGATGAAACGTGTGTATGAACTTCGTAATGCGTGGGTAAAGTTTCTCGAAAGTTGTATTGGTTCTAACGTATGTTACAGCGTCACACATGAAGACAGTCCAAAGACTACTCATAGTTCAAATAATTAATCATGTCTGAGATGGTTTCGAATTTGTATGATCGTGAAACTATGACTGATCTGGTATTGATTTACCTTTTTTAATACATTATAAATACTCAATTACATTTTACAATTTCTTAAATATATTTTAATTCATCACAAAATCTTAAAAATGATCGAAAATTTATTTTTTTAGTTCATATTGTATACAAATATAAAAATACTGCAATGAAAAAGGTTATTTTTCTGGCATTCTAATAAACCTGCTACGATGCTACGGCGTGGCACGCGGAAAAAAAGAACGCAAAAATCTTCTGTCGTAGCAACGTAGTACGCTACAAGCATGCTACGTAGCGTGTAACACGATTCAAGCTTTGTTTTCTCGCATAATATTTAATTGCTTAGCTTTTTTTTAAATCTGGATAGTCTAGAAAAATATGATATGTTGTTAGATTAATGATTGGTCTCGGTGCGCTTGAAGGTGTTATTAAAACTAAAAATTTTCATTCTTTTGTAATCTTCCAAATGAAGTCAGTGTTATATGTAAGTGTGGTAAGTAAGTTTATTTTATAAAACAAGCTTTTCCTAGCCTGTATACAAATTAAAAGTTATGTAATTTGCTACTATGAATTCTTATAATTATTAAAGTAGACTTGTAATTTGTAAAAATATATTTTGATAATTACTTGTTTCACATAAGTAAGCAAATCCCACATAAATGCAATATGTATAATATATCTACTTCAGGAAATCCAAAAGAAAAAAACCTTTAACTTACAGTATTTGTAATATTTATACACATTTAACATTTATAGCCGATGTTTTATTTTATTATTTACACAATTAAAACATTATTATTATTAGTATTCTAGATATGTGATACTAAAATACTTTTTTAATAAAAGTGAAACAAGTTTCTTATTATTTATATTCCTTTTAAGTATTCAGATAATTACCGTCAATAAACGAACAAGAAATCCAATTCTAAATGGGAAATCCTAATGATAATTTACTACAATACAAATTAATACGCAAACTTTATTCAAATGTTGGTATTATAGTTAATGTCAAACAATTTTGTTGCCTATTGTTGAATCACGTAGGCACGTATTGGTTTTCAAATTCTGACGTGAACCGTAAATGATTATGGTGGTAGGTATGTACAGCTTTTACGATAAACTAGGGGGTAAACCAGTTAAGATTGACAAAAGTACGTTTGCATACGAAACAGGATATTCCAAAACAAATAAATTGTGACGTTTCCATTATGTCCCGTTGTCTGTCGGTATGTAATCAAATCTTGCAATTTAAATTTGATCCACTTCCCGGTTACCAATTGAGCTGAAATTTTGCATACATGTGTAAATGCGTGACAATGCAATATTAAGATGACATGGTGCTGACCTGACGATGGAGTTGGAAGGTGGCCAAAGGAACTTAGCAATGAAATGACAAAACCTCATAGAGTTTGGGTTCATTTGAATGGTCTTGGCGAGTAGTTTGTCTTTCAATGGTAACCAGGGTCTAATGATGGAGCTGGAAGGTCAAAGGACCTCTGTAATGAAACGACGCAACCCTATCGAGTTTCGGCTCGTTTGATTCGTCTTGGCGAGTACTTGTACAGTAAAAGTTTGTTTTTTAAAAATAAGGTTTTTTAAATATAATATGTACTTGTAATCTACAGAGACGGAGCTTAACCATTTAATTTTCAACGTAATATTAAATGAAGCCGCTTCGCGCAGTCTACGTGTAGTTTTTTAAACTACGCAACGAACTTTAAGACATAGGTACGGTTTAAAGAGGACATGGACATCGCGCGCGTTAGAACCAAGCGTTTTGACTCCACATTCCTCATACGAACTGCCAGAATGTGGAATGCTTTGCCTGAGTCTGTCTTCTCGCTTAAGTACAATGTAGGTGTCAAATCCCGAGTAAATAGATATCTTCAAGGTAAGCGTGTCACACCCTAGACCGCATATCTGCTTAACATCAGGCAGTGTGAAGTCAAACGCAAACCTACTTGAAAAAAAAAATAGGGATGCGGCATATTTCGTGTGCAACTTTTCAGAGAAGCCACGGCATACATTTTTTTAAATAAATAAACAATATGTATTGTAGAAACTTGAACTATGAATGTGGGAGGAAGTAACTATTTTGTTCAGAAAAAGTTATTATTTTTACTCATCCACAGGAAACACAAATCAATATCTCGAGAAATAGATTTTCCTTTCATTTATCTTTCAACATGTTTACTGAACAGACATTGGCGTTAGTTCCGAGATTTTCGTATTTATTTATAGAAGAAGTGATTGTTCAGAGAACAAGAGCATACAATGATCTCTCTCAAGAAAATAATATTCATGCAATGAAAGTTACTAATTCTGCACCGGGAGATGTTAATCTGCTTAACAATGATAGTAATTAGACTGATTACAAAGACGATTATGTCGAGATAAGATAGATATCGTCTTGTGATATCATTGTACTGTACATAGTAATAGGTATGTTGATATAATAATAATTTATTCCAGATGTTTCACGTTGGCTTGTTTGTTTGGTGGAGGGTAGCCGTGACCTACATAGAAAATAAAAATCAACTGAGAAAGACGTATAACGGCTTTTACACACTAAACGCTTGTCAGTCACAGAACATTTACATTGCGTACCCTCGCATTCCGTTTTCTTCGGGTGTTGTAATCTATAATACAATGATTTTAGGCCGTAAATATAGCCGGTAGATTATGGCCTGTACATCATCAACACCATAATCTCATTTCAGCTGTAGAACATTATTTCCTAACATACGTAGGTCTATAAATTTCAAATTAGACCGATCGTGCATAAGCAGCCTGCATCCAGCGTGAACCTGCGGTCTTATCAAGTCATCTGTCCAGCTTGCGATTTTATTAGTCTCTGTTTTAGAACTTTGCATATGCACTTAATAATATCTGATTGATTATACAGTGACTTTATAAAACGTAGACACACGTCGTTTTTGCGCTCTTTCACGCATCAGGTTTATGGACGCACTAAATATTAGTTATATTACAGATGTTCCCCAATTTATAAAAGCATCTACGAGTAGCAATATTAGCAGCTCTTGACGTGTGCTTTGAAAAAATACACAGAGTACAATGACATGACGCGTGAGGACGCAACGCGGCAATGAGCTGTTCGCTTCCTTATATTGCACTAAAGATTAGTTATCAATGACATTCTTAACGTCATAAACATAAATTGGAAAAAATTGTAATTGATTGAAAGAACCTTGAGTTTTTTGCCAAGCCTTAATTTTTAGTTTTGGTCAAAAATTCAAGTCAGGTATCACGTTGGAATATGTTTTAAAGATTGACGAAAGAATGTCATGTAACGTCTTGGCCTTTCCAACGTTAGTCTTATAAAAATCAGTAAACGTGACTACAGGCATGACCCACCCGACAGTTGTATATTATAGATATTATTCATTGATAAATAAAATATAACCACAACATGCTGCTTGACTTGATCTATCTTCTTATTTATAATAGATTTAAATAAATCTACTGTGCTTAAAATTAGAAAATTATTCATTTTCTTATTTTCTTTGTCAAAAGATAAAAGGGTCGATGAGCTGAATATCGAATCACGATAATCACTTGCCTAAATGCAAACATGTTGACGTTCATGACGTTGAATTACGTCACAAAACATGTTGGCATTGCAAATTATGATTATGATAACGCTTCACTCCTTCCTGATACTTAAGTCGATACAAGCATTAAGTAGGTATTATTAAAATAATTATGATGCGGATAGTAAACGGTGGGTCAGCTTGTGCGGCCTTTATTATCATTCGAGTGTTCTAGTTTTTGACAACAGATTACCTGTACGATAAAACTTAATAGAATATGAGCAAAATTGAAGTATAAAAGTGCCTAGAACAAGTGATCGAACCTAGTTCGCATCATCATTTATTATGATCAGACAAGATATGTAAGTCTATTAAGAAAAAAAAAAGTAGACAAAGCTTTAAAATTGACTATCGGCATGAGTAAAGAGTTTGTGGTTATCATAATCTCCAATCTCTGTATAATCGATTAGGGCGATTTAATTTAATTTTTAGTTTAACAACTTCAAAATGAAGAAAGACCTTTGATAACGCGATATTGTTGACAGGAAGTGAAATCAACCACGTGATTTTAATCCGATAAGTTATTGAGAGTCATAGCTATCTACCTCTTGTTGTTGATACCCAAAATACTATGTAATAAGATGTGTAAAAAGAGCGATAAAGCGTTCAATGTTGATACAATGTTATGTCACGAAACTTGATAAATTCGAGCGTATAAGCTTTGCCGTATGTAGGTATACGGCATCTTACAGCAACACACACTTTTAATTGAAAAAAAAATACAAATCACCTAAAAGTTTCGCAGGAAAAGCGTGCTCTACTTCGTCAACCATAAGGAATCTCTGCACTTTTGAAGATTCCTTACCTACCGTTATTCTATATTATTATTTTAGTTATGCCATACATTTAAAAATATTAAAACATTAAACAGGAAGCTTAATAGCCTAACAAATTATAATTACTTACGTAATTTACTACTTAAAGAGCTAGATTATTTACTTTACTTTAAAATTATATTACAGGTAAGTTAGTTTTGATGTAAGCCTATAAAAAGTCTCATGTTAGAACCATATTAACTTATGCGCAAAACAGTCAAAGTTTTAGGTAGGTTCGGTTTACCAGAGTTATACAGTAGAGTTAACATCAGTTGGTTCTAACTTGGCACGCGCCGACCAGCACGTGAATTTACTTAGAGAAAATTTATCAAACCTACTAACTTAAACCTTTTAAACAAACGTGAAATAATTAATATAATATGTTACTTTAGTTTAATATAGTATCTATCCTAAAGTGAGCTTTAAAAAAAAACTGAATTTTCTTTACTAGATGTTTGAGACAAAATGCACGTTACTAATATACCAAAGATCATTTAGAAAAATAAAAATAATTTCAAAGTAATGTAATATTAGCATTTATAACTTTTTTGTTGATAGAAATATTTTAGCTTATAAGCCTTGTAGCACAAATATAGGTACATTTAGCATTATGGAAGCCGCTATGCGCCTGTAGGTATGTTATTTATACCCTACAACCAAAGCAGGGCAAATCTCACACACTCAGTTCTAAGTCTTGGAAAATGTTGTAAAATACTTTGTACCAAACCATTGTTAGACTCTAGTCAAGAGCATCAGACTGAGTGGCGACGCGACGGTCGCAAGGACCGCGTGAGGTCGCGGCCGACGTCATTCCCCTAACCGGGTCATATGATAGGAAACTCTCGTACAGTAATAGCAAATAAAGAATGGACATCGGCCTATGGAAAGAGATAATCGAAGGCCGAGCAAAGCCGTAACGGCTTAGCTCGGCTTTGTAGAGCGTTTCAGACACCACCATTGGACAAAACAGCGACAAACATTGCGTGTGTTATTTCTCGCTGGTAATATTGGTCACTCGTTTATCCAACGGTGGTTCGTGAGGAAGAAATAACTACCCTACCCTACGAAACCAATATTAAAGGATTAGATCTTTTCAATTATCGATGATCATTATTTATTCGCACGTACTGTAACATGGGGACTCTGTAACATAATGTCAAGAACACGTTCACGTATCTACCTGCTTTACCAATGGTCTTGTTTACGTGTAGCTATTACATTTCAGTGTCCTTCGAAAATGTTCTAAAATCGACACCTACTCATTTTAAAAGGAAACAATTTATGACGAATGCTAAATTGTCTGTTACCTTATTTTCTCTATGTCGTAAATTAAGTGTTATCATCTCATTGTACTCGTATCTCTAGCTATGTGTAAAATATAGAAAGCTCACACATTGTACTAGCACATAGCTCTTTTGCACTCTTTCTCTCTGACTAGCTTTATTTTTATTCCGAAAACAGTACTTAGTTATTATGGGAAAACGCATAAAGCCCCAAGCTATGAATATTTCACTGTAAAGTACAATTGGTACAAGGCAGTAAACGTAATTTCATGTCTTTTATCTGTACCAGGAAGCGAACAAAGTTCTCTTTTTGGACTTCCAACTTGAAAAAGTCTAGGTCATCGCATCTATCATCTTGGGTACAATAATCTCGATTATAGATTACAAAAACTCTTGAACGTAACCTTAGATGTCAGTTTTTATATATTTATATCTATTATACATACTATCAGTTGGACAGTCAAACTATCCAACTGTTATGATTGTTAGATACATCAAAATGGCCATAAAAATATTGAAGTAGCCACAGACTAATAAGAAGTATATAAAGCGGTCGATCGAGATAACCTGAAAGAAATAAACCTTTGATACATACATTTTTGTGCTGAGAAGAGCCCTCAACTGATTTCACGCCTTAGGTGTACTAGTTTTTATTCTAATGAGAAAATCAAAAAATTGCAAATCTTACTCAATATAAGTGATATTGTTTCAATAACTACAGCATATTTATCGAGTAGATTTATAAGGGGCAACATTCTGGATAACATTGCGCAAGGATCGAACTTAAAGTTTGTAATTTTTTTATAAAGAAACAACCTCTGATATTTGAGTTTCACTAGCGTTTTGTGTAATTTATTCATGGATTCTCATATCGACCACATGCACAGCCTTTCGCAGGGTCAGCCGGTAGATAAACCGGCAGATTTGATTACATAATAAGTATTATGAATGTATCTATGTTGTGTATTTTTACGTCAAAAAACAAGTATTATTGTTTTTAGAATACATAAAGGCTTTGTTACATTATACTGCTTTTTCACTTCTTGTTTAGAGCAATTGTTTCTTTTTAAATCAAGTTTTTCATACTTCGTTCAACGTTCATAAAAATGATACTATTTTATGGACACTGAAGTGTTAATTTCTATAAATATAGTAGTTTCATGAAACCTACATCATATTTATATTGTAGTAAGATACCTACATAAGATAAAGGCATAAGATACCTACTATCCAGTAGGTATCTTATGCCTTTTTTGACCGACAAAACGGAGGAGGTACTCAATTCGACGCATTTTTTTTTTAAGTATAGCTTTTTACGTAGTAGTCCGATTTCGAAAAAAAATATTGGAAAGAATAGATTTCGAAGTTGGTCCCATTTAAATGACATCGAAATCGGCTCAGCCATTTTTGAAAAATCAACAATGGTATGAAAAATGCTACATCGATCCCTGCGAATTTCATTTGTAAATTAAACATTCACTAAACTGGAATCGGTGAAGCTAATGGTATATTTAATGCACGTGTCATGCTCCGACAACAGAACGTTTGTGCTAAATAGTGTGAGTTTCAATAAACGGCATGTTGGATTGCCTAAGGTGGAGTTCTGTGAACATGACCATTTTCGAAGAAGCTGTTTGCATTGTGCAAATATTTCTGACGTTGTCGACGTTAGCAGCGAACCGCTTCCAAGGCTGAAGATAGACATGATCATCTAATAAGGAAGAATTCTTTCGATTGCGTCTTACAATATTATTATGAGTACCTATAGGTAGTTTGCAATAAAAAATATTTTGACGTAATCAGAATAGAAGCACTTTTTTATCGTGAACATACTTAATTAATATTTTTTTGCAAAAAATGGCATGACCGAATTCAACTGTGTACAGAATACGCGAATATTTGTTAAATCCTCGAAACGTTTCGTTAAACGTTATTTTACAGGGCACCAAGGCATAAGGAATTTCAATATGTTCCCCGTTAGTTCCTGTTTTTCAGAGTTTTCCTGCTGGCTTGAGTGGAATATTGTTTATTTATTTCCGAGAACGCTCGCGGCGATTGAAATCCTTCCGAATATCCGATGACGTTTTAGTTTCAGGAAGATATGCAATCAATATAAGTAATAGATGTGAGAGGCGGGCGCGCGCCGTCGGCCGCCTCCGCTGCCCTAACCGGATAACCTGGGGCCTTATTGTGTAAGCGCTCTGTGTAAGCGCTCGCTCTCGTGGCGTGAGTAACTGGCGCGAGCGGGAGAAAAAGCGAAACCGAGCGCTGAGCGCTTACACAATAAGGCCCCTGCCTACGTGACCGACGTGGCGTCAGGCCAGACCAACCAAACGGCATTGGACCTTCAATCGTACCAACAAACAACAATAACAACATTTTATCTCACTCACCATGAGGCCAAACTAATACACAGTATTACTATCGCGATATGGATTAAAATAATGCCTTTGAACTAGACGCTTGTATTCTATTCCGAGCATTTCGTAAACACACGATATTGCCTTCTAATATTTTCATGAAAATATGCCGCAGTAAAACGTAGTTATGGACTCTTGCACTGTTTGAAGATCAGAAAGATAACTTTATAGCACTGTCATGGTGTAGGTAATATTGTTTCAGAATTCATACCAATTCCCGTATTTTTATATTCATTTTCATTCAGTGTAAACTCATTTTTAGAGCGTGAGATATAACTAAGTATTGACATATTCTTAAAACAATTAACGTAGGTACCTAACAACTATTGTAACTGAAAATTTTATTTAAAATAAAGTTGTTCGCTTTTTTGCTTTTAACTACTTTTTAATTATTTTTACAATCTAAAAATGTTTAACTAGATAAATAAATTAGCTATATATACGAGTACGACTGTTGAAGAACGTAAAGTACATATTAAGTTGTCACATGAGTGAAATTGTTACTTTAGTTCTTGTTTAGAAATAAAAATCTTTAACCAGAACGTTAGTAAAGATTAAGAACATTAGTGAAGGCCTTTCTTAAATAGATAAAATAAGATTTCAGTAAGTATCGAGTTTAAGAACATTTTGTCTAATAATACTAAATAAATTTAAAACGTGCCCTCGCATTCGTCTTACCTATAAAACAAATTGGTTAGATTGGAAATGGTCACTAAATCTTTTGATTACGACTCTAAGCATTTCTAGTGAGTTTATCAAAAGAGACTGGGCTCTATTGACATTTAATGTTTACGCCATAGATTTTCAGCACCAAATTCAGAATAACAATGAATTTTTGGGTTCATTTCAATTCTTAAAATTTATTTACTCATAGGTAGGCACATAAGTTATTTATGAAATCATTAAGCGTGAATTTCTATCGGGTGTGAATAAACTAGCTAGAAGTATTTATTGTCCAACATCAAATTACATCACATATTTACTTGCTTGTTTTGTATCTTCTTTTACAATTTACTTATGTCATTAAGTATTACTTTACAATAATAGGCCTTTAGCTGCAAAACTACTGACGTGGCTACAGTATAATAAAATATTCAAAGATTACCACGAGCATAAAGCCAAGCAGATAATAACAAGAAAGAAGTTCTTATAGAGGCAGGATTTGCGTCAGTCACCGGGAAGCGGCTGAGTCGTTGCGCCCTTCGTTTTAATGACGGTAGGTCACGCACACACCGAAGCTACGAACACAATACAAATGTAGATAGCTACTCTCTACATGCCAAAACGTACCCCTATATCTTTAGAAGCCAATGTAACCCAAGGCCCACTAGTGAGCTTAATATTCATATATCGTAATACATACAGGAATAGATCCACAAAGATCTGGAAGGCTCGTGTAGGGAATCACCTCACCTATCTCATTTGTAACTATTTACCTATACAAGTGTACAACTGTTGGCTTGTTGGCGAAAATGTGTAAATAAATAGGTACCTATGCATCGGGTTTAAAAATACCGGAGAGTCGGCAATTAGCAAGTTATTTTCTCTGAAAACGAGACGGTAAATGTACGCTTTCAGTTATAAAAGTTCGCAACTTTTTGTGTTGCAAATACGCATTTACATTGACGTCACTTGCAGAGCGATTTGTTATGATAGTAAAAAGTTTAATAATGTGCAAGTAATTGCAAATCGTTTGCAATTATACGAGGAGAATATTACGATACTTTGTTTTAATATAGAAATCGACCTTCTCAATGGATTTCCGATAAGAGTCCTAAGCGGTTTGTGTCCGACGCGGTTCTGCTGCCCCATTTGGATCATCACCGGTCCATCTTGTAGGTGAACGTCTTACGCTGCACAGGCAAGTAAGGTATTTCAAATAGAGATTTGAAAATTTTAGAGGCTGACTGTCCATTCATATTGTGCTATGCGCTTAGGTACTCTCACTGTATTTAGGTAATTTTCTGGGCTATTGTACACCTATCTATAGGAGGTACATTTATGATTTAAACACGCAGCTTTTGACAGCATTTCTCGAATCGCTTAATTTGAACCAAAAATATTGTGAATATAAACATTCTAACCTTAGTAAGCGACTCAGGTATCTGTATTTTGGTTTAAATATTCGTTCCATGAAATCATTAAAAGTTTTTCGTCTCAGAGAGGCTTCGAACATCGATGTGCGATCGTAGGACGACAAAGTTCAAGCGAAGTACCTTCCTTCGGTCCACGAGCTAAACATATTTTATTATAAGTACACGAGAAAAGCCATTTCCCTAATTACTTCCAAACTCTATCTAAAATTTAAATGTAGGTAATACCTACACGTTATGAATGATGTAAGTTGTGCGAAATCAGTACGTATAGCAGTAAAAGTAAATACGTATTAAGAAATTTACTGGAAACTGAAAACCGTCAGTGGGAAGTCCGTCTATGAAAATATTCATCGCGATGTGGGAATAGATCGTACGTAGACCACAAAACATTTTTCTTGGTGGGCGGTGAAGGATTTGTGAGATTGATTATATCTTCCATTCTACACCCACGTGCGAATCTGCTTCGAAATGTCAACAATAGGTGTCGCAGGACAATACACTATTGTTGTCGGAAGGAATGTGTGAATCTATAAAATAAATTCTACATCGTGCACCTTCGCAGGTAAATTTCCATATTTTCTTATACCGAGAATCGTCTATTTTAAACAGACCCTATCTCATGCTAGCATATCACGGTAGGTATGGATTTGTATATAGGTACTAAGCTATCCTTTTCAGTATGTTTCGTGATAGTTGATTGTGCTTTTACCGTTTATTAAGATATTCAAATTCAAAATAAAAATATTAACTTAACTGACTGCCTCGGTGGCTCAGTGGTTAGTGACGCTGACTTCTGGGTCAAAGGCGTGGGTTCGATCCCCAAACATAGGTGTTTGCTCTGGGTCTGGGTGTTATTTAGGTACCATCTACATGTAAGTATGTATTTAAAATATGTATATGTATATAAGTATGTATTTAAAATATGTATATGTAGTATATCAGTCTCTGACAGCCATATCACAAGATTTGCTTAGTTTGGGGTAAGAGACCGTGTGTAAGATGTCCCCTAATATTTATTAATGTAATATTTATTTATTTAACCTAAAAACTCATTTTAATATATATTTTATCGATTTTGTGAGGACGTATGCACTACAGATACAATAATACGTCTTTCAACATGTTCTCGACTCATCTTTTGTACTTATTGACCTATTGACGTGCTTATTTTATTATCTAGAATGTTTGTGGGTATAACTATTGTTGACCACATTTTGTGCTTACCTACTATTTGATGTCATTACTAATAGTTGTATTTGCAATCGACTAATGACAGTCTGTCAATCATCTCTCATCACTGAAAAGAACCTAATAACGATGTATGTACGAGTACGTAGTTGAAATCTCAATTTACGGTTCCTTGAATCCTTTTTATACCTGCGAGCGTGCGCGTAAAAGATTGCCTTGAAACCTGAATAAGAAATGAGTCTCCTCAATTCTTAAAAGCCTTACTCAACACATCAAAAAGTAATGATAAAAAAGCCAAAAAAATCTAGCTTCCAGGCTTTGATGAAATTTCAAGATATTGAAATGTGAAAAATATTAACACTAAAATATTATACATGTGAAGTAATTCTGGATTAAAAAAAAACATATATTTCAATATTGCGTAAACATTCGTGGTGTTTGCCGAGAGACAAAGTTTATATCCATTAAAAATAGTAAAATAAATAATAGCTCAAAGAACTTAACTGCACTAGACAACTGATTGAAAAAAAAAGAAACACTCATAACGCTATTTTGTTAAAAGATACGCAAAATACGATTTCCTTCACAATTTTTTTTGGGTAAATATTATCAAGTTACAAGCAGTTAAGTTCTTTGAATATGAGTCAAAATCCTCGTCTTCGCCTTTATGGTACAGTTTCAAAATGATTTAAATATAAATCTAATGCAAAAAAAATTACAGATATTTGACTATAATCCTAATGCAGATTAAAATCACAAATATTTCACTCTATGAATATCAAATTCAGGCAACTGTTACGCCATTTCTTCCAAGTTCTATTAGTCTCTATAAAATACGAAAGACATCATAGTGTGTTTATTAAATGGATAAAAT
Organism: Hypomecis atomaria; assembly: GCA_964007245.1. Lineage (NCBI taxonomy): Eukaryota > Metazoa > Arthropoda > Insecta > Lepidoptera > Geometridae > Hypomecis > Hypomecis atomaria. Next base: position 14,551,716 of record OZ023284.1, on the reverse strand, counting down.
TAAATATTTCAGAACAAACTTGTCCTTCAAACACTTTGAGAGTTCAGTAGAACCAACATTCATACATTTCTATGTATATCAGTGGGCATACCTACCTATACAGGGTCATAGGTATTAAACGCAATAATCGGTCAAGTGCGAGTCGGACTCTCGCTCGAAGGGTTCCGTACCGTATGGGAGCCCCATTCCTCTTGCCGTTACTAATAGCGAGCAAAAAACTCCTAAAAAACACGTCTGTTGTATGGGAGCCTCCCATAAATATTTATTTTAGTATGTTTTTAGTATTTGTTGTTATAGCGGCAACATAATTACATCATCTGTGAAAATTTCAGCTGCCTAGCTATCACGGTTCATGAGATACAGCCCGGTGACAGACAGGCAGACAGACGGACAGACGGACATCCAAGTCTTAGTAGTAGGGTCCCGTTTTTACCCTTTGGGTACGGAACCCTAAAAACTGTTAAGGGCGGGTCTAGTACATCTAAACAAACAACTTTTGTACTTCGACTTTTGAAAATTCGCAAAAAAATCGCTTCTACGAGTACATACATTTTGCCGCGTATTGACGAACTTTTGTATGAAAAAGCTGATTTTCCAAAAGTCCTAGAATAAAAGTTGTTTGTCTAGATGTATTCGTACTAGAACCACCCTTATAAGATTTGCGTTTAATACCAATGACCCTACATACTGGTGAGCTTGCACGAGTGAACACGGGGCCGTTGGGTGAAATAATTATAGTTTAAGGCTCTAAAGAAGCCTTTAATTTTTACAAATTATCTTACATGCGTTAAAAAGTGTAATTTACTATTTTATACAGGGTGAATGCACTGGTTGCTTCAATTTTAGTATCATTTTTGGCCACTTTGATTTTGATGACTGTGCAGACAATTTTAAAGTTTTAAAATAAAAAAAAAATAAAGGTATTTTCAAACCTAATTTATTTATGCAATAATTTTGACATAAAATGGTCAAAACCGGGGCAGTGGCTACAACCAGTGCATCAACTATAATTGTTATAACAAACAAAAGATCAAGATATAATTTTAATATACCTCTAATTATAATTTTTATAATTTTAAGTTTAATATATTTGCGTTGCGTTGCGTTATCAGGGCGCATTTTCATACAATAGTGCTACGTCGGTCGCAGGCCCCGTAGCGTAGCATTTGGTTTGTAATAGTGTGAAATCCTGACACCGCAATTACGTTTTGAATTTTTAACTTCATTATCACTGTTCATCAATTGTGTCAAAATAGCAGTTTTAGAATTTTTAATAATTTTTTTACACGAAGAAAACAAACGTAAATGTCACGCGCTACGCTATCCCCTTAAGGGATAAGATCTATTCCGGTTAAATTAACTTTCACCGAGATTAATATCAAATGTTAATAGCACAGAACAGAAGAAGCTAATAGAATACAGAAATGCCAGTAACTTTTGGTATCTGGAGCAAGTTAAGTCGAGAAACTTTCATAGAGTAACCGCTTCAAAACAACACGAGTTAATTTTTGTTTTATAAAGCATGTGAAGACCAAGATGAACTATGGATAGCTTTAAATTGTGTATTTGTAATTTTCGGATATCGGAAACAGATCTAACGTTTTTTATGAAGTTTGGTAGGTATTAACATAGAAATATTTGTACTTAACTTATCTGTATCTCACCACCTACAGATAAATTTACTGAAAATAGTACTATTTCAGCTCCGAAAAACGCGAGATTTAAAAAAAAATGAACGTCTCGTTAACATTAACCAACGCTTTTAACAACTATCCACACTATGATATCTTTCGTTTAGATAATAATTTAGCGAAAATGCATGTTCTAGACGCTTATAATAAAATTATTCATATAAATATGATTGTTATAAATATAAAGTTGACTGTAACGTTTGAACTTAATTCAATTTCATTCAACGGACGTAAGGCCGTCCATTCATTTTATTTCGATTAAAGCCTTATACCCCGTGCAAAGAATCCTTACCAGTCAGCAACCGCAACGAGAGCTTACCTTGAGCGAAGCCATATCGGAGACTGATCGGTGAGTTTGTATAGTCTCCAGCTGGTCCAAGCACCAGTCCAGCTCCTCCACGGTTTCCAGAGCTAGCTTCATATAGGCTTCGTCTGAAACAAGATGAAATCATTAAAATATAGGATCCAGAGGCGTAGTGTAAGATTTTATGGTAAATACAAACTACAGTAGTAGATACATGTGGTTTCATAGATTTTTAATAGCTGTAGCTCGTTTCCGCCATGAGCGTTTTACTACAATGTAAACCTAGAGCAACACGGTGTCTGTATATTAAAATTGAAGATACGAGTAGGTAAAAAGCCACTGAGATGAAAAAAAGTATTAAAGAGAAATCTTATTTCAAATTTTTTTATCAACTTGAGAAATATTTATTTCAATACAAATCCAACGGCATTTGTATTAACGACTAGAAATAATCCAACGTAGAAACATAAAGAAATTGTTCATATTAAAGGTGGTTCTTACATACAATCCAATGTCTCAAAATCTCGATGCTCTGAATATATGTTATACAGATTTTAAGTTGGTTGGGAGCGATATCCCTACATACTTGCAAAATTACGATAACATTCCAAGTTTCCATTAAAATGCAATACTTGCAAGTTTGCAATCAAATAAGTATCTTGCGACTAGGTCCTTCTACAATACAATTCTGCAGCGTAAGCACAAATAATAGTGGGGAAAAAAATATTGTAAATTTTATTGTGTTGCACTAGCAAATCACTGTAGGGTTCATTCTGTTATGAAACCGGTATCGTCATACTCTTGATGAAAGGTCATGTCGTAATTGGAGTGCACCTGGACCCTGAATACAACAGAGTGAATCATTAAAACTCATTTTGTTGAGTCGTGTGCCACACTATTCTCTTATTACATAATAGTAAGTAGTCGTGATGGCCTAGTGAGAGCTATAACTGGGTCCTATACTAATAAGTTTTTTGGAATTTATGTATGAATTTTTTGTTGGTGTTAAGGCTATTGCTGAACCGCGAACTTGCCCATACAAAAGCAATAAGCTGTTATTTACCTCTAAATATTATCGGATTTGAGTGATTTTTCTTCATGTAGGTAGGTAATCAATACTTTAATTGCCAGGGTTAAATATCTTAATTTTTACCGTTTTTTAAATTGATTTGAAGTTATAAGCCTTAAAGAAATCATGTTTTTACGCAAAAACGTGGCTGAAAAATATAGGTACAGAAACTTAACATTTGTTCTGAAAAAATAAAACGTATAAGCGTGTAATATTTCTTACTCAAGCGATTAACACGAAAAACATAACATTCAGTTACCATTTTTAAGGGGTGAAAAGAGATAAGAATAAGAAGATAAGATTCTCTCGATGTTCTTCAGAAGCGCATAAACAGTGGTCGTTTCACAGGCCTCTTAATACTGTTGTTATTATTGTTTCAAAGAAAATTGCATCGATCTTATACAGCTGATAAATACAGTTGTGTAAGATTTATACATTGATTGTACCTATATTTAGAAGGAAGTACCGAAGTCTTTAAAAGAACTTTGAATTACGTGCAACGTTGAACGTTGCATTCTTCGTATTACCTATACCTAGATACTAAGTTTTCACCACAATCTATTTTATGACATAAAAGTATTTCGCTGACGGCATGGTTTTTTTTTCGCAGGAAAACCGCGTGTTTGTCATTTTACCCTAGATAAGGTACCGCACGCTTGTAATGAACCTTAGTAACTAAAGTCAAGTATGATTAATTAGTTGTGACGAGAAAACCCCAATATTTCAAAATGGCGAGTTATTTTATTTTTGGCTATCATTGGTCACAAAAACCAACAGTATAAATCTAAATTAATTTATACTAATGGGAAATTATTTATTATTTCGCGGTCAAAATGCGCTAGCAGCCTAGCTACAGTCGGCGCGCGAGTTGAATGCAGAGCTTAGGAATGCGAATGTCTCCCCCCGCTATCCGCACGCCCCACCTCACGCGCCTGGGCGGGTTGGGCGTGCGGATAGCGGGGGGAGATGCTCCCGCTCTTTACCTCAGACCCCGACTGCATTCAACTCGCGCGCTATCTGTAGCTAGGTGGTAAAATAATGTTATTAAATGAATTTGTTACTTAGCTAGTTGATTGATTCTACTATAGTAGCTATAAAATAGTAAGTAGTACTCGTAATGCTTTGGTAATGCTCACTTTTTTTGAAGATTTTCCTGTGACAATAAGTTCTGTTAAACGCGGATTAAAGAAGATGAGGTAATTTTTTTCGCCATTTCAGGTTTGACTTTGTAGTAAAAATGGTTTACAATGATAAGTAGGTAAATATTTTCTTACATATATGAAAGTTTTTGCACTTTGCGTTGCAGCACCTTGCATATGAGGTGTAATTACTTGGTACTACTTATAATACTCCTCCTTATAATACCCTCACAGAGTACACAGGTATAATCAAATAAATCAAATAAAAAAAAATCTATGTTTTCAAGTAGACAATAATGACTTGGTCCTGAGTTGATACTTAAAGTAAGCGATCGGGGTATTTTCCGAGAAACATCTACCAAAACAAAGTTGGGCTATTAACGAACCTCGGGGGATATCTTAAATAACATTGTTTTCTATTTTATTTTGACGAAAGTAAGGAGATACTAATATAACGGTACAAAACTCTCGGCTTACATTATGCCTTAAAGGTTAGGTTAGTTATACAAGTATAACTTATTTGTTTTGCACATTCATAGATAAAATATTAAATGTGCCAAACCCGCACCTAATACAATACTGGTATTTTTTAAAGTTCTTTTTGAATTGTTTAGAATTTGTTGAAAAAAACTTAGTGATTTATTTTCATTCTAATGAAGAAAAAAATCTTTTTAGAGTGCTTTACTTACTTTGGTACCAGTACTTTGGAACTAAATTACAAGATATCAGAGAGGATATTTAAAAAAATGTCTATATTAGTCTTAACCAGATAGCTAAACCTTGTTTTAGCTGGCAAGGAACTGTCTGAAAACTAAAAGAAGCTACCCGATTACCTACCTTAAGACTCCAAAAAAATATCGAAGCATACAAAATTTTGTTTTCAGTGATTTTACATCATCAACGAGTAAAACTTCGTCAGAACTAATTCCTAAGAACAATTAATACAAGTTTGACGTAAGCTAAAGGCGCTGAGTTTGGGGGTGAGGTACGGCTAAATAACCCCAAAGATTCACGTCACAAATCCGAGAAACAAAGGACGAAACAATTACAAACGTTTAATGGTAATCTTCTACTATTACGGATACAAAGGCGTCGCTTTAGGTTTAGACGAACGTATTTAGGGTTTCGTTGGTGACTCTAAGTGTCCGTAGACGAATTTGTTTAATTGAGACATTTTCTTCTCGTCACTAGATGGCACCATTTGATAACACATAGAGAGAGAGACATGACATAGCTTCGAGCTGAGCGTAGCCTACATTTTTCAGTGATAATTATAAGTATTATGCTCATTAAATTCTCTATCTTATTTGCAAGCTGTACAACATTTATGATAAGAATTTTGATAATATAGCTCTTGTTTTATAACGTGTGTAATTTGAGACGGATAGATTATAAGATATTATTGTACAAGTCATTTTGACAAACTTTAACTCTACGCCCAACTCTGAAATTGCGAAAAAATATCCACTTCCAAATAAAAAGTTCATTAACTTCCAACATAATACATATAACATCTGTTTTTACACGATTTTGGAGTTATTTCCAAAATAAAACTTGGATATAATTATGAGCACAATGAAATCCAGGAATATCATTCTGTCGTCTAGAAAATAAACCCCTAAAACGTTTGATTTATATGAGCTTCACTTTTCCTACAGTATTATTATTTGTCCCGTGTTTTCAAACGAGCTTATAAATCATTTCACCGTTAATAATAAAGTAAAGTATGAAGACATGACCGATGTCTAGTTATGCACTACACGTTCTATAATATTAGAACATGTAGTGCATCACTTATCTTATTAAGTGACTTGGCTGTGAGGATTTCAGTAGCAAATATTTTCGTGATGATTTATCTGTTGCATGTTGAGATTACCTATAGGGCTTTGCTTAGATACGACATCTTTATCTCTCTGATATGTGGATTGGTAGCAGTAGCAGCCGCAAGCTTTAAAACGGTTTAGGGATACAAAACATTTTGAAACCTGCAAGATAGATCGTTTTTAGGGTTCCGTACCCAAAGGGAAAAACGGGACCCTATTACTAAGACTCCGATGTCCGTCTGTCTGTCTGTCTGTCTGTCACCGGGCTGTATCTCATGAACCATGATAGCTAGGCAGCTGAAATTTTCACAGATGATGTATTTCTGTTGCCGCTATAACAACAAATACTAAAATAATAAGAAAATAAACATTTAAGGGGGGCTCCCATACAGTACGGAACCCTCCGTGTACGAGTCCGACTCGTACTTGGCCGATTATTTATTTTGTAGGAGACACGTGTTCAAGTGGGAAAGTTTCAAAGTTGCATAAGATTGGTAACCATTAAACTAAAATATGAAGACTTCTAGCTAGTTTCTGACTAGTGGGTTAAGTAAGTATGTGAGGAGTACATATGGATGGCTAAAAATTCTTGTTATTTAAAGAGGTCCATTATCAGTAGTAGTGAAGTTTTAATTTATTTTTAATACAACCAAACTGATATGACAAAAGTGTGTGTAATCTTACAGATACCTAAGGGAAGCTAAGTTCATTCCAGCAGGTAACTTATCACTATCACTACATAGTATCAAACAAAGTCGCTTCCCGCTGTCTGTCCCCATGTATGCTTATATATTAAAACTACACAACGGATTTTGATGCGGTTTATTTTAATAGATAGTTCGAGTGATTCAAGAGGAAGATTTAAATGTAAAATACACCTGTGCGAAGCCGGGGCGGGTCGTTATGAAAATAACATAATTTGATTTTTTTGATGAGCGTAACAACCCAGAGAATAAGAAAAGTATCCGCGTAACAGCTGTAACCGTAAGTTGTTAGTTGGGCATGGACCCAAAAACCGCAATTTTTAAATGTAGAAAAGTATTGCTGTTTTTAACTTGCATTCTCGTATTAGTTCGATGATCATAGCCGTAGACCGTGATTTCGTGCGTCACACGCGTGAAACCACAGATAACTTTGTGACTCGTTTTGACCCTACAGCCTTATCAAGCAAATATTTATACCCAAGTGACTCGCGTCTAGGATGTTCGGGATTGATAGAAGAACCAAAGTAGGTATCTATTTACTCAATCTAATACCTTGATAAATAATGTAAACATATACGTGTATTGATAAATTTAACGGGTTCTTCAATCGTGTTTACTCGTATGAATAATAATTTAGAGTTTGTTTAGGTTACGCTTGAGCTGCGTTTTAAATATCTAAGATTTGAATTATAACTTTCTGAGTTGAGGAAAAAAATAGCCAGCAATTTAGTTGTTACGAGTTTTGTCTTATCTGTGGCTTGCATTCGATATTATTTATTGCGAAGTCAATAAAGTTAAAATAAATAAAAATAAAGTTATGTACTCGCGTAAGGGTCAGTTTCATTTAAAAATATCACGTTGATCATTAGATATATTATAGTGGCTATGGTAGGTACATTCTTACTGAAAAAATAGTGGAGTCAGCCCTACCTATTCATAAAGAGATCCCATGCAAACAATTTGCATCCAGCGGCATTTGGCAGTCTTTTTCAGATCGTTTGTCTATTTAGAAAGTGTATAATATATTTTTAACCGACGAAACGGAGGAGGTTTACAAGTTCACGCGTTTATATATATGTTTTATGTTTGACCAGTGACCACTCATAACTTTGCAAAAAGTGGTCCCGTTTTGATAATTCTTTTTTTGTTTGGTAGATCATAATTCAAAGATGATTTTGTTTAAATTTTATCGAAATCGGCTGAGCCACTTTTTAGTAAATCAACAAAAATGTGAAAATTACTACATCGATCCGTGCTAACTATTCGTATTCTGTACACGGTTGAAGTCGGTTATGCCATTTTTCTGGGAAAAATATTTATGGTATCCTAAGCCACGCTTCCCGGATTGACGTGCCTTTTTTAAAAAAACACCAAACCCTATCAGCCATCCTTTAAAAAAAAAGATATCGATTAGATTTGTGAGTCATATTGACAAGGAGAATGAGTTGTCACTCATCACTAAATATACACACTAAAATGTCACGTTTTTTGTGACTAATAAGTATTTAAGGCCAGATCAATTTATAAAATCTAAAATTGAATAAATTGTTGGAAATTTAATAGAAATATTACAGATGTATAACAAAATGTGTACATACATTTTGTTTTTCTACCTAATATGAAAAATCTATAGATTCTATAAGGCAGCGGGTAAAACCGCAGAAATCAAATGTATTACTTATATAGTTATTGTCATCATGTTCATTTGATAATCCAAATCACCCGATGGAGCACGTGGTTTTACTGCTCTACGAATATACCTATCAGAATCAGCGCAATATGCTATAGAGAACATTACAAAGCCAGTGCTTCACAAATTTAGATCAGCTACCTATATAATTCCTCTTTTTGCTTTGCCAAGGAAAATAGTTGCATTTTACTATCTTTTATACTAAGTACCTACACGATTCAATAAATAAAACAGAGACAATATTTTACTTCGTAACTTGGAAGCCGTTGGAAGTTTCGCTTTTATTTGAGGACAATTATTTTAATTAACTCGCGGCAAAGTTTAACATTCACTTTTATTACTAAAGTTCCACTGGATCGACGAAAACTTCTTCCCCGTGGCTTATTATACTGACTGCTCAAGGAATCGTAACACGTAGTTTTGAATAAATAAAATATTGCTGGCCTTTCAGTGCTAACATTGACCTCATAGTTTGTATCATAGTTTACACATCATCGCTCTTATTGATAAATGTAAACTAAATAGTAATATCTGTACATATGTGACTATGCTAATAGCTTTATTTATGAGTATTTGGGTATTATAGTATTTTTTTTTAGTTTGCAGCTGCTCCCCTGTGAATAAATAAAGAAGGAACATGCAAGTACTTATCCTACCTCTACATATTCATATTGGATAATTCATAACGGTAAATTATTCTAAGGACATGTACAGTCATGTACCTATTGTATTTTCTGTGTTATTTAGTATTTGGTCCGGTATTCCGGAATCGTAGCTATAGAAGAAAATTTTCTTTCATTCAGTTCATTTTAGGTTGATATCACACACCACGGCAGACACACCATGCGGTGAAAACAATGAAAAACTGAAACAAAACGTAGGTAAAATCACAGGACACAGCTAATTAAAAATAAAAACACCAACATAACTCAATGTCAACTGACTGAGACGGACATTTTGGCAATGCTACTTTTCACATTAAATGAAGCATTCAGCCTCATTCAGCACAGAAAGAACGTAAGAATAATTAGACATTTCAGACGTATTTGACGGAACATAACACACATATTTTTTCGCTAGTGTGGCATTGCCATCCGACATTCCCGTGACCTACATTTCGAGTTTTCCTGGAAGTGACACGGGGACGCCGCTCTGCCGTCCCAACGTCCTGAATACGCTCCCGAGCCGGAGGCTAACGCATCCACTCATTAGTACCTGTCTGTTACGCCAAGCTCCAAATAGGGCCAACACGATTTTGTGATTTATGAAAGGTCAAACGTTCTCGGAGCAACAACAGTGATGTATGGACACCGGCACAAACACCTAATGATGATAAGTGGGTGTTGTTTGTTTAGCCGCTGACGTGCCAATGATATCGACTTCGCCACTTCATATCTTGTTAACAATAGATTTATAATCGCCGTTCAACAGGTTTCATGGGGTGTGAATTTAGCATAACTCGAAATCGTAGAATGGTAGTTGTATCTAAATGGTGCTTAAACTCATTTCAATGTTAACTTAAATATTAAAAAGTTGAAGCGTGGGGGAAGCATCATTCTTAATTTTTATGAATAATGTTAATGGAAAATAAATCATCCTTGACAAGAAAACAAAGGACTTACTAACAACGTTAACATAACTAAAAGATTAGTATGAAAAAAGCGAGTGTGTTAAACTTTTGGTTTATTGAAGTAGGTGTACTTATGACTTAATTTTGTAACTTTTATAATAAAGATTAAGTATTTGTTACAACGAATTGATTTCTAGCAAAAAACATAAGTGGACTCCTATTGGACGAGCAACTGAACCTAATTTTATTTTAGTACAAAACGTATTTTTGCTGTTTCACTATGAGAATTGATATATGATGACAGATGTTATCATTCGAAAAGGAGCTAAATAAATACATCTTACGTGAAAGAGTTCAAAGCTGTTGTAAATTCCACGATCAAATTGTAGTGTGTTTGCATTTATCACTTACAGATAAGTTTTATTTTATGTACTTACGTCAAACGATAAGAAAGTCGGGTATTTTTAGAGCAATAGAAAGCACACACAAACACTTGACAGTCACATATCTGTGGATTAACTATCCGTTCTAAATCGGTAGAGCAAAGACACCGTGTGTTCATAAAACCACTCTTCGTAAAGAACTGCTGAATTATTTAACTTGGCTATTACCCGAAAAACAGAAACAGTAAACTGAACGTGGCAATTGATCTGTCACGATCTATGGTCATTTTCCGAAAGGACCTAATTTAATACGTATCTATAGCTAAGGCTATTGATTCATACAGGTGATGATTTGTGAGGATGCCAGAACTGAACAAGGAAAATAAAAAAAGACAATGTATGAAAATGGGAGAGGTTTGGACCAATTTGCAAATCACACACATTTTTGTAGCATATTGTTTGCCGTATTTGAAGTTGATAGTTCCAATCAAAGCACTTCCCATAACGTAAAGCTCGTTTTGTCTCGACCCTACTAATTGAATTGCTCCATTTTCGAGATGAATTAGACTGTAAGCCTAGCCTTTTATGCTTGCAGTAAGTAGTACATTACGCTGACCAAATGCGAGCAAGCAGATTCCTTTGAATATCTCCGAGAAAAAAACACTCTTAGATGTATTGGTTATCTTATAAAGTTTTCCTGCTCCATTTGTAGCTGGAATCAACTAACTGTATGATATCTCTTCAAACAAGAAGTATTTTTTGGAATTCAAACATATACAGCATAGCAGATTAAAATTACGTTGCCTAGAATTTAGAAAAGCTTGATAGTACAGAACAATTCCATCAAAATTTACCAGATTACTTTCATGAATTAAAATTTAATTCAGTGAACATCCCAGATCGATCCCGATTTTTCATAGAGCATTATAAAAGAGATCTCTAATCATGCAAATGACGTGTTGGACGCATATTAGGTAAAAGTTTCATAAGGACAGCTGTCATTTAGGGCTTTATAGTAGAATCTGGCGCCAAATCTTGGACGTAGCGAACGTGATCAGAATTCAATGCGACCACTCTGAATATAAAACAACGCCACTGGATATTGCAGAGTACCGTTAATTAAGGCCATGTGCAAACAACATACACATGTAGAGCGAGTGACTAAAACTTATTTCATTAACAGTTAAATGAAGGATTCAGGGACTTTTGTACATATAATAATTTGTAATAGAATTGGAATAATTCACAGGAAATCTGGACAGGAAACAGACTTGTTTACTAAACTCCGCGCCATAACAAACTTGTTATCAAAAATAATATAGGATTGCTGTTGATAATCGTAATCAGCAATGTGGGAGACGAATACAATTCCGCACGAACGCTTAACGTACGACACGTTACCGAGAAATATTGCATTTTATGCGTAATAGCCGAATTTGTAAATAAAAACACAATTGATGGCAAGCTTTGAGGAAAATGTAGCACTAGGTAGAAACTAACTCAGCGGGGATTCTTGGCAAACGTGTTCTCTTTCGCGGAAGAACAAAGTTATAAAAATAATAATATGTTTTAAAACCTTCTTTCATGAACTTTTTCTTCACTAACCAGTGACAAATTTTAACTAATTTATCTATAAAAAAACCTTTCTCATGACGAGATTTTGTTTTTAATTTCCAGGAAAGATGAATGATAAACTTGGAAGGAACCCTGACTGAGTAACTTCCGAGTTGTTGAAATTAGCACTAAATTCGATGACGAACCTGTTACCTGTCAGCTTGGGAAGGTTTTCACATAACGCCAACGATTTTTTTAGGTTTCGTTCGTTTTTAATCGTCTATGAATTTCAGGGCTGTGTGTATAGGTACATATTTAAGATAAACCTATGATACATCAAACTGATTCTCAGTAGAAAGAGATTACGTAGAAACAACATCTATCCGACATGTGATTGTTTATGGTTGATGATGATACACAGATTCGTAATAATATGTAAACATTGACGATCTATAATCCCCGTTTCTGGAACAGGTGATACGTGCCGTGGCCATTTCCGAATATAATCAGAACTTTTTACAGAGTGTATCTCTGTACCCACACACGTTTCTCATTTATTCAACCGCCAAGCAGCGTACAGGTTCTAGATTTAGAGGTAACGTAAGTGAAGTTAAAGTTAATACAGAGATGTAAAATCTGATATTTCATGACAGGAGTACCATTTATCCACATGTGAGCGAATGGTCCGACAGGACCGAGGCAGATGGAGAACACAATAAGAGAGAAGCCGAGCTTCGGCAGTGGGATTAAGAGAGCTGTGAATAATGATGAGCAATGACTTGTTGATTTATGTACTTATTAATAAAATACGGATGTTTTTTCTTTATCATCATCATCAGCCTGTGTCGACCCACAGCTGGGTATATAGGCCTCCGCTCTTATGTTTTTTTCTTAGTTGGGCAAAATTAATTAACTATATGGTTTGGAGACTACTGTGCACATTTATTTGCTAATCGAAAAGGTGTACAATAATACAGTTACTTATACTTAATACATTTTTTTCCCGTGACAAAACTATAGTTCTGTAGTTATCAAGCATATATCACTACTATTTCACATATATACTAGAAAAGCGAAACGTGACATGATCTCAAGAAATATGGTTTCGTAAACATGAAACACACTTACGAGTATCATTCTCATTTTCCTTGTAGATACGAGTAGCATGTAGAATTTCATATATCATCCCTTCAGCAGCACCCTTCAGCATTAATTCAGCTGTATCATCTTTCTACAGGCGAAATATTTACAAATATAGTGGTGTTATTTTCTCTAGAAAGTATTATTTATCATTTAGTTCCTGTGATCTACTTTCATCGGAAGACAATATCGGTCAGCGATGATACCGTGTTATCATTTTGATAAAAAATCTAAAGTCGCAATTTACTATAATAACATGCTTACGTTTTAAATGTAAATAATGACTGTAAAACCTTGAGTTACTAAGATAATGTAGTGGGTTTTATCTTGTCGAATTTTATGCTTTCAAAAATGAGATTAGCGTAAAAGATACAAGGTGAGCCTTCATCGATTTTGTATAGAAACGCTCGGAAAAAGCCTTGGAAATCGGTGACAGATGTTCTGCATACGTTTACATGACAAATGGTGCATGTTTCACGGTAATTCCAAAATACTCATCATACAAAAAGAGAACATTTATGAGAAGTTAAGGGCTCTGAGAAAAATTAATACGATAGTCGAGAACCTATAAGTTATGCAACGTACGTGCGTTGGTTTTGCGTGGTAGGTAGTAATTGTTAACCATTTAAATATATCTTCACGGATAGGTTGAAGAGGCAAAATTTCACTAACATTCGCTTTATCTTGTTCATAGTAAATTATGACGAATAGTGTTGGTATTTGTAAATAACGAATTCCATTTAATTTCTGTTATTTCTTATTCTATCATATCAGTTTACAAACCTTACTTCACACTAGCTCTTATAAAGAGTAAAAAATAACAATGAACTTTGCAGTGTACGTTATCTTGTTCTTTTACTTTATAACTGCCTAACACCCTTAAAAGTATGAACTAATACTGCACAAATAGTGTGCACATTGTTTTTAAGGTGTGATTAGATTATGTTATAGCATAGTTTTAGAGTTGTCTAGCGTTGGACACTCTCTTTCGTCTCTCTTTATAATATATTTCTACTAATTTAGAAGAAACAAATTCAATAGTATTGGAACCAAATATTTATAATAATTTTATAATAATCAGAGATCAGGATATTCCCGTAGCTTATGCAAATAGAAATGCTTATTTCTATGGAACGTCGTTGGTTTAGCAAACTGAAGACCCAGGCAAAGTTTATTCGCTTCCACATCACAATGGATTATGAAAATCCCATATAACTATTTTGTGACTTTGTGATTAGCGAATTCGATAATGGAGTATCATTGGCCCCGTGACTATTATCTTTATCTCAAACCAAATCTAAGAAGGAGAAAAATTAAAACTCACATATAAATAAATAACAATTTATTTAGATGTGAGTAATGTTACTTTTTGATGCCAATTTAAAGAAAATATATAAAATGGAAGTGTGTAAATAAAAGAGAATGTTTACGACAGTTCTACAATCAGGGTTAAAAAGCGTCGTAAGTTTAATATAACCTTACCTCCAGGATTGAAGTTTTTAGGTTGCGGTGTGACGGCGGCCGCGCCCGATGATCTACGCGACCTGAAACGGAAAGCAAATTTTAATCAAGATATTCAGCATTCGTCTTCTTTTCTTTTAGTTATAGGATGAGAAAAAATCGATTACGTTTCATCTCGAAAGTTGTGTTCGTTCCCTGTGGAATTACCTACATGGTTGATTACATTTTTTATATACATACCTACCTATAAGTAGGTACATTCTGTTGATTGAACGACATAGGGACTAGTTTTGGTATTGTTCTAAATCATTTATTGTTATGTATTTGCTATGTTTCAAGGTAGAGCTTACGTAGGTCAGTTTTTTTGATTTAGTGACTATATTTTTTTGAGATTCTCCCACGCTTACTCTAATTTTTACCGTTTGGTTTCATCTTTTTAGCTACTAAGCTCATAAGCATAAGGGAATAATTCGTCAATAACTTTATAAGAAGATTTTTGTGTTCTTATGTCTAGAGCTTTTAAATGAATTGAAAATGTTTTACAAGATTCACAACGCATATATAGATGAATCAGTTGATGATTCTGTACTTAACCATCACATCACCTTGCGAGCAGTCTTGCATTGTGCTTGAAAGCGTACAGAATACCCAGCCTAAAAGATTAAACAACGAAAGTAAACATCAGAAGGCTTTAAGCACATTGTTTACTTTACGAAGAAGCTCTTATATTTAATGAGATTAAGTTTTCAAAGACTCTGACAAAGAACGAGTGGGCACGGGTCGTGAGATCGCATCTTTCTTATTTTACCTTTAGAAGTACGACATATTACTTTACCACATCGATTCATCTTTTACTATACGACATAAAGTTTATTGGTTGGTACAATATATCATATTATTAAACTTTAGAATTATGATAACCGATATACTCGTAGCTATTTCCGATGCGATGATAATAACATGACAATATTTATTGGCGTAAAGACTGAAGGTAATAGAAAGTAATGGTTTGTTTTACTAACTTTGCTAAAATCCAATTGATAATAATTATGGCTTAATATACTATACTTGAAAAATGTAAATTATTGCAGATAATAATTAAATGTAATTACATTACATTATTTTATTTAGGTGAAATTTCTGATAAATGAAACCAAAATTTACTATGTACTAGCTGCGCCCCGAGGTGTTACCCGCGTTAGCCCGAGACAAAAAGGTTTTTTTCTGAAATAAACGTAGCTTAAGTTACTCCCTATTATATCAGCTACCTGCCAGTAAAAATCCCGTCAAAATCGGGTCAGCCATTTCAGAGATCAGCCGGAACAAATAGACAGACAAAAATTGTAAATAATTTGTTATTTTGGTGGATGTACCGTATATATATTCATATACATGTAGTAAAAAACGGTTATTTCAATATTACAAACACTCACTCCATTTTCATTTATATGTATAGATGTATAGATATGTATTTGTATTAATGGTATAATATACATGTTCCACAATATTGTAAAAAATAATTTAAGCGAGAATACTGGACAAATAACTACTATTTGATAAGTTAATGTCGTAGCCCACGAGTGTACCACATTGACTGAAGCTTTATAATTAGGTAGGTACCTAACTATTCCTTAATTATTTTGTAAATATGTTCTATTCATCATATTCTATTATTATTTAATACCCTATATAATTTACGTATATCTATTATAATTTTCAATATTTTCGTGCCCGTTCTAGATGGGACCTAGTGGAACAAGGGCAAGAAAATGATGATTTATAATGATTATAATTTTCAATATTACCACAGAACAATTACGGTTTACATTAATTTAGAATATAGCTACACGAGATTCTCTAAAAATGACCACAAATTTTAAGACTTTTCAATCATAAATTATCGATACCGTGGGGTATAAATTGTAATTAGTTTCAGACATTGTGTGTGCGCAAACATGGGATAACATAATAGGGTATAACCCCCGAGGTGGTCCTATTTAAATTTTAAACAAATCGCCTATGCCGTTTTTGAAAAATCAACAATAACGTAAGCAATTTGAGCGAAATATTCGAATTTTGTACACGATGGAAGGCGGTTTTGCCATTTTATGCGAAAAATAATTGTTATAAAAACTAAACACCTCGGAGATTTTTGTATAGGTATTTATGTGTAGGTATATTATAATGTTTCTTTAATCTGAAGCCACACGTGTCAGTACCACGGGCGCATTATCAGAAACTCATTTAACATCTGTTTTTAGTTTGCTATTACGAAATTGTTTGTGTCGTAAAGACTCGATCGCAAACATTGTTCTATAATTAGAGGTATGGATGGGCAGTGTTGATAGGATAGCCAACGGATGTGTGTCATGATTTTCTAAAATTAGCACCAGACATATGGCGGGGTAGCACTTGTGAGGTCGCCTCGAGGTCTTATCTCTACCAGATGGATGATGAATTTGTTATTTATTTTCTACTAACTTTAACTTTGCTTCGCCCTAGCTTAGTTTATAACAATCTCCAACCTTTTAATTATGTCCATGCAAATCATCACTCTGAGTGTGAAGCTGCGCGAAAGAGTGGCATACAAATAACATAACAAACCAACAAACACACTTTCAGACTTATAACGTTAGTAAGGATTGCAATAAAAATAGTGGTATTTTGCTAGTGTATTTTTTATACTTATTTCCTCATCTCTGGGAAAAAATATTTTTCAAACATTAATGTCTGCACAAGCACTTTCATAGAGTAAAGTAATACTACGGAATATGGGCGCTTTCTTTGAAAATTTGATTCCTGCGACTATGAGACTGCCTCGGTGGCTCAGTGGTTAGTGACCCTAGCTTCTGGGTCAAAGAGGCGTGGGTTCGATTCCCACCCAGGGCAAATATTTATGTGATGAGCATAAGTGTTTGCTCTGTGTCTGGGTGTTATTTAGTTACTATCTATATAAGTATGTATTTAAAAATAGGTAAATGTAGTATGTCAGTCTCTGGCAGCCATATCACAAGCTTTGCTTAGTTTAGGGTCAGAGACCGTGTGTAAGATGTCCCCTAATATTTATTTATTTATTCAAAATTAATGTTAATAAAATAAAATGTATAATTGTATTTTGAAAAAAATGTAGCGTAAGTAGTTTATTGGAAGCAAATGATGATTTCTAATTTTAACAAAAATCGTTTTTATTTTTATCGTTTAAGACTTCGTAATATTTAGAGTCTTACTTCTTTCGAGAGGAAAAAAAGCGTAAATCATGAAACCTATTCAGCATCAAACTAGAGAAGCTGCCTGTTACAGATTACGAACAATCAAGATAACTGTATTATAAGATACTCAGTCAATTTTAAAGGAGCAAAGCATTTATAAAGGTTAAAGGATTGTGTTTGACGTCAATCAACCTTTTGCAAAAAAAATGTAATTTCCTCAATTTCAAAATGACTGTACATAATTGACATTTTGGCTGTGATCATTAAGTGATTTTTTCAAGCTATTTTTAATGTAGGTTGCGTTTATTAATAGTTGTATAAAATTGAAGAAGTTTTATGAAAAGTGTAACCCATTGATGGCAATTTTTCAATTGTTTTGAAAATCAACAATTTAAAAAGAAAATGATTTCTTTTGTCTCTACGTCGAAAAACAAAATGATTTCATAAATGTAATGTTCAGTTGTCTTTTATTCTTGTCATCTTTTGTAATACCACTAATATATTGATAAAACAATGGTAAATCATTATAATTTTATTAGATCGAGATGACGACAACAATGGAATAGAGGAGGCTGTAGATGCATGATAACATAATGACACGAATTCGGAGAATGTAGAAACTGTGAACAAACATAGATAATTTCGACAAGTAAGCAAACGAACGCTCAGAATGACGGAAATTTTCAGCCTGAAATCTCTACATGGATTAACGTGATGATATATAAATTAAGCATTCTAGTTCAAGGAATGCAAGCTTAACTGAATGAAAAATTACAGCATTTAAAAAAATCACTTGTAGATCCTTTTAACAAAGTTCACGAATTACGATTAAAATTAGGCTTGCATAAGTTAGCTAGGCTGGTAATCAAGTAAGATATACCTATACATTTGTAGTCAAAACAATAACACACTTATAATATAAGCATACGAAGTGTGATATCTAATCTGAATTCAACACAAACCTAATTAAAGAGGTCTTCACAAGAGCACGGGATTTGTATTGTAACCGAACACGACTGTACCTATACGTAGCCACTTGGCTATTCATTATCGTCATGTCACCAAAAGGGGGTGTGGGTGGTGTGGAATGAGTCATTGAAGTATATTTACTTCGTATGGACCAGGCAATCGGATTCGTAAAGTAACAGAATAATGTCTAAAATGATAACCGTTACATGCGACGCAAATCTCGCTCTAGGGTATGGATGTCACGCGTTGTGTTGTGTCGCGTCATCTTGCACGTAACCGTAACATCTCGCAGCCTAACGAGTCATCATATTATATGGATGACACGTTAGACTACATAATTATGTTGCGTGAAAACATCTGTTGAAGTTTTAAAAAAATTAGGTAGGTACCGACTAGTAGTAGATACACCTTAATACACTAACTTTATGTATGCATTTTTCCGACTGCTACGAACATGGAGCAACGCAAATATCATGTGGCGCAAGAATTTATAATCGTGCCGCTACGCGCTATGTAAAACAAGTCTCGCCGAGTTTCGATGCACGAACCCCAGATTACTGCTTATCGCGGACAAATAGAGCAGTCTGACAGATCCTAACTGATAGGTATATATTGTAAAATAATAATCTAACATAAGTGTTTACGCAAAACTGAAAACCTGTTTTTGATCAGTTTATCAAAACTATCCAGATATTTTTTTTAATATATGTTTTGTTATAGGTAATATTAATAACGTTTTTATGTCTGTATAGAAAATAACACTATTAATAACCCTGCGATGTTGATATCACGCCATAATTTATCGTTTGCACAGATGTCATTGACTTTGACGCTTTTTTTTCTATAATTAGCACTAAGAGCACCAAACTCGAAAAATAAAATGCAATGTTCGCATTGCCATCTCTAGACATAAGTAAGTACCTATAAGTCCATGTGCGAAGGCTAACAAACCGCGAGTCTTTGAGTCGGACTCAGTTATCGCGTGCCAGCCGTCACAGGTTACTCACGAGTCACTACAGAGCTTCATATACGAGTATTACTCAATACGTAGGACTACTGACTTGTCGCCGAGCCAGAGACGCCACGACCTACGTCATCGATTACGGTAGCAACCCGTGACAAAGAACGATAAATTGATACGTAGATGTGTCACGACGATACGTCATCAAAGCTCGAGCTATGCCGCCAAAATTCGATGAGAGTCAGGCTAATTTTATTCAATCTACTCATTCGATATTCTGTTTCTTTTCTACTAATGTTCTAGAAAAATCTTACAATTGATTTTCACTTACTTTATTACAAAATGAATTGCTTTATTGCAACCTGAATCACATTAAAATCCTGTTTATTTAATCGCTAATTAACCTTATCAAAATGCATTCCAGAAATTTCCTTATGGTTGCATTTTTAAGTTTATAATCCGTTTTAAAAATATCTTATCTAAAGCTACCAACTGGGTATACCTATCATTACTAATATACCTACTTGATACATCCGAAAGTGTGTTTGTTGGTTAGTTTGCTCTTTCACGCAGCTACGGAGAGACGGACTGACTTTCTTAGATGGATATACAGATCGCAGAGTGTCATAGGCTACTTTTTATCCAAAAAAATAAAATGGTTCTGTAGGATGACACAATGATCACAAAAACCAAAAAATCACGCGGGCAAAGCCGCGGGTAAAAACTAGTTAAAAATGAGGCACTTACCTACTTACGCACTTAAGATTTTACTGGTCCTGTATTTAAAGTAAAAAATGCAGCTGTTATGTTTCCATGTGTTATCTTTTTTATGAACTTTACATATAGAGTGTTTTATCGATTAAATGAAAACTGTGCGGTCGAGCGTCATACATAGGTTTTCAAGTATTTGTCTATTATCTCAAAATTGCGCGACATGGAGTCGGGGCGTGTGCTATTTGCAATTATGGTACCTGATTTTTATAAGTATTGCATTAAAATCATAGCGTTATATATATTTGTCTTATATTTTTTTCAGTTTGGTACCCCTTTACATACTCTTCTAATATGGGGTCCATTAATAATATATTTCAGATTATTTTTAAAAAAGCTGGTTTTTAGGGTTCCGTACCCAAAGGGTAAAAACGGGACCCTATTACTAAGACTCCGCTGTCCGTCTGTCTCATAAACCGTTATAGCTAGAAAGCTGAAATTTTCACAAATGATGTATTTCTGTTGCCGCTATAACAAAAAATACTAAAAACAGAATAAAATTAATATTTAGGGGGGCTCCCATACAACAAACCTGATTTTTTAACCATTTTTCGCTCGATATTAATAATAGTAACAGGTAGATCCTTGAAATATTTACAGAATGTTTAGTTGTGTATACAATTCAATAATAAATAAATAAAATAAAATATACTTCAGGGGGCTCCCATACAGTACGGAACCCTGCGTACACGAGTCCTACTCGTACTTGGCCGATTATTACAATAAGCACCAATACGAGTATGCTCTGCTATTACATCACATGTCTACCTATATGACATATCTACAAACATCAGCGTGACATATTCAGTTTCTAGTATTCATAACTGTCATTATTGGCTGAATAAAAGGTAACAATAATGTAAATTGCCGTATCCATATTTTTATTACATGCAAGGTGACCTTGCCCACGCGCTGTATTAAGAATAATAATCATGCCAAGCCTCCAAGTTATAGTTGTATGTAACAGTTATGACTTTGGACATTTAATTAGACCTTTATGATTTTCTAATCAATATGTATGAGTTTAAACAAAGCTAATTAGAGTATAATCACATCATATAGATGACGTCTTTGGTTTCAGAATGTAGAGTTATGGCTTTTTTAGTGGTTTATGTGTATATTTTAGTTTTATGAGCTTTTTGTTTGTATAAAAATTTATAAAATGGAACTACTGATTAATAAATTAATTAACAATTTACGATCAACGTGTAATTTTAAAAAACATAGTTACTTAATTTTTTGTTCATTTTTTTGTTTTAGGGTTTCGTACCCAAAAGATAGTTATGGTCTCGCTTGCTCTACTGTCTACCGTCTGTTGGTCTGTCTGTATTATGATACGTATTACACATGTGAAATTTTGGTGTATCGTCCTGTGATTAAAATTAACATAAACCAATTAAAATAAATAGCTTATAAATAATGTTTATTGAAATATTGTGGTTATTTTATCAATCGATGCTATTTGAATTATTTTCTACCTATCGTAAGTCGTACTCTCGCCACATTTTCTGCCATACCAAATAATGAGAAAGTTATGCAATCATGTTGAAATACTTGTACCAATAGTGCTACCTATTGTCTCTTTATCTTGATTTATTACCACGAATGATATTTTTCACCGAATTATTCACTGAACTAACAACGAAGTTCAGGATTCCCCGAGTCGTGCAAAGACTGACGCAGAATCTCAGTCTGATTAGAGAGATGTGAATGTTTTATGTCCTGAGAACATTCCAAGTTTATTAATAAAGTAAATAAACCCTGAAGCCCTTGTCACAAACATAAACTTTCCCTGAACGAAGCTTTAAAGAGGCAATAAACCACTTCCAATAACCTCCATATGTTTCCATAAATAGCTGAGCATTAAAACTATTTGTTTGATTAAAGGTGATAACTTAACGCATTTTTTTGGGTTTTTACATAACTTTAAGCGTGATTATTATTAATCAATCAAGACAAAAAGCCCGTAATGGAAAATGAATAAAAATGTTTCTGAGTTCTGAGAGCGATTGATAACTTTGGTTGGCTCTTAAATAACAATTCAAAAGAAAAAAAAATTAAACGCTTATTGGTTGTAAAACTTGTAAAAATTTAATCTTGGTTCTATAACAAGTACGTGTTAATTAAGTTTGGAAATGGTCTCACGCTTGGATGGCGGTTGAAATTCGCCTATTAAAACGATGTGCGAATAGCACTTTGCTTCGTTGCCGTTCCATTCTCGGCAGGCACTTAGTGATTGTTTCACTAGCCTATGCTTTTAGCCTGGCAATCCACCAAGGCAGTGAACAGCGGGCAGTATTGGCAATCAAACGCGTTTACGGCCGCTTTGTGATGAATGTTTCACGTCATCTATAAGCGACAATATACGGGTTCGCAACATTTACTCTACGGTACACACTTGATGTGGTAGTATTTCGCAACCATATCACTTATTTACGAAGACAAAGTGCTGTTTTACAAAGGTAAGGCGTCTTTTTGAGGGAAAAACTTTGCTCCGTCGCCTTAGGGTAGAGTTGATAAATTGATGGTTCGGAAGTTAGGCTCATGAAATTTTAAATAATTTCTGTTCTACCTAAAATATATTGTACCCTCTTAGGTACTATAAAATATATATGTAGGTACGACACTTATAAACTGATTAAATTAAGAATGGTGTCTAACTTTGCTATAATTTTAAGTAATTCTTTTTTATTTTATAAGCTAGAGTTTGAAATTGATGCTGGCTTTTGTATCTTGAGATTTTAACATTTTAGTCTTTAAAAAACTACGTAAGCTCTCCTAAATAATTATATTAACTGCTATAGATGGTTTGATGTTTTGAACATTTAGCAAACTCACACTAGTTTCTAATTATTTCATTTTCGAGCATTGACAATCTATGGTTGTGCGAGAGTGAGGGCGGATACTGGTTGGTACACTTATTTTTGGGATGAATCAATTTTGGCGTCCTAGGCAAAAATCGTAATGTGAAATAGGTTATCATTAGATATTATTGTAATCTTACTTGTAAGACGTTTAAATATAGCCCTTTATCAGTGATTTCTGAAGGGACATGGACAGGATCATCACTCTAGACACAAGTCGCTGCAAGTTATTACGTAAGCAGTGACGGTGACTATTTACCATCAGGAGGCCCTTTAGTCTTTTTCCCAGTAATAAGCAAAGATGACTTACTTGCCAACTGGCACATTGGTGAGACACATGAAGTTGTTGCGGACGCTGCGCAGGCTCGCCAGCACCTGCGCGAACGGCGTCACTATCAGGTCTTCTCCATGGCTGTGGAAAAAATAACACCCTTATTAGTATAAGAGTTAATATTAAAAAAAATATCATAAAAATACTTTGTTTTTAAATAACTGAGATCCATACACATTACGTGACAGGAAAATAATATGACATCAGTAGTGTTGACTAAACTAAACTAACATTACATTCTAACAAAAATTTCAAAAATTACACAACAGAATCGATGCCATCACAATATTACGCAATAATGAATAAAAAAAACATCTTAACAACTCGGGCTGCAACTTACAATAAACTATTTTATCAGTTGAAAAAAAATGGATGTAATGAGGTACCTAACTTGATATTCTTTATTTAAATCGGGAATTATAGAGTTAATCCAACGTTTTATAACTGTACAATCATACTTATACGTATTTTCATTAAAATTTGAGATTGTTCTGTACGATTTATTTAATCAAAACAAATATGCAGTATTTTTTTCAATTACACGCAGCAACAAAACTTATGTAAATTGATTAGTATAAATTGCAAAAGAAATGTTTGTTTTTCCTTTCACACATGTTACGGAATCGAAAAACTAGATCTGAAGAACATAAATAACCTTCTAAATGTACTCGCACAAGTCAATGTTAGGTAAACTATCGTTTGCGTGTTCTTACACAGCAACGTCGTATTTTTAACTTATACAAAATCTCCGCCAGTTAAACGTACAAAAATAAATTGCCTAACAACAGCAAAAAGCGATCTAGAGTTTTTTAGCTGTAGATACTCGTACTCGTACAAAAGCAAAACACGTAGCAGAATGAAGACGCCGTACTTATGGTTAATTAAATGAAAATAAGATTATGGAATTTTTGTTATCCATATATACAATACAAATCCAGACGAAATGGACTCAACAAGTTTAAATTATGTAGGCTCATTCGTACGTAGGTACCTATGTGTTGTGTAGCGGTTATCTACGAGTATAGGTACACAAAAATAAGTCAACAGTATCAAATGAGTTCCTTAGTATTTTGCTTATGGATTTATCGTATGATTTAGATGTAAGTCTACTAATTGGCTTTGTATGCTGGTATTAGGTAGGTAAGAACATGGATCAAACCAACCTAATAATTTATACGTAACGTTAGTAGCTAACGTACTTCTTTGTCAGTTATACCGTTTAATATCACATCATCACAAAGTTTCTAGGACAATTTTTTTTGAAGCGTGTTTATAGCTTTAAACATAATTATTTCACTCATTATATTGATATATGAGTTGCTCAGGCTCCAATGTACACTTTATACCTAAATAATAATTAACCGCACTTTTCGCATCGACAATATCGACATGAAATGTTCTTACCTACCCAAAAAAAAATTCAAGACAAAGCCTCTCATGCCGGGCGCACCTAGTGGAATAAGGGCAGGATGATGATGAACACTGTTTGACACTCGTAGTTGGATAAAATCTAATACGAAACCAGTGCGATTAATCAAAAAAAAACATAGCAACACTTAGCACTTTATAAGAATCCCTTAAATGTAAATAGTCTACACCAGCAACTAAACGATATTAGCTAACAGGAAATCATTGTGAGCCTACACAACATACAAATATAATATGCATCTGGTTAGTAATAGTAACTCAGCGAAAAGTATACAATACTTATTCATGAGGGAAATATGTATGATGATACATATTTACACATAATGTCTTGTATCTACTTTCCAAGAATGCCGGGGGGACTGGCGCTTTGTTTTCATTGGCTAATATAACTCGGAAGGAATTGAAATGTTATAACGAACCAACAACTTCATGTGGACGGTTTAAGTAACAGAACAAGTAGATTGTATCATAAGGAAACAAAGTAATATTTTTACGCCGAGGGAGCTTTTTTGAGAACAGAGCGAAGTGAGGGATTCTAGAGTAGAATCGAATCGATCGTAGCGAGGCGATAAAAATATGTTTCTTAAGAGATACTTACTGCAAAATAAAATCGAAGGTTAACAAGAGAAGGTAAGCTATCTTTGCTTTGTTCATAGTTATTGAACAACACAGTTATATGTATTCATTCAGTTTTTCTAGACGTAGCTTGTGGGGACCCAGTTGTGGTTAAACGCCCTTGATAATCACGCAAACACAAGCAATTATAAGTCTTCTTGAATTACTTTGTCAGCAGGTGGACATGTCACGTGTGTTCAACCGGGAAGGGACAAACAACAATCCAAAGAGACATCACTATTTATGACACAATTATTTTTTCCTACCTGAATTTGCTCTAGTTTCAGTCGTTTAGCCAATATAATCATGTGAATATCCTCACATGATTGGTCACATTTACTGATTCATAATTTTGCATGAGTACGTTATTTTGGATATGTGCCCAAGCTCCTACAACGGACATGTCACGTGTGAACATGTCACAAGCACGACGAATGTCACGTATGACTTCGTCTAACAAAATAGCCACGGCCATATTAACGAAAAACAGCTATCCCTAAAGCCACAATAAAGAAACGAGAAACAGTTCGTAGAACGATTGTTTTGATGCTGCATAAAATTTATCGGCTCCTCGATTCGGCGCCAAGAGTTAATAAATACTGTAAGCGTCAAGGAATGTAAACAATCATTTTGAGCGTTGTATCATTAAAACTGACACGATCGTTAATTTAGATTGTGACGTCAATAGTTGCAAGGGCCTTGCTAGTTGGTCCAACTAAATTTTCTTTATGACAGTCGCGTTTGATTCGAGTTATGGTCACTCTATTGGCTGTAACGAGCGTGGGCCGGTGCCGGTGCCGGTGCCGGATGCTGCTTCTCCCGGGCATATACTGTCTTCCTGTTGAACTCGACCTATCGAGTTGCTCTACGTTAAATTGAGTTTGAATTTAGAGTTAATCTCAGTACCTTCCTAAAGGTCAGATATGACGAAGGAAATACCTTCGGATTGACGAGACGCGTTTAGATATCGATAAATGGTTATATTTGAGTAAGACAGCTGTTATATCAATTTTAAAATTTTGGTGATGATTCTAATTACGCATCTTAGGGAATCTA
This sequence comes from Hypomecis atomaria, assembly GCA_964007245.1. Classification (NCBI taxonomy): domain Eukaryota; kingdom Metazoa; phylum Arthropoda; class Insecta; order Lepidoptera; family Geometridae; genus Hypomecis; species Hypomecis atomaria. The sequence continues at coordinate 14,524,984 of OZ023284.1, read as the reverse complement.
GTCTTATATTAAACCGATTATTATTAGCATAATAGTACTAAGTAGGTAATACATAATCCATAAAGATTTTAATCTTTATTACATGATCGAACGAACTGAATCTCATGCAATTATTATCTCTTAAGTATTAGCTATTTCGACTATTGGAGGCTGTACGAATAATTACTAAAAATAATTTCTTTATTTTATACTTACATTCAATTTTTTATGGAGTTTTTTTTAACAAATATAACTAACTATTAAAGTTCTTGAGTGAATGGTTTGTCTGTTATATCTAAAAATTGAGGACAGGATACAGTACTACCAACAGATTCGTTATGATGTTATAAATTTCTAAATCAACGCGAGATAAAAGCTTAAGATTAATACGAGCCTGTTATTTTATTAACAGAACAAATACCGCATTACACAATCAACGAGTTCTTCAGCTCTGGTATCAACAATAACTTCAATAAACTAACAATATCACCACCGCAGATCTTATCAGATGAGAAATGTCGTCTCGGTTTAGCGTGGACCCAATTTCGATCGAAACTCTCTGCTTACAATTGCTACTACGCATTACGACAGTAATTACACAATTAATACTCATTAAGAAAACCAGCGTGTTGGGAAAACAAAAAAAAAGTCGATGGTATTTACTGTTAGATTGCGGGTCCAACCTAGATAAGACACAAGACCGAGATAAGTGATGTACAAGAAGGGATGCCTATGATCAGCAGAGTGCGATTCAGGCTCAAAATGATGCTGATGGTATTGAAAACCCAACAAATTATATTTATTTATTTATTGGTTGGTGCACATAAGTATAACACTGTTTTCTGTAACGCATTTTTCGTTAACATCTATTTTACGGTAAGTAAGTATTATATTTGCTACAATACATATAAATAAGACTTGTGCACCGCCGGTTAAAGAGACGGTTATGCTCTAGATCTCTACGATCACAACAAATATCTAGCTCTGTAGTACTCGTATTGAAACATGTCGCGAATACTAAGCAGGCAATAAACGTTATTACAATAAACGCCGAGTAAGTCGGCGTAAACAGAAAAATATTTGGAATATAGACAAACAACGTAATATGATTAGTCTAATTCGGTATTCGTAGGTAACATGCTTATATTTTCGTATCTGAATAAATAATAACATGACCTGGTAGGTAGCAACAGATAAAGTAGAAATTTAAAAAAGGAGAAATAATTAAATTGTAATACATTTTCTTTGAATCTAGAAAAAAATACATTAAATTGTGATTTAATTTTATAACTTTGTTTTTTTATAAAACATTTCACAGGGTGTTATATTGTATAGTTTAGTCCTTTAATTTCATAACTTGGATGCATAGTTTTATGTTGTAATTGTACAAAAACAAGGCTAAAAATAAATTAAGTTTTAAATTTTTAAAATTCGGAACGTGTCTTATAAATTCATCATTGGGAATAACCCAATCAACTTTTAAGATCGGCTTTGGTCCCACCAAATATCGCGTAATAAAATGACAAATTGTGGAACAGTAAGAATTTGTGAAGTAGCTTCTTGCTTCTCAAGTTAGATAGGTACTTAAGTTAGTATCCACAAGCACCATGTCGTGCCTTCTCAATTGAGTCTAAGTTCGATAACTAAGCACTCACGTTATTCTTGTTTTTGACACGGCGCTTTACTCATTTGCTGTATTGAAATTGTATTTGACTTGTAACTTACAGTGGTATTATTAGTACATGACTATTGACTATGTAATTACAAGCTAATCAAAGCATATTACCAACCGAACCAAAAATTCAGTAGGTATTATGTTTCTTTTCAAATTTAAATTAACGTTTCAGTACATAGCAAATTAGTTTTAGTGGGTTTTAAATTTAATATTTTTACTGTAGTATTTAGGGTTATTTTACTTATGCGATCAAACATAATTATTTAAATAAAATTTAATATCAATTCTCGATATTTTTTATAATTACAATACATACAGAATCAAATAGGAAAAAAACTCAGTCATAAAATAAATTCAGATTGTAAAATATAATGTCATGCCTTAAAATGCTCTTTCCCATCGTGCCTAATTGATGTTGATTGATATAATTGTGTGAACTCTATTTTCGGATCAATGTAATTGGCTAAAGAATGTGTCCTAAAATAAAACATTACTCATAGATGGTCTAATTTTAATTTGAGCGTTTTACAACTGAAGTAAAATCCGAAGAGTCAAATCCAATATCAAAATAAGGTCTATTTCTAAAATACATTCGAGACTAAAATAGTCTAACATTTGCCGATCCCAGATCTTATTGGCATCTAGGTATAAAGCCTTTTTAATAATCTACTCCTGACTATAAGGCTACCCACGAAGAGCTAATTGATCATTTACAATTTATCTACCACTAAATTAGTTGGTTGGTAGATACTTATTATTTCGGTACAGAAATGTACTATGTAAATGTACTAAACTTGTAATGTCAAAACTCTTATTTTACATTATCTCCCTGTCTTTAATCCATTACAAGTGGGTGGCATAAAATATTCTATTCCTCGACTTCACTCCAATTTACAAACATCTCAATATTGGCTTCCTTCTAATAAATCATCTGTCATACATTTATCTCTTAGCTTTTTCGGTACTTTAATAAACTTAATTATTAAACTTTTTTAATATTCAGTCGTTCAATAAAAAAAAATATACCTACTTGATTATGTTTTGAATCACTAAAAGCAGATAATAGAAAGCAGATAACAGTAACTAATCCCTTAACAAAACTACTCTGTTCGGGTACATGCATTATATTAAAACTAACTTGTGAAATTATTAATCTCCCCGTGGATCCGTTCGGGATGAGATAAAAGGTAAATTACCTTAATTAAAATAACGATTAAAACAACCTAAATAAACATCTGGATCTGGATGGATGGACGAGATGAGTAATTGTCTCGCACAGGGAAAGCTTGGAGATGAATAAATTCTACTTTTATAATAAACAAGGCAAACTTGGGGACAGTTTTTTTGATGCAGAGTGTTATTTACTCCAGCCTTGTTAGCATAGTAGGAAAACGCTCAGGTTTCAAGCGTGAAGCATGAGTTCAGATCCAGTACAGTGGGTTCTTTAGAATTTATGAACGGACTTACACACAATTCTCAAAAAAAAGTTGTTGTTCCATAGAAAAATATCGTTCAACCTCTACAAAATGTATGAAACAGCTGTTTTTTTTAGTTTTGACAAAAGTCGCAGAACAAAAGTTGTTAGTTTTGATGTACAGAATAAGCCCCTAAAAGGATGCTAATTGATTAGAAATAACCCTGTATATATTTATTTTTCGTACTCAAATATGTAGGTACTTACCAAAGTAAAACTAGAGTCCTTATCATAACCAAATCGGACATAAAAGAACCACAGTTACCGATATAACCCAGCGGATTAGCAAACTAGAGCACCCGAATAAAAATGTTAGTTTAGTCTTCGTAATAATACACTATCTTATATGGAAGGATTAGGGGCCAATACAAACGATATATGTGTAAATCACGACATAACCACTGGATACTTATACAATACATACTTTCATGAAAAAATTCAATCTGAGAAAAAAAAATACGTCACTGATTAGTGACGTATTTTTTTCTCAAGACTCACGTTTTTTTTTACTTATATAGACGAGATAGGTACTAGAGGGTAATTTTCATACGTTGACATTTGTACATTCATAGTCCTTTTTCTTCCCAAAACCAGAAACCCTAATATGATTTGTACCGAATCATTTTCATCATTATCGCTACTGTGGCTCGTATGACACTTGAAATTGTAGGTCCCTGTTGTTTTAACCTTTTAACCATTAAAGCATTCAGTCGGCTTTACTCTGATGACAGGGCTGACTCGGCCTATAAGAACTTACTTATCATAATCATGTCATGTACCCTAGGGCGTTCTGTTGGAAATAGGCCTCCTCTATGGATTTCCAATTGGAAGCGGCTTGCCTTCAGCGTGTTATTTTACGACCAAATACACTGAATAAATTTATTCGTAATATTTGAAATATTTGTTAATATTCTTATCACGAAAACGTAGAGTACACCGCAACTAAACCGATGCGCCTTTGTAACAATGTAATTTCAAGATATTTTTCCGGTAGGTTTTTATAGGATTTCTAATTTGGGTCCATTTTACGAACGAGGGCTCGCGCCAAATCACGTACGGCGCTAAATTGAATAAAACCTCATTTCGAGATTACGATGGCGCTTACCGAGTTAGCGTACGCACCATTCCACATGTAAACAATTTTATTATACGCTTTCATTTGTCGCTTCGCTTGGTGCACTGAATTAAAAGCTCTTACCAACACGTTAAAGAATCATTTTTTTATATGTAAAAAATATACACTTTATACGCCTCTTTACAGGCTGTTGCTTTGAAAAGGGCAGGGACTTTCAGATATCCTATTTATACTTATACTCATTATTGTTAACAACGTTTACTATGGCACCAATCCCAACATAGTAGCGAAAAAATGCGGTTTTTCCGTACAAATTGGTTTATGTCGCGATTTCCCCACTTTTTATTTACAAGAACTAAAACATTTATAAGACATATAATCTAAATTAATATGGTAAAGGCATCGGCGTGAGTGACTGACTCACAGATGGTCTACAGCCCAAACCGCCAGGGAATGGAATAGTCTTTCTGCTTTCCTGTTTCCTAAGAAATATAATCTAAAGCTTTTCAAGATCAGAGTGAATAGGTATCCTCTAGGTCTGCGTGCTTCATCTTCAATGATAACGTAGCTTACCATCAGGCGAGTTGGTGGTCAAGCGCGGACATATTCGCGTTAAAAAATGGTTTTCGATTATTTTAAGGAAGTACAAAACAAGGCGGGTCCAACCCCGGGCTATTTTTTTTTTTAAAGAAATACAAAACAGCGCGGGCATGTTCGCGGGCTAATATAATTTTTGTGAGTATTTAGACAACGCGCGCGGACAAACCGCGGGCTGTTATCATATTTAGCAAAGTTAGACAACGTGAGCAAAGCCGCGGGTGACAGTTTAGTAACTATGTTCATAGCCTAATGACAATGACCATAGTATTTAACTGTCGCCTAAACTGCGTGTGTGAAGTAATTTCAGCTATATATGTATAGGAAGTAGAGTTCTTAGGGCCATGGCCGTACTATAAGTTGTACCAATTAAATCCCTTGTTTACTCTATTAAATACTCGTAAATCGATTTGCGCAAAAGTTCTACCTTTAAATGACAAAAAATAGCACAGTGTAAATTATAGGGGGTTTTCTTTTATGAATACATTAAGATCCAGAAAACAAGTAGACCGTATGGTACTGCATTTGTTATCTTAAGTTTTTATCCAAGAAACTTGTTAATTTAAAAAAATAATGAATATTTTAAACTAGATTACATATTATAGAGAGACTACAGGATGAGACCTAAGATACGTAGTATTATTATATATTCTTTGCTAAGATGTAAAGAGACGCTTACGCTAACTTTACGAGATGAAAGACCACCAGCTAAACGTGCAATCTAGCTAGCTGATATCTAATAAAGTTAGAGCGTAGCGGTGCTGAACTCTTTCATGTAACTATGGCGTAACTATGCTAGTGAACAAAGCAAAGAAAATTCTACGAGGAAAATGTAAAGAATACCTACTTTTTAACCGACTTCCAAATAGGAGGAGGTTCTATGTTCGTGTGTATATATATTTTTATGTTCATCGATAATTACGCCAATTGTGAACCGAATCGAAAAATTCTTTTTTAGTTCGAAAGGGTATACTCCTGGAATAGTCCCATTTAAATTTTACATAAATCGGCCGAGCCGTTTTTGATAAATCAACAATAATGTAAACAATTCTAGCGAAATATTCGAATTTTGTACACGATGGAAGGCGGTTTTGCCATTTTTTGCGAAAAATAATTTTCATCAACTTAATATTCATGGTCATAGAAGAAAAAATTTAGCAATGAAATCCATGAATAAGAAAACCAATTAAATTACCTCATGCTAGTCCATGATTTAGATTTGAACGCCATGGTTTAATGTTTACTCGTTTTTATTTATTCAAAATACTTAAAAAGATTTACTTTATTTATTAATCGACTTTTAGATCGACCTGGATTTGAGCTATACGTTATATGAAGCTGTCACAAAAATTTGATTGATTTGACAGTCGGAATACTACTGTCAAACGAAACAAATAGTTTCTGTTTAACTTATACGAATAAGGTACTTAGAATTAAATATGAGCTAAATACAAGATGATATTGCATACTTTATGTATACAATCTTATTGATAACATAGAACTAAAATAGTAAAAGCAAAGTTTTATGTATAAAAATATAATTGTTTGCAGCTTCCACCATGTGAGAGCCATTTACTTAGTTAATTTTACAAAAATGTAGTTGAGACCGTAGTACAATTGTAGTCTCAAAATATTATCTAATTTAGGATCTAACATAGCGAGGTCACAATAAGCCCAGCTCTACACCCAAATATTATAACTTTAGTATAATACTAAGCAGTATAGAAGCTAGAGGCGTTATATTGCCCCAAGATAAGTAGATGCGGGTGCGAAAGGGTCTCAACCGTGAGCTGAAACTTGGGTAATCTTTAGACGAGTTTCATAATGACCTTGGCAAGTTAGTACACAACTTTATATTCATATTTGTTTAAATATTAACCTTGAAAATGTCGTTTATAATGTGGACATTCTAGAATAATCTCGAAGGACAGTGCAGTCCCATTATAGTGCAGACGAAGCGATCGATTTAAAATTGTTCCGTTTATTATTCACCGAGGCGACCATATATCGATTCAGAACGGGTAAAACTATATCGGTAATATGAACTTACCCGCATTCGCACCGGTAGTAGAGATAGTGTTTCTGTGTCTACAGAAAAATGGCACGGAAGTTGAAACGTGCTGGAGATAGGTATAGGCAACAACTGTTGGCAACAACAATTTGTTCTTCTATAAACTGAAAAGTCTGATTAAAAGAAAGCTGTACGTTTGAACAACACTGACCGTTTAAAAAAACGCAATTATTTTTAACGCAACACGCATTTTCCCTAGCCACTCTTATAAAGTACGTAATGAGAGATAAAGGTGGAGCACACCAACCATACCAACCTCCCAATTCATATCATCAGAACTACAGAACAAAAATTCTTCTTTTATCTCTCTGGTAGGGGTCTATACAGACGAACATTAGCACCTACTTGCAACCTTAATGAAAGTGTGTCGTATAGCGATAAAACGATCGCACATAATGTGATAGACATAAACTCACGGGAAATCATGGGACAATAAATTTTGCATAGTCCAGCCGCGAACCTACCTATGAAGCTCGAAGCATAAAGTACATTATATAGCTCGAAGGCCCCGCTTTATTTCCCTTGACGTACTGCGAGCGCCATGTTATAGCGTTATCAGAAACTTTGCACCGACAAACACTACGGAGCTATAGTAGCTATTTGAATGGTTCGCTGTCAATCTATTTCGGTTAGCTACGTAACAATTTAGTAGGTAGCTCATTAGTACAACAGCACTAAGTAGTCATAAGTGTGAACATACAATGGGACTGTGTCATAATAATGTTTTGAAACCAATCGGAATAAAAAAAAACGATTTACCACTTGGATTAATATTATGGTGTGTGAATAATTATAGGTCAGCCCTAGGACGACTAAGATTCTGATATCGGTAGCTTCAGGCATTTTTTTTTACCACTGTTAGTAGTAGTGTTAGTTATTTTTAAAACAATGTCTTTTCTTCAAAAACTTTCCTTATTATTGAAATGTTTTAGGATACCATTTGCCAAGTTATTTTTTGTAATTCTCACTGAATAAAACAATCTTTGTTTGAAGGCGTAGTCGTCTAGTGGTTACACTCGCCTTAAAATTATGAGGCTGTGGGTTTAAATCCCAGTCCCATACCAATGAGTTCTTTCCAACTTGCAAAGGAAACTAAAACTAAAGTTTAATGCTGACCCTTTTAATCAAACCCTAGCAATAATCTAAGTTTTTAGACGCATGAACTGAAATGAGAGGTGCAGAGGAACTACGACCGCGAATTTCCTGATTAAATGACGGAACTTCGAAGTTTATTCAAGCTTCTCTCAATAAATGTATTTTAAGCTTCGTTCTAACGTTAGTCGACAAGCTTATCAACTTATTATTAAGCCTGATTGAAACTTTTTACTCAATGTTTTGGCGGAACTATGTCAGATGCGCTTTTGGTTTAGAGAAAGTCTAAGTACGGTATATACTCGTATGTAGGCGTAACACGACCTTTTGTGGTACCTATCTTACTTACATGTAGTTGAAGTAAATTGTTTTGCTGTAGACATCCGAAAGGATGCGAAATCGATTTCACGTTCGCTTACACAAGTCAAGGCGACGCTGTCGCACACAAACGATGCTAATTGGAATATTGCCAATAGTACTCTTATCTACAATCAAGCCCTTAATTAGAATCAGTCCACATATCTACATAATGTATGTACATCTTCTGATACTATACGAGTATTTACATTATAGGCAAGTGTACAGACAGTCATGCCCTGGATGAACCTTCAAAAAAGAAACATTGACTTTTTCGGCGATTCCGAATCGCAATTAATAAAAATGTTAATAAAAACGTTGGGTTTGTATAAGAAATTGAATTAAGAGTTTTCAATATACATCTGCTTTTCACGTCGTCTATTTATAGCTCGCTAGGCTGCTGGGTGCATCCACGTGTTTCCAATTAACGCCTACACAGGTACAGGGCGCTGCTGGCCTTACTTTTATGTTTTTGTGTAAATTTATTTTAGGTTAAGTTACTATGGAGAGCTTGTTTATTTTCCCACGCACTTAAAAACATAACAACAAAACATCACCTACTTATCATCTGGAACGAAAAATCTCTTACTTTGATGCGTTAAAATCTTTTGACTCCTCAAGGAGCTGACGGCCTCTTTCAAAACAAAGGTCGATTTGGTCAATTCGTACCTTTGTTGAACTCTTCTACGGAAGGTAAGTACTCTACAAAAGATTATTGGGAAACAAAGTTATAATAAGGTCGATTCGATGTAGGCTTGAATGGGAGACTCGCTCTTTTTGTTAGTGACTCAAAAGCATGTTGCTCCTATACTTCAGAAAAGTCGTAGCTATAGAGAATTTCTTTAATTATAGCTTTCCTTTCAGCACAGGTAGGTATATGGTTCGGTTCCTCAATTGTGTTGGTACGTATTTATCGATGTCAAGTGCTCAATAAGAAGAGGGAGTGCCTCTTATTGAGCTTCATCCACATTCCGGCTTATAAAGAAAATTCTTTACCGGTATAATTTCGAGGCGAGTTATTGAGTTATATTTCGCGAAAGTCAAGAAGGTAAAGATGTGACCTTTGATTTTTGCGGTGTCAACTATACCTCAAAGGACGTCTTTTAGGCTCAATGTTATTGAATAAATCGTGTTTAATTTAATATTATCTCTTTAAGGTAGATTGATTTGCGTCGCGCCGGACCTTTTCCGCTGTACATAACATTTACAAAGGGAACATCGTTTTAGCTGAGCCAATTTCCAAATGAACAAATTGACGATAGGGAAGCGGCCTCTCTCGCTTCTCTTTGATATGTATGAAGTTGAACGTAGCGTGTTCTTCGCGAGGTTAATACAGTTAGTACGAAAAATTAACTATTCTATTTCCGTGGAGTAGGTAAAGTGAATACCTAAGTTTCTTAACTTGTAAAAACGAAAGGTAACCTACTAACTGTAACATTAAACTTAAATTCACGTAATTACATAAATGCTGTCTCAAATAAATTTATTGACAAACAAAACTCCCAGTATCGTCGAAACAAGGGTATTGCCGGTGTTTCTAGGAAGTGAAGTACCTTCGATTGATGTTTGTGGGCGATAGTACCGAGCCCAGAATTATCTATTTTTAATAGCAGCTCGTCCGGTAATGCTGCCTTCCAGAGCCAAGGTGTAAAAAAGGGCTTGCAGGGACAGTAGTGCTCGTAGAAGTTCGTTTCCAGGGTAATATATCACCGATGAAATGTTTTTATCACTACTAACGTCAATATGTCAAAGATGCATGACATCTTTTCTAGGAAAAAAAGTTCTAACCAATGAAACACTAAGTTATCTACAACTATCTTAGTCGTACCCGGGAAATAAATTGTATTTGAGTGTGAAACTTTAGGTAACTTGACTTTACGATGATCATTAAATCATTTAATACTTGTTTAATATATGATATCTTTTACATATGTGTTTATTCGTAGGCTCTAAATGGCACGGATAGCCTTAAGTAGCGACACATTGCATTTTTTGGAAGAAGCCTTCTCCTGAGACGGGTCCCTGGCAGTGGCGGACGCTTCATAAAGACAGAAAGACACTGCCTACCCTAGTTCTGATAATAGATCTAATAATATTTTATCAATGAACAAAATAACATAAAAACTTAAATCATAAATCAGCTCCACCTATCGAGTGCCGGCGGTATCAATAAGATATTCGATCACCGATTCGCGCTGCACGAGCGCCACCCGCCCTTGCCACGGCAAAGACACAAACTATGGATCTCTTAAAGTTTTGTATGTGTGCTCTCGTGGTAAGTCGTGGTCATGCGGATTGAATGTGTGTGCGTTCCTATAGCTACGTGGGCTTTGCTGACACACAATGACAAAAATCACGCACACAACTGCATGAAAAGCCAGTGTCTTTTTGCTCTAACACGAACAATTACGACTCGTACCGAACATTTCCGAAAGAAAGTTTGCTATAAGTACGATGCAAATATTTTAGGAAATATTTTATACTTTGAATATGTATTGTGTTTGTGACTACGCTATCAGATATTTAGGATTTTAACGCTGTAGAGTGAAAAATGGATAATATTGTCTGTGAAAGTTGTTCAGATGGTGTGTGTATTGAGAAAATAAAATATGATGCGTTTTCAAAACTATCTTTCGGTGAAAAAAACAAGTTATCGAGATAAGTCGTGCTACACCGGATTTGCAATTAATAGGTACAAATTAAAGGTAACGTCAGTCGTAAATTCAATAAAAAACAATGTGATTCATATCATTGGCTGACAGGTTGCATACACAGTAATCGGTTATTTTGTTTCGTTTGTCTACTATTTTCAAATAATAAAACCGTCTGGAACGACATCGGTTACGCTGATATTCGTAATTTTCCTACCGCCGCGAGAATACATGAACATTCTGAAAAACACTTAGAAGCTTCCCTTAAATATCACACCTTTGGAAAAAATCGAATAGAGACGCGTTTAAACTCTCAGATACAAATCGACATCGATAGACATAACGCGAAAGTCGATCGGAACCGAAATATTTTTCAGCGACTTATTGACATTGTTTGCTTTTTGGGGAAACAAGAGCTTACAAAACATCAAACAAACGCGCCGAAAGGCCACTTCGAATATAAATTGATATGTCTATAAAATCAGTCAATCTATGGATATTTGAGCTGGCATTTGGCAATTACCTACATTTATCAATCGACAAGACGACGAACCAAAACCAACGTGTTTTTGGTGAGTAAAATTTTCTGCCTACCCTGTATTAAAACTGTGTGCACGCCACTGCCCTGGTTATATGATTCCGATGCTTTTTCATATTTGTGTTTTGTTAATTTAATTACATAACTGGATGCTAGTCGAAGGCTTTTTATTTTATTTATCGTTACATATACCAAATCTATGCACTTACATCAATGACTGCACGTAGCATTCTGTGAAAGCTTACTACATACGAGTACTTTCGTGACCGCATTTGTTGATGTTTATCATATTCAGAGATATTTTTGGTAGAAAACTTAAAACGGAGTAAAAAATTGGAAAACGGGAATGATTGAGTAAACATAATTCCCCTTTCATCATGATAAGTTTTTCTCCTTGCCATTTTTTTGATTTATTAGCTATTTTCGTAGATAGATTGTCTTTGTTTTACATAATCATGTTTTTCCTGATGGATATGTTTAAAAGTAGAGCGCACTTAGAAATTACTTAATTCTCTAGATTTGGAAGCACCCACGAATTAAAGTAATTGTATGTTGTATAATCTTTATATTTACTTATCTTGCAGTTATTATTAAGTATAGATGGAGATTCCCTATTTTGTTCACGTGTATAATTTTTTTGAGAATATAGACATGTAGTATGTACGCTATTGTTTACTTTATGACTGTATCGTGTGTAAATGAGGGCGCTTGTTTAAATCATAAAGAGCACCGATCAGATTATGGAATCCACTATCTTGTTTACTATCCTGGATTTATTGCGTTACCATGATATATAAGTAGTCAATGGTGCCGTTATCAATTGGATAAGCATAAGCCAGTCTATAGTAAGATTCCCACACTATACTCATAGGTGTGTTTGCAAAATTAATGATGGCTTGAAAATATTCTGAACGTTTATTCATATCACCACTATACCCTATTGAAATTCGCTCGGGATTACAGAAATAAACATAAGGGCAGCTATTTTCAATTTTCCAAACGTTGAACAGATTTCTTTGCTATGTGAAGAGAAATCTTATCTAGATTTACGCTCAGTTGATAGAAAAGCGTATTTTGAAATGAAAGCAAAAGATTAAATATGATCTTTTCAGATCGTTCTCTGAATGGTGTATGATTTACCTGTGCCTAAGAATGTTGTGGTTTATGACTTTTAAAAGTAATACTTAGACCATTAGGTATACAAATCTAGCAACCACATTAGTACAACAAAGCATAGTATCGTCTCTAAACGGTTGAAACCCTGCAGTGCGTCATTATTTCATTTGGTTTCATGTACGTTATCTGATTCAACAACATTGTATTGAGTTGAAATAGATTAGAAGCGGTACTCACGCATCTCGGCGTGTGCGTTCATCCCAGAATTTTTCCCAGAAGGTGGATCTGTTCTTGATGCGCAGCACGCTGGTGCTGAGCGTGCGCGGCAGCGTGCCGCCGCTGCTGCTGGCGGACACGCCGGTGGACATGCTGTGCTCGGAGGCCGAGCTCTTGGCGATGAACCCGCCGCTGCCGCCCCCCACACCCATCCCGCCCATCCTCTCAGACTGAGATCCAGACCGCTGCATGCTTTTGTCTTCAATCTCGATTACTCAACGTCCACAGTCATTTTGTACATCGTTCATCGCGTCAGTACTTGCGGTTGTTTTCTTACGTTCTTCGTGTATATAAATACGCTCTCTATTTACGTTTGGAAGCAAACGAGTTTCCTTCGTAATTACGGAGTCCCCGCGCAATGTCAATACAAATAAAACGTTTCGTGGTATCCCGATTTGAACGAGTTCTAACACATCGACGTGCAACATGCGCGCAGATAACTTTATCACTCTCGGATATCCTTATCAATAACAATACTATATAAAGTAAAACTCGAGTTTTTACAACTATAACAGTGAATATCACAATCGTAGTTATCACCGATGGTTTAATTGATTTATTCCACAAAATAACAATTCGTATAAAAGTTAGGCCAAAGTGTGATGCAAGTTTGTGAGCAGAATGGCACCCTAGTTCGGCAATCGCGTGCTGCGGTCGACCCGCGACCAGGGCCAACCTGTCAGATCAGTGAACGACCTCGACAATGTTCGAATTGCGGTCCCACACTCTCCGAGTGACGTTTCGATAGTATGCGAAGGCGAGTCGGTTCACTCCGCGATCGTGAAGAGAACACTTTTAAGTCACATTTTATTTGGGGTTTCCGTAAGTCGGGGTTCAGCAGCGGCTCGGCGTCGAGTGCATCGCGTGCCGCTGAGCATGGAGGTGGCGTGTCGCCGGCAGCCCGCGCGGACTATCAATGGGCCGCAGAGCGGCGCACGGCGCGCGGCGGTCCCGCTTGCTCACCGCCCGGCCCGCGCCGCCGCCGCCGCTCCGTGCCGCGCCGACTGCGAGCGACTCCGCCCGAGGATAAATTTGGCGCTAACAGAAACCGGTGAGACGGCGGGCGCCGGTAATCAATGTTTGACGAGAAAATCGTCGCGATGCAGCATCCGCTGTCAGCGAGTCAGGTGGAATTGAGACGGATAAGGTGTGTTGAAAAGAGGAGGTTCCACGCTCCCAGAAAGAGCGCAACACGTGTCTCCGATATCGATTGGCTGCCGCGTACCTTGACAAACGAGGTGCAAATCCTTGAAGCCGAGACCGCGGAGACATCGAGCGGGGGCACGACTGACGTAGGTAATATTATGAATGATCCAGGCTCCGTCATTACCTACTGATTCAATTGTCAAGGCTGGTAATAAATGCCTACATTGTTAAGAACAGGTTGAACACGTCACGTTTCTTTGTCCGCAGTCTTTGTCTGAACGTATAAACGCTAAAGTTTGTAACGCGAGCGAGAAGACATTCACCAATAGAGTAGCTACTTATCGAAGAAATGTGGTACGTAATATCGTATCCAAATTTTATTTGAATTCAGTTGAATGCGCTGGGAGTTTATGACGAGCAAATACTTAAGTTTTTATTTGAATGAACATCAACAGTCTGATATTGGGCATGTCTAGGCGTGTGGGAGGCTACAGCCCAATCAACCCACGACGAAAGGGCGTCGTCCTTTCGAATCATACTTAATCAATAAACATTTAATTTTCATCGCTTATATCAGAAAATGTTTGTCTGCTCAGTGCAAACATATTGTCATGAGTAAAACAGATTGTCAAAGATATCGGAGTGCTATAATCCACGTTTAATTTATTCGAATTCCTATCTGTAATAACTTTGAAGTTTTAATCTATGTTAAGTAATTAGGTATGGTTTGGGTCGAACCGAATTTCGCAGGAATGTTTAGGATATTTTTTATTATGCAAAGATTTTTGACAAGGAAGCTTACTCTTGTTGCTTTGTTTTCATTAACTTGACATCGGTTAAAAGAAGATAATCACACGGAGATACCCTGGCTTAACATGGTCCTTATTTTTAAAAAGATAAACTAATTATCGTTATCGTATACGTGAATCATCATCATCAGCCGTAGTACATAGCCAAATGAACATAGGCCTACCCATAATATTTCTAATAAGACCAATTGTGTGCTGCTGTCAATGAGTATGTTGTACGTTACTATGAATGGGTATTAACACTGACAGTCTATCACTGACACTCAAAAAACCATCAACGGTATGACGTCAGGCCTAATTGAAATCAATTATGCTTTAGGCACTAAATAATCTGTCCAATCAATTATAATTATTTGATCCAATTCTCAGTCCCCGTTCCTCCTACGCCGTAAGTTGATAATTATCCCAACAGAGCTAGATAGGGGCATTAGGCGACCAATTTAATTACAGACCCCATAATCTTTGAAACAGAGATAGCCCTTTGTTGTATAGACCATCAATTAAATCCCATTACATCCTTCACTTGCTTCGCGTTTTACGAAACAGAACCGTTGAATTCGTTGATTGCTCATTTACATTGCTAATATACTGTCATTAAATTACGAGTGGTAAAGTTTAAATCTCAATACAAAGTGACAATTTATTGCCTTTGATTGTGAAATTTGGCTTTTGTTCCCATTAAACTGATAGTTATTGCAGTTATTTGGTAAATAATAATTATTTTTCACAAAAAATAGCATGACCGACTTCGCAATTACAAATACAGAATTCGAAAATATTTCGCACAGATCGATGTTACATTTTTCACATTATTGTTGATTTATCAAAAATGGCTTAGCCGATTTCAATAAAATTTTAATGGGACCAATGTTGAAGTAAACTCTTTCCAATAAAAAAGAATTATTGAAATCGGACTACTACGAAAAAAGTTATGCGTGGTTATACATAAAAAAAAATATATTTACGCGTCGAATTGAGTACCTCCTTCGGTTTGGTTCGTCGGTCAAAAATAGCGGACACTGTTATTAAGGATAGAAGGATTAAGTACCTACGCAGTCGATTAATCATTCCATTAATTCATCAATCTTAATTAAATAAAATAAGTCATCACTCGAATTCAGTTGCAAATGCCACCCGCGATCACCCATCCGAAAACTGACCGCGTCGAACGTTGCTTAACTTGGTGCTTATTGAAAGTCTGAACAGCTAAAAGTACCAACTAAGATATATATATTTTTCTCCTTCGTTCTCGTCGATGATCCTCAACATTTAAATGGTTAGGTATTTAATGTTGAAACAAATACATTCTTTTCAACCGACTTCCAAAAATGAGGAGGTTCTATGTTCGTCTGAATGCATTCTTTTTTTTTGTGTATGTTCATCGATAATTTGGCCATTTGAGAACCAAATCGAAAAAATATCTTTTAAATTTTAAAGAAATCGGCTGAGCCGTTTTTGAAAAATCAACAATAATGTAAACAATTTGAGCGAATATTCGGATTTTGTACACGATGGAAGGCGGTTTTACCATTTTTGCGAAAAATAATTATTTAAAATACTATAACTATCCTGAATTAAGACATTTATTTGTACAAATTAGCTACTGTTGTGATTACGTAAAATATTTATTTGTACAAATACCTACAAAAACATAATTGTGACAGATACCCTGTCCAGTTGATTTACGCACAGCTGTCTGGCGAAATTCAATACGAGCGAATGGAATAACATGAGCTCCAATCCAATAAGAATTATGACGTAGGGTAGATATGTATTGTCTAACACACGAAGCTTCTGCAACTGTTTACTGTATTTATGGTACTTGTGGTGGAATAAAACGTTGAAAGTCGTATTTCCTTTACTAAGAAATGCTTATGCTTACCAGAATATATTTGTTACGCCAGATGCGAATATATGAGCATCTTTATTTTTAACATAAGAAGATTATGTAATAAGTATACGCAATTCACAAAAAACATTTGTAATGGACGGAGACTTTCCGTTCTGTTTATTTATCATGCAAAGAAGAAAAAACTGGGGCGACAAGATGAAGATGATGAAAAGAGCGTCATAAATGTGTCATTTGAAAGTGGTACAGCAGAATCTGTTTATAGATGTACAACTGTAAGTCTTAGATTAAAGTTATCAAAAGCAATCCCGGTTTAAGATGGTGCAAAGAAAACCATTAAAACTTTAGCTTTACGATTGTAGGATTCACGATTATGAGTAAAGCCCAAATTTATAGCTTTGGCGAGCTTTACATCGCAACTAATTAGACAAGTTCCTTGAAACACCTAATTTATATCGCATAAATACCGTACACCGGGAAGTATTACGTTGTAAGAATATTGAGAGATTCTTGAAAGATAGCCGATTTGAAAACAAACAAAAAATATTTACAGTTTGAAGAATCCAAAGAAGCCACATGATTATTTTCTAAAAACCATCACTACAACAACAACAAAAGCTTTATAGAACACGAGCAAGCGAGGACAGTGAGACAATACAAAGCGGTGCTGTGCTATGTAAACGTGCATAGTTAGGTATACGTACGCTCTATCCAGTTGAGCCGCCTCAGCCTCCTTGAATCTGTAAGCAATTAAAAAATAAGGAAAAGAAAGAAAGAACAGATCTCAGAGGACACATTAAATTTGCCACCTAAGCGGATCAGACGCGCTTGCGATGCGGGGTTTAGCGTCACACCAAAATACGTAGTGCTAGAGTATTGTGTAGTGAAAGGCTTTGTAAGTGACGGCAATAGCATGTACAGATTGTACATTTAGTTAAACATATCCTTTTGGATGATGAAATGTGCAGAGCTTAGGCGACATTTTACCACATGTATCATACGCATACATGCATGCTTTCACCATGTGTGGGGTGTTTGTGAGTAAGCTTACTACTTGTTAGTCGTACACAACATATACACGGTTTCATTACATAAAAATTATGTAGCTTACTTTGATCCTGTTCCATTGGTTTTTGCGTGTACGTTAGAGACGAATTTGTTTTCATGTTAATTATACGAGTCTTGTGGTTTATAATGTACGCAATGTAAGGTAATATTACCGAGTTGATACACAATTTCAACCACAGTCTGAAGATTATTTTATTGGTTTTTACTGTTTGGTATTTTACGTAAGCGCCTTCGCTAAAATTTAGAGATGAGCGGAAAATAACTCTGAAAATATAAATGTAAGTATTAAATAGTTCCATATCGTTTTAAGTACCTACAGCTGAATATACCTGAAGATAAATACAACTTGCATAGAACGTTTAGATAACTACGTAGCTACTACGTCAATGGAAAAGGACCTAAGATAGGTACAATTATGTGTAATCTTGGCGAAGTAAATACACAATAATCAATGGATAAGATATTTCCAGCGGCATAAAGCCTTGTAGCCTCTAGCCATAGAGTAACGTGAGACTCGTCATTAGCTCCTATTGTGGTGTGGATCAATATTTGCGGTTAGCGTAATCGAAATCTGAAAGTCACGCAGAATGAGACAGAAAATAAATTGGAAATTGTTCCACATTTTCTATACCAGACCTTCGGCTGTTCTACCTTCATCAAATGGAAAATTATGAATTAATTTGCAGTATATCTGCGGCTTTTAGCCCGCGCCACACACTAGTTTACGACATGCTTGAAAGTTAATTAAGCTCGCATGTATTTTGAACTGGGTACCTTAATTACGGATGTAATAATCTAGCCGAATAGTTTAGAGATAAATTGCGTCTAGATAAACATAATATACATTCAAAAGACTATCAAGTGATTATAGAAAGTAAATTTTCATACTTTTTACAAATAAAGACAGATCTGAACCACATTTAAAGGGTAAATGTGTTGTGATGTGATCTGTCTTTGTGATGTGGTTCACAGTGTCACAATTAAAATTTCGAAAAACCCAGGAAAATCTTAATTGACTACGGACAAGAATTTTTACAATAGCTCATCTGTTGCTAAGTGAGGGAAATTGACATAGAATAGTTATTTTTATTCTAATAGGTAAATCAATAACCACATGTATGTTTTATAAGTACGAATTTATTTTTGTTAACGCACACCCCCGTCTTTACTTGTTGTAAATTCCTATTCCATTCAAAGGTTGCCTGGCAGAGATCGCTATTAGCGATAAAGCCGCCTCTTGTTGCACACTATAGTTTTAATGTTTTTTATCTGTGTATTTTTCTTTGTGTTAACAATAAAGAATTTATTTATCTATCTTTCTATCTACTTCAAAGTACCCTAAACTATACCTTATTTATTCATATTTGTTACCATAATGTGTAATGTACAGAACACTTTATACCAATTAAAATGAACTTAGGTATCGTTTACAAAAGTAATGAAAATATGAATGAATTGAAATTAGAAACTGAAATCGCATAAAATCGAACAAGATATCATTAGCACCCAGTTTGTAAAATCATGACAAATGTAGTAGCGTTTATCATGTTTTCTCACTTGACGAAATGTGTGTAATGTTCTTGCTATTGTACAGATCTATTCTGAGCTAACATACCAGTATGTTTCGTCACATGTCATTTTCATACAGGTGAACCTGTAGGTGGTTTCAAGATAGTAAGAAAACTAATTTTCATAAAATTGGAATATTCGTAGGTATGAACACATTTTATTACGGTCACGTAAGTCTCAGTGACTTACGTTTAGCAATTAAGCATGCCCTGATGAAAAATATTCTGACATCCGAGTAAAAAATAATATTTTCTATAAACAGTTTTAATGACGACTTTTTACTTATCTTCAGGGAACGGCCCTTGGTATTGAGAAACTAACATAAATAGGACGAGATAATATAAGAGTAAGTGCGCTAGAAGCTACTTATATGAAAATAAGTATGTTCATTACCGTGAGTGAAATCTAAAAGTAAATTGTGTTGTATTAAAAATAATGTTCATAATCAGTCATAGAGTGAGAACCAGCGTCGAGCGCGACAGTGTTCCTACGCACGATCTTTGCCTAAGCAGGTGTAGTGGGTATAAACGAGTAAATCTGTATGTACTGACATGTACATATATCAGTGCGTGTCAATCACAGTGACGAGGGAGTCTAAATTGAGAAAATGGAGTCTCTTATTGGTTGCTTTTTCTGTACAAAAATATAAGATCCTTTTAATAATGTTATGTTGTGAATAATAGAAAGGTTTTTTCTCTGGAGAAAAATAAAATAAATTCATCTGAATCCAACTAGAATTAAAAGCTTTTTTATTTCTGATCTGGAGCTTGTACGCTCAACGGTTCTACCTATTAATTTTACATGCACTATTCATTTTCAGTCTCTGTATAACTGATTAAATGTAAGGCATGATAGTATACTTGCTTTTAAGAGGAAGTAACAAAACTACTCACTAACTTTAGTATTCCTATTGTTAGTGTACAATCAATTGAATCGGCTGATCAATGTAGAAAGAGGGTGAGGGTAATAAGTGCCCGCATTATGTGCAAGCACGCACGCCACTAGCGCAGTGTTTTGGGCACAAGGACTTCCAAACTGGGGGCTCAACTGGCTGAACATACCACATGAGGGTATGGATATGGAATCATTCATTTTCTTTTAAAAAGTTGAAACTTATCAGCTACTCTACTGTATTATAAATAATGAAAAAAATAAACATGTACCTAAATACATCTTTGCTCAGTGGTGGGACCTAGTCCTAGCAGTATGAGATAAATAATAAATGTAACTGTAACTTAACAAACATCTTAAAGAAGTGCTGGAACCAGTCGAATAGATAGTCTGCTGATACCCCAATACTAACTCATTATTCACATATATTCGATTGTTATTTACATAAAAATCGTAAGTATTCCACACTTACACTTGTTTTTCATATTAAGTGATTGAAATACAGCTGCATCGCATTGAAGCAATTAATAAAAAAGGTAGTTACAGAAAAAAAAAGACACAACAACAATCTTCAGATATTTTAGAAAACATCTTGAAGAATAGCATAAAATATTGTGTGGGTACATGTAGAATCAAGACGAAGGGTTTCTATAAACTAGTGCGAATTTGAGAAGTGAGCTACACTGACTAAATGTGTGTTCTAAGCTCACGTGCTGTGGACGATGATACGAGAATTTTGATGCGAGTAACTATCTTACAATAACAAAAATCTAAACCATTTTACATTCACTCGATACGCCTGTGGTATGAAAACTAGGACCAAGGGGATGAGAATAAATAAGAAGTCCTGCGATCATTGAGAATACAAAACACCAGAAAAAAATATGTTTTGGTACTGAAATTATTGATATAGTGAAGTAAATATTGCACCAATATTAAAATTACTAAAAAATAAAAACGTAAGTACCTAGTCTTCTTTTCCACCGAATTCCCAAAATAAAGTCTTCCAAAATTGTTATTCAAGTAATTGTTGGAAATAGCTTGATGAGGATCAAGTACTTACATACGTGTGTATCATAAAAAATATATATGTATACAAGCACACTTAAACACTTGAATCTTTTTAGTTTGCTTGTACTGTATCATACTGACGTAAAATAATGAATCGCTAGTCAACATGAGACATTCCATACTACTGCAAACTTTCTTTCATATTTAATTACTGTAAAATATTTTGTGTATATTCTTTAATGCTTTATTATGGAAATAGACACTGTTTTCGCACATTTTATTTTGGCGAGGGTAGTATCTCGAATACTTACTTATTAATTAAAAATACCACGTTGTGGTTTACGACCATAACATAAAGAGACAAAAAAATACCTGAGTTATACTCAAAGTAAAATTCTGCAGTGTTGTTAATCACAAAACATCAATAAAAACCAAAACCCCATTGTAAAGGAACAGTTGTCTAGCAAGATTAATTCGTGTAGCAAGATGATACACGGTGAAGTGTAGATATGAATAGCGCATACGACAGGCGTATTCCTTTCTATGTATGTATCCTTTATAGCAGTGCTTACCTCTCGCTGGCAATGGAGCTGTTTCTCGACATGGACTTGGGAGACATTTCGAAGTCGGAGTCGGAGCGGTAGAGGAAGGACTCGCGGCGCTGCGGCATGGCCTGCAGCACCAGCGCCGTGGAGGGCGAGCCCCCCTCGAGCGGAGACCGCGCCCCGCCCGCGCCCGCGCCGCCGCCATTCTCCACATCGAAGCTGCAACAACAACGATATCTATTAATCCAGGCTATATTAGTATAATACCCCCGATAACGATAAACTAGGCCACGACGAATTATTGAACCCTCTGATAAGAGTTAGACGGCGCCATATGTCTAATAAACTAATATTTTTATTAATCATAGTATAGGTACTTCACTTTCAGAAATATACACCTCTTCATCGTTTTGAACATTTTTGTACTACGGGACCAATACTAAATTAGTGAAAATCAACTCTTCCCTAAAAATAGTTCATCGATTCATAGGTAAAAGTTGTTAACAATGGTGAGCATATTACAGTTCTGAAAGTCCATCCACTTTCGAAGTAATAATTGTATATGTATAGTATACATAATTAATATTAATCATTCGTTTTTAAGATGTATTTACCATACCTACTTAAAACTAAACAATTGTACAAAAATTGTGTTGTGCTTGTAAACAATTATACAAAAAGAGTTAGATAAAAAAAAGGCGTTTAAATCGTTTACCACTTTTGGTTGTGCTTGTGACGCCTCGACATCATCACTAGTGTGTGTTCTAAGGAGCTGATTTACTAATAAGCATTGTGTAAATCGATTGGCTCCCATTCTTAAGATGTTAATTGAGATAAATTAAATGAATTACAAATTTTATTTCAAATAGATTCAGAAGGCAGAGCATATTTATTTCATATTATTATGATATTTAAAAATCAATACTACCTACTGATAACTAAAGTTTCCCCTAAAATATTCATCGAACAATTTGGTTTTCAATTAGAAAGAATACTTCGTATAAATAATCAAATATCATAACTTTCAATCTAAACTTTCTTCACTGAATCTCAATAGCTTAAGCAAAAATATGTGATTACTTCGTTACACATTGAAAGTGTTTGGCGTTGACGTGTCGCTACTCGCTTACCGTCAAATATCACTTGAACGTAATGTCCCTCATATCAAGACACATAAAAAGTAGACAAAGCGTTACATTAATCACCTTTCCACTACCGTCATTCGCCTATTTTTAGTCACTAATAATAAATAATGTAAGTGGGCACGTAAGTACCTATAAAGCAATAAAAAGTAGATTAATCAAATTGTATTTACGCACGACCGGTCTGACTCACGTCGGCATTGGTAATGAATTCCCTATCAGCAACGGTAAGCAAAACCTTCACCTATCTATTTTGATACCCATTACAATAATGATAAGAACATTGAGTTGTGTACTACCAGTTCTACGGCAATGACGATATTAGCGCTACACGTGCACGGTGTCGGTGGATTCCCCGCGTTTACCGCGTCTACAAAGCACATCCTCGCATTGCAATTGGTGTTCGCGTATTTGTCTTATTTGCCCAAAGATAGAGGTTCGTATTTGCTCATATGTATATGCCGATTCGGACAAGCACAAATACGCGATCTGTAGTAGAGTATTCCATTGTTAGTATAATATCAATAAAAATGTATCTATTTATAAAACAATATAGCATGATATGATATAATGATTTAAATAATTTTTGACATAATTAAATTATTAACAATTGGGATATACTTACTCGTACCTATTTTAAAATAAATTGTCATAATTTGTTACTTTTAAAGTTGACTAATTCTGTAAATTTACCACACCCTTACAGGGTCATATGTATATAACTGTCTAAAACATGTCACTTGTGAACTGCATGTAATATCTACATATGTATGTTGCAAATAACTGATCGAAATTGAAAACGTCGCAAAAATACAGGAACACCGAATAGCGATGTGAGGACTTAGCATTCTACAAACAGTAAGAGCACATTAATATGTAGAGTTCATATTATTTTTAATCAGTCGCGTAGTCGGAAAGTTGAGAAACTACTAGAGTCTACGTTTCAGCTGCACTAAAATGGTGTCTTCAAATCTTTCGCAAGAAGTTGACTTCTTGAGTCAAGTGAGGTAGGTACTCGTATTTATGTCTTAATTAGGGAGTATCACTTTTTATTAAAAATGTGATTAAATGTTACGTTATTTTTCTATAAGTTTGTGAATAATAGAATGTGAATACATATGTACATCCATTTATGTATTTTAAATTTTTTTTTTTTTTTAAGTGCCTTTATTAACTACAACAAAACTACACTACTATTACACAAAAAGCATTGGATCATCCTCAGACCTTTGAAGGTCTAAAGATAATCCAAATGCTCAAGCCCACTGCCAGTTGGCAGCGTGCCCAGCATGCCGGCTGCATTGCCACGCTGAATGGCAATGCTTATGCGTTGAGCCAAATAAACACCAGCATTTTGGTCACGCGTCGCGTCCACCAGACGCCCAGAAAGACTTTTAAAAAGACGTTTTAATTATGTTCCACAGACTTGATTCTAAGGTTTTATTTGTTTGAACAGTCACTGAATCTTTTGTCATCGTTATTCGTTATCATGTAAGTTTCTTATATTTGTTGTGATAATGTCTTGAGATTGTCAATTGCAAAAAAATATTATTTTCACGCTGTAAGAATGATGAAGCTTTTTTAAAATAATTAAATGACGTCAATTTACCCTCACATATTATGAATATGAAGAATTCAAGGATATATAGGTATAAAGAATAGAGATAATAATGTAGTCGGTTTTTACGCATGTAACAATTTGATTTTTAAAATCTAATCTGTGGAATAAGTTTTGATTTGTTCTCATTATTATTCTTAATCCAAAGAAGCCTATTCGCTACTCTCACAACTTGGAGTGCAATGTATTACATACTATTTAACATTAAAGCTTTATCATAAGAGTAGCTACATTGGCTACATAGCTACTCTTATGACAAAGCTTTAAATATTGCGTTTTCGAGGCACTAGAAACTCCACTTTTGAACGGAAGCAGGAAGTTGTTGAAAGAATTCTGTTCTGAGAGATGTATTACGTACTTATCCTTAAACGGTGTACATATATAAAATAAGACGTACCTACGAGCGTGCAATATTTCTTACTCAAGCGATTGATACCAAAAATATAATGTTTTGTTACAATTTAAGGAGTGAAAAGAGTTTTCTCCCGGAACGTAAATTTTATCAAAAACGTACCGAAATTTTTATCGATGTTCTACAGAATACGCGAAAACACTGATCGATTCACGATCCTATTTTAATGCTGCATTTCAGCTGTTTCGGTGAATAGTGTAAAAATACCACAAGACGTATAAGGGGGAGCAGACGTACCTAACATTATATAATTTATATAGTTATATTATACTTTTATCTACGTCATATCGTCTCTTTCTTCCTAGTTACCTAGTAATATGCGCCATCCTTTGTTTTCCCTTGTGGCAATACTAACTAACACATATAAAAAATAATCGGCCAAGTACGAGTCGGACTCGCGCACGGAGGGTTCCGTACTGTATGGGAGCCCCCCTTAAATATTTATTTTATTTTAATTTTATTATTTACTATTGAAGTGAATTTTAAATTAAATATTCTGTGAAAATTTCAAGCATCTACCTATTACCATTATTAATGAAGAGCGAAAAACGTCTAAAATTTAAGGTTTGTTGTATGGGAGCCCCCCTCAAATATTTATTTTATTTTGTTTTTAGTACTTGTTGTTATAGCGGCAACAGAAATTCATCATCTGTGAAAATTTCAGCTGCCTAGCTATCATGGTTCATGAGATACAGCCCGGTGACAGACAGACGGACAGGCGGACATCGAAGTCTTAGTAATAGGGTCCCGTTTTTTTCCTTTGGGTACGGAATCCTAAAAATGACGTGTAGCCGGCCGCCATATTGATGAGTGACGTTAGCGAAATCAATGGCGATAACATTCCGGAGTGATTGAGTGAAATATACGTGGATTTTGTGTTAATAGTTGTGAAATAATAAGCTGAAAATGGTAAAATGCAGTGCGAACAATTGTAATAGTTCAACTTATAATAAAACACCTGGATTAAGTTTTCACCGGTATGTATTGCATCTGTTTGTTTAGAGCAAGTTGTTTTCGCGTTTGTTTTTTAGTTTATGCAGTTAGAATGCTAATATATTCCTATAAAACATACACAATAACGTTATTGAGTTGTTTCTAATACCTATAGACTTCGTCGCTTTGACCAGTTTTATATTTTTTTGTTTTTCAAATAACGCAACCATACTTTGACTGCTCATGTACTTGTAAAATTACGAAAAGTCGGACTGGGTCGCACTCAGTGTGAAGACAGCTAAAGATGTCAGAGGTAAATAACTGTGAACGGACTGTAAATAAAGTTGATAAGTTGTCGGTAGGTACATAAAAGTACATTTAATTACCTGACTTTATTTTAATGTTAACCTGTGAGGACTACTCTACTATGCGTAGTCGTCAGCCTTAGTTCGGCCCCGCCTGAATGACATTTACGTATGTGTTAACTATGGATTCAATATACATCTGATATGTTAGGTCTGCTAACTCTTACATGCCTGTGAAAAAAATACACTTACATACTAACTTTTGCATCTTTAAAATACTCGTAAGTGTGTTAACACTTTGAAGTGTGTAAATATTGTAAGTACAATACCTATATGTTTTCATTCTCACTTGACTGAATTATTGTTGAATGGTAAAATTGGTTGGCTATAGATGGATAACTCTTTACTGTCCACGCTATAAAATAATGACTAACTTATAATTATACCTATTATACTATACCTACTTATCTAAAAAAGTTCATAAAAGTTCTTAATTATTATTTTTAATTGGTGGTTTCTTATCCTGAAGCGATTTCTTCCAGACAATATTACATAGGTACCTTGTAACCTGATGCTACAGGTACACTGACGTCAACCATTTATATATGCCAAAAAAATGATATTTAATTTAAGTATCAAAAGCATACCGCACTATCAGCGACAAATCAACCTGTGGACATTGTAGAGTCCGTTGATACTGATTGATAGTGTTATAAGGGCAAAGTTAGTGTCACTAGTAACGCTGATCAGTACCATGTACCATTGATCTTACTGACACAATTATACGTCACTAGTACTATTGAAAATATAATTATTTTTCGCTAAAAACAGCATGACCGACTTCACCCGTGTACAGAATTCGCGAATATTTCGCACGGACCGATGTTACATTTGTCACATTATTGTTGATTTATCAAAAATGGCTCAGCCGATTTCAATAAAATTTTAATGGGACCAATTTCGAAGTATACTCTTTCCAATAAAAAAAGAATTATTGAAATCGGACTACTACGAAAAATGTTATGCGTGGTTATCCATAAAAAAAAATATATAAATGTATACGCGTCGAATTGAGTACCTCCTCCGGTTGGTTCTGTGGGTTGGTTCATCGGTCAAAAACAAAAAAATTATTCCGTGTTCACTCGCTGAAGTAAAATTGAAATCATGTAGAGCATTTGGATTTAAGATGTTTGTGAGCGACATCTGCGAGCAAACTTATGAAACGCGAACCATCGGGAGAGTATTTCATGTGCCTAGCTTCTGGCAAGCACTGTTGTGGTTTTAGTGCTACGTGGTTCCGCCAGAGGGTGGCACTGGCAATCTATACAGAAAATATTTCTTTCAACCATTTCAACATTGCCCTGAAAATTAAATCCGTGTTAGATGGCGAAGGTTTTTTTAATAAGCTCATTTGCTAATGCTATCTACTATTAAAAAATACAAGTGGAGTCCCTCCGCGCGAAAGAAGTGAAACTTCGACGCAACAGTGCTTTCATGGTAGCGTTAAACGTTTTACGCAACCTTGTCGGAAGTTGCATTATAGAAGTTTCACCTCAAAAAGTAGCATCAAGGATTTTTGCAATTTGCAACTAGATTTTTTAAATTTAATGTATTTTTTTCTACAGATAGGTAGGGTAGAGATCAGTACGTATTAAACAGTAGGTATACTCAAAACAGCGTTGCCAGATTTTTTTGGCAAGTCACGGGACTTTGAACCTTTTAGAGTGAAAAAAAGCGGGATTCTTTCGTCGAAAGCGGGACATAATAAAAAAAAAATGTACACTTTTTTTACTATGTTCCGCTTTCGACAACAGAATCCCGCTTTTCAGGGTTCCGTACCCAAAGGGTAAAAACGGGACCCCTATTTATTTCTAAGACTCCGCTGTCCATCTGTTTGTCTGTCACCAGGCTGTATCTCATGAATAGTGATAGCTAGAACTTTGAAATTTTCACAAATGACGTTTTTCTGTTGCCGCTATAACAGCAAATAAAAACAGAAAAAAATAAATATTTAAAGGGGGCTCCCATACAACAAACCTGAATTTTGTGCCGTTTTTTACGTCGATATTAATAACGGCAACAGGAAAATGCTCGAAATTTTCACAAAATATTTTGTTAATTATTCACTTCAAAAATAAATAATTAAAATAAAATATATTAAGGGGGGCTTCCATACGGTACGGAACCCTTCGTACGCGAGTCCGGCTTATACTTGGCTGATTATTTTTCATCATAATATCTGAAATTTTCCAATATTTATCTTCAAAAGTATTTGAGTTTTAAATTAGTTACGTTTACATAATAA
Organism: Hypomecis atomaria; assembly: GCA_964007245.1. NCBI lineage: Eukaryota > Metazoa > Arthropoda > Insecta > Lepidoptera > Geometridae > Hypomecis > Hypomecis atomaria. The sequence goes on along the minus strand of OZ023284.1, from coordinate 14,496,480 downwards.
TAGATAGCCATTGAATATGTATTTTAATAAAAATATAATATTTTAAATCAGATTTACCCTATCGATCGAGTTATCCCCGAAAAGCGGGACAGACTATGTCCCGCGCGGGACACCCCGCCCCATACATAAAAATCGGGACGTCCCCCGAAAATCGGGACGTCTGGCAACGCTGACTCAAAACTAAATTAACTTTGGACTGCGAAGCAACTTTAGATCCAGATATTATAAATACTAAGTATCTAAGTTATAACTTATTCTGGGTTAACGCGTCATTTATTTTATAATACATTTAATTGCTACACTTTGCAAGTTCTCTATAAGATAAATACTTAGTATTATAATAATTTATTAAAAACGGTTAATAAATAAAGGAGCAAGTGTCAAGGATTCGACCTCCCCTGATTTACATATTTTATGAAGACTAAAAAAACTGATTTTATAATAGGCCATCGTTGTGATCCACTTGCATGAATCACAGTGAAATTTCAAACAGAAGTAGCGTTGGTAGTTGTAAAGTGACAATGGCAAGTGATATGCTGAGGGATATGTGTGCGCGAAACAGCGTGTCCCATATACCTAGATCAAAAGCATTGAACGCCTTCGTATATATGTATAACAAAAAAGTGGTCGCCGAATCATTATACGAATGTGCAAAGTATTTATAGGCATTTTATATGCTGTCTACCGTATTAAATATTAGGTTGACAACACGGAGATATTCAAAATGTTGATCCACGTCAATGTGACGCAAACCAAACTAGATGTCGCATTCGTTACATCACTTCTTTGTTGATAGGATATCTTGATCGCAAAAATACATGAATTGGGCATTATTATCTAAGATTAGAAGAAATTCCGTGTAGTAGGTAGTTACCGAGTGAACGTGTGACCACACGGGTTGTGGTGTGTGAACCACAGTGGTGCTGTGTGACGCGGTACCAATCCATCATTATTGACTGATGTACCGGTTCTAAAAAGTAGAATCTTGTATCTTTTTGCGTTAGGATTTTGATTCTGATTCTGTATTGTCATGTCGTTAGTTTTTCTAGTTTAGTTTTCAGAATGGGTGGGAATCGAACCAACGCTTATTTAACCCAGAAGTCAGGGTCACTAACCACTGAGTCACAGAGGCAGTCAATAACTTATACATACATATGTACAAAACACACGTCGTCGTCATTATATTCTAGTAACTTTAACAATGAGATCACCACAGAAATGTCGGAAAAAAAATCCGCTAGATATACAACAAAAGTTCATTGACTCTTGAAAAATTGTCTAACAGATATTTTTTTTCGCGTTTTCAAAGTTGGTCTCATAGTAAAAGATGTTCATATAATGCACCAGGGATGTTGCGATTATTCGCATCCGCATCCACAATTGCGGAACTTCAGCATCGATTTGGACATCTGCATCCGCATTCGCATAAAATCAATGCGGATATTAATGCGGATGTAGATGTGGCATAATTGTTTACTTAGCGTATTTAAAAAAGGGGAGCGTTAATCGATAGGAAATTAATCTATTATCACCGATATTTAATTTTATCGGCACCTAGAGCCAGTGTTTCGAGCAAACAATTCTATTACTGAATAGAATTGCGTGTTTAACGAGTAACATTTTCAAACATTTCTTTTTAAGGTTTCGTACCCAAAGGGTTAAAACGGAACCCTATTACTAAGTCTCCGCTGTTCGTATGTCTGTCTGTCTGTCACCAAGCTGTACCTAATGAACTGTCATAGCTAAAAAGCTGAAATTTTTACAGATGATGTATTTTTAATTTTTATAACAACAAATACTAAAAATAGAATAAAATTAATATTTAAGGGGGGTACCATACAACTAATCTGATTTTTTGACCGTTTTGCGCTTAATATTAATACAGGTAGATGGTTGAAATATTCACAGAATATTTATTTGCATATTCAATTCAATAACAAATAATAAAATTAAAATAAAATAAATATTTAAGGGGGGCTCCTATACAGTGCGGAACCCTTCGTGCGCGAGTCCTACTCGTACTTGGCCGATTATTATTTAGTGTAAGCGAATTGTCTCAGTTTCGACTCTGACAATTTTTATTTTATCTGTCCGGGCGTTATCTCTCTATATTCTCCTCTACAGGTCACATTTTTCAACGAATCTTGACGAAACTTGGTACACGGGTTCAAGTTACAATATTATGGTTTCTTTCTCTCTTGTGTCCATGTTAGCAACTAAATTCGATTTTTATGACGTCGGTTAATACCTTAAATATAATTTACCCCAGAAAAACATGTCGTTTTTAATAAATATCTTAAAACCCACATCCGCATCCGCGAGTTTTCAAATATCCGCATCCGCAACATCCCTAAATAGATATTTATGAAAGTTCGTACATTTTGCAAAACAACACTTTGTATCACTTATACCTTCAGTAAGTAGGCACTTATGCGCATTCAGTTTCAGAAATAAAATCTGTTACCTTTTATTACCTACTTAGTAGTTCTCCGAACAGTACTACAAAGAAATCTATTATATCTCTATATTATATCTTCTTCTCTATTATATAAAAATGAATCGTGGTTGTTAGTCTCACTAAAACTCGAGGACGGCTGGACCGATTGGGCTAATTTTGGTCTTGAAATATCCGTGGAAGCTAAGGGAAGGTTTAAACGGTGAGAAAATATAAAAATATAGTGAGTAAAATAATAGACACATTCATTGAATTTTCCCATACAAAATGTTCCTGCATGTAAAAGTTGTCATTGACAGTTGACAGATGGTGAGATGAAGTTCACCGGGGCAGCTAGTTGGACTATAAATTTGTAGCATTTCCAAGTTATTCTGTTCTCAATAATGCACAATTTGCTAATGGAAAAATATTAATTACAGTAGCCATAAAGATAAATTCTTCATAAACAACATACTTTTCGATTAATGATACAGGCTGCATCGCTAAGCGAAAAATATTTAAGACCCGAGATCATCAACGCTTGATTAAGTTAAACATGTGATTACTGCATTATAATACAGAAATATCATTGTACTTAACATTGTGTCAAAGCATCGGCAATTCCATAAATTGTGTTGAGTGTCGATGAAATTTTTGTATGGAATGGATGATGGTTTTCAAAGAATCTTAACGAATCTTGAAACATAGGTTTTATTTATTTTTGAATTGTTTTGTCGCGGTCGATTTAGGTTTGCAAAATTTGCTGTAGCGCTATTGTAATCAGCTGATTTTGAATTGATTGTAGGCCTAATATGATGATTTATTTTTCTAATGGTGCATAATGCACCTCGGTAAAAAAAAGAAAGAAAGAAAGAAAAAATATGAAGCTAATTTGAAGCAATTTAAGGTAGAAAATTAAGCAACTAATTTGAAGTGATTTAAGGTAGGCTTCATTGTAAAATTTGTTTATCTCGAAAAATCTTGATGTATAAAAGTATTACCTCAAAAATGGTGCAAAAAGTTACCAAAATACTTGCTCAATATTTTTTTTTTTTTTTTTTTTTTTTTTTTTTTTTTTTTTTTTTTATTCTGAATAGGTTTGCGTTTGACCACATACTGCCTGTTGTTAAGCAGATATGCGGTCTAGGTTGTAGCACGCTTACCTAGAAGATACCTATTTACTCGGGATTTGAAGACGCCCACATTGTACTTTAGCGGGAAGACAGACCCAGGCAAAGCGTTCCACATTCTGGCTGTTCGTATGAGGAATGAGGATTCGAAACGCTTGGTTCTAATGCGCGGAATGTCCACCATATAAGGGTGGCGCTTTGGTCGCGTCTGTCTAGCCGTACGATAGAAGAAAGGGGCAGGTGGGACCAGATTGTGCAACTCCTGGGCGCACTCTCCGAAGTGGATCCGGTAAAAGGCCGATAAACACGCTACTTTACGTCGATGCTCGAGACTTTGCAGCTGCGACATAGTCAGAGTGTCGTTGTCGATCAGCCTCTTGGCTCGCCTCTCAATCGACTCCAGAGCCTCCAGTTGATATTTGGCGGAGCCATCCCAAAGGTGAGAGCAGTATTCCATGCACGACCTGACTTGAGCTTTATACAGACTAAGCAGTTGCTCAGGTGTGAAATACCGTCTCACCTTAGAGAGAACACCAAGTTTTTTGGAAGCTAATTGGGCCTTTGACTCTATGTAAGAGCCAAAGTTAAGAGTCGATGAGAGTGAAACGCCTAATAGTTCCAAGCTGTCAGTTACCGGAACGGAGACACCACGGAAAGCGGGAGACAATTGGAAGGGCCTCTTTTTGGCCGAAAACAGACAGGCTTGAGTCTTCGTGGCATTAAACTTGACCAGGTTAGCATCACCCCAGTCAGAAACCGCCTCCAGACTCAAGTTGAGCCGCTCGACCATAGCCTCTCTGTGAGACTCGATCTGTGGCCCGCTGGTTCTTGCATCGGATGTGTAGCTCTCCACGACTGTACTGTCATCTGCGTACCCAAAGATTCCGGGCTTTAGCAGATCGTTGATATGCAGTAGGAAGAGGGTCGCAGAGAGCACTGACCCCTGAGGAACCCCGGCATTGATAGCCATATGATCTGACGAGCAGCCATCTACGACCACTCGAATCGACCGATTCCTCAAGAAATCTGATATCCATGCGCAGAAATCAGCAGGCAGGCCGTAAGATGGAAGCTTGCCAATTAGGCTCTCATGCCAGACCCTGTCAAAAGCTTTGGAGATGTCCAAGGAGACAGCCAGCGCCTCCCCGTGCTTTTCGATGACCTCACTCCAGATGTGTGTGGCGTACGCCAGAAGGTCCCCAGTAGACCGGTTACGGCGAAAGCCGTACTGATGGTCACTGAGTAGGTCATTCGCTTCCAGGTACGCCAGGAGCCTGTTGTTAAGGACACGTTCCATACTCTTGCAAAGTATGGACGTGATCGAAATCGGTCTGTAATTGGCAGGGTCGGCACGGCTACCTTTTTTGGGTACAGGCTGCACGTTAGCAAGCTTCCAAGATTTGGGCACTTGACCTGTCTTCAGAGATAGGCGAAAGAGGCGAGTCAGCACAGGCGACAACTCAGGCGCACAAGTCCTCAATACAATGGCCGGAATACCATCAGGGCCACTGGCCTTGTTCACATCAAGACTGCGGAGAACCTTGAGAACCTCCTTTTGCCGGATATGTATATCACTCATTACAGAGCCACAATTTGGCAAAGTTGGAGGTCTCGCACTACCGGGGTCCAGACGCAAAGACTCAGCAAATTGAGATGCAAATAAATTTGCTTTCTCAACCGCGGTATGGGCCAGCGAACCATTGGGTTTCAGCAACGGAGGCAGTGAGGGGCGGCAGAAGTTCGCTTCAACCGATTTAGCTAGGGACCAGAATGCCTTACTACCCGCAGGGTAAGAAGCAAGCTTATTGCCTATTCGACTAATGTGATCAAAGCGAGCCCTCCGCATAACCTTTTTACAGGACTTAGCAGCCCTATTGTATGCCTTCTTCCTCAGACGAATGTCCCTCGACTTACGGTTTCGAGCATCGGCCCAAGCCAGGTATGCCTGATGCTTTTGCGCTTCGGCGCGTCCACATTCAGGTCCAAACCAGGGCCGAGCTTTGCTAGACAGAGGCACGTCCGAAAATGGGATGAAGTATTCCATGGCGGTACGAAGCACATCTGTCACGGCATCCGCGCACGTAGAAGGATCATCGGAAGAGAAGCAAACAGACTGCCAAGGGTAAGATGCAAAGAAACACCGCATCTCATCCCAATCCGCTAACTTGTACCGCCACACTCGCCGTGACCCTTTGGGGCTGGGGTCTGATGGGGAGTAGACGGATACAGATTTCACCAGACAGTGGTCAGATGAACCTAACGGTGAGGAAATCGCCACTGAATAACGGTCTGGATCGGTGGTTAGCAGAAGGTCCAAGCAGTAGGCTGTGTGCGAGTCAACGTCAGGTACCCGTGTGGCGCCTTGAACCAGCTGGGTAAGATCTAGTGTCAAGGCAAGCTTGCGCGTCTCAAGCCCAGCATGGTTAGTGTCTAGGTATGGGTGTAGCCACTCCTTATGGTGGCCATTAAAGTCCCCCAGGATCACTAATTGGGCCGAAGGGTAGCTGAGTTGAGCAGCATCCGCCGCCTCACTGAGGTATTCAATGAGTCTGGTTGTCTCCTGGTCCCCGCTATGTGATCGGTATACACAAGCGTAGATAATTTTCTCTAGGCCAGTGTCCGCCAAAGCCCAGAGTACTGAGAAAGAGGGGTCTTCAAACCTACGAAGGCGCAGAAAGCAAATGTCATCCCGGGCGTACACGCATACACCCGCACGTGGTTTGAAACGGTGCTCCAGGGAATACCCAGGGTAGGAAAGATACGACACGTCGGATGGACCAGCAATCTGCGTCTCCGTGAGAAACAATAGGTGGGGTCGATCTGTCTCAAGATGATGATGGACAGGTGTGAGATTGGAGTGCAGGCCCCGAATATTGCACAGGTGCACTTTAAGTGAGAGGGAGTGCTGCCGCTGTGTACACGTTCTTTTGCTTCTACTGTTTCTCATGGTTATTTGCGGAGTAAAGTAGGTAGAAAGTCGGTAGTGGAACGAGACGTCACTCTGCAGATCCAGTGGCACAACGCACAAACCACACACATCCATGGTAGACTAGCCTGGAGACCGCGGGGACGCCCGAGCCCCCCCAAGGATGTCCATCGGGCCCTCTCGTCCGGTCGCCAACCGGCACGATGGCGCATCCCTGGGATTTTTCGACAGATGGCGGGGCAGCCTTTCATGAGTGGCTAGCTCACTACTTGGGCCCCCTACTATCTGCGGTCGGCCAGCGACAAACCGTGCCTCGGATCCCGCTGCCCTCCACGACTAGTCGGCCGATGCGGCAATCGATGCGTGCACCGTATTCGATCCACCAGAGGACGCTACTGTTCCGACCCGACTTTCAGATTGGCGTCACCAGACTTCGCGCCGGAACACGAGCTCAAGAGAGTCGTTTGGCGGCGCGGCTTAGTCTGGTGGGTGGTCTCTCGCCGCGGCTATAGCCTACCACCAGTATGGTTGCTGCCTGGTTAGCACCACCCAGGACCACGTGTGGGGGACAAAAAATTAAAAGGGTTCCTACCCACGGACGAAGGCAGCTCGATCCCAAAAAAATATTTGTGGCATTGGCACAGTCACTAATTCCAGAGCAACTAAATAGTATTTAACTGTAGGGAACTAACGCAGCGCTTGCCATCAGACAACTTACAGCCACTTGCAGATATCTTGTCGTGTATTTGCTCAGTTTCATAACAAAATATTACTGTGACGTTTGAGATTAAAGAAACATTATCACTATACGTATTGGCATACTTTTCGTATCGACTTTGCATCGAGTATTTATAGATCTCATCAATGTTATACTGACCCATATCTGCGTATGAATATACATAGCCACAAGGCAGGTGTGTTAATTTTGGTAATCGGTAAGGGCCACAGATCATGTAACCAGCTGACAGATAGTACCATTTCAAGTGATTAAAATATTATTTGCGTTTGAAACATGTTGACTACGAACATGTTTATACCGCAAATAATATTTTAATTGTCATTGTGGTTTTTTGCAATTTTACAGAACTTTTAAGTTGTCAAATTGTAAGAGCAGATTGTCTTGTATGCCAAACATTAGGAATAATATCAGTTTCGCTACCTATAACTTAACTAAAACATGTAAATACAGATTTGTTGGCATTGGTTAGATTCGTCGCCACTAGTACGATTAACAGTTCCGTGATGGTATACCAATCTACTTCAAAATGTGAAAAGTTAGATAAGTTAGGTGTTAAAAATTATTATCCGTGCTTCAAACGTCATTCATTCAGGGTCCTTGTCCTCGTATTTACACTGGTACCAGATGAGGTTACCCTCTTTACTGGGGATAGACGCCCTGAGACTCTACCCAGGGGAAATGTAAGGGGGTGGTCTGTAACTCTTCCCCTTTCTGACAATCCCATTTGAAGCCGTCTTGCGATGGTCTAGTGACTACGTTGGCCATCTCGGCTTAGATTTCATGGCCTTGTGATGCCCTAGTTAGGGCCTCATCTTAAAGGCTGCCTGAATGCCCTCTTCTCCTTCCTCCTCTTTCATACCATTACCATCAATACCATTACCACCTTAGTGTAACCGTTTCGGAGACGGGCAGCGCTACGAACAATAACTTACTACCTGTATACATATATATACAAATTATATTTTTGCCATATTATTTTAGACCCGTAATCTATTGATATTATCACCTTCGGCAAGGGCTGTCATGAATTCGCTCAGGCAAATAATGTGATTCCCAAAGTTGCAGAATGTGATGTGACCTGAGTTGAAACGTGTCACGGTCCACGAGCAGACCGACGGCCGGCACACACAGGTGAGAAAGACGAGAAAGCTAGATAATACATACAAGGATCAACTTTCTCGGGTTAAAAAGTAGTTATGTATGTAATCAACGAAACAGTCGAGTATACCAATACTAGTAGGAGTAACCCTATACTTTCAACGTTTATTTTATCACTTAGTATGGATTACTCTTGTCTTAAAAATATTGCGTGTACCTCAGAAACTGCTCTAACAATCAATTCATATTGTAGGTAGGTATTGGATTGCCTAGGTACTAATTCTTTCAATGAAAAGTTTTTATTCTCATTGCTAGGAATTCTCTATTTTGTAATTTACATCCAAATTGTTATTCAAGACCAACTTGAGCAATAACAATGTATTTTTCAGGATTCATTTTATTCAATTCGTATTTTTCAACTGCGTGTGGCAGCCGCCTTCATTCCGGTCATGCGACTCATACTGACAATCATCTCTTCGCTCTTTACGTACGCCACTTGACTATAATAATTACATTTCGGTTTATAGTTTACAATTCACTTTTTATATTACTTAGTAATTTACATCAAAATCAAACATTCAAGAGCGACTAGAGCACTGACAAATTATGATACATTTTGAGAATAATGTTGTTCGAAATTTTCGTCTTATTCACCTGCGTGTGGAGGTCGCCGATCGGCACTCGCCCGGTCGTTTCACCCCATGGAAGAAAAAAAGGGAGAGGAAATTCCCTAAGGTTAAAAATTTGAAGGCACTATAATAGCATAATGGTGACGAAAACGTATAGGAACTACTATGTAACCAACGACATAACTTGACATAAATGACATGTGAAATACTGATAAAATATCACATTGGCGTCGCCGCAATACGGCAGACAAACTTCAAATTATTTCAAAGCAGAGCTTGTTATTGTATGACGAGCGCCTAAACACCAGATGTGTTTTTATTTTTTCATTTACATTCCAAAATAATGTATTAAGCTGAAAAAACTATAGTTAAGATACAGACTTTCATAATAAATAACTTTCACTAGGGCCAACCAATCCGAAAAAAAATTGTTTATTTGGAGTTGTAAGCTTGTATCATGGTAAAAGAGTTTTTATGATAACCTGCATGCCTTTTGGCTTAGTACTCACTTTCTGACTAGCCCTGTGTGTGACAGTTATCTCTACTACGAATTTTAATATTTGGATATGTGCTGTTTTGATTTGTTAAATGAATTTAATCTCATTTGTTGTGGAAGCTAGTTAAGTAAGATGACTTTGTAGTGAAAGTGATTGGCGTTACGCTGCTCTAATGAATAAACATATGCAAATTATAACTTTTTGCCCTTTTTTGAATAACACTGTAGAGCCTTTAGCCCCTATTTTAACTCTTTCTGAAAAACACTGTAGACCTTGTAAACACCTTTTTAGGGTTCGGTACCCAAAGGGTAAAAACGGGACCCTATTACTAAGACTTCGATGTCCGTCTGTCCGTCTGTCTGTCACCGGGCTGTATCTCATGAACCATGATAGCTAGGCAGCTGAAATTTTCACAGATGATGTATTTCTGTTGCGGCTATAACAACAAATACTAAAAAGAGAATAAAATAAATGTTTAAGGAGGGCTCCCATACAACAAACCTGATTTTTTAGACGTTTTTCGCTCTACATTAATAATGGTAACAGGTACGAGTAGATGCTTGAAATTTTCACAAAATATTTAGTTTTATACTAACTTCAATAATAAATAATAAAATTAAAATATAATAAATATTTAATAGGAATAATGGAATAGTATTTGAGAGCATCAGGAAAAACACCCATACACACAAAGTGTCCCGATCTAAATATAATCTCAAACCATGGATAACACCAGGGTTAATAAGGTGTATGCGTCATCGTGACAACTTGCATCTGAAGCTGAGACTTGACCCACAAAATGAAAATTCAAAAATAACTTATAACCGCTATAAAAATTTCTGCAATAATCTGCTTCATACACTAAAAATAGAATATGACAACAAGCAGCTGACAGAAAACCAAGGCGATACAAAAAAAATGTGGAAAGCAATAAAGAACGTTTGTGAGATACCAAGCAAAAAGAATAGCGCCCATGAGCTGCTGAGCAACGTTGAAAATCCTCAAAATGTTCTAAATGACTGTAACATGCATTTTGTGAATGCTGGCGCGGAACTGGCTGCAAATGTTCTAAATAAATTGAACACTACGCAGGATACGCTGAGTCGGAAAGTTCGTTTAGACGGAGGAAGCCAAAACTCTCTTTTCCTGGCGCCTACAGATCACAGAGAAATAAACAACATAATTCAGAATCTTAAATCAGATAGTGCACCAGGAGATGATGAAATAACTCCTCTTTTACTAAAATATGCAAGAAATGCGTTACTAGAGCCCCTTACTCACATCTGCAACTTAAGCATGTCTACAGGTATATTTCCGGAAAGTTGGAAAACTGCAATTGTGGTTCCTGTACACAAGGGAGGGAACAAGACAAGTCCAGACAATTATAGACCCATCTCTTTACTTAGCATAGTCTCTAAAGTTCTTGAGAAATTGGTTAACGAAAGGCTGGTAAAATTCCTACAAAAATATGAGCTGCTCAGTAATCGACAATTTGGCTTTAGACGGGGGAAATCAACAGAGGATGCCGCCCAACTCCTTACTGAGACTGTTTCCTCGTATTTGGACAGCGGTAAAAAATGTGTTGCCGTGTTCCTGGATTTATCTAAGGCGTTCGATACAGTCTCGACACGAATCCTGTTGAAAAAACTCGAACGCCTGGGAATTCGAGGAAATGCTCTCAGTTGGTTCTCTAGTTACTTAACAGGAAGGCGGCAGTGTGTTAGAATTGGGGATCGGAAGAGTGATGCGCTGTATTGCAGTTTTGGAGTACCGCAGGGCAGTATTCTAGCTCCCACTTTATTCACCATCTACATAAACGATTTGCTGAGCCTAGACCTTCCAAACACCGATCTGATCTGCTACGCTGACGACACTGTTGCAATTTTTAATGAGAAAGACTGGAAATCGGTATTCAAACAGGCTGAAGCTAGTATGGCTACTATATCAAGGTGGCTAGACGAAAATCTTCTCACTCTAAATCCCAAAAAAACCAACTTTATTACTTTTAATATTACTCAAACAACGGACACAGATCAGACTGAATTAAAAATCCACACTACGGATTGTAGGTTTTCTAAAACTCAAAGTGTGACTCATACTAACTGTCTCTGCAATTCAATATCGAGAGTAAAACACACGAAATATCTGGGTGTCATTGTTGACCAAAATTTATCTTTCAAGTACCATGTTAACTACGTTTCCAAGAAAGTCCGAAAAATGATGTACATAATGAAAACCCTAAGACCAATAGCATCACAAGAGGTAAAGATGCTAGTATATAAGACACTTTGCCAAACACTATTGCAATACTGCATTGGAGTATGGGGGGGAGCAGCACAGACTTATATGGGAGAAGTTGAACGCGCTCAAAGAGCAGTCCTCAAGGTTTTGTTAGGCAAGCCGCGCAGATATTCCACAGAAAAGCTTTATAAAGAAGCTCTCGTTCTGACTGTCCGACAGCTCTTTGTGTTACGTGCTATCTCTAAAGTCCACCAACGAGACGTTGCGCCCGATACCAGCAAACGGCGTCCAAGGGAGCAATTGCTCCCTAAAATAAGCTCTGTGTTTGCCTCACGCCTCCCCAAATATGTGCACGTTTTTACCTATAACTCAGTGTGTAAACTGTTTAAAATAGCAAATAACTCCTTTGCTGAAGCTAAACAAAATATCAAAAATGGTTGTTATCACTGTCATATAAACAAACTGAAAAACTAGTGAAATATAGTGAAATAAGGCTCCAAGATGTCTTTCCAGCATGCTATCTTTCTTTGCACCCCTTAGACAGAGTCGTACAATAAACTCGCACAATAACAAACACACTGTCATATACACACCCATCTGGACACTCACACACATGTAACGCTGCAAACCTTGACTCTCATGAGATCTCGTGTATTGCAGCGTTACACACACACACACACAAAATACACACACACACACACACACACACACACACACACACACACGTATGTGCGATGTTTAATAGTCTAAAAACAATTAAACAAATTTTAATTAAGATTGAGTGATAAATGAATCACAACAAATGTTTCAGTTAAATATTTTGTCTTACGTTGCTTAAGTTTTTTTTTTTTTTTTTTTTTCCCATTTTTGTTACTCATCAATTTAAGAATTAGTCAAACTGTTTGTACATTTGATTGTAAATTTTGCTGTAAGTATTAAAAGAATGCAAATGAATGTGGCTCCCATACAGTACGGAACCCTCCGTGCGCGAGTCCGACTTGTGCTTAGCCGATTATTTTAATAGCCCTCTTTGTGTGACCCTCGGCGACAAGCATCTCTTTGCTCTTTGAATATGCCACTTTAACCTTCAAAACTATTCCATTACATTTCGGTCCAACCCTTTTTTGTATCGTGTTTTCTGATATCCGTTACAAGTTGAAATAAAATTTAATCCTTATCGCTTTTACTCTTTGATCCCATTATTTTGAAATCAGATAGGTACCGATTGTTACAAAATTTTATGTTTTAAACAGTTTGTAAAATAACCAAGGATAAATTAGTTGCTCCATACAAAAAATCATTTATTTTCGACATAATGTCTGGAACGGCTGATTTTAACGTATTGGTCCCATACTCTAAGATAGGATAGTTTAAATGATAATGGGAACAATTATATTGTAGAACGTATCTTATATTTACCGATACATTACATTTTACCCAATAATATGAAGATGACATGACAAAACGAAAATGGACATCCCAAAGAACAACAAAATATTTATTTAATGCCCTGGTTATACCTCTGCCGATTTATATGTTTTCAAGGCCCGTTTCTAAGCTTTCTGTATATATTCTTAAAAGTCTCAAAGATCCTGAAATTAATAAACGACAAAACTTTTGTTTTTAAAAATGCTTCCTACATACTGTGAAACAGCTTTCAATAGGTACTCGTAATTTGCAAAAACTACGAGTACCTAAATACATAGAGGAAAACATCGTATTGAGGCGAAAACATGCGCTACGGTGAGTTCACGTGCTACGAAGCCGTAGCAGTTTCGTAGCTGGCTTTCTCCCTTTTTGTATAAAAAAGGATTAAATAGAGAGGGTAAGCTTGTAACCTGACTTTTACCTACAAAGTGTTCCTTCGTATAGCACATGCTTGTACTGAGATATACAAAATAGGAAAAAATCTGTAGATCGCAAAACGTAAAGTACGAGAGATACCCGTGAAAGAAACTAAAAATTATGCAAAAAGATGATAGAAAAAATATTATTAAGAACAAGGGTACGTAACTGGTAACTATATCTACTTAAATTATTATTATTCATTATTATTCAGCTTTTAATTTAGAATCTGCACTGAGATGGCATTGTTCTGTTAAAATGGAGAAAAACAATCGATAACGTAATCGATATCGTAATTAAAGGTCTATTCAGACTTCCATGTCGCTGGCGAAGAGAACAACGCTCAGGTCTGAAAATCCCTTAAATCCGCAGAACGCAGAGCATAAAGTAGATACTCGCGGCAGGATTTGAAAGTCACGCAAAATAGATTGAAGTGGATTGAGAAAAAGCTTGTTAAGAAGGGAGGCGAGTACCTGCCGGTGGTTCGCCGGCGAGCGGACACCGGCGCCCTCCGCAGCGGGCGGCGTGCCGCGCCCCGCGCGCTCCACCGCCGCGGCGCCTCGCTCCACCTGCGGGCGGCGACCACGTCAGCACGACCACCGACCACCGACCATCGACCACTCCGCTGACATGTTACTCTCGCGACGCCCACAACGTAACCTTTTCTTAGTTTCCAAGCGACAAGAAACTAAGTTTACTGTTTGGTAAATAAATCTTTTTTTGAATTTGTTGATTTTTTAATTATAAAAATTACAATATTCGTTTAATGTTTTTTGATGCATCGTGCTATTAATTTTTGGGTTAAGTATGATTAAATATTTTAATGTCGCCTTATTTTTCCGTGTTAAATTTATAAAACTTAATTAACCGAGAATCTCGAGTTAAACTACTAAATAAACTGGATTGAACTTTATAACTCTATTCTACATTAATTTTACATTATCATCATCATCCTCATCAGTCGTATGACGGCTCAACTTAGGTTTCCCTTATTTTATATAAATTAAATTCTACAATCTATTAGTCACGTATCGGTAATACATTATAAGTATTCTTCTGCTTAGGCTACTTACTATGAATTCACTATGCAAGTGCAAAGATTGCTAAGAGTACTTACTTAGCTGAACTCTACAAAGTCCATGATGAGATTATTAGAAATTATTATAGAACTTTTAGAGGAAATTTAACATATTTTGAGAAATGCCGCTTTAAAATTTTATTGTTAAATAATACAAAAATATTTATTCGGGTTCTAGTTTTAACGTTTGTATACAAACAAAATTTTTGTAATTGGCTGAAATAAAATTATTACTAATTTCTTTACAATTGGCTAAGCTATATGTTCATCAAATTGTAGTCAGTGCAAACAAATTGACAAATAAAACAATAAATAGTCAGAAGCCTTTCAATTACCTTTAGCTCGATATTTGTGGGTGTGATTCTATATAAAAACATGTCGTAATGATTTAAGGGAATCGCTTGAAAACTATGTTTTTTTTCCAACAAAGTTCTAAATAGTAAAGATACAAAAAAGCTAGCAACACGCATAAAGACCGTTTTAAAATTCTAACTATTCACAGGTAAGCTGTACGCAAACTATTGCATAAGCTGTAGATATATAGGTATGCAAAATTCCGATCGATCCTATCACGTATTGGAGGTATTGCTTCATAAGCACTCTAGTGCTTAGTCTACTTAGTACGCGCTCGATGCAGGTGCAAAGTTCGCCGCGAAAGTTACTTGGCTGGCGTCCACAAAGTGTCTGAATGTGCAAACGATTGGGCTTTAGGGAAATATACGATGCACATATATAATTTTTCAATATGCGATATCAACAATAGCTTCTTTATTATTTTTATTAGCTACGAGTATCTTTTCAATGTGTGATATCAACAATATCTTTTTTATTCGTGATGGGCTTGAGTTTGACCACAGTGTATGATGCAAAAGCAAATGTGTGTTGAGAGAAGGTAAGTATAATACATATTTTAACGCATTTAGCAATTTTTCAAAGTCTACATTTAAAAATATTTTTTTCCAAAAACATTTATTTTCGGTTCACTTTCAATCGGTCTTGGAAATCTATTGAAGACAGTACGACGGCGGGTAGTCCTAGAGCTGCCATGATAATTACTATTCATTTGCTGAATTCAATAATTTAACTAAGTTTTTTAATGACTAAGGTGACGTGAAATCGAGTGTCTGACACTGGACACCGATATAGGGAAACGTAGTTGCTGTGTCTTTTAAATGACTAAGGTGACGTGAAATCGAGTGTCTGACACTGGACACCGATATAGGGAAACGTAGTTGCTCTGTCCTACCAGGATAATAAATATTTTTCTCCTGGTCACCCGTAAAACTAATTGCACCAGGCCGGAGCTTAAAGAATATGCTCTGGCCCGGAGCAACAATGGTTAACGGTGTTACCCCAGCTGCTAGATATGCAAAAAGTACAAAACAGCGGATTTTTTTTCGCAGTTGCAGAGTTGGTCCCATAGTAAAAGTTGTTCTTAATGATGAGCACATATATCTCTGAAAATCCTTAAACTTTGCAAAGAAACATCCTGTACACCTGCGAAAGCCGATGCATTTTGCAAAGTAACACCTCATTAAGTGAAAAAGATCGAAATTTCAAGCTACTTGCTTATTAGCTTGCACCACTGGAGGTGCCAGGTATTATGGTGCCATTGAGGCTATTTTCGTAATTGTCTTGCTCATTCGATATGTGGTTAGAGCGACCTAGATAGCTGCTAGTGCAAAGGAGGATTAATAACCAGAATTATGTAAATTAAAAATATGGACGAGGATATTTTCAGGAGGATTTTTTCATTTAAAAACCAGACGGTAAAACTATTTCCAAAAATTATTTTTGAAAATGTATTACTAGATTATTTCACGAGTGTAAGGTAAAACTGAACCGCGAACTCTACATTTAAACTTATTTTGTTATATTGTAAAATAAAAATTAAAAATAACGTGCGTCAGGGCTTACAAGATTTAAAGTATAAAAAACTTAATGTTGATCAAAAGTTGTGGGAAGCTTACTGTCGGTAACTTAGTATTGTCTACCTATCTACAATTCAGCTTGTTATACAATATACATAGGTATATACACTACACAGTTATGCATCAAATTGTGACAGTCGGCAACAATACGCTGCGTGTCACTGCATTTGTATCAGTGTAGCTCGGGAATAATTAGCTTACAAAACCTGTATAATACACTTGTATGTTCACGTGGACATAACGAGAGCTTGGAATGGGTTATAAAAATCGCTAAACCATGGCAGCTTTATTTACAGTAAAAGATTAAAATTGTTGTGCCTTCGGAGAGTCATGTCACGAAAAGAACTCTAAGCATAAGATGGAAGAGGACGACCCAAAAAAATTGTGAATGTGTGAAAGATGATATGCGAGAGAAAGGAGTTGATGATGACGTGACTTATGATAGAGTGAAGTGTTGAAAGGAAACGTGCTGTGATGACCCCACCTCGGTTAAGGGCAAGATGATAATGATGATGAAGATGATGACCTTCTATCTACACCATTTGAGAAGTAAAACGAAAAACAAGCCCACAAATGTATAATATACCTAATACGTCGTCCTGTCGCTCTTTCTTAGACGTTTTGCCTTTTAGATGCGTAATCATTGAGAAATACAATGACTCCTCCATTTTAGGAAATAAGTACGTAGCTATTATACAGGGTTATTTCTAATCAATAAGCATCCTTTTAGGGGCTAATTCTGTACATCAAAACTAACAACTTTTGCCAAAACTCAAAAAAAAATATCAGCTGTTCCATACATTTTGTCGCGGGTGAATGACATTTTTCTATGGAACAACAAAAATTTTGTTTGAGTTTTGATTAAAGTTGCAGAACAAAAGTTGTTAGTTTTGATGTACAGAATAAGCCCCTAAGAGGATGCTAATTGATTAGAAATAACCGTGTATACTTATTTTGTTGTTTGTACTTGACTTCCTACAACCTATGTAATTAATTGTGCTCAAACACAAGTTTCTAGTGCTTAATTTCAATGTGAAAACACCGCATCAGACTCATACAAATAGGTAGGTTACAACATATTTTTGTATTCAAGTGACCGTTTGGTTCCCTGCCAAAGTGCTATTTGTTTTGTAGACTGTATAAATTGTGAAACATCGTTTGCTCATATCATAACGTTAGCAATTATTGATGGTGCTATATTCCGATTTATTTTGAGGTTTTCTCTAACCGTTTCTACTGCCAAAATTACCTCCCGACGAAAGCTAAGCACAAAATATTTGATAGCTAGCTTTAGAAAATAATGTTGTTTTGACGTTCCCAGAGTAATTATAACAAATTTTTGGCAAAACAACTTTGTCTTCCTAGCATCTGCGCAATTATGATTGTAAAAAAAACGAATAAGGCATTGATGGCGTTACACTTAATTAAATCCGTATTAACTGTTCTTAAAAATGGTGTTTCTGTCCTGAGGTATACTTAGGATTAACCTGCTAAGTTTCAGGCATCCAAAAGTAGTCAGATCGATGAAACGCGAGTTAGGTCAGTTTCAGTTCTAAACACTTTTATTAGCTGTCAAAAGTTCTCAATAGGTACGCTAGTGATTCGTTCAAATATCATAGTAATAGCGTAAACATAGTAAATCAGATGTAATAACTTGATAAGAATACTTAATTATAATCAATACAACGTTTATTTTGAGTTTAATTTATTGTCAAAATTACCCAAACAAATTGTACATCTCTTGATTTAGGTACTGGAAATTCTATAATCTAATTTACACCTAGCACCACTTACGTACTACATTATCTAGATAGCAAATTGATTGATTGTGGATTAAGAAAATCCTAGTCTAAATCGTAAATTAAACGTTAAACCTAGCATTGAACGCTAATCGTATCTTTGTTCCTATCAAATAACATAACGCAATAAATAAATTTGTCGTGACATTCAGCTTGAATAGTTCTTTTGACTCGGATTACAATGTACTGTAGGACTTGAATTCAGCTATTTAGACATGCGATTATCAGCCTTAGCGTATGGACAAAGAAAAATAAGCCTTCTTTGTACACAATACATGTCATAATATGTTAGAATTCCGAGAATGTTCTCAGTTGAGTCTAGATGGTACAGAAAAAGAAAAATCGTGGAGTGGAAATACATTCCACGAGATAATTAAATTATCTGCATGCATGGAATCTCGAATGTCTCATGGGTGTAGATAAATTTAAGGCAGAATGACAGAAACATTTTTATTTTCCTATCAAAGTTTTATAAATATATGTTCGTTCACTTCAATACTTTTATGTTTTTGACGTTAAAATCAATAGCTGTCATTGATAACTTTACTTTGATGTGCAAAGATGTAAATCTTCAAACACAGAGTTACCGATTTGTCACAGTACTCACCGTTTGACAGAGATAATCAAAAAGATCAACATTCCACGAAAACTTAATTGTACGTTCAAAGAGTAATCGAGTCAAATGGTATAAACCTTGGCCATAATATCTTTGTTTCTTTGATGTTGCTTTGAAATGTAATTTCCTGGCGGTTAATAATATTTCCCTAGTCAAGACTCTAAATTGCCTACATATTACGAGTACTTATGTTTACCTATAGGCTAATGGCCTTATGGGCATAACTGGATTATGTTATAAAAGGAAACCTGAAATTTCATTACCTGCCTACTGATGGCAGTCTAAGTTCGAATCAGCTTTGAGGTAGATTTTAGTAAACAATACGCTGTGAGTTTTGATCCTGCGAATCTGTATTTGTATTGTTTGAATAGATAAAGCGATAAATACAGTACAGATTAGATTGTATGATATATCAGGAATATCTCGGTCTTAGTTATTATTGGCCACTCACTGTATTTATCGTATCGTTTTGGCCCATTCAATTAATTAATCATTAATTTGATTGAATAATAAGTAATGATTAAAAACGTTGTTAAGTTCATGAAGTCATGTTAATTGTATTTCATATGTTATACCATATCTGCTTTTATGTAATATTCATTTAATGCTAATCAACGCAGAATAACTAATTAGCGTTTCCATCCTGTAGCTTAGTATTCAAGAGCGTGAGACCGTGAGAGTAACATGTGTCAGCGCGAGCGTCATGTATGCGAGCGAGTCGTGGGTGCGCGAGGCGTGGACCTCTTAGACTGGTCTCCGCTGCTGGTCTGGCTGGAGCTGGTGGTGGTCGTGCTGAGCGTGGAGAGGTCGCTGGAGGCGCGCGCCGAGCGCAGCCGCGGCAGCACGGGCGGCTCCTCGGCCTCGGGAGAGCGCGCCTCGCACGACCAGCCCAGCGCCCGTGCGGCCGTCCACACCGCGAACACGAACGTCAACATGGCGCCGCGCGGGGGCCTATCGCGCCACCCGCCGGCACCGACTCTTCCGACCCTTCACCGAACACTCTCCCGCCGAATGCATCGGTCCCACAAAGCACTGACAGTTCCGTGCACGCTCGATCACTGACACTCCGACACCATCGTACGCGATCACGAGTGCGGGTGCGCGGTTCACGCGCTATCGCGAACGCCACTGGACTGAACTCGGCCTCGGCCCGCCACCGCCGCCGCCGCCACGCGCTCGGTACGATGCATTCGTATTATCGTCATTATTGATAGTCATTAATCGAGCGGACCCGGGTCACGACGCATCGATTCGATTTGACGAAAATTAATCAAAGTTTGCCGGCGGATCAAGACGGTCGCGGCATTGTTGCTATTGTCACCGTTTTGATTGACATCCGGCCGAAGTTGGACGGGCGCGAATAGTGGCGTGTTTTATCTATTGAACCACAAGTGAAACTAGTAAGGTACTTAGCTCGAGCGGGCAGGCATCTTGCGTGAGTTGTTGATGTTATTTACGTGAAGAAGGCAGCGGTCGCGTGACGCGCCGGCATTGTTGACGTTGCGCGTCGCAGCGCGGGGAACGTGAGCGAGGACGTCACTCTACTGCTCGGCTCAACCGCGCCGCCACCGGTCGAAAGGGCACGTTCTATATTTATTAGTGACCCACAATCACATAACCGCTGGATTATATTAAAGGCGCGACATTTTTCTATGAGATTTTGGTCGCTGTCACTTGTTGCACGCACGGTCGGTATCGGCGAAGTTGGGTCGCTGCGAGCGCGGAATCGATCACACCGGCGATTCCCGTGCGGTGCGGCGTGTCAAGGTGTCGAGCGCGCCGGGGTATCGAGTCACCGTCGTGTCAGGCCAGGAGCACCGTCACGAGGCATCCTGCGGCTGCCCGGCGGCCATGTTGGCGCCGCCACAGTGCCGCCGCCCGCATGCGTACGCCGGCACGCACCGCCCGTCTCCAAACGACGCAACTCCGCGGCGCGCCGTGCCGAAGTGGCGCTTGCTGCTCACTCGCAAGGATCACTTTCACACGCATCCCGCCCTACCCGTTCTTTTGTAGGTCACGCGAAAATCTAACGTTTCCACTGAAGCTTGCTACGAATCACCGCGA
This sequence comes from Hypomecis atomaria, assembly GCA_964007245.1. NCBI lineage: Eukaryota > Metazoa > Arthropoda > Insecta > Lepidoptera > Geometridae > Hypomecis > Hypomecis atomaria. The sequence continues at coordinate 14,475,453 of OZ023284.1, read as the reverse complement.
CTGATTTCAGTATAATACCTTTCGCTAGGCTAAGAAGATTACGTGTATGAACGGGGAGAAAATTGTATTATGCTGAAAAATCTCCTTTTAGTATTGTTCGTGATAAAGCTATTGTCAAAGGGTTTTATGATCAGGAAAATCCTTAAGGCTATTGTTGCTGATTTGCTTTTGTACAATACCTGAAAGTTGTTTAATACTAAGATCATCTGCTGAATAACGTTTAATGCTTTTCATAAATAAGCTGAAAATACAGATTTTCAGTGAAAAAAATGCTTTATGATGGCACGATTTGCTTATAAAATACTTGTACTTTAACATACAACGTAATTACAATACTATTGTAAATCTCATATCATAGTCACAAAGTTTATATTATACAGGGTGTTTGGGTTCGAACTAGCGATATTCTAGGATGTCATTATACTCATTATTGTAAGCAACTTTTACTAAGGGACCAACCTCGGAATCGCAAAAAAAAAAAACAGTTGTTCCATACATTTTGTCGAGAGTCGATGAACTTTTTGTTTGGAACAGCAGATTTTTTTTTGCGATTTCGAGGTTGATCCCTTAGTAAAAGTTGCTTACAATAATTAGTACAAGACATTCTAGAATATCGCTAGTTCGAACCCAAATACACTGTATAGGTAAGTTTTCGTCAGTAGAGTAGCACGTGGTGAGTAAACTTGACCGGCACCCGCCCTCGGATGCAGCCCGTCCTAAGCACCACTAAGGTGGCTTATCTCATTATCCCGCTTCGACACACGGCTTAATTAGAGTTGTTTTTCATTGTCATGGGCGCGAATAAGCACTCAAAGGTAAAAGTAAACTAACTATTAATTAGCTACGGAAGATTGGGTAACTTACAAGTATATATTTATAGTTTACTCGGTAATGCATTGTATGCCATACATTTCTAGGGTCAATGAACTGGTTGTAGAGAACAGTTTTTTTTTTCTCGGGAATTCAGAGCTGGTTTCCAATTCAAAGTTATTCTTATCGACTCTTTCGCTTCATACTAGACAAGCATAAACCAGCTACATCACTACAGCGGATCAAAATAGACATTTTATCAAAAAATTCGAAAAAAAAAATCGAAAAGCCTCTACTCTACATACGCTTTATTTGTATTTTTGTAATACCCAAATCAAAATTCATATTCCTTAAGTACATTTAAATTAAGTATATTTCATAGTGGGTTATAGATTTTGCTACCCATTAAATAGAGTACATAATTGCATCTTAATGGATGGGCGATGTGGGACTCCGCTACCTACCTATAATACTGTTGTGAAGTAAACTTAGTTCAGATAACAGACTGTGGGGAAAACCAAGCAATGTACTTAGTGTTTCCACACGGCTCTGTAGCGAGGCTGTACGGATACTTCCATAAGATCCCAGGTGCATTACTCGAATGAAGTTACAGACTCGTTTTGTAAAAGCTTCTATTTCCGTACCGTATACAAGTTTTCGATAAATAAAACTAGAGTACAATGAGTAGTTTTTATGGCTTTATTTGTTTACTATTATTTATTTATGAAAAACTTTTACTATGGGTCTCTTTGGCCAGCTTTGAATCGGCAGGAATAATCATCTGTTTCATATAAAAGTTCGTTGCCACTCGACAAAATGTAAGGATTGGTTGATTTATTTTTACGTTTTTCGAGTTGATTTCGTACGTAGCCAAAGTTGTTTGTAATGATGAGTATAATAATTCACATTTTTCGATCGCAGTACATTACAAAACAACAGTTTTGTCTGCTTGCCATTTGACAATAGATATATTTTTATAGGATACGTAAAGTGGCACACAATCTGTTTAGTTGTGTGTATTTGTTATTCATGTCGCGATTAGCTAGACAAGACAATGAGCACTAAATTACTCTTCTTTGTGTAGAAGTTTTGTCGTTCGCAATCACTCGATATCATCGCTACGTATTATAAATCTAAGTCGCTATTTTTGTATGTTAGTCTGTGTATCTTCTTAAATATTTTTTTTCACTAATGGGTAGGCCATATTATATGCAAAATAGTACACATAATTGGAAAAGGAAGGAGGATAAAATGACGCAAAGACTCAGAAAGACGTGAATGAAGACAAGATGCAGTGGACAAAACTGGACGAAGGCGAAGCCTACGCTAATATGGCGATATCTTTATGCACCTGATTAAAAAAAACCTAAGTGGATATGAAAATTAATATTAGTATTAGTCATAATATTGTACTGAAAGTAGTTGTAAGTAAATACTTTTTTACTCTTATTACTACTGTAGCTAAATTACGGTTTTCACTATGTTATGGAAAATTTCTTCCATAATGTTTGTATCTATAAATCTAAGCCAATTTAGCCATTGTTCCTGGGCGAACCCGGGACAGATAGTTAGCTAGATATTTATAAGTGACCTACGCAGCATGCGAGCACATTAAGGCGGTAATCTATTATACAAGGTACAATCAAGTGCGAAGGTAGGCCATAATTGCATCTACGTGCAATCCCACAGTCATTATCTTTGGTCACAAGCGTAATAACACAGCGGAGATGCCATTGCTTGCCAAGGCAGCCGACATTGTGTTGGGACGTATGTATAGTGAGCATTGTTCGTTAATGTAGATAGGCGAGTGTAGTGTACAAAAGTGTTGCCACCTTAGACTGCATATATCATCGACTTGGCATTTTTTTTTGTTTTAAACTTTACATTGATAAATCAGCCGTTTCATACAGAAAATTGGCTTTGACAAAATCTATGGATTAGTAAATTTTCTGGGTGGGAATCGTGGTTGGTTCTTCGTAAAAGTAGTTCATAATGATAACTTTATACAACAAATTTAGTGGGATTTCCGTATTTTACAAAGCAATTCGTTGTAAAGTCCGTCAAACAAACCATTTCATTCGAATAATAATTATAGTATACTTTTGATTTACAAGTTAATAAAATAAAAGATTGTTTCAGTTTGTCAACATTTTGATTCTATTGCTGGAACAATGATTTAAAAAAACTATTTTGGATCTTTTTGAACAAACGCAAACACTGAAGATATATCTAATAATAACAATAAGTTAAAATTTAGTTAGTTTTCAAAATATAAGGCAGCAGCACTAACCACGAATATGCTGCTGCAGGTTACAATGGTAATAATATTATAGAAGACCGGGCAAATCAATGCATGAAAACTGTTGCTTAGTCGAAGTTAATGTAAAACGTAGGGCGTGGAACCGCTGACTTTGACAGTTTAATTTTTCAGCAAAGCAAAATAATTGAGTCAACGTTTGTAGCGCTTAATTTTGTTTTGGTTAAACACACTCTACACCTTAGTTAATATTAGTGGCCAAGCCATATATACTATCTAATGTGTAGACTTTGTGATGTTGTGGCTTGCAGAGTTAGGAGCGTGTAGAGTTAGAAATTAGGCTCTACATGAGATAACTGATAACTTTTTGATAGTACGAATTATGTTCTCGCCTTGGCAACATTTTACATTAAAATGTTTTGTGTGGGATAGTAATGTCCCTAATTAAAGGATATCTGGCAATGTGTTTGAGCATTTGGATTATCTGTAGACGGTCTATTGTCTCCTCGTAATTCCTTTTTGATTTATTTAATATCTCGTATACTCGTAAGTCCACGTTTGACAACAGACTCGTTTAATGCTAAGCGACGTTGTGGTTGAAAATGAAGCAGCAGCAGTTGTTGTTTAGTTGTACCAAAGTAGATTTAGTTAATTTTGTTGCAGATAATAAATGCACTAGCTACAAGAAAAATGATATCGTAAAATGATGTCTTTCGTCTTGTGATACACTCCATAAATTCATCTTGAAGCGTGTTGGAATACAGTGCTAACAAGGCACATTACCGGGTAGCCTGTTATCTAAACTATCTAACGTGCCATTTCGCTAGAGTATTGTGCTACGTAATCTCATCACCCGTCGCCTGCTGGGACCACTTTACATCAACTCAGATGGTCTTATAGCTCATACAGGGTGCGAACTTAGGAATGAACTGAGTGTGTATGTGGTTTTTGCTCTTACAGACAGCAACAGAGCAACGTATAATTTTCTTGACTTGATTTTTGGCTCGTATATAGTTTAGAGGTCGAAAAGTAACATAGATTACTTTTATCTCAGAAAAATAAAAGGCTCCTAGGCTGTGGGACGCGGGCTGAGCTGCGGGCAAAAACTAGTATTTGATATCAAAGAGTTATTTTTGCGATAAGCATTTAAAAACTGGTTGCGACCGCAGGATTTGAAAATTTTTGAACTTTTGAAATGTTTATCGCAAAAATAACTCGTAAAGTTAAACCTAGTGTGGAAAGCGCTGTGAAAAAATATCAGTGTTTGATTTTTCTAAGGAAATGTATAATATCCTGACATTGAATTCAGCTGCTTTAAAGTGATAGCTTTCAGTGTTTAATAATGTGGTTGAATCTTCAAAAGTGCGGATTTTTGTTTTGGTGATGTAAAACAAACACAAAAAATAGTATTAATACTATAGCTATACTTAATACTAAAAGTTGAAATTCAAAAAACAATTGCTATCGAAAATCTGATTTCTTTGCAATAAGCTGATTGGTAAGTGTTCAAACACATATAATATTTTAGTACGGATGTCATTATGTTCACCATTAATGAGCAACTTTGAACCCTGAAATCGCGAAAAAATAAATCAGCTGTTCCATTGGTAGGTACATATTGTCAAGGTTTAAAAAATTGCTATGGAAAGTTTGATTTCATTGCGACACATTGAGTCAATCCAACACGTAAAACTCCTTTTAAAAAAACTAACAACAACATTTTTAAGGAGTCAGGGTCACTGCCCACTGGCCACAGTCAAAGTCAAAAGATTTTAAGATCAACCAGTCACACGGTATATCTAAGAGAGTATGTTATAGAGTAAGAGAGCATATTGTTACCGGGTGTGATGCGGTTGGGAGTCCTCCTGGCTGCTGCTGCGCTTCCTCTTGCGGCGGAAGCACCAGTCCTGGCCCATCGCATCACAGCGCGCCCGCCGCGACCCGCCCCCGCCCAGGGCCGCTCACGCGCTGCACATCGCTCGCGCACGCAACCCCATTACGACACGAGCACTACCCTGCCACTGCGGCTACTCGTGCTGTCATAACACGCCTCTTGTCGACTTAATTTTAAATTCGATAATTTTGGCACTGTTAAGTTTTGTTTATCAGTTTTTTTTATATTAACACAGCCAATGTTCTGCGAGCTTCCGTGTCGGTTTCTTGGTAGGTTAAGAACATTTTAATTTTTGAATATATTACGTTTGTAGAAGAAACAAGATGGCGTAGGTATGTGAATCAATCAACCCGCACTTTGCTAGCGTGGTGGATATCGCACAATCACCCTTCGTGGGCAGGCTTACAGTACAGTACATAGCTCAAAGGTCAGTGATCCTAGAAATTTCTTCGCTATAGTTTGAACAGCGAGAGAATGCGATCCTAAAGCAAAATTCTATGGAAGTAAACAAGATAACATCAATTTTTCTAACATAGTAGGTATATGCTGACTTAAGTTTACGTGAACTGTATATATATTATGTTTGTTGTGCTGTGATAAAAATATCACGTAAAAGTATCAGTAGGTGTTTATAGTTATAATAATAAAACGTTAACCTTTCGAATAACTTTATAATAATGAGAATGTAGTTAACATGTTACATATCTATTTGTTATAAAACTGCACCCACACGAAACACGCCAAGTGAGTAACAAGAAATTGTTATGTTTTAGCAAATGTTTATCAAATTTTCTCTCGCATTTTATTTTATTAACTACTTTACTGAATTTCAGAAAGACAAATATGTAAATGCATCTTGGTGACTTTTTTTTGGGTCAGTTAAAAAGTAAATAGCAGTGTTATTTATTTACCATCACTAATCACGGCCATTTTGACATACTTAAAGAATGCATATTCTCTCGCTGTTTAAACTATAATTTATGTTTTTCTAGTAGGTAGTCAACCATCTAATCTAACATTTTTATCATCATCGTAATCATCATCACCATCTATCGTAGCCTATCATACGCGTGTCTCGACATGCACTTGACAACTTATTTTTAGCTAAGTTAACTAAATTTCACTTTACTACGATTAAATGGTATAAATGTTGTACCCTTTGATGGTTAAAGGACTTTGTAAATAACTAAATTTTCTAAAAGTCATCTACTCTGTCGTAAATTATTCCTATCAGTATTAATGTAATTTATACTCTTAATATGGGATGGACCACAGAAATAAAGTTAAATTAACTTAATTATAAAGTCCATGGTTTTGAAAGTATACCTTTTCAGGGTTCAGGGTATAAATAAAGGTTAAGTCAAAGATTAATCAAATTTTCATCGCAGCCTGAGTTAACCACTCACGTGCAAAGATTTGCGTAAAATAGGTTGTGAAGATTTTGTTTAATAGAAACTTTAAACTGCTTTTCAAAATATAACTAAGTTATTTTTATTGAGTTTTGTTCGCTATAATTTTGTTCACACATTATTTGTCTCTTCAATACTGTTATTTTATCGGCTTTAGTAGATTTTCATGTAGAGTACAACGTAGAGTTGCATAATAAAATATTAGATGGTATTTAACATTTAGCATTATTAGTCGAATTTATTGTTGAGTTAATGAATAAGAAGCTCCCTACGGACAAGCTTCAATCACAAATATAAAATACTTAGTAGCGCGCCAAACAAATATATTTCAAAAAGTTGATCATGAAATCACATTTATAAATATATAAATATCGAAAAGGAAAACAACGGTAAGTATATCATGTAGAATACAAGCATAATAGGTGAACAACAATTTACAAAAGGGGTTATTAAAATTACGTTGGCAACAAAACACACTTCTTCGACTTCGTAATTGGCTTTTGCTTGTATTAAACGGTTTTTGTAGGAAGTGGTACTCATTAGAAGCTTACATATGAAAATAACATTAACTCAAGGAAAATGAACAATATTTTAAGAGAAATTAATATGATATACGTGTATTATGCCTGTGCATAAATAAACGTTAAAACTCAAATACGAGTATTTATTAATCTTTGCTATATACCTATACTTTACTGTGCAGTAGAGTACCGGCTATAGGTACACTAGCGACTCGCCCCGGCAGGTGTATTATACATACAAACCTTCCTCTTGAATCACTATATCTATTTAAAAAAAAAACCGCATCGAAATCCGTTGCGTAATTTTAAAGATATCTATCTATCTATATATTCTAAATATGTAAATTTGTAAAAAAGCATCCTGACTATTTTAACAAAGCGTCTGATAAATCGCTCAAAATTAGATCACAATACAGACATAAACTCGTGGGATCAAAGTCCAACTTAGCAATGCATAGTTCCAGCCCGCATTCTATGGCTATAAAAATATTTAATGAACTGCCAAATAATCTATAAGATATCGAAAAGGAAATAATTCTATTATCCAAATGTTATTACACATTAGACGAATTTTTTAACGATAATCTAGAAAACATAATAATAAATCGTTCCAATACGAATAATAAAATTGCCATACTTGACTTTGAAGATTTAAGCATACATAGGGATATAGGGACAGAGAGAGCGACTTTGTTTTATACTATGTAGTGATAGTGATGTTTCGCAACGATTGTTTTATTTTTAACTGTTGCCAAGCATCTATAAATCTATTCAATAGGAAAGGATTATATCCAGCATTGAACATCCTATTTCATAAACGAAAAACGAACCAAGACCATGCTTTTTGATAACCTAGAAAAAAATATTAGACATAAAATTAAATTAGTGACACTAATACAACACAAACTAACTAAAGACCGTAAAAGCTTTGAATTAATATTGTTTTATTGTTTCAGTGAGAAATTCTAAAAAATTAGGTCGCAGGACTTACGAGGCCTTGTGACCATCAAACTGAAAATTTTGGGGTCCTAGCCTTGTGAGGTTAGCGTTTATCATCTAAAGCACGCAGTGATTTGCGTACACATATTTGGGTATTAATATTTGCCCATAACGGGATTTTAGTCGTGCTACAACACTCATTCGTACTTGTATATTTTCACGTTTGGATCCATACTCGTTAGTATTGATTTTATAAAAAATATGTTTAATTTTGCAATAATGCGCAGAATAATAAAGCAAAGAAAGTTTTATTTCATAAAAAGAGTTAAAAAAAATAGATCAAATACGTTATTATATATTTAAATATACGAATTTATCAATTGTTTTTTTTTTATCTTCATAGAGATATAACATAAGAAATGGGATTTGCCAGCATTGGTAAGATTTGATTAAGGCCCTTAATAGTGTGAAATACTATGCATCAGTATGGTAAACCAATTTTTTTCATGTCGACTATATGGAATATTTGTCACAATATTTATTACAATATTGTCAGAATGGTTCGCTCACAATGTGTTATACAAGAAATAATATAAAAGAAATAAGAATCAAGATAAAGATTTGAATAAAGCGATGGAACAAGACGTTACGTACAGAATAGAAAGAATACCAATTCATATTTTATAGACGCAGTAAAAAAGTCCGGGACTCTAATGTAAATGTCGGTCTGAAAACTCTACTACAAAGTTTAATAACTTCTGCGCTTGCAAGCGAATAAGAATTTATTTAATGTTTTTGTGGTTTAAGCTTGTTTTTCAGTTTATATGGCAAACACTTCTATTAATGATTTATTCGTATAACATGAATATTTACTCATCGTTGGATGTAATTTAAGTACAAAGAGGTGAACAATTTGTGATACATACTGTTTTTATTTTTCTAAATCTTGAAAAACCACATATTATTTTAGAATTGACTATAAACAAAAAAAATAATGGACGCTAAAGTACCTACCTGAGATTTGGGAAACACGACACAAACCGACCACTTTAATAACGTTTCATTTTTTCTGGGCTGTCAAGCGAAAAAGTTAAATACTTGTATGCCACCTGCCATGACAACACTATGTATAATTAAATGAATATTGAATCACGGCAAAAGCTTTAAGTGCTTAACCCTTTCAGACCTGAGGTGCACAATTGAGGACATAAGTTTAATAAAATTAAAAATACTAGGAAACGTATCTTTTCTGAATTGTAAACGATTGTAATCGTTTAAGAATATATTAATTGAACGAAATCCGAAATCCTAGCGCCATGTTTTTCCTTTTGTTACTACCTTTTTCACGGTTTTCTTCCAGTGGTCAGCGAAGTTTCATAGTGTGTTAGTAAGCCGATTTTGTTTAAGCTAAATAATAGGTTTTTGTAAAATTCTGGACCTAGAATAAATATCTAACACTATGTTATACTAACGAGATCATATGGTGTATGTCAATTTACATTTATTTCATTTGTTTTACGATTTATCTTGATTTTCAGTTTTGTCCTCAAACGTGGACATTAGGCGTAAATGATATTTTTTCAGGCTACAAAATATCAAAACCGTTGCAAAAGAAATTCATTATTTCTACGGAATACCTGCAAAGTTGTGTAATTTTTACTATTTTTTGAGTTTCTTTTCACTAACTTTTATTTTTTGTATTCGTTTTTAAAAAAGTTCACAACCGATGTTCAAGGTATGAAAAATGGAAAACTCTTGGACTTGGATTATCGTCTGACAAAGAAGACGATAATGATACTCGTCAGCAACAAAGATCTCTCCAAATAGGTGCTGACGTAAAAAACCTAAATCAGAGGGAAGTCTACCCACTTGAGTTTGAAAACGATGATGTTGCTGCTTTGCGTAAGTCATCTGGTTCTGAAGCACGTCAGCTTCTTTCTGACAGCACCAATCTTGAAGCTGTTCCCAGATATGAGGATACCGATCATAATATGGTACAATTTTTGTCTTTAGCTATGATCGAATGCCTTTCTCCAGAATTGAACTCAAATTCTGTGAAAAATAATTGGGTATGCTGCCACCGTTGTTCTGGAGCTAGCAAAATGAATGGCTGTTATATTTTGATAATTATTTCTCGTCGTACCGTTTACTACAAATAATTTTGAAAAAGAAAAGAAGCTAAGGCATATTGTACAGCTCATGTCGATCGATTTAGTAAGCCCCCATTGTTACAAGACAAACAAGTCAGTAAGAAACTTAGCAGATTTGCTGAAGAATTTAGTAGTTTAGATGGTCATGTTATATCAGTCAGTTGATTGGATAATAAAGCCATATATATGATATAGCATCAAATTTTATGGGGGGTAGGCCATAAGGATTTGATCAAGAGGTGGTCTAAAAAGGCCGAACGGTTTGTAGATGTTGAAAGACCTCAAATAGTGAAGCAGTAGCTATGGAGGGAGCAAATTTACTTGACCAACTGGTGATGTGCTTCAGAACATTCATAAAATTAAAGAAATGGCCTCATCAAATGATATTTCATTCATCAGATCTAGGAGTTGTTCAGGCTTTTGAAGAATACCAATACGAGGGTGATCTTCTTCAAGTGTCAAAGCCCAAACGACTAACACTGCTTCATTTTCGCCGAAGAGTTGGAATGAACTTAGAGCTTGGTAGCAAAATAATACCAGTTAAAAGGGATCGTCCTTCCATCAGCAGTCCAATGCCGGAAATAATTCTAAGAAGACCTGGAGAAGTCCGACCTGGAATAGAAATAGCTCGCGATGGTGCTGTCCATTTTCCTGCACATGACGATGGACTTGGAACACGCTGCAAGTTTGTAGGTTGCAAGGGAAAATCGTGTATAAAATGCATCAAGTGCAAAGTTAATTTATGTCTTCTAAAGACAAAAATTGTTTCCTGTCCTTCCATACCAAAATAATAAAGATATTGCCTATATTTCAGCCTTTTTCTTGAACATCTTTTATAATCTTTCATTTACTTATAGTATAATATTGCCCGGATGTCCTCATTTATGCACATAAAGAAAAACAATATTTTCTCGCTAATTAAGCATCAAGGATTTTTTATATTATTTTTTTTACGTACAGCAAGTGCTATTTCACTATAAAAAAATTTACCACATTAATATTATTAAAAATAATAATTCAGGTTTGAAAGGGTTAATTTAAATATTACACCGAGCAAACATGAATAATACAGGAGTTTGGGCATAGGCCTAAATACCTGGAGGCGGTGATCGGATTATAACATCCTAGTATCCTGAATACTTAAATGTTGTTATCATTATAAGAAATTCAGTATTCAAAATATTAATTGCTGTGTACTTGTTAGCACTACTAAAATTATTATTTACACACAGTTACACAGTTCAGTACAGTTAGAAACAGGCCGATGGGCCTACTGATGAACAGAGGTCACCTACATAACCTACCTCCCACCTACTCTCTGTTTTTTTTGTTCTGTTTTAATACATGTACATCGGCACCGCCTATACGTCGTCCTAGCTTGATAGTACCACACGGAACCAGAATTAGTGTAAGTGTGGGTGTGAAGTTTTTTTTTTTGAATAGCGTTGAAAAATAAAACCTTTTAAAGCGGCAATTAGTTGGTTTCAAAGTAACAAGACTAGCATTTGTGAGCGACAACTTAATTGGCGTCAGAAACGTTTAAAAGAACCGCCCATTCAAAGCCGTACGGCTAAATACAAAGTACTAAATAAGTACAGTAAGTTTGTATGTTTCAAAACGCGTAAATGCTTCTGACAAAGGCTCGCGATTAAACACCCGATATAATATACCTACGACATAAAGTCTTGATATTTTTTGAACAATCAGTAGCTACATAATTATATGGTGTATATGTCAATGAGTTTAAGGCACCACCGCATCGATCTGCGGCCGGTTACTCAAGACGTTTAATTAACCAATCTTTGCCCGGGACTGCTTAGAATGCTGAGGAGCGGAGATTATATTTACACTTTTGAATAGAATGATGGAAGCTTAATTGTCAGTCCATTTAAGATTGCCCAGCCCATGGCCGATCAAGAAGAGCGGCGCGGGCAGTACTTTAGTATTGCTTTTAGTATTGCTAATTTTGCCTTTACTCAAATTTTCGTAATGGAGACCAACTCTTCTTTAAAAGTTTACAAATTGATTATTTTATTACGAAATCTTCTGGTGTCTATATGCTCCTTAGTGTAAAGCAAACCTAGCCTAAAATGGGAAGTGATTTTCTTGTATTTGTTAGAGCTAATTCCACTACCAAATCACCAAACCAAACTATCTTTCACATATAGGAGTAATGGTGTTGGTGAAATATTTTGAACTAATAATTATTTTTGCAACAAATGGCAAAACCGACTGCCATCGTGTGCAAAATTCAAATAGTTTGCTCCAATTGATGTAACGGCTCCGCCGATTTAATAATATTTAAATGGGTGGTCCCATCTTCGGAAGTATACCCTTTCGAACTAAAAATATTTTTTTGATTCAGTACACAATTAGCGAAAATATCGATGAACAAACGCAAATAAAATTACAGACAGCCGACCATAAAAACCTCCTGCTTTTTGGAAGTCGGTTAAAAAGTCACAGTAGCTCTCGAAGAGTAGGACAAAATTGATTTGAGTTCAAATTGAGCAATTTATTTATTTATTAATCTAGAGGTTTATTTGAAACAAAAAAAATTAAGTCTTGAAAAGGTTTGGGCTAGGTAATTTCGAGTATGTAAAACCGTGAAATTAGTTTCTTTATTTAATAAACCTACTTTTAATACTTTATACTTAACTAAAACGCATACCTTATTTTTTGTTGATTTTGTTTAATTAGCGGTAGGTACTATTGTTTAATTGAAAATGTTATTTTGATAAAAATGTTAATAAGTATATTTTAGATTACTGTTTATATTTAATATTACTGTTTAAATTTAATTTGATAAGTGACTCATAATTACGACTGATTGAAGCACATTATATGTACTGTAGTGATTAAGTTCTCACATAAGTGAAATTGTTAATTTCTTGTTGAGAAAATAATTTTTTTAACCAGGAAGTCAATGGTTCGGTCTGCATGCGACGTGTCATTCACACAAATGAACATAATGATCATTTAGATTTTTGAATGTCACCCGAAAGCCAAAAAAGCTAGATATAGTTCTTTTAAGGCTATTTTTAGTGATAAGTATATGCAGCAAATAAAATATATATGAGCAAAAACTCGTAAGACTTCACTGGCAACATAAGAGTACATTATGATTACTCAACCTTATCATTTCACATGTTATATTTAGGATTCTGTTTTTCTTGCCAATTAGTGACGTTATAAATAAAACACGTAATTAGTGCCGTACCCAGTGGTTACGTTTACGATACGTAGGTGATATCACCTATCACCAGCCTGAGTTTTCCTTAATCGGTCATTGTTTTTGTTTGTAATTAAATGTTCAAACGACGGGACGATTGAGCTTTTTTTTTATGGTAAATACCGTTACTAATTTATTTTTCTCAAAGGCAAGCAAATTGTAACACAATTAAGAGGCAAGGTTTGAAAGAATAAATAAAAAATATTTTATTTTTATAAATATTTTTTGGCGACTAGAGGTTACCTGTGAAAATGTAAAGTTCAATTATAGACATAAAACATACACTTAAAAAGTAAATTGTTTGCAATTAGATAAATGTAGCAGTTTCTTTTGTATTTTATGGATCATACTTATCTACATTTATGTAGGTATAATTGAAATGTCTATGGGAATGTATTTGGTTTTACTCAACTCCATAGCAGCTTAACAGATTTAAATTTAATTCGCTTAAAGCCTAAAATAACACATGAGCTTAAGCATATCCCGGAAACACTCACTATAGGATAATAGGTGCAACCGGTGAACCGCTTCCGAACGATGTGCCTGATGTACTATGAAATGTTATCGTGAATATTAACACTATCTTTATACCATTTCTGTACACACGTACACGATACACGATAAAAACACGTTTTTTCAGCTATTTATACATGTTGTACGAGGGTGGCCTTATCGCCTTTGGCGATTTCTACCAGGCAACCTTTGGATGGGCTGGACATTACATGAAGAAATTGAATAGCTGCGGTCGGTGGTGTATATATACAGTGAAATAAATAATAATATGGAAAAAAACTGATAGATACGTTTATACCATAATTCATGGTACTTTAGGCTTAATCTTCTCAAGGCATGGTTTCACGGGAGTTGCCTACCGTAGTACACTGTATTGCACACTACTGAGCACAAATGTTTCTCTCGAAGACGGACAAAAACATTTGCAACGCCAAACGCCAAAACGCCTACTGTACGCGGTTTAGTACGAGTAAATAACTAGCCAAGAAATGTGGTGAAGAGGCTATCCGGTGGAGCCACTCCTTTACAGTTCCATATGGAATAGATTTTTTTAAATAGTCGTATCTGTTGCAAATGCATCTTCAAAGTATCATAACACAATTACGCTGTTAGTGCGGCAAGCAATGGATATAAATAATTAATAAACAAACATTTACTTTGATTAAGTAATCTAGCAATTTCTGAGTGATTATTTCAATAGTTATTTTGATACCTAGAAAATGATATTACTGTTGTATTCGTATATATTTGGTACTTTTTTTACATCAGCATCGCAGCTGTTAACTCATTAATACTCGCAGTGGTCGTGTTTATGGTTCATTGATCCTAATTTCCTATCATTATTTTTTATAGTTTTCAATCCAATAAAACTACACATTGCGCTGTGATGACATACCTCTAATATCTGAAAAGTCAAATGAACTATGGTCGTGAATTTTAGGAATATATCTAGAGAGCCATACGTCAATGTAAGCGTTTTGACACGCCCTTGAAAACAAAAAGACTATTTGATCAGAAGCTGGACTGCATCGCAATTGTTTAACATATGAAAATAATTTTAACTAAGTTCACGTGTCGTGAGCTATATTTATATCGTGCAACTATAGTATATATTTATTACTTAGAACTTAAACGATATGTCTTGTAAGTATTTATTATTTATCACAGTAAGTAAGTTATATGTTTTCATAAAATATAACAAAGCAAGAAAGACAAGCATAAAAAAAATTGAAATATGTGTAAATATCATCATGATCATAGGGACCTCTACATGTTGTGTGTGTGAAATTGTATGTTGTGTGTTGCTAAATTGAACCTTATTGCTTTGGTACAAGTTCCACTCTGGCACACCAAGCTGACCCACTGTTTAATCATAGCAAAATGATTCAAATTTTGAATTTCATCTTTCCAAAGCATTGATCATAATTCTAGCTCGTTGTCTCTAGTTATTTTTTGGGACAAATCACAAAAGTTTTGGTTTTATTCTCTTTGAGCTGGTGGTATTCTTAAATTAATGAATATGTAATATGAACTTTTTTTCATATGCATACTACTTTGTTTTGAGGAATATTATTTGTAAAACTCTAATGAGTTATCATGCGCATTGCATTACACAATTAAAATTTCGGGCAATTTTTAAAGTAGATCGCATGTAAGTAATGCTTCTAATGGAATCACAATAATATCCAGGTAAGTATAATAAGCAAAATGTGTTGTCAATAAGTTAACAAAATGGCTGTATATTTGAAAAGTGGGCAACACATCAACATATGCCGAAAGGAGTGTCGACAACGGAGGCTGTTATCAATTACATCGTCACAAAGTTGTGATGTTTGTTCGGAGTTCGCACGTAATCTAACTGTAACACGCTCGGTTCACCGGCACTGCAAGGCCTCCCGAGCCCCGCTACATAATGTATCATCTAGCTAGAACTACTAAACAATGGATACTCATGATAAATAGAGAGAGGAGAGCGCGCCTCCTGTAAGCGAGCGCGCGCTCGGCACGTGGTGAGCGCGTGCCGGCGGCCGCGGCGGACAGGGGCTCGCGCTCCTGCTGTGCCTTGTTTATGAGTGAGGAACCGACATCGGAAGCTCGTGAACGTGCTGAGACGATTTAGGGCGGGAGTCGCGCGTGACTGGTCGCGGCGTCGCGGGCAGCACTGGCGCGCCGCGGCCGGGGCGCCGCGTGACGTCAGCGCGCCTCCGCCCCGCGCATGCGCCCCGCGCGGCGCGCACACACTCCGAATATCTCCACGAGGGCCCTCCATCTCAAGACCTCAACTCCACTTTGGGTCTTGATCGATTTTTGAGCTGCAGTTTCGCGTATCGACCTCTAAGGTGTTTCGAACCCGAGCGTCAAACTCTCTCCGACCTCGATTTGTTTTGATGAATCAAATTTTGTTTACAATCGACGAAATGTCAGCACGGCCTGTTTCTCAGCTAACGGTGCTAAAATATCCAGTCATTTACATTGTACCTACTAAATCGAAATTCAATCCCTTAAGGGCAGGGCATAATGGCGTTGATTACTTCAGGCGTAAACTTTGTTTATTATTTATTTGAACATCTTTTTAAAGTTCTACAGTCAAAATGTTTTGCATAGTTACAATATAATATATGTAATTACAAGTATCTCACTGTCATCATCATCATCATCTGTATGTAATTCTAAAGAATAACTGAACTAAAATTTATTCATGCCTAGTAATAGATAAAGCAACAATAATAGCACATGGTATAATAATTCGATAAGAAGCATTCAACGGTAGATATAGCGCGTAGTCCGTCTACGCAATGCTACGAGGCTGCTACGACGCTACCCGAGTCTACGCACGTAGACGGTTACGCAAATACCACATTCCGTCGAGTAGATAAATGAATGTCTGCTTTCCTCACTCGCCTATAACATACATTTACATTAGCATATTAAGTATATTGCCTTTGTAAATGTCGCCTGCCATTTATGTATATACTCGTAGATAATATACGTTTGTATATTGGGCTGGACGTCCGTGGTACTTAGGTTTTTGAATTACAGCTACGAACACTGTTGTGTCTGAATGCTATTGAATAAATTCAATGAAGATTATAAGAATAAATACTCGACGAGTAGAGTTATTTGTATAATATCAAGTATAGTATATCAAGTCATATGATTATGTTAGTCTTTATCTATTATCGTTGTGGGCGGACGGCTAAATAACATTTGATTTTGATCAGAAGTCTAGGAAAAGATAAACAATAAGAAATGCCTATTAACACTTTATACTAACCAGCTTGACCTACTTCTATAATCTATGATAGTCATAGTCAGTCATCATGCAAACTGTATATTAAATTTTAGATCAATACATGATTCTAATTCTTATTCTTACAAGTGTTAATGTTTATGCCACGATAAATATGTTATTGTAATACTTAAACTATTAAGGTCCTCTGGAAGTAAACAAAGTATACGTTTGTATTGATATTGAAAAAATCTAAAGCAAAGCAGTAAAGTAAAGCAATCAATCAGTATCAATATTTGAGTATTCGGGCATCTTTGCCTGACATAGGCCATTCCGTAAATCTCCTATTAGAATTGCTTGAAGCCGCTTGCATCCAAAATGATTCTTAATCAGTTCATATTCTGTCTACCTTGCAGACGTTCTATGCTGCTTTAGCTGGTACGCGAGTTAATTGAACACCTTCTCTTATTTGATAAATTTTTCACTGATTTTCTTTTATTTTTTACAATAAACAAATTAATCCAATAAGACCAATTTGAAGCGTTTTGCATCTAACGCCTTTCTGCACTGTTAAACGTGATCATTTGTGAACTTTATGGCTCCATAAAAGTCAGTCTACATGCAAATTTTTTTATAGGGCAGATGCCTTTATTAAGTACTACTAAATACAAGACTAAATCTAAAACTACATAAACTACTACTACACAATAAGCAAGTGGATCATCCAGAGACCCTTGAAAGTCTAAAGATAATCGAAATGCTTAAGCCCACTGCCAGTTGACTAATGACTAATGACATTAGTCAACTGCAACAACTGTCAACTGTTGACATGCTAATTGACTTGCTCTATGCTCTTATTTTACCCTGCTTAAAAACATAAAGTAATTTCGTATAGGCCGATCGGCCCAGTCCTAGTGTCAATGTATGTTAGCCATTTAAAGGTTAAACGGCCTCTGCTGTGGCTAAGCGGTTAAAACCACTAGAGTATCAATACCTACATACTTAAATGCGTCATTCGACGCAACAGGAGAGCTCATAGTTAAATGTCATTTGCGGTCACCCATCCGAAAACTAACAGAACCGAACGTCGTTTGACTTCAGTGATCACTCTCACTCACACGGACTCGGAACACCGACTGAAACTACTCTATACTACGTCCATACTAGACATAGATAAATACAAGGTAGAGCACATCAGTTTCGTCGAGCAAGTGAAAAATCCGCGCATAAAACATTAATTAGTCTCTTTGAAGTGCTCTCGGCAAGAGTCGAGAATGGAATGGAGGGTTGAAGCTCTAATACATGGAGTTAGCACGCTTTTTTTTCATTTTTCTTTCATTCAGTTTTCAGGCCTGTTTGCGCAGAAAAGAAAATGAAAAATTCAACCATAGCTTAAATGATTTCATCGAAGTAATTTATCGCTTTGAAAGAAAAAAGAAATATGGTAATGAAAAGTAAAAATCGATCTATTTTATCAGCAGTTAAATACAGGTAGTCCTACTTATAATTCAGTGTGTAGTTACGTGTGGGAGAACTGATAGCAATGGGTGCTCTTGTTAAGAGGTAAAATAAGAATTTTACACATCGCTTTTTTAGAAACATTTTCTTCAAAATGTAAATCACCTCATTATTTGAGTTTACTAGGTTTGCTAATGCAATTCATTGTTTAATACGTTTCTAGCGTATTGAACTATATAAAACTTATATAAGCTCGCCAAGTTTGCAGCATATAACTTTATTGTAGTTGAAGTATTGACAGTACAAAATGTAATCTTGCTAAACCAGCTACTAACTTTAATTCAGACGGATTGCTTGACAGGGAATAATTAACTTCAGCCAAACTTCCTGGAAGTGACACTTGGGAAATTTTGATGACATCTCTTCGGAACCTCAGTCAGGGATGATGTAATATTGCTAGGCATCAGAAAGGGTTGTGTGTCAGTTGTAGATATCAACTACTCAGAGATTTAAAATAAATATAATTTTCATTAAAATCAAATTATTTTGTGTTAAATTATGTTTTTAATTAATTAATTTAACATTAATGATGAGATATAAAAGGCTATAATTTAGCCTACATTTTAAGAGATGATGATGATGAAGATGATCCGTAGAGGTATTGAAAATGTTATTATAATTATGTGACATGGTGATGTTGTGGAAGAGCGCTCGCCTTACGTGCGTGATGCGTAGGTTCAAAATCAGTGCCATAACAATGGGTTCTTCGGAATAAATTTTTCATTTTTTATTTACGGACTTACACATCATTGGCTTTTCGGTGAAAAAAATACCATGGAAAAATGCGGCGGTAGAAAAAATGTCAATCCATAGACCCTCTCGAAGCCAGCGTCATGGATATGGTCGAACTGTCCTAGTCTAACGGGTACACCTAAGGTATATTAGTGAATAATACTGTGGGCTATTAGAACGGGCTAAAATAGGCTGGCACAGTTATTATAAAATGGATATCACCCATGCTTATTCTATTGTTTGCAACAGCGTGACGAGCAGTAACATCATCTGTTGATAATGCTGAAAATTATTACTGTCATGGAATATTGGGCATGACATGTCTGTAACATATATTTCAAAGTCCAATGAGCGTTGAAAAACACGGAAAAACAACATAGCACGTACGGAGTTGTATTAATATTTTTAAAGTCATATGTATTTAAATTATATTAGCCCGTATGAATAAACCTTACCTTTAGATTTTGCACAAAAGCCTAAGCTTCCATGTGTACCAAAAGTAGCGTGTGTTTTTCGAGACGATGGACATTTTCTAGGATGTCATTTTACTGATCACAAAAACCAACTTTTTTTATCAAATTAGAGCCACAAATGAAATGGCTAAAAAATGTGCAAGTATGGTACACCTTACATCGAGTTGAAAAGATCGCAATAAACTTCTTTATAATTTATAATCTCTATTATCAGACATAAGACGCAATCTTCAGCGATAAATAGCTACATATATTGTCTTGATAAAGACTAAAGATAAATATATTTAAATTTATCTTTACACTTATGCAAATATAAACTCCCTGTAGTAAAACTTTCCATTTACAAGATAATACATCTATTGCCATACTAGATTCCAACGAGTATTATGTTTTTAGAACAACAGTGGAAACAACTGCCTCGGTGGCTCAGTGGTTAGTGACCCTAACTTCTGGGTCAAAGGGGCGTGGGTTCGATTATCACCCAGGGCAAATATTTATGCGATGAACGCAAGTGTTTGCTCTATGTTTAAGTGTTATTTAGTTACTATCTATATAAGTATGTATTTAAAAATAAGTATATGTACTATATCAGTCTCTGGCAGCCATATCACAAGCTTTACTTAGTTTGGGGTCATAGGCCGTGTGTAAGATGTCCCCAAATATTTATTATTATTATTAACTAGCAATATAGCGTTATCCATTAACCATACTACGAGTAATTAGCGATCACGAACTGAAAATACAGAACAAGTCATTAATAAACGAAATAAAAGTTCATGTCGACGGATAAAGTAATTGTTGCGGACAGATGAGTCCTAAATGACTATGTATGAAGCCTAGGTCTACAGTAGCTTTCGTTTCGATACTTTGCATTATATAAAACTTTAGATGTCGCTTTTCGCCTTTGTACTGGACCTAGTCCAGTACATACCACCCTTGTTTTCTCGAATGTTTCATGTAATTCAGTTTCTTAAGTAAAACGACTCTAGGTCGTCAATGTTTGCACCTAGCTATGTGAACGATTAGTGCTAGACTACTTTGAACGTGTAGAAATAGCAGGCTACGATTATGAAAGCCCTAGCGTGTAGACGAACCTAGATTCCTAAGAAACATTTCAGTACGGAGTGATTATGAATGTTGCGGACAGATGAGTCCTAAATGACTATGTATGAAGCCTAGGTCTACAGTAGCTTTCGTTTCGATACTTTGCATTATATAAAACTTTAGATGTCGCTTTTCGCCTTTGTACTGGACCTAGTCCAGTACATACCACCCTTGTTTTCTCGAATGTTTCATGTAATTCAGTTTCTTAAGTAAAACGACTCTAGGTCGTCAATGTTTGCACCTAGCTATGTGAACGATTAGTGCTAGACTACTTTGAACGTGTAGAAATAGCAGGCTACGATTATGAAAGCCCTAGCGTGTAGACGAACCTAGATTCCTAAGAAACATTTCAGTACGGAGTGATTATGAACGTACTTGTTAAGAGAAAATATGTAAGTTTTATGTAAAATATATGGTTTAATGTAAAGCGGCCCATTGCACGGTGATTATGTAAGTGTAAATGGTGTAAATATGTGTAAAATTGTGATGTTATTGTGATATTATTGTAAGGTTTTGTAAATAAATGGATTTGGTTTTGGTCGTTTGTTTTACCCCTGGTATGTCGGCAGGATGAGGGGAGGTTAAGGTATGTTTTGAGGATGGCATACAGGTAACGTGTACGGTGAGGTAAATATGATTAGGATTAGGAAATATGGAAAAACCTAGCGAACCTAGGTACTTAATCGCGACGCGCGCGAGTGAGAGGTTGGTGACTATGGCCCTCTCGCTCGCACGGAGTGCGCGCCCGATTGGGTAATACGCGCCTCTCCCACTGAGGATGAGCCCTGCGGGGAACCAGTGGCGGGGGGTTAGTATAAGTATAGGACGGTCACGGCCGTTAGCTCACTTGCCATTTGCCAACTTGCCACCTGCACCTCGCCGTACAACGCTTCGTAAGAGGAACCTCCACCTCCGACACATCAGCGGTATAACTGCGTTTCAACGAGCGACCACTATTGAAGGACTTTTTATGGAAAGACGAGTTTGATTTGCACCCCGGTGTAAACTCCTTACTCCTCAACAAATCTTCGAGCCGGATCTGAACCCAAGTGAAGTGGGTTATCCAGCAGCGCCCACTGAGAATTGAAGAACTCGTGGGACGAAATATTAGTCGGAGGCGCCGGTCCCCA
Source organism: Hypomecis atomaria (assembly GCA_964007245.1). Classification (NCBI taxonomy): domain Eukaryota; kingdom Metazoa; phylum Arthropoda; class Insecta; order Lepidoptera; family Geometridae; genus Hypomecis; species Hypomecis atomaria. The sequence goes on along the minus strand of OZ023284.1, from coordinate 14,453,542 downwards.
CTGAGATTGCGATTTCCACCGCTCTCGTGGGGCGAAGCTAGAAGAAAGTGCCCGTTGAGCTACCTTATAGAAGCGCTCGCGGGACGAAGGTCGCCGAGAGAACTCTGAGCCCATTGAGTTGCATTGAAGGCACTCGTGGGACGAAGATATCGGCGTATAAGCGCCCACTGAGCTCATATAGAAGCGCTCGTGGGACGAATTTCAACGACGTGCGCGCGGGCGTAGCAAGCTCGCGCGTTGAAGTCTTTTGTGGGCAGCAACCGCACGTAGCGACTTTTACGTGCGGTCCGAGCTAGCGGGTGGGTTTCTCGCTTCCCACCCGTGAACGCCCTCGTGAAGAAAGAAGAAAGAAGGTTGGGTGAACCCGAAGATCACCGAACGGTGCGACCGCTCCGTGTTCGACGGGCTCGAGAAGATCACCCAACGGTGCTACGGCTCCGCGTTCAAGGGAACGGTGCTGCGTCTTCGCGCAAATCGGCGGGCAAGTCCGCGGGGACACACCACTGCTTCAAGAAGAGGAACGGCGGGCCGGATACTTCGAGCGCGCCGTGATTAAGAAGAAGGAGCGACGCTCGGAGTGAAGTATTACCCGCGCTGGTAAGAGTGTGAGTGGCACGGCGCCGGACTGTAGGCACGCTGACGTGGCTGGCATTCCCACCAGTCACCGAGCAACCCGCTGCCCTCACATTCCTCTGCCAGGGGGACCCCACCTTTCCTTTCCTGCACGACCTTCCATCCTCAAGGGAGCGTATCCCGGCCTAAAAACCGGGCCCTCCCGCGAGACTGATAGGGACTGTTAGGGCCGATAGGGAGGTAGGGAATTAGGGCACGTAGGGACGGTTAGGGGCAATCATGCCAACGACACGGAGCAAGAACGTCGACGGGCAAGGACTACGAGTTTACGTCGACTACCCCGCGTCACCGTCTACCGCGCAACCATCGGCGCCGCCGGACATGCCTACGATGGAGACAGGCATGGATGAGTCCTCGGCGCCGACACCAAGCACAGCAAGACCGCTTACGATTACGGAGCAGCGGTTAGAGACACAGTCTGTGCGCTCTACAGTTAGCGTTAGCGCTAGGATCCGGCGCGCCGAGATCCAAGCAGAAGAACGCCTAGCTGAGCTCAAGAGGAAAGAGCTACAATTGGAGGCCGACCTTATAAAGAAGCGTTTAGCAGCGGACATCGACATCATGCGTGAAGAGTCGGAGCAGGGCAGCGTCTTCGATCGCGCAGAAGATGACGTCGGGAGGCGCGTGAGCGATTGGATCGTGGATCACTCACAAGCACAGGTTCCAGCTGCGATTGCAACGGAGACAGGGGCGCAGCCGCGTACGAGAGCGAGCAGGATAGAACGAGTCGCCACTCACGTTGCAAGTAAGGAGAGACACGCTTCACCGCAGAAGGCGGCCGCGAAAGAAGACCCGATCGACCGACTCGCAGATGCGCTCGATAGGATGACGAGGCATAGTCGGCGATCTAGACCACCAGACTTACCATCGTTTGCTGGAGCACCGGGGGAGTGGCTCTCGTTTAAAGCAGCGATGCGTGAGGCCACTACGGTCTACAACATACCTCCAGCGGAGAATCTCGCGCGGCTGCGCGCATGTCTCAAGGGCGAAGCGAGACAGTGCGTCGCAGCGCTACTGTACACGGCGTCGGAACCTTCGAGCATAATGGCCACGCTGGAGCAGAGGTACGGGCAGCCCGAGATCATCATCGACCAAGCGCTGGAGGAACTCAAGAGACTACCGCGAATAGGAACGACCGCGGCAGATCTAAACAACTTTGCGATCAAGCTACAGAATATTGTCACGGTCATCGCGTGCCTAGATGGCAAAGGGTATCTAAAGAATCCGATGTTAACGCGGCATATCACCGAGAAGATGGGTGAACATCATCGGTCAAGATGGTGCGATTTCGCTGAAGAATATGGGAGCGCGAGTGAGGCTGAGATAGTAACATTGTCGCGTTTCTTCATGAGAGAAGCGGAGCGCGCAGTTCGTCATTGCTACTCGGCGCCGGCGGCGCCACCATCGAAACCGACTAACAACAGAGAGCAGGGATCGCGGCCCGCGCAACAGTCGTCACGACCTGCGCCTCGACCGGCTAAGGCGCATGTCTATGCAACAACGACCGACACGTCGAGACAAAGCGCTTGCTTTTGTTGTGGGAGCGTCGATCACGCGACCACCAAATGCAAGAAATTGAACAACATGACATCGGACGACCGTTGGCGATGGGCGAAAGAGACGGCGATATGCTTTCTATGCTTAGAAAGCAAGCACAGGAGGTTCAAGTGTAAAGCTAAGAAATGCGGCTTGAACGGGTGCCAGTCGCCCCACCACTCTCTGCTTCACATACCCAAGAAGACACGCGATGACTCGTCAGCAGAGCAAGAGGAAGACTCTGCGATAACCGCCTCAGCGCAGATCAACACCAACCGACGCGTGCTGTTGAAAGTGTGCCCGATTACGTTAAAAGGACCGACCGGCACCGTTGAGACGTATGGTCTGTTGGATGAGGGCTCCACTGTTAGCCTCATCGATGACGACTTAGCCTCACAGATCGGAGCGCGTGGGCCCGCTCGGCCCCTCAACATCCACGGCGTCACGAACAGCCAGCGGGAGGCAGTGAGCCGTGCAATAGAGATAGGCGTGAGAGGGCGTCGTCAAAACAATTATAACACGATTAAGGCAAGAACAGTGAGACGCCTAGAGCTGGGCGGCCAGTCTGTGCCGCGAGAATTACTAAATCACCCCCACCTTAAGCAGCTGGATAGAGACGACGTGTGCTACGAGAACGTGCGCCCGCGCGTACTCATCGGCGCCGACAATTGGCATCTCATCGTGTCGCGCAAATTACTCACGGGCAAGAGGACACAACCTGCGGCGTCTCTGACTAGATTAGGGTGGGTGGTACATGGTACTACTCCGCACAGAATCGTAACCACTCAGGATGAGCGAGTGTTACACATAACCACGTCGCAAGAGAGAGAGCGCGACGAACTACACGAGCTCGTAAAGGCGCACTTCGAGTTTGATTCGCTTGGTATAACCAACAAACCGAAGCCAGTCGCCGCGAACGAACGAGCGATAGCCGTATTTAACCGTACGGTAAAGAGGAGGGACGGTTACTACGAAGTCGGGTTGCCGTGGCGTACCGATGATGTCGAGCTTCCCCCGAGCTACGACATGGCGCTACGGAGGCTTCACAGCGTCGAGCGTAAGATGGATAAGTTGCCCGAGTATAAGATCGCATACTCGGGGGAGGTAAACAAACTTATAGAGAAAGGTTACGCGATGGAAAGCGACGCTGATCCAAGTCACCCGAGAACATGGTACTTGCCGCATTTCGCGGTAAGAAACCCGAATAAGCCCGGAAAAATCCGTCTTGTATTCGATGCAGCCGCGCGTTCTAATGGAATATGTATGAACGACGTGCTGTTAGACGGCCCGGACTTACTAAGCAGCCTGAGCGGCATTCTGTATCGTTTCCGTGAAAGACCGGTAGCGATCACAGCTGACATAAGAGAGATGTTCCTGCGAGTGAAAATACGAGAAGAAGACAGAGCGATACAGCACTTCTTATGGCGAGGTGACGATCGAACACAACCACCGCGAACCTACGTAATGAAGTCTATGATTTTCGGCGCGCGAAGCTCTCCATTCCTAGCGCATAGCGTGCGTAATAGGAACGCAGAGGAACATAGACACACGCACCCTCTAGCGTACGTACCAATCACGCAACATCACTACATGGACGATTGGGTACAGAGCTTCAGCGACGAGGACACGGCCGCCAAGACCATGCGACAAGTCATCGAGGTTCATAAGCGGGCAGGTTTCGAATTAGCAAGTTGGAGTTCGAACCTACCTAGCTTACTAAAAGGCGTCGACTGCGCTACTACGCCGAAGGAGCTCGGCGGCACCGGTGACGAGTACGGTAAAACGTTAGGCCTGAAGTGGTTAGCCGCGACAGACGAGCTAGCGTTTAACACCGCGATGCCTAGAGTGCCTGAGGACGTGCGGTTAGGACAACGGACGCCTACCAAGCGCGAAGCGCTCGGTGCGGTAATGTCGATCTTTGACCCGCAAGGTCACCTTTCTCAATACGCGATTACGGCGAAGGCGGTCTTACAGGCTTTATGGCGCCAAGCAGTGGCCTGGGATGACCCTCTACCAGCAGAGGAGGCCGAGAGGTTCGCGACATGGATGCGCGACTTAGAGTATGTGGAGAAAATACGCATTCCGCGCTGTTACACCCCGCGCCCGGCCGCGAGCCGACAACTCCACATATTTGTAGACGCGAGCGAACAGGCCTACGCCGCCGTAGCGTATTGGAGATTCGCCTACACGGACGGAGATGTGCACTTAGCTCTCATCGCAGGAAAGGCGAGAGTGGCGCCGATGCGGCAACAGAGTATCCCGCGCATGGAGCTACAAGCCAGCCTCATAGGGGCTCGACTGTCGGCCGACATAAAGAAGGAGCACGCGTATACCGGCAGAGCAGTGTATTGGAGCGATTCCAAGACCGCATTACACTGGATAAGGAACGACTCTGCCCGCTATACACCATATGTCGCGCATCGCTTAGGCGAGATAGCCGAGTTGACCGACTCGCGAGACTGGCGCTGGGTGCCTACAGCGCACAATGTAGCGGATGACGCCACCCGCCCAGGTAACACTCAAGTATTGAATACGGACCGATGGTTTACCGGCCCGCCCTTCCTTCGCGAACCCGAGGAGTGCTGGCCGGGGGAGGAGGCCGCGGTCGAGACGGACACCGAGGAGTGCTACCATGTAAGGACCGTAAAGGGCGCCGACTTTATAGAAATCGCGCGCTTCTCGCGGTGGGAAAGGCTTATAAGAGCAGCGGGTTACGCCCTACTCTTTATAAGAAAGTGTCGTCGCCAAGAGCGCGAGCTGACGACACAGTTGCTAGAAGAAGCGGAACGTTTGGTACTGCGGCAGGTGCAGCGCGATAGCTTCTTAGACGATTTCGTCCGCCTCGAAAAGGGATTATGTATCGAGAGGGAAAGTCGACTGAGACAGTTGGACCCGGTACTACGGTCAGACGGCCTAGTACGCATAAACGGGCGTATCGGCGCTGCCGCCGTGTCAAATGGAGTAAGGGATCCGCCGATTCTAGATGGAAGACACTACGTGACGACGCTGTTAATACGCCACGAACATGAAAGGCAAAATCACGCCGGGCGCGAGACGATAGTTAACAACTTACGACAGCGCTATTGGGTATTAAGATTACGACCCGCGGTGAGAAAAGTTCTAAGTCGCTGTGTCATCTGTCGCGCGCGAACCGCGCGGCCGACGATCCCGGCTAAGGGTGATTTGCCTGGCGTACGTTTAGAAGCCTTCAAACGACCGTTTTCAAACTGTGGGCTAGACGCGTTTGGACCCTATCACGTCACAGTAGGTCGGCGCCACGAGAAACGGTGGGGCCTGCTGTTCACGTGCCTAGTAACGCGCGCCATACACATCGAAATCTTGTCAAGTCTGAGTACAGACAGCGCGATCATGGCGCTGAGACGTATGGCGGCGCGGCGCGGTTGGCCACGCGTCTATTTTTCCGATAACGGTACGAATTTTCGGGGCGCTGAGGTAGAGCTAGGCCATGCCTACGAAGAATGGCTACCAGCGCTGAAGGAGTACGCATCGTCACGACGTGTAGAATGGAGATTTATCGACCCCGGCGCGCCCAATCAAGGCGGCGCGTGGGAACGCTTAATAAGGTCGGTAAAGAGCGCGCTCGCTATCACGCTAAACGAGCGGGCCCCTAAGGATGAAGTTCTCGCAACATTGATGGCGGAAGTGGAGTACACAGTGAACTCGAGGCCACTGACCCATGTGCCCGTAGAGATTGGGGAAAATGAGGCACTCACACCGAATCACTTCTTGTTGGGATCATCAAATGGGATGCCTTACGTGGGTACAAGCGACTTAGCAGATAGACGAGCATGGAGAAGCGCTCAAGCACTAGCAGACTCGTTTTGGAAAAGATGGATAGACGAGTATCTTCCGACACTGGCGCCACGCGGAGAAAGTGGTGTAACTCAGTCGGACCTAAAGGTAGGCGATCTAGTAATGATCGCAGATGGGTTGCTACCTAGGAACTTATGGCCTAGGGGACGCGTTGTAAAAGTAATGCCTGGAAGAGATGGCATTATACGAAGCGCAGAGGTGCAGACGCGCGGCGGGATATTTAGAAGACCTAGACGTAGACTTGTGGTTCTCCCCGTCGACGTTCAAGCTCCACCTAACTCTGAGACCTAGACGAGGACTCATCGCCCTCCTTGCCGACGTTTTAGCTTCGTTAGCACTGCGCTCGGGGGAGACTGTTGCGGACAGATGAGTCCTAAATGACTATGTATGAAGCCTAGGTCTACAGTAGCTTTCGTTTCGATACTTTGCATTATATAAAACTTTAGATGTCGCTTTTCGCCTTTGTACTGGACCTAGTCCAGTACATACCACCCTTGTTTTCTCGAATGTTTCATGTAATTCAGTTTCTTAAGTAAAACGACTCTAGGTCGTCAATGTTTGCACCTAGCTATGTGAACGATTAGTGCTAGACTACTTTGAACGTGTAGAAATAGCAGGCTACGATTATGAAAGCCCTAGCGTGTAGACGAACCTAGATTCCTAAGAAACATTTCAGTACGGAGTGATTATGAATGTTGCGGACAGATGAGTCCTAAATGACTATGTATGAAGCCTAGGTCTACAGTAGCTTTCGTTTCGATACTTTGCATTATATAAAACTTTAGATGTCGCTTTTCGCCTTTGTACTGGACCTAGTCCAGTACATACCACCCTTGTTTTCTCGAATGTTTCATGTAATTCAGTTTCTTAAGTAAAACGACTCTAGGTCGTCAATGTTTGCACCTAGCTATGTGAACGATTAGTGCTAGACTACTTTGAACGTGTAGAAATAGCAGGCTACGATTATGAAAGCCCTAGCGTGTAGACGAACCTAGATTCCTAAGAAACATTTCAGTACGGAGTGATTATGAACGTACTTGTTAAGAGAAAATATGTAAGTTTTATGTAAAATATATGGTTTAATGTAAAGCGGCCCATTGCACGGTGATTATGTAAGTGTAAATGGTGTAAATATGTGTAAAATTGTGATGTTATTGTGATATTATTGTAAGGTTTTGTAAATAAATGGATTTGGTTTTGGTCGTTTGTTTTACCCCTGGTATGTCGGCAGGATGAGGGGAGGTTAAGGTATGTTTTGAGGATGGCATACAGGTAACGTGTACGGTGAGGTAAATATGATTAGGATTAGGAAATATGGAAAAACCTAGCGAACCTAGGTACTTAATCGCGACGCGCGCGAGTGAGAGGTTGGTGACTATGGCCCTCTCGCTCGCACGGAGTGCGCGCCCGATTGGGTAATACGCGCCTCTCCCACTGAGGATGAGCCCTGCGGGGAACCAGTGGCGGGGGGTTAGTATAAGTATAGGACGGTCACGGCCGTTAGCTCACTTGCCATTTGCCAACTTGCCACCTGCACCTCGCCGTACAACGCTTCGTAAGAGGAACCTCCACCTCCGACACATCAGCGGTATAACTGCGTTTCAACGAGCGACCACTATTGAAGGACTTTTTATGGAAAGACGAGTTTGATTTGCACCCCGGTGTAAACTCCTTACTCCTCAACAGTAATAATTCATTTGTCAGTAAAACGGCTACTTAAAAACATTGCCACGTTAAGAAACATACTATAATTAAAGTAATCTTTGCGTAATCAACATTTTTGTAGATCGATGTTCATGCTAAATATGAATATCGGTCGTTAATTTGTAAGTTTTTAAAAAGAGGTTCAGCACACGGTTCCATAGATCCAAACTCATATTTTGTATAAATACATAAAAGAATTGCTCTTTCCAAGGTACAAGATGGTTGAGTAAGCAGAAAACGTAGAGCAAAGTTTAGTTTAATTTGGTGCGCGCGGGTGAACTCAAATCGGCTATACTGGGCAGCCGAGCTACCGGGAAAGAATCCGCTTCAACTTTAGTCAACTTATTTACAGACTTTGGAAACTTGCTAACACTTCTTATTGCTTTTGTCTCTGTAGTCCTAATATGGAATTATCCCAATACAAACACTACGGAAGATATCGTATGGCTCTATTTTTTTTTAAAACCCCCAACGTCACACCTTTTCACCCGGGTGATTTAGTATCCTATGACACTAGTTGATCTTTAAACTATACTGATTATAAACATCGATTCAATCTATCACTCCATTCCTGGGTAAAAGCTAAAGAAACAATGCAAACAATTGACAGTCAGCAACAGCAACACATTTTGGGAATTATAACATTAGTAGGTAAAGATTGTACGAGTGAGGAATCCGCGACGTACTTACTCGTATAAGAATATCGACCAATCTCGTTAAAAAACTCCACGTACAAAGTTTGGACCTGAGCAGCCCCCTATTATTTAGTGTAATATATTTGGTTTTTAAATTTTTGTGAAGCTAATACGTTATTTGCGTAACGGAAGCTCCATTTAGAAAAAAAGTGTAGATATTCATATGAATTTTAATTCAGTAATCATTAGAGCGTATTTAATTTGCATTTTCATTTTTTGTTATAACAACATGCTTTGTTATAAGCACATATTTATAAATGTAATTCTTGACGCTAAACACTTCACACAATTTGATTGCATTCGTTCGTCACTATCTGTCTTCATGTTCATAGAAATACCTGACACAAAATCAATCTGTACCTATCTATATAAGCAGTATGAATACTAAGGCATAGAGTGGCCGTTTTATAAATTACGCAAACCAGTGTAAAAATACACCTCTCTTTTCTTTTATAATCAAGCGGATTCACGCCAAAAGCCGAACACCGTTATCCAATTACGAAACAAAATATAATTAGGAGAATTTTTATAATTTGCAATTCGAAATTGTATTTTATTTTAATAATTTTGCTGGAGAGGGCTTGAGGTGGGGGTGTGGGGTGCTGGGCGGAAGCAGGTGCTCTGACGTCACGGCCGTGACGTCAGTCACAGGGGCGGGGCTATGCGGACGACGACCTAAGCACTTGGACGAAGCATAGGTGTCTACTTAAACATATAGGAAGTAGAGTATTATGCATTGACTCGGTTTGTCGACGTAACGACTTTTTTTTATTCCGGGTGTTTTTTTGGACGACGAACATAATTTAGTTAGGCTATCATTTTTTTAAATATTTAACTTTTAATATAAGAACAACCCCAATAATAAATTAAGATTAAAATTTTGCTGTTCCAAACAAAAAGTTTCATCAACCCTTGACAAAATGAATGAACAGCTGAGTCTTTTACTTCAATTTCGGGATTTATTTTGCTCATGAATGATTTAGTTTATACTCGCAAATTTTGAATTTTATTGTGATTTAGATAATAAACGCTCTTGTCAAATAGAAATCAAGTGATAAATAGCGCTACAGGAAATTTCTCCTCTTTTTGAGGGAAATGTCATCTCAATCAAAAATTGCCGACGGCAAAAAAAAAAAAAAAAATATAGAACCTGTGTACCAAGTTTCGTTAAGATTCGTTAAAATGCTACCTTTGGAGGAGAAAAAACATCCCTTCAGATGAAAGCTAAACTCGAAAGTGAATTGAAAACTGAGACGCCTTGCTCACTTCGTTCGTTCGGTCAATAATATTCTAGAATATTATGTATCCATTGTCTAGAGAATAAAATCTGTTGGGGTGGGTGTTAAGCATTTAATTATAGCATGATACTCTAGAAAATGACTACAGCGATGATTGAGCACAATGGTATATGTACTTATTTTTTCAATTTTGGGGTAATTATTGTGAGTACTAAAACGAACAAACTATAGTCTAATAGTCTAAACGGAAGTGGAGTTTTACTTATTTGGCACAAAAAGCCATTGATTTATGATGGAGCGTCGAATACAGTTTGATCATACCAACCATAGAATAATGACCAGATACCAACAGTTTTATAAAACTGATATTTTAAACTTATTGTGTTGCAGCGCCATCTAGCTATTGTACTGAGAACCTGGAAGTCTGCCAGAGTATGCTGCTGAAAGAGCTGAAAACAAGAAAAGCGACCAACAGCCAAACGCCAAGTGAAAAGTTTTCGGTTGGAATTACTCGATGTTTTCACTACAGAGAACTGAAACTTGAACTGTTGCGTGAGCTTTTTCACAGATGGCGCTAAGATGAAATCATGAGTTTCATGTGAAATTCGTAGGGAATCCCAAGTGTATTTTCATTATTCAATGCACTTTTCTAAATATACATATAAAACATTTAAAACAAAAAGCACCCCGAGTAAAGTTTTTTAAATTATTTGTTTTTCTGTGGTAGTTAATCTTTAAGAAGAAAAAAAATAATTATAATTAAGTCGTATCATCCAAAAGTAAAAGCAAAATAAAAATTCCAACTATTTTGTGTAGGAAAAATACAATTAAAACTGCATTAACTCAATGAAATAAAATATGTTTATTATTAGCACTCTCCTGCCATGCAACCAGAATACCAACTCCGATTGCATCACTGTCAACATGGTCGTATTTCATTGCAGAGATTCCTTTCTGAAGTTTATGATTCTATTTATGTGCAGTCTCCACTAAGATTCCAGAACTATTATTAAAGAAGTAATGATGTAGATTTTTGATGTGTAAGCAATTTCCTAATTTATTAGATGAATTGCAGTGAAACCAGTTTTCATAAACCAATGGTGAGCATTTCAATTATAACTGTAGGTAGGTATAGTAAATAATTTGACAAGGTAGGTGATTCTGTACAAAAACAAGCACGTAACGTGCTCTAACGTGCTCTTTGTGTTTAAGAAATCGCGTGAAAAAAGATATTTTTCAAATAACATAACTTAAACTCGGTTTATAATTTATTTTAACGTAATTTTACATTTATCAAACATTCATCCAAACAAAATTCACGGAAATAAAAAAAATACTTACTGCGTTACGTTACGATTTGTCGATAGAGAATCAGACCCCAGATCGAGAGTGTCTCAAGACTACATGCGTAGATATAAAGTAGATATTACGTGGTTTAGAAGATAAAGATGATAAATAAATATTGTTATAATTTCTAAAACTTTAAATACCTACTCGTTACGATTACCTTTTTCCATTTAAGTTACGGGACCCGGAAAACTTATGTGAAAAACAAATTTGACCTCAACGTTGGGCTTTAAGTGCAGTTCGTAGGCGAACTAAATTACATGGGGCGCAGTCGCACGAGCTTAGCCCACAATTTATAGTCCTCCCCCGCCACGTGGCTAAAATACGACTTTATAAAGTACTTATTTAGCAAAATAAATCTCTAACAATTGCAGGGCCTGTATTTTGGGAACTTTTACTTATATTTTGGTATAACTGTGATTGATATGAGTAACATTTTAAACATTTTGTTAGTTTATGCTATTCATATGAAATCGCAGGTGATAATTATAGTTATTTTATTAGTCACCAGTGACTCGCGTCGGTTTCACACGTCACCTGGTCAGGATTCTAAATGCAGACAAAATTTCTGGAAGAAACTTCCTTTGAGTGAAAATCATACCAAAATTGGCAAAAAATATCGGAACTGGAGCGGACACGTGACTTCGTTTTAGATTTAGAGAAACTTATAACTTAAGACTATTGTGAGGTGTCAACTTGTCCATACAAAAACAATAAGCTTTTATCTCTCAATATTATCCGATTTGAGTTTTTTTTTTTCATGAAATCAGCACTTCAGTCGCTAGGCTTATGCGTCTTAGGTTTTTACAGTTTTTTAAATGACCTTAAACTATAAGCCTCTAAAAAGTCATATTTTTACGCAATGCTTTGGCTGAAAAGTTTACATAAACAAAAATGTTTTCTGAAAAAAAAAAAGAGATTTGCGGGTGTGCTTTATTTGTTACTGTGGAACCCGGAAACAATTTGAAGCACATTAAAATCAATCCATACAAAAGAATACAATAGCATCCGTCTCATATTTGAATAATTCAGAAGTCATCAGCCGAAGAGGTCAAAGAGAATGTTTAATTTTGAATAAATCGACCTCACTCGAACAAACTGTTTACGGTAACATGGATGGATAAGCCCAAGACTTCATCGAAGCAAAGAAAAATGGATACATTTGAAAATGTGCAGAGCATTACAGAAACATCTACTCGTACCTGTCACCGTTACTAATATCGAGAGAAAATCGGCTTAAAAACAGGTTTGTTGCATGGGAGCCCCCCTTATTTTTTTTTTCTGTTCTTAGCATTTGTTGTTAAAGGGGCAACAGAAATACGTCATCTGTTAAAGTTTTATCGTTATAGCTATCACCGTTCATGAGATACAGCCTGGCGACAGGCAGACGGACGTACAGCGGAGTCTTAGTAATGGGGTCCCGCTTTTACCCTTTGAGTACGGAATCCTAAAAACAAAGTAAAAGCTCTGCTCAGCCACATTTGTGTTTTGCTTTCACCAAGCAAATATCTACCTATCTCTGACTCGTCTGGTGGAGTTTGGGCCTAATAAGCAGGGTGCCTATCCGTTTAGCTATCAAAGTAGGTCACACGGAACTTTTGAGCAAGTTGTCCGGGGTCACGGCGCAATAGGCAGAAGCAACTAAAGGTCGTAATAAGTAACTCCACATATCCGATATATCCGTCGTATAGTGCTGGGGAGAACACCCCTCCCCATCATATCGGCAAAATTTGCATAATAAATCGTGTTTATGGCTTATAGACATGTACTACTTCGTAGGGGCTGGGTGGATAGATGTTGCAATAGATTGGATACTTTGTATGAGTGCAGTAAAGTTAGATAAATTGAGTATATGAGTGGTACCCTAAATAAATAAATAAATTATTGTTTAAAACGATTTGTAAGTAAAGTTAAAATGCGAATGAAGAAAAAGCTTACAGCGAAAGCTTTTACTGTTAAGTACGAGACATCTTTTTCAGGCAAACTAGCTTATTGGCAGACTTTTTTTATTTTCTATTTGATTTTCATCTTCTTGTTTTCAAACAACTTAATTAAAACAATGAGAGTAAGATCATGTATTTTAATTTTTATATTTAGTTCATTCTTGATACCATTATCTAAAGTAGAGTAGGTAAAGTTAGTACTAAGATAATAGTATTTTAAAGCAATTAAGTTCTGGTAGTGTTTTTTACACTTAGAATTGCACAAAACGTTTAAACAAATGTAATTTCAGTCAGTAGTTACAAAGTTTATTAATGAGCGGTAACCTTACAATGTAAAGTGGTAAGTAGAGAACAATGCATGTTATAATGCATGAGATTTTAACAAAATACACAATGAGAAACACCAAAATTCATTGGTAGATAATTGTTTTGTAGAGGCTTGGTTGTAATGTACTATTGTACGTTAAATCACGTCGTTAAGGTCAAAGTTTCACATAACGCGAACAGTAATAATAATAACATCTCTGGAATAACACAGATTATCTTAATTCGAAGCTTCTGTGAAAATGAATTCTCAGGTAGATGGGGAAGAATTTAATCTGGTTTACTTTGAAAGAAGATTTACCCAACTCCATGTTTTTCATAGCAAGCTTTGGATTGCAATTACTTGAACCAAGTAAAGCATAGGATTTTTTTATTTTCATTTCGTGCTATTTTTGAAGTGGTCTTGATCTAAATTTACGAACAAACAATGTGTGCAATAAAAAACAGGGACCCAGGAGTTCCCGGAGTGTAATAATTCAATAAAAAACGTAGGAATTTTCTTTTACCGCAAAGCGTATCTTGCAATGTAGGTGTAGACAGAACTGTAGGTACATACGAGTATTATGTGAATAGTATAAATTAAGTGAATAGAGCCTCTCAGATTATATTCTAAGCTGTTAAATACAGTAACTTATATAAACTGAACAGTATCCTTGATATGTGATATTTGTTGAGATTTAAGATTAATAATTTCAAAGTTAGCTATGTTTAAAGCTTACGAAAATTTTCTTGGGTTCAAAATTTTGATACTTACGTCTTGATTTGTTACTATTTTTATGCAGTGCATTAGCATTTACATAAAATATTAGGTCAATGAACCGCCTAACTAGTTTATCACTATGCATACAAACTTGCTTCTGATTTTTAGGGTTCCGTATCACAAAAGGAAAAAACGGAACCCTTGCTTTGATGTCCGTCTGTCTGTTCGTCCGTGTGTCAAGACCTTCTATCTCGACAACGCGTCAGGATATCGGGCTGAAATTAAAACCATATACGCAGATCCATGTTCTCTTGCAGTTGTAAAAACATCAAACTTCTCGAATATCGTAAAAAAAGACTTAGCTATTTATGTCACAAAAACCGCATATTGTGACACACAAGAAAATCAAAACTTGTCGGTTAAAAACCATATGCCATATACGCAGATCCATGGTATCTTTCAGTTATAATAACATCAAACTTTTCGGATATCGTAAAAAAGTCAGAGCCATTTATGTCACGAAAAAACACATATTTTGACACTCACTAGGTAATCAAAACCTATCGGGTACTTTCCGACCTAGAACTATAAAATTTGGCATTGGTGCTCATACAGGAATAATTATGAAACCTGCACATTTTCGTTAGATCAAAACTATATAATAACTATATATACTACAGGTAGGGCCTAAATGCAAGAGATCATGAGAGAGAAGGGTCCAAATTTTAAAGGGAGTTAATCGTATCAAGTGGTCTATCATATGAAAGAGCTTTACTGCCACAAGCTAAATCAGGTTTTCAATTATATTTAAAACTTGTGACTTTCGATTTATGACAAGAAAAAAACATTTTGTGCGTTCCAACTAAGGACCTCGCATAAACGATCGATGACCAGCTTTGCTCTAAGGTTGTTAAGTATAGTAAGGTTGCTAAGTAAGTATGGTATAATTCCCGATTTTATTACGATTTTTCAAAATTTGTTCAGATCCCTCGGTAAGCGAGCCTTACTCGCACTTGCCCACTTTTATTTGACTCAAAAGACATCTCTAGCTACAGATATACTCAAATTACTACTTGGTTCCAATATATAATAAACATATGGAACAAATATCTCTCGTCTGGGTTGTTTTTTACTCCATGTTCATATTTATTGCGTCCCTGGAAAAGTAAAAAAATCTCGTAAATTAAATTGATTTTTACAAAAGTTGTTAAACGAATCTTTTCGCGTTCCATAAAAAAATCCCTTCCAATTTCCATTTCCCAATCGCAAACCGTTAACTCACGTTCCGTGCCTGTTATTGCACCGTGTTTTCTTATTCAACTAGTATTGGAATACAGTTATGTACAGAAATTTATAAATATAAGAGCAACCAGATTTTTGTAAAAACATGTTCAGAATAATTTGCTTTACTTGTTAATATCATGACGTGTATATTTTTAGCGTTAGTTAGCATTAACTGTCTGAAAAATTCAAGTCAGTTTACAAGAACAGTTAGATTTGAGTTCTAGAGAATAGAGATCACAATAAGATTTCATTAGAATATCAAAATTGGAAACAGTATCTGCAAAACAGATGCTTTAGAATTATTTTTTTAAGTGATTTATTTGCGGCATTTCACTATATCCTTCCAGTGCAATCTAAAAAATTCTAGCTAAGCAAGAACTGGCCTATTCATTTATGAAATTCTTGTGTTACGTATAAAAATTAAATTCACGCATTTTTTCACTTACCATACCGGTATTTAACCGTTAAAAACGACTCTGTCACAGTTTTACAAAATAAAAACAAACCGAACTGTACGAGTAGAAAAAAGGTTTATTGTCATAAAATTTAATTGATGCAATCTTCGCAATTAGTTTTGAGTAGCCTCTCAAAAAATCTTTTGTTTTTATCACGTTGGGGGATTTTGGGAGCGATATTCGGGGAAGCCTTTTTGTTTAGCGAACTTGTGGCCTTTCGCACGAACCATTGTGTGTAGGTTGAACAATCTTGTGTACTTACGTACAAAGTAAATAGAACGACATTATTTAAAATTTTCGACATATACAGGGTTACTGGTAATCCATTAGCATCCTTTGCGGGGCATATTCTAAATTCACTGCCTCGGTAGCTCCGTAATTACTGACCCTGACTTCTGAATCATAGAGGCTTTGCTTCGATACCCACCCAGGGCAAATAGTATGTATTTAGAATATGTAAATGCAGTATATATCAGTCTCTGGCAGCCATATCACAAGAGTTGCTTAGTTTGGGGTCAGGGTTCCTTAAATATTTTTTTTTAACAAACATCTCTTTTCCCAAATCTCAATAAGTTTCCCAAAAAATATTCTCTATTAACCCCGTATATTACAGCAAACTAATCAAGCCCAAAGCGTTTACTTAGTTCATATGGTACAATCTCCAATGTGAATAGATTAGGCAAACACTATGTACCTCATACATCATCATGTCTTTCTTTTAAAGGGTTTTGGAAAATGATTTTTCCCATCATTTTCTTACATAGCAAAGGCTTTTCACATTTTCAGATCTTATTATCTTTTGACGTTGCTTGTAGCTACTGTACAGTCTAGTCCCACTTTGCAAGATCTTCTTTACCTTGAATCTATGTAACTGTGGCAAAGTAAAATAAGTTGTCAAGTGCATGTCGAGACATGCGTATGATAGGCTTCCGTACATAGTGACGATGATTATGATAATGATGAAAACGAATGTTTATGACGTCGTTAGATGGTCGATTGCTAAAAAAAACATGATTGGCTAAGAAATATATTTGTGAGGTCAACGACCTTTGAGTAGTTTGTTTGCGCAAGAACATGTGACAAGAAATCGTTTCAGAAACTTTACATTTATTTTAAAAACCCTATTTAACGATACCCCACGTGTTTGGAGTGGTTGGGAAAAAATCACTATCACTGTAAATGTATGGGAGCTACGTAGGTACCCCTTTAATACACATTCTTGAAAATTTTATGTATTGAAAATTGAGATCTATACCTCTATATATATAATCTATCATAATGTTAAATTTCATGAAATTTAGTTTATAAATATAGAAGTTATCAAGGCTTTGTAACATTGGGATGGATAGACGGACGGACACAACGAAGTTATAGGTTCCTCGTTTTACAACGGAACCCTAAAAACACGGTCAGTTGCCAAACAACGCGGTATTCACTAAAATATCTAGAAAATCCGATAAATCGTACAACGTATTTAATAACACTACGGAATGTATTATTGTGCAATAAGCCTATGAATAATAACCCTGATCAAACTAAAGCTTATGTTTTGGCTGTGGTTCAACAATATGAAAATGCCTAAGGTCAATGGAACGGTATGAGATAAAAGAAAAAGTAAGATCGGTTGAACGCGGCTAACGTCTCGGAACGTTCATTCTGTAACATGACTCAGAGGAACAACTAACTCTCTAGTCTCAAAGGAATGCTGTCTCGCAATTTATTACTACGTCTCCTTAGTTCTAACAGCATTTTGCAAATAAGAAAATTAATATATTATGATAAAACGAGCGAAGTATCGTTTATTTTTGTTGTAATGTGTCCGGACGGGACGGTAAAATACTTAAGAATATTGCGTATAATTTGGGACATGGCGTTAGCAGTTTATTTAATTTATAGGTTAACATTTTAATCGTTTTATCTAGTGATACGATCTAATTTCCTTAAACGAACAATTTTCGTATACTTAATAGCAATTATGACTGTACGTTTAGGATCACAGAGACGGCTCGAATGATGTTGATAAAATTCGGTATTTAGATAGAGCTTTTTTATTCGAAGATTTTTGGTGATATCAACATTATATCCGTTACTATTCTCTGGTTAAAAATAGCAAGAGTGAAAATGATAAAGATAAACTCAAACAAAAAGCGTTTTCTCTGTCGAGCAAAAGCAAAGGTTTTAGATTTTAATGAGAAGAACGGAAACGGTAATTCTAATTTTATTTTCTATAAAAACCCTCCAACGAGGAGGTAGAGCAAGCTGCATTGAATGAAGCCAATTTCTTAAAAAGCTTTGCAAAAGCAAGCAAAGTAAGCAATTTCGACCGCACCAGGGAGGGCGAGACCCTTTATAAATCGTTTAAACCTATAACTCTATTCTTAAATTAAGGGGATAATGCAGCGCCTAATTTTCACCGAACTTTGACCTTTTAGACTATGACAGTGTTGATCGTTGTATTTGGGGTTTTGTAAAGAAATGATTATTACACTGTTGTGTCCGTTTATACGTTTTAGTTTGCTCGATAGTTCTAACTAACTTAAGCTAAAGCTGATACATTTTTATTACGCAGTTCACATGTCATTAATCTTACAAAGATGATTGTGTTTTGGAATTTTTGTTTTCTAATTCTCTAACGAATTAATCCCCATGAATGTAATTTCTAGCCTTTATTTAACATTAGCCAGCTGTGTGGTAAGCCGATGTTATAAGTCATAACGCAGGTTAATAAGAATACGTTATTCCTCTTAACAATAAGGCTCCAACAAAGGTAGTCCAGTAGGCTAATTTGAATATCTACACGAGGACTCTGAAACTTTTTCCAATCCATTGTCAATTCAAGTCAATGCTATAAATCGTGTTGATTTATTGTCTAAGCTTTGTGTGAATTTATCAGTTGTGATATTCCGAATTTGGTTGGCAACATAATAGTGTGGTTGGCACGTTTAGGCCGCCATGACAAAAGGCTTTGGTCAGGCGTGATCCCAGACATTTGTTAACACGTCACTGCTTGGCGACCGGCGTAACCTGTACTCGTATTGAATATTGAATAGGAAGGACCTACAGTTAATTTTTTTTAGTTACTAGCTTTTACTCGTGGCGTTGCTGCGTATCGTTAAGAAAACACGTAGGTATCTTATGATTCTCTCTGACCTTTAAACTATGTCCATGCCAAAAAGATTAAGTCTATACGTCGCTTGCTTGAACAAAGGTACTTTAAAATTGTTTAAAACCTATTTGTAACGATTACGTTAGACCACATTTTGTATTTTTATCAAAAATAATAAATATTACCTACATTTATTTTTGATAAAAAAACATTGAAAGGCGAAGACCGCAAAACTCGTTTCTAGCGCGGAAATAATAACGAAAAATACTTGTGCGGGTTTGCCTTAAATAATACAAATTATTACCAAGCACGCGTATCATGCCCTTAGAAGAAGTAATCAAACACGTTTTGATATTTTCAAATGATCTATTTTTGGGATCAAACGTTTCGAATAAAATTGTGGTATTTATGATCTCGTATAGAAAACTTCAAAAACACTTAATTTTTACCGTAATGGATAGGTTTTATTGTTCGGCCGTTCAGAGAATGCGTTCCTGACACGTCATATTGAAAAAATGTTTTTGGCCGATATCTCGGAAACTATGTACTTAAGGGCAAAAAACATTAAGATCATTATTATAGAAAATAAAATTTCTCATCTTTTGTTTCCATTAAACTTTATTGTAAAACTTACCGTTTACGATTGACAAAAGATGCGAAATTTTATTTTCCACAATAATGATCTTAATGTTTTTTGCCCTTAAGTACATAGTTTCCGAGATATCGGCCAAAAACATTTTTTCAAGATGACGTGTCAGGAACGCATTCTCTGAACGGTCGTCTCGGTACATAATTTCTTATAAAAGTTTTAAGTTTTGTTCTATTTTTATGTAACGATGTTACTTGTTAGTGAAAAACGATGAAGATCGTAACACGATCTGAGTATAGTTGAGGTTGTACATAGCTATAAAGACTTGTACCTCAGAGTTCACTAAATTTAAATAGTAAATGTAAATTTAAATTGTATTGTAAGCTTTAATTAACAAAATGTAAAAAGTAACAAGAGTGATATCTACGACGTATTTCATTTGACATTGCAATCAAATACTGCTCCAACCGGTGCCTGAAATTCTGAGTAACTCGTACAGTGGTTAGCTGTACGTATTCATGCATAGCGAGCGAAACGGTTTTCGAATCAATAGGCTGCTGAATACGCCGCCATTCTGTCGGTGCTAACAATTTCCCCCATCTTTTAGAGCTGAAGCAAAAGCTTAACAACCACCATAACAGAACCTGTAGTTAGAGGTTTTTTAGAATTGAAATTACCCAGTACCATAGTAGGTATCTTATGTGCTGAACGTTTTACAACCGTAACGGGCTATGAATTAGTCCTGTCACCTTCAAACATTAAAATTTTTAATATGATTTAAGAATGTTTGGCTGAATATTAGCGTAGAGGACTATTACATCGCAATTTTGGAACTTATTCCATCGCTACTTCTCTCCTAGACTATTTCTTTTCAATTGGACCATAATCGAGGTACCTAGTTAGTCTTTTAAATCACAATTATCCACATGTATGTGTACCAACTAACTAATACAAGTACCCTCCAGTTACTGTTTTACTAACATCGTTATTTTTCTAAATACCTACTTATCTACTGAAATATTTACTTTATTTTATAGTAGAGAGATTTGTTGACAGAAAAGTAACAATTAATTAAAGTAAGTAAAGTAAAACAACTGGGATATTAAGTTTAGATTTAATTTACAAGTTATTTCTTCAGTAAAGTTTGGATTAGTTGTTTAAAACGTTCGATTTGGAGTTAGTTGACAAGTTTGACCGTGGCTTGTGGCTTCGCAATAACGCAGAGCTGAGGCCTGTAAGAAGTTCAGAACATAAACAGTGAAACAGAATTGCGATTTTTTATGGAAACAATAAGCTTTGTGAACTTTAAGCGAATTTTGTTTCCCAAACTCGGTTCGCACAATGTTTACGCTTACTCGCTCTGGTATACCGAAACCTTGTTCCACTCAGCGTTTAATATTTTACTAAAGTAAACAGGAAAATTATAACGAAATGTTTTGAAGTTGATATCGAATACAGATGTTGGAAATGGACATGTTTCACTCATTTCGTTTCAAGAGTTTTAAAAATCCCTAAAACAAATGTTTAATAAATCTTAAACTTCTATATTATACTAGCGATGCGCCTGCTTCCCCTAATGTAGTTAGTGGGCGATCGTAGGCGTAGTATAAACTCTCTTATAACACCGATTACGTTTGTATTCAATTATTTATTAATAATACAAGATAAGGTCGCGCGCCATTGCATTGCGCGTTGCCTGTTAATTCGTGAGTGACGTGACTTCGTTTCCTATCAATTCCTGACCGCCTCGGTGGCTCAGTGATAGTGAACTGACTTCTGGACCATAAAGGCGTGGCACCCCACCCAGGGCAAACATTTATGTGATAAACATAGGTGTTTGCTTTGTGTCTGGTTGTTATTTAGGTACTATCTATATAAGTATGTATTTAAAGAACTATGTATGTGTAGTATATCAGTTTCATAGTAGTATATCATGTCACAAGCTTTGCTTAGTTTAGGGTAGAGACAGTGAGTAATATGTCCCATAATACAAAAAAAAAAATTCGTCACGTCGCCGCGTCGCGTCGCTAGTGTTGTTCGGCGCGACCGTCGCGCGTTTGGGTTGTGCCGCTACCGCTAGATTCGGAGAATCGAGTCCTACGCGGCTAACAGTAAGTGGTTTTATTTTCTAAATAGCGTATAGTAAACTTTAATTAATCTAAAACAATATTGTATCCGTATCTACGGAAGCAAGGATTCCGTTTCCTATCCTCCTTGATGATGCCTAAATACTATACATTTGAAGACACCAACTACTTACTTACTCTGTCTATTGAAATACTTTAAAAGACAGACTATATTCTAGAGTCTCACAATTAAATGTTTTCATACAACTATAACTAGTGAATCTAAATAAAAGACACATATAATACTAGAATAGAAGGTATAGTCTTATATCAAACAGTTTTAAGTAAAAATCTAAAACACGAAAATCTTACCATCACCTGATGCAATTTGTTTAACCGAAGTTCAAATTTGGGTTCTTTGATATCTGGAACTTACCTGGAAACAAAAAAGAAACGTTATTATTCATTGTTTAGATGTCATTTTTACATTAAACCTACTATTGCAAGCCTACCTACTATTTGGGCATATCTCCAGGAATGAGAACTCGATGGAGAGACTTTTAGTGTATGGCCAAGTGGAAGGCAAGCGAAGTCCAGGTCGGTCACTAACTCGCTGGACCAATCTAATTAAAAAAGCCACACAGTCTACCGTGGTGCATTGTGCTCGTGATATGACTGATCGGCACAGATGGAGGAACATCGCGAGACGTGTGGCAGCCCTGGGAAGAGATGACAACGGCGAGGAGCCTCCGTGAACCATCCACACAACCACTACCACTCTGACAAGAGTATACAATTAAGAAAACTATTGTAAGGTACCACATGGCAAAATAAAATAGAACTAACAACATCAACAAATTGTTCAATAAACGGATATAATCGTTTATCCGATATCATTATATTGAATTGAATTATTATTAGGCAGTATTTTACTACTATACTATTTTATTAACAATTACAATCAAATTACATCATTTCACATGTATCTCTCAAAATTATTAATTAACATGCGGTAACATGCTACTGCATGCTACTCAATGAAATAAGGCATTAATATACATTAACATTAATGAGTCAATATTGAGTTTTCCGAAATGTCTTACTTACTGTTCATTTATTAAAGTACTCTTTTAAAATACCTTTTTATCTTCGCTTTAACTGAAGCTGTTTTTAAGATCATACTTATATTTTCCTATCTGGCTTCAAATTGAATGACGCATAATGATTCTCGAGCCCTGGAGCGGGCAGACACTCCAACTTTTATCGATAAATTCAATTTGCGAAGCTGGATTTTTCTCCACCTTTTACATTTATTTACTCAGACTATGAATTCAGCGCATACTGTTGGTGTTTTGGTAAAAACATTAATTTATTTGTAAATATGTATATGTTTAATTTTCTTTCACTTGAGAAAATAAAATCGACACGCCAATTTCATCTTTTGAGTTTCTTGCTAATATTACACATATTAGTAGGGATTAGTAGGGATCAGTTTCGTGGCAAAGCATTGGGTAACATACTTGGTTTGTGTATTATTCTATTTTTAGTTGTTTCCGTGTTTTGTTTCTGTGTACCTAATTGTTTTGTCCCGAATAAAATTTTCTGTATTTCTGTATTATCTTCATAATTTCTTTGTCAAAGTAATTAACTAAGCACGGTATTAACGAACACATAGGATATATTTTTACCGTAAGAGAGGTCTATACCCAGCAATGGGATAGAGAATGCTGCGGATGATGATGACGACGATTTTTTCATTTTGTTTTATTTATTTTCCACAATATCTTATACAGGACATATTCATAAAAGAGATGATGACATCTATATGATGATAAGATATATTCATAAAATTCGTAAAGTATCCATAAGATGACCTGTCCTCATAAATGTAAGAGTGGTTTCAAACAAACAAAACTTCACTGTAACATTACGACCCAATGTTTCAACAAAAAAAAAAAGCTTGAATGGAGGGCTGAGCCCCTCAGGCATTTCCATATAGACAAGGTACGCTGGAGGCTGTCACGGCTGCCTACTACGTGACCGCAATTACTTGACCTGCATTACATACCATAGAATTGTTAGATAGCTTTTTAAGTACTTATAGGTAGCTTAGAGATTTGTATGAGCTTTAAGAAACACATTTACCTGAGAGGGATTCCGCGATATGAGCGCGGAGGGATTTTAATGTTATTTGGTAAAATGAGTTTTTCAATAGCTTGACATTTAAAGGCTGGCTGTAAGGTAAGTGAGGTTTACGATCATATTTTTGTATGTACCTGTATAATGTCAGCAAAAACGTTCAACAAAGAGATGGAAAGGTTTCATTTGGCGCATGCTGATGATGATTTTTTACATTTGTTTGCCGATATCATATACCCATTTTTTTATGTAATGCTTAATTATTTATTTAGCATCATTGAAATTGTTTGTTAATCATCAACTGGTATGACATTGCTTGTTTGATGTACTTCATTTTTAAGGATTGATGATTACGTGAGCAGTATATTATGTATTGTTATTTTGTAAGTAGTGTTGTTCATATTTCCAATGAATTCTATAAACTCATTGTTCATGGCATTTATATCTGTCAATTCTAAATAACTGCAAAAGATTCATAACCTAGTTGCTATGATCGTTAGAACTTGTAAATAGCACAAATACATAGTAAAAGGGGAAGTTTTCATACAAGACGTTTTCATTCCGACGCTAAACTATTCT
Source organism: Hypomecis atomaria (assembly GCA_964007245.1). Taxonomy (NCBI): domain Eukaryota; kingdom Metazoa; phylum Arthropoda; class Insecta; order Lepidoptera; family Geometridae; genus Hypomecis; species Hypomecis atomaria. Next base: position 14,429,370 of record OZ023284.1, on the reverse strand, counting down.
CATATAAATAATTGTTGTATTACTTTGAGCCTCTTTCATGTGGTCTCAAGTTACATACAAATACCTACTCCAGTGCTCTTTGAAAAACTAATGTTATTTTTTCCATTGACATAAACATACTTTTGCGAGGTTGGGGTGGATCAACATTATTATAATGGCGCCTCATGGAAACAGGGCGAAAAAACACAGTTTTAATAAAAAAAACTGAAATATCAACTATCCTAAAATTAATGAGGCTACTCGTAAGTATAGATGTGTCGATAAGATCGTGGAGTATATAAATCCATCCCGATAGGATTCGGAGTGATATTCTTACACATGTTTAAAATATAATAATGTTTAATTAATTAAGAAAACATTTTATTCATTTTATATTAAATTTCATATAATTGCGGCCACACTTCGCAAGGAAACCCTGTAAATATTTATATTCTCCTATTCATATCCATCCATCCATCCATCAGCCATAATACGTCCACTGCTGGACATAGGCCTCCCCTACTAATTTCCTATTCATATAATTACGCAAAAAATTGTGTACTCTATGAGCGCTATAATCCTGCAGTGCGATCTCAGGATTTAACCTTTCATATAAAATAGAATGCGATGTTTGGCTCACTACTTGAATATCTCTATGGTTTTTCCCTTATACTTAAAGCGGAGCATGAAGGTAGTTTTCAAATATCGAAATTCCTTTCGAGAACAGCCCGCTGGTTGTCATATCATCTATACCAATATTATAAAGAGGAAAGATTTGATTGTTTGTTTGTAATTGAAAATTACTTTGTTATTTTTTTTGGTGTGCAATAAAGTTATATTGTATTGTTTTGTAGTTTTGCATGGTTTATGCAGCAACATAGGCTTTATTACAGTTCAATTAGTAGTTGAGGTTTAAATTTTCCATTTATTGGATTCAGAAAGCCATAAAGCGATTGAACATTGCTAGGTAATGAATTCCATTTAGAGCTCTTTACCGAGGTCCCTCTGCAGAGTCGCCACGGTTTTCATAGTTATTCTACTGACAAGCACTGCAGCTACAGTATTTCAGAATATTGAAGGTATAATAATGATTTCAGTTTTATTTTGTGTGCCATGTTTCTCTGGAGGATAAGGACTCAAAATTACTAAAGGATAAACCATTGGGGCATCATCTTTTCACGCACGGGGTTGCGCTATCTGCTTGGATTTTCAGCAGCACAGACATCTGTGACATTGAGGTATCTACCTCGGTTTTTGACAGATTTGTCTTTCAACAAAGACAGACCTCTATCAGTCTTTTGCTTTCTTTTCCCGCCTAAATTACTACACAACCTGTGCCATTACAGCTAGCATTTATTTTCATCAGCCTCCTTTCCTTGAGAACGCTGCTTTCAACTTCTAAACCCTTATACTTTCATAATGTCCAGACAGTTTCTTAATAGCATCTAAAATTTTTAATTATAGCACGAACCAATGTAATGATCGTCTTTTTAAATCAAACGCAATTTCTCCCAGCCCTAATATCAATCTCTCAAATGTCAGTAGCCCGAGTCCAAAAGAACTTCAGAGTAGTCTGTAAGAAATAAGTAATAATATAATAGTTATTTGTTAAACAAGAGTGCAAAGTTGCTTTTTAACCGCGTGCTCAATTTGATGAACGAGCAAGCGAAGGATTGTAAAACAAAAAAAAATAGAATCTTGAGCGTTAGCGAGAGAATCAAAAGAGCTCAAGGACTAAAGTCGTATACATACTCGTATCGTACTGTTTCTAATACTTCTCCCGCGATTGTTGAGGGAGAAAGCTCAGTTGCACATTATTAACAGTTTCAGTAAATTTTGTTGGCGTCAAATAAACTTTCTCGTTTATAGAATCACTATTAATTTTTTTTAGGTTTTCACTTAAAAGTTTCCTGTTTTTAACTAAGGTTTTAACAATATAACGTGAAAAGAAAATGGCGCGCGCAAAGAAAATTAAAAAAAGTGCACCTGAAGGTTCCGACTTTGAGTTTTCAACAAATTTAAAAAGGTTGTTAAAAGGTTTCATGATATTTTGAATTCACAAAATTGGTGCACACGATGTTCTAAATTAAATTTTACTTTATCCTCTAGCAGATTAAAACAGCTTTTGCACTCAGATTTCAAAGAGCAAAAAAGCTCTTTCCTAGATGGGGGGATGAAAATATGTATCGAATAGTTATTATTGGGTGAGATTTTATTCTGTAATCTAGTTGAAGAAAACTATTTCATTTTTAATGTTCAATGATATAAATAAAATAAAACTTTCTATAAATAAACTTTATCAAAAATAAATTTAATTAAAAATGTAACAGGGCGAGCAAGTTTCTTGCTTAATTTTAAGCAACACGCTACCTCATGCCCATTACAGTTCAGTGAGTGCTACTTAACTTCAAAAGTTCAAAGCCCTGACAGGAACCGCATTGCGCTCATCATGGTGATGTTTGTAATATGTAAATGTGTCTCTTTACAGTGAGATGGCTTCAATATAACATTTTACTTTTGAAACAAGAAAAGGCTGAGTAGCTACTCAAAAGCAAACTGCAGTTTACATAACAGGACACGAGAGAGCTAGGATTTTTTGTTTTAGTGCTTCCAACTAAATTCATTAAAAATACACGAGATACCCACAATGCAAATCACGTTTTACAACAGAGACGTTGATGATCACTAAAATGACATCAGTTATTTACATTTAATTCGCTGGTTAAGTTAAATTATGTGAATAATTTTCCTATCTTGTTTTAAAGCGAACCTAAATGTTTATTCTTCGTCCTTTTTCATTTTTCATGTAGCTTCAAACCTTTAATGACGAAGCTGTGAGAGTTTTTAATGACCGAGCTCATATCTGGTCCCTGTTAAAAAACGGTTTAAACGAGACATGGAATGTAGAACACATAGGTCGTATAAATGAGCCTGAAGGGAATCCGTGAGAGGTGTTCCACGTGTCAAGTTTCTGCCGCGGAACAGCCGTGTTAAAAATTCAAGGAAGCTGTTTGAGACTTGTTTTTCCGAACTTTTATACACATCTCTCTCGACACAGATTCTTAGATTTTCACGTTTGTTGTATAGGCTTAACGCCTACTTACATCAGGCATAATCATTTTTAGGGTTCCAAACCCAAAGGGAAAACGGGACCCTATTACTAAGACTCCGCTGTCCGTCAGTCTGTCTGTCTATCTGTCACCAGGCTGTGTCTCATAAACCGTGATAGCTAGGCAGCTGAAATTTTCACAGATAATGTATTTCTGTCGCCGCTAACAACAAATATTAAAAACAGAATTAAATAAATATTTAAGGGGGGCCTTAACACAAACGTATTTTTTTGCCTTTTTTTGCTCCATATTAATAACGGCAACATGTAGACGCTTGAAATGGGGCTACGGGGGTTCCAATAGGGTACGGAAGCCTTCGTACGCGAGTCCAACTCGCACTTGGCCAATTTTTATATATAAAAGCAATAACATAACAGTAATATTCATATTTTATTAAAATCTAGATTGTATCTACCTCCATGTTTTTTTATTATTTTGAATCATTTTTGAATCAAATCGCAACATAAACCGAAGTAAATTAAACCGTTAGTAGGTATCCACTGCTGGACATAGGCTAGTTGGCGCTTCCAACCTGCATCCGGCGCGTTCCTGTGATTTTTGTTATCGTCAAATTTAACTAATTTTAATCTAAATTCAACATCTTATTTAGTAGGTAATCAGCTGCAAATGAAGGCATATTTGTAACATCCGGGCGGTGTCAGCGTCAGCACCCCGTTGACAAAGGATTTCGGAGTGATCAGACAAAAAGCAGTTCCTCAAGAGAAACCGGATTAATGACTTAAGATTCTGAGATTTAACTTAATTAGTATTTTGCTAAATTCAGATTTTACGACCATTTTCTTTTCTAAGAAGTTTAGAGTCACAGGAAGACTTTCGATGAATTTCGATTTGAAAATTGGAAATAAAGTTAGTCTGAATTTAAGTGTTTTATTTAAATTGCATAGGTTTTGCTTATTGTAGGAAGTGTTTGTATACAGTTGAATTTTCTATTGAAGGTTCGTGTTAAAATTTCTAAATGATACTTTAACTTGTCTTTATACTTACCTAACCTTAAACCCTAATATTTTTTTTTTAATTCAGAAACACATCATATCAATTTAAGATACCTTTAAAAAATGGGTATACCTATTTACCTATTTTTTTATAGGTACTGCATTAATCGTTTAAGACATCAGAGTTTTTCAAGACTTTCAAGAACCTTTACTGCTATTCTTGATATTGTTTTATTTAACTCAATTTCTTTGTTTTGTGGAAAAGTTTCGTATCGTATATTTTATAGCCTGAACATCATGTGGCTGCACATATATCAGAACAATCCTCTCAATTTCTATTGATCAGTTTAAAAAAAAAACATAAATTACAAGACTTTACTAATTATTATTGGATGAGAATGAGCCCAAAGCAATGCACAATGGAAGAACGTACTTAATAGTGCAACGGAGCACAAAGGGTGGGTTCCGGCAACTGATGGCCAGCTTAACTGGGAAACGAGGAGCTTACCGCTACTCGCACCAACCATTTACCATCCTATTAGCAGTTACAGTTACGGGGGGGAATGGGGGAGAACGGACTTAACATCTTTCCGGCCCCAACTGTCATCCTCACCTGCACGCGCAGATGTTGAATCTGCGGCGGTTGCCCTTGGGCGACCGCGGTCTCCCTGCTAGATAACTGACGAGGCACTGGCGACCGAGCAATGGCGGTATAACCATACGCCTGGCTGGGAAACTGGTCGGAAGAGGTTTCAGCAACCTTGAGGTGTAAATAGCCTCAAAAAATTCTGGTGCAGAAGGCAACGGGAAACCACTGCAACTACTCTCCCGAGAAAATCATCATGGCAGTACAAACAAGTGAATCACGATTGCCATGCGAGCCGCTTAGCAACCGGCGCCGCGCCGCGTCCGGGGCGTGCGGTGGGAAATGGACTACCGGCCATGTAGGAGTAGGAAACCAGGCTCCTCATGGAAACTCTGCTACTGGAAATCCTATCAAGCTGCGCAAAATCCAGACGATAGGAACTTGGAATGTGCGTGGCTTACTACAAACAGGGAAACTAGACGTTTTAGAGAGAGAAATTACCCGGTGTGGTTTAAATATCTGCGGATTAGTCGAAACCCACTGGAGAGATAGCGGACATTTCCTTACCAACACCCATGCCATTTACTTTTCTGGAAATGACAGTAACAGCCGAAATGGAGTAGCAATTGTAATTCCGAAACATCTAAAGGATTGTGTGTTGGGCTATGAGCCAGTAAGTGACCGTGTCATGACTATTAAGCTGAAAGCATCACCGGTAAATCTGAATGTCGTACAGGTCTATGCTCCCACAAGCTCTGCAAAACCAGATGTAATAGAGGGCTTCTATGCAGAATTAGAGAACACCATCACAAAGATACCCAATAGAGAACTACTCTTAATTATGGGCGATTTTAATTCCAAAATTGGGGCAAATTCTCGACAATTTGGTAGCTGTGTGGGAAATTTTGGACTTGGAAGGCGTAATGAAAGAGGTGAGCGACTAATGCAATTTGCGGACGAAAATAATTTGGTAATCGCTAACACTCTGTATCAACATCATCCACGGAGACTGTATACCTGGACATCTCCAGGAGGTGATTACCGAAACCAAATTGATTATATCCTGATACGGTCTCGCTGGCGAACATCTATCCTCAATGCCCATACTTTGCCTGGCGCTGATTGTGGATCAGACCACGAACTCCTGATTGTAAAGTTAAGGCTGAAGCTAACAGCTGCGAGACCCCGCAACAATCAAAGGAGAATCGAAGTTAGAGATGAGGGAAAATTCACTGACGCTATCGAGCAAAACTGGGCAGATTGGGCTAACATTAAGCATAATGAGGCAACACCGGAAATGTTATGGAACCAGGCTAAACATCACGATCACGTAGTAGCGATCACGCAGTCTGAACCGCCAACTGCAATAACCCATAAAAGACAAAATTGGATGACAGACAGTACTTTTGCTCTGGTTGAGGAGAGAAGACAGAAAAAGGCAAAAGGAACAGATGTCAGGGAAGTTAACAAATTATCTGCCCAAATTCAGGCCAGCTGCAGACGAGACCATAACGCATATCTTCGCAAAATTTGCGAGGAAGTCGAAACACATGCAGGGAAACATGAATCCAGAGATCTGTACCGTAAAATCCGTCTTATCACAAAAACTCTTTCATCCAAAACCTGGGCAATCGAGAACGAGAGTGCTGAAGTAGTCACAGAACTGGATAAAATCTCAGAAACGTGGAAGTGCTACTGTCAGTCACTTTTCCAAGACCCACAGTCACGTTGCTTCTCAAACACGGAACCAAATGACGAAGATCTGGAACCGGATATTCTTCTGTCGGAAGTGAGAGCTGCCATAAAACACCTTAAAACTAAAAAAGCCACGGGTAGAGATCGTATCCCCATTGAGACCATCAAGGCTTTAGGAGAGCGTGGTGAAAACATATTCCACGTCATCTGTAATAAAGTGTGGCGTACAGGAGAATGGCCGTCTGACTGGACGCATACAGTCTTTACTCCTTTACATAAGAAGGGTTCAACGAAGAAATGTAACAACTATCGCCTTATTGCCCTAATATCACACGCTAGCAAAATTTTGTTACATATTCTCAACGAACGACTGAAAGCGTATCTGTCCAAGGAGATTGCGCCAGAACAAGCGGGTTTCGTTAAAGGAAAGGGGACACGAGAGCAGATCCTGATTGTCCGCCAAATTATTGAGAAGGCTAGAGAATTTAACAAGCCAACATACATCTGCTTTGTTGATTTCTCTAAGGCGTTTGACTCGGTAAAATGGCCAATTTTATGGAAGACCCTTCTCGAAATGGGAGCGCCAAAACATCTTGTGCACCTTCTAAGGCGTCTGTATGAAGAAGGCACAGCCTCAGTGCGTACGGAGGACGTCCTCTCCAGTAATTTCCACCCAAGTGCTGGAGTTCGTCAAGGGTGCATAATATCGCCCCTTCTGTTCAACATATACACCGAAATTATAATGCGTATCACTTTGGAAGATTGGACAGATGGGGTTACGGTTGGCGGCTATAGGATTGCGAACTTGCGTTATGCAGATGATACCACGCTTTTTGCATCTAGTGCTCGTCATATGGAAGAACTGCTTCGGAAGATGGAACAAGTGAGCCTTGCGTTCGGATTAAAGATTAATCGCAACAAGACCAAGATGATGATTGTGAACCGCACGAACGATAACTTGCCGGAAGTCATTCAGATTGCAAATTGCGAAGTAGTCCAATCTTACATATATCTTGGAGCTTTAATCTCGAGTCAAGGCGGATGCATCGATGAAATTAAGAGGCGTATGGCGATTACTAGAACCGCGATGGACAAAATGACGAAAATATGGAGAAACCGAAACATCACTATAACCACGAAGACAAGACTCGTGCGTACGCTAATTCTACCCATATTTTTGTATGCCTCGGAAACATGGACTTTGCGAGATATTGAGAGGAAGAAGATAGATGCTCTCGAGATGTGGTGCTGGAGACGAATGCTTGGGGTATCGTGGACTGAATTTCGCACCAATGTCTCGATACTTCAAGAACTCGGCATAAAGCAGCGTCTGTCGGCCACAGTACAATCTCGTATACTTGCTTTCTTCGGACACGTTTCGAGACGAGGTAGCCAGTCCTTAGAGCGTCTAGTCGTCCAGGGCAAAGTGGAAGGCACAAGACCGCGCGGAAGGTCACCCATGCGATGGACCGACCAAATCAAATCAGCTGTGGGCGGGCCGGTGCATGAGTGTACCCGATTGACCTCTAATAGAGAGAGATGGCGAGACATCGTGAGGCGTATTACATCTGCCTCTACCACCACAAATACTACGTGATGACCACGACCGCTCTGTCAAGAGCGTAACGACTAAGAAGAAGAGCAGTTACAGTAGAAACGTGATGTTACGAAACCAATTCAATCGCCAACTTTGGCCAAAACTATGTGAAACTCTGTTTTGTGGGTGCAGTTTGAAGTTATAGTTCGGCCGTTCAGAGAATGCGTTCCTGACACGTCATCTTGAAAAAATGTTTTTGGCCGATATCTCGGAAACTATGTACTTAGGGGAAAAAACATTAAGATCATTGTGATTTAAGATTATTATTATTATTTATTTAAGAAAAAACATTAAGATCATTGTGATTTAAGATTATTATTATTATTATTTAAGATCTTTAATTGTGGTTGTAAATAAAGAATCCATTTTTGGCCAATTATTGTTTTTCTAGTACTCAATAAACTTAAGATCATTATTGTAGAAAATAAAATTTCGCAACTTTTGTTTCCATAAACTTTTTTGTAAAACTTACCGTTTACGATTTACGGACCATTTAATGTTTTAAGGTCCATTTAATGAAATTTCATTAAATGGGCCATAAATCGTAAACGGTAAGTTTTACAAAAAAGTTTACTGGAAATAAAAGATGTGAAATTTTATTTTCTACAATAATGATTGTAATGTTTTTTGCCCTTAAGTACATAGTTTCCGAGATATCGGCCAAAAACATTTTTTCAAGATGACGCGTCAGGAACGCATTCTCTGAACGGCCGAACTATAGTAACGAGTTTGTAATAAGACACTTTTTACTCGACTACGGCGAGGGTTAGAAGTGTCGTTTACCAGTATCTCTACATAGTTTAAACCAGCCACTTCCCGTGTCATAAGCATAGTTAAATCGTTTAATCTACCTAAGAGATTTTAATGCGGTTTTCATCAATAGACAGAAAGCATATTAGAATTACAAAGATTTACTGTTCTGTCTGGACGAAATGAGGTCGGGTTGCTAGAGTACGCAAATAATATCGTCTATTCAATCCTCATAACTTCTAAACCAATCAATATAACTTGACAAAAAAGGTATTTTTAATAGCGTCGTGTTTGTCAGCTTATTATAGACTATGTGACGTTACATAAAATTTTGCACCCTCTAGAGGACATAAAGTCATAAAACACAAAAGATGCATGTATTTTCCGTGGTCAGGTTATAGTTTTTTAAGCTCTTAAATTGTTATTTGAAATGTTTGTGTAAAATTTTTCTTCATTTGTTGAGTAAGTCTTGGCGTTAAAGTTTTAAACTGCCTGAAGACTTCTGTCGTAGCTAAAAGTTTAAATCAACCGTTGATTTTAAGGCAATTGACAAAGCAAAAAAAAAAATGCAGTGCAAAATAATAATATTATTATTTCCAAATTTAGAACTTGTTACCCTTGGATTAATGATGCGTCTCGCCAAATGTAGCGAGACCAATCCTTCATCTAAGGTGTTACCAATCAAGTAAACAAAACTTATTTACAACTTGATAAATGTAACATTGCAATACTCGCTTCTAGTAACACAGAACTATATGTTGCGAGGTTTTATTCTTACCTTAGGTAAGCAGTATATCTTTTCGTAACACATTTTCTAAGTTACTGGTGCTCCTCGCTAAGCCGTTTCTGTTTAGTATGAACATCTGTGCCTACATAAATACACCACGGGTATTTGGGTAGGCAAATGATTAGACCTTTCGGTGCGATGATACCTACAGCTATCTTTAGTGCTCGTATATCCCCTTTGATGTTACCCTTCGCTTGCGAGATACCAGTCAACATTTCCATTATAGCGATCAAGTACGGTCTACGTAAAGACGCAGTAGTTTTAATATAACTGAGAGAAATAATACAAAATATTGCGTATTAAATATGATTTAGTCTTTAAAAATTACTCAAAGCTAAAAGAATTACCTACCAAAGATAAACTAACATATTTTAACACATGTTTTATCTTAGGTACTATGGTCAGCACACTAAATTAACTAACTGAAAGTTCGCACCTGTTAAACTGATGTTTTAAGTTCGTCTGGATTTTAAGTAGCTAAGTCTTAAGTAGTAGGTTAGTATTTTTTTTAGTCGTGTCCCTCTGCTGAGCAAAAGCCTCCTGGTCTTCTACCAAGTTAGTTCATTCGGGCTGAAAAAAGCGAAGATCATCACACCATCGCCACTTTAATTACTTGAATACCCAAGATATGTACATTGTACATGTATATTATGTACATTGTACACGGCTTTAGGCTACTTACAGAGAAAGAATGAATAATCTTTCAAAAATGAAATTGTTATCGTTAGATCGATCTCTTCCTTCATTTTTTAAGATGAAAAACTTACGCAGTCTTTGAATATGTGAATCCTTGCTGAGAGCTTGCCTTGAAAAAGACCGCACGCACTAGAAGTTCTATTCAGCAGCTCAGTCATTTTTTCTACTAAAATCTATTACATTTAAAACAAGAAGTGTAGATATCACATTTGTGTCCTTATTGAAATTGTATAGTGTTATTGTCACTATGTAGTAAGTCGAAGTATACACAGCGGCGCATGCCTTTGACGTTACGACATCATGTTTAGTGTGGCGGGGAAAACATCTGAATTCTGGTCGTTCGTGGAAACCACTTGAATAAACATTAATTCAATAGCTATAGTTACCTTGATAAATTAACGTGCAGCTTTATAGCTACATGCTGTTAGCTATAAATAAATCTAAAGGGAAATAAGAGTCCGATTGGAGTCCAAACGAAAGGGATTCCGATCTTCTATTTATTTTGAGACGGATTGGGATTATCTAACTATCTCTCTATTAAGATAATTAGTATGTATTAGGTATACAGTCAGTAAGCAAAAATCAAATTAATTTTATAAACAACAACTAGATACTCGCAATTAGTACATTTTTTAAATCGTTTTACTCAATAATCAATGTTTTTAAATACAACATCGAATTTATATATTTTGAATACTTAAAATAAGTAATAATAAAAACTATGTTACTGAAAATTCCATGACGTGAAATTATTCATAATTATACGAAAAACAATTATTTTTATAACAATTTACTCAAAGTTGCACTTTCGTAAAGAAAGTGTCGTTTCGTGTAGAACAGAATAAAAGAAGCACAAAATATAATAGTCTTATTTTTTGTGCTTTCTTTCATATTTTTCATACATACAAAATAATGAATTGAGGAAGAGTTTGGATGTTTAAATGTAGTTGTAAAATTGTGTAATCTGCATTAAACCGTTTGCAAACCTTTAAAAAAAACATAAGATTGGTCGAATACGATAAGCCACCATCATCATTATTTCAAATTTCAAACATAGGACGTCCTCTGTTGGACATAAAGCTCCCATGTCACCGTATAATATATCATAGCAAAACCGCTATTTTTGTGTGTCAGTCTGTGTATCCGCTTATATCTTCTAAACTAGACAACAGATTGCAATGCGATTTGATTATCTTTTAGAATATTTTTTCTGGAAGGTTTATAGCTATAATTCACCCATAACCGAGTGAAGCGAGGAAGGGCAGCTAGTATATAATATAACCAGTTGGTTGGAAAAGAATGATATCCAAAACAATCATGCGGATCCTAATAAGGTCACTTGCCCACATTATGGGTGGACGTCCAACGCTGCGGTTGCCGCTACGTAGTCTTCATTCGAAAACTTTTTGGATCCATCGGCAATAGAAGCAAGTACTTACTCGAAATATACCAACCATACCAACTAAGTGTGGAATCCCTATTCATGATAAAATATATTACGACAGTATAATCTAACCATTAGGTACTCAGAACCTAAGAACCTCAGATGTTGCAAATATTCGCATCCGCATCCCCAATTGCGGAACTTCTGCATCCACATCCGCTTAAAATCAATGCGGATACGGATGCAGATGTAGCATAATTGATTACTTAGCATAGGTATTTAAAAAAGGGCTTATGTACTTCGATGAAAATCCTCTTAAAGCGTGGAGCGTTAATCGATAGGAATTTAATCTATTACCACCGTTTTTTATCGTCACCTAGAGCCAGTGTTTCAAGAAAACTATTCTATTCAGTAGCGTGGGTTCAACTTTTGAACCTTGCTTAACAAGTACGAACCCGAAAAGGCAGCAAAATTGACTTTATATTGAGTAAAATAAAATTTTCAAATATTGAACTCTGATTGTTGAACGAGCGAACGATGTGAGCAAATCGTCCAGCATGCGACTACGAAAGAACTCTTTTTGATGTGTGAAAAAGTGACAGATATATACTTTGCCATAACGCTGTCTCGTTCTGACACGTCGAACAAAATATTACTTCGTGAGCTTCCTAGCCTGGCAGGCGTTAATTCTCTATATTCTCATCTACAGATCAAATTTTTCAACGTATCTTGACGTAACTTGATACCTACACGGGCCCAAGACACATACTAAAAATAATATGATTTCTTTCTCTCTTATGTCCACGAATTCAACTGATTTCCGCATCCGCATCCGCGGATGTCAAAAAATACGTATCCGCAACATCCCTGCTCAGAACTTCTAATCAAGTGCCATCTGGCAAGTGGAAAAGTTTACCTCTTGTACATATAAATCTATGAATCATCTTCCGGCATACGAGTATAACATAAAAACTAATCCTGTAATACTTTCTGTCAAGTGTCATAACACGTATTATCTGAAAGTTTATAGATTATGTCCGACATTCGCTTCGCTTATCGTCTGTCGATAAGATGATAACTCCAATTTTGGAAAGGTTACCTACTATTACGGATAGTTAACTTGGTAGTCAGATCGTGTTATCAGACGATAAGGCTCGTGTCATAATAATATCGTAACCATATCAATTACAGAGATAAGTTGTGTATGTTGTCATGACGTGTTTGTATTTTTGGCGAGACATACTCGTGTATATAATATTTTCAGGCGATTGGGAAGATGATCTTCTATTTCGCTTGTCTAACATATTTTGTCCAAACAAAGACAGACATTTTCCAGAGAAATTATTTATATTTATAGATTAAGTAAAATATGAGTTCACTGAAAAGGGGGACAAAAACTTATAGTAAGTATGTAAGAGCATGCAAGTATGTAAATATGTAGATAGCAGGAAGTATGTAAAATGTTCATGTACTTACGTAAAATTTAAAATCACTACACATATTTGGAGTACTTTTCTATACAATATGTTGTGCTATCTTAATCGCTCTGTGTGACATTCTATCGGCTAAATTGATCGATGGGTTTTAGATTTTACAACAAATTCTGGGATTTATTATAACAAATTAGGTTCGCATTTCTACCCAAAACGCAAATATAATAAGAAAAAGTCTACTTGTCAAACACAACTCTTCGAGTTATATTTGAACTTCGGTTCTTTATCTTTGAACAAATTTCCCAAGACTTTTTTAGCTGGTATATCCCCACCTGAAACTGTAGCATTCATCTTGTGACTAAACTTCTGACACTTCTAAATCGAACTCCTAAATATCCCCACGCTAACTTCTCGCCCGCAAACTTGGGAAATAACTTGGAATATCGGTTAAGATGTCGACCAGGACGAAACTTTTATGAAATAACCTACAATTTGTTTCAACTTGGTTCTTGGTGGATTCAATTATTCTTAGAGTTTTTTATTCAATCACAGAACGAAGATTGCGACGTAGAAGCTTTTGAAAAAAAAACGTACCTCAACAGTGAATGACCCAGTTTGGATGTAATTGTACGGTTTCATAGGAGAAAATTGAACTTCATTGAAACGCGTTTTGCATTGGATTTACGAATAATTTTTAAAAATTTTGTTGCTCCTTTCCCCGGATCCGTTTTCCAGGATTAAATTACAGACATGTCTCATTTTATTGTATTTCTATTTTTTTTATATGTTTTGTTTCTTGCCTTAAACTATTTCTTTAAATTGCACAGCACATCTCATATTGCACTATAACCAAAGAATATATAATAATACTACCTATAACTCAACTTTTACATAACATTATACATTTAATTTTTGTACCTATTCACACTTGCTATGTGTGGCTTATGTCCAATACTTATATGTATATACGAATGAAATATCGCCAGATTCCATATTTTTTTAAACATGTAAATAAAATCTTTTGTTCCCTTGGGAAGTTACATAAAAGTTGTCTACAAGAGCATTTTGTAAGTACTTGAAAGTGTCAAGAAACATTGAGTAACTTAATTTGATGCTATTGAATTACTATTGTCTAAAATCTCAAAGTTGAGCAAAGTTTATTTCTATAGATATCGATTACGTTATATTATGGACCATTTGAGAAAATCCAGAGTTTCCCAGCTTTCCTCTTGAAAGCGAGTCTTATTTAATTTCTCTTTATACTGTTAATTAGCGTAAATAAAATTTGAGTAGGTTGGATACGCCAAAAATTTTATTTTTACATTTCGTTGTCTTTGAATTAAAAATAGAGGTTACTGGTTCACTTGGTACATTACTGTAGACATTAATGTAGACTTGAAATGTACGTTTTAGAAATCTAGTTTTTATTGTCGTAATTAATGCGGTTTTTGTTATTGCGAAAGTAACATCTTGATTTACGTACAGTGTTGTAGATTATTTATAACAATGTTTTCAATTACGAGTTCATTTCTTTTCACTGTTTATCTATGTAAAAAAATATTATTGAGTTTTGTTCTGATAACTTGTTTCATTAAATTACTAGTTGCCCGTTCCGGATCACCAGGCTACGAATGAATTGTAAATGTAACCGTCCGAAATTCCAATAAGATAGTAAAAACCGTATTGCAATCTAGTAGATTAGTCTTCTAAACTACACAAACGATACATCAAACTTGTTTTATAATATTATACTATACTTGTAGTGTGGCATTTTATTTCGTTAATAAAACATATTTTCAACGTAGTAACAAAAGCGAAGTCTTTTGATATGAAATCATCAAATTCAAAATCCAAATTAAATCTAACTAATTCAAGGTGGATAAGAAACACTGGCGGTGGCGTACAAAATCAGAAATTCATATCGTACGACATGATAAATATTTTATGACGGTAAAGCCGAGGTATCGGCTGATGTCAGGGTTTAGTGGATAAAGCGAAGGTCTACATCGAAGAGGCTGGCCGGCGCCGAGATCGGATTGCTGAAAGCCCGCAAGCCAACCAGCAAAAGCTCGGATATTCGATGTGGAGTTAGGTAAACGTTTGTTATAGATCCGACTATTATCACTAAGGGTGATAATAGTCACGCTAGATCGGCTTAACAAGTCTTTGCCGGAGCTACAAGAAACTCAAACAGGTCAAACAAGAAGATAATTTTAAACTTATAACACTTTATTGTTGAGATTTTTTACGTTTCGTTTCAAAAGAATTTGAATTTTGGTATTTAATTACCGTAAAATACAGCAGTTTTATTTATTTTGTAAGCAGTAAACAATTTACCATATTTTCATAAGACACTAGTAAGTCAGAGTCTTTAGGCCTTCAGGCGGCCTAAAGATTTTGACACCAGAGTCGGCCTATACGAACTTACTTATAGGACACTAGTGAGTCGCCCCGACTAATTATAAATAACATGTGACTATTTTGAATAATGTTACATTTAGATAGTGCATAAATTTTTCAAATAATTCATGATAATGATTTCGAATAAAATATAATACCTAAGTAATATCAAGATAAAATTTTCCTTTTTGTGTTTATTTTTTAACAACAACCCCAAATTCTGCACCAGCCATTTAATAGGCCACTACAGGACCCAGCCACCCACGAAGGGTGATTGGGCCATATCCACCACGCTGGACCAGTGTGGGTTGGTGGACTCACATACGCCGTCGAATTTCTTCTACTGACGGATGCAGGTTGCCTCACGATGTTTTCCTTCATCGAAATGCCAGTGATGTGTAATTCCGTACATGAATTCCAAAGAATCAATTGGCACGAGACCGGGTTTTCAATTCACGACCTCACAAATGTAAGGCGGGTGTCAATACCACTATGGCTTACCCCAAATAAAAATATTTAAATAAAATAACAAAATATTGATAAAATCTCTATGAAAGTACAGATAAGTTCGTTTGTAATCTTGTGGCTTCTTATAGACTTGGCAATTTTTTTTGGCTTTACACTTTTCTTATCTAATTCTGGAAATTCGTTTCCGCTCTATCTGGTTATTTGTAAAACTTTATTCGAAACTAAATTGGCTAAAAATGGTGTGCTCCACAACTCATTAGAGCGTGGAAAACAAGATGTTTACAAGTAAATATACATTTTTTGTGACCTTTGACTTTAAATATCTTGACTTGTGTGTACAAAACTCTGTGTAAATTTTGAGTTAATAAAATCTACCGAAACAAAGCAAAGTTTTTTACAAGTTCGGAGTAAGAAAATACATAATAATCATCTTTTATTTCTAAATTAAATCCAGTTTTTGCTTAGATTATGATAGTTTTAGTATTGCGAAGTTGGCCAAATTAAAATAGCCATAGTACTTTTCTATGCTTGAGACAGAAGTATTTTTTTTTTTTGAAGACGTTCCGTTTTAAAATAAAGCACAATGATGGAAAAAGTGTTAAATGCTTCTTTACTTTTCCACATTAAAAGTATACTCATTTATATTCTGCCGACATTACAAGGAAAATAAATCAGAGTTACCGAATAATTTTGTTTACGGCGTTATTAATTTTATGCGAAGTTTTAGCACAAATGAAACATTTCAAAGAGAACGTAAACACGTGGCATTTACTTTTACTTCGATGACGCACGTTGACTCATGAAGCAATGTGTGCGGGTATTTCTTTTGGCACTTGCTACTTGACTAATGTACAGTTTATTGGAATTCTTTATTAACTTTTCTTTCTTCTTCAATTGATTGAAATGAGCTGGCGGTTCAAAGCAAAAAATAAGCAGTAAATCATAATCAGCTCTATCAACAAATCTAGGCCTTTTTTCTCTATTATACGACAGCTTACTTTGAACGTGCCTGATCTATCAACAATATATGGCTAAAATGGAGCTACATTTGGATGAAAATAGAAATTGACTTAATTATTTAGAATAATAAGTAAAATAATGCACCTTTCAATAAAGACTTCCGACGCTTCAGAGTCGCTGCGGGGTAGTATAAGCTTAGGTAGCACCATGCCTTTCTTTCGTCTCCCTCGTATGCCCGATGGCGTAGGCCATTGTAGTTCAGTTACCGCCATTGGGCTGTGGGGACTCAAGATAGTAAGTCGACGCTCTGGAGGTGGGAGACTCAGCTGCTGTAAGGTTCGTCGTTCGGTAGCAAACAGGCCCCGCTTTTTCTCGGCAGAAGAGCCCATGTCTTCCCCCGACAGCGCCCGCCGCGCGGGCAGCCCGCGCGACTCCCGCACATCTCTCTCGCTCGCTGTTAAGAACGTGCTTCGATGGGACCGGACTGTAGTGCAGGAGCTCGACGGTCGCGCCGGGGACGTTTCCTTACTTGGACGGAGGCTTTCCATAGAGCGAGCGGTCTCTACCCGGGCGGCGACCAGGTATTGACCGCTCGTTATCGTTGTCTGTGCCACCTCGCATTCTTCCTGACTCGAACTTGAAGTGCCGCTTCGAGAAAACGTGCTCGTTTTCGATACAAAACTTCTATCGCTATACTGGGCTGTTGAGATGCTCGAACACGTGTTATTGTCTGCGGACTCCGAGGAAGCTTGCTGGCGTACGCCACTCTCTTCTAAAGAAGAGTGTAAGACGCGTGTGCCCAAGGTACTAAATGCTTGCGCGAGAGGAGGCCGGCGTGTGTTTCTTTCATCGTCTTCCTCTTCCATTATTCTAATTTTCTACAGCCTTACTTTTATCACCGTTTAGCTCACAAGACACTAACAATACACCATAATTTTATATGAATGACTTTATTGCATACTTATACAACTTATACGATTATAAACATAAATAATAAGGAACACTAAACACAGTCTTTATCACTTTCTTTCACCACACGGCACACGCGTGAATTTGTATAGCCACACCTGAAACAAAATATTTTTGTTAGATATCTATTATTAATTGAGACATTTATTAATTTGTAGGAAAAGTAAACGAGGTAAGAAAGGTTCGAAGGATAAAGGAAACAAAACAGGTATCGGAAACTTCGTGCAACTAGGACGTTAGTCGGATTAAAGTTAGGAAGAGGTTTTCGCCTTGTTCCAGTAAATTATTATTGTTTTTCGCCAAAACGGCTTAATTACATTTTTAATTCAAATTGGTGTGCTTAGTTTCGGTGCAAAATATCAGTATTAATTTTTATAAACCTATGTTAAATTTATAAGGATTTGTATTTTAATTACATGGCTTAGTTGGCAGATTTAGAGTCGAGCGCTAGCTGTCCCGCCTGGTTCGCGCAGTCCGTGAGAGCTTTCACTTGCTCGGAATTCAGTCCAGAGGCTTTTACTTTTACATCTGCACTTCGAGAGTGTTCTTTGCTCTCGCTGCTGGATTCCACCCTTTTTGTGGTCTCATTCCCGAATTGATCAATGTGGGTCTCTTCCTCGAACTCTTCTTCATAGCTCTCCTGGTAATGTTCGCGGAATTCCTGACGGGCCTGGATCGAGACCTTTTCTGTAGTTTGAGTTTTCTGTTCCATAACTTCCTGCATAGTTTTCTTCACCAGCTGCTGGCCAGCTTCGAGTTGCGTGCTTTGAGACATTGTTGTTTATCTAAAAAGTATAGGAACTTGTTAAAAGACTGTTAGCGATATCGTGAACAATTCACGCGTATAATGGGCGATTAAACGTCAACTTTTTACAAAAATAGGCGCATGACTCATACTCGTAAATCTGAACTCCGAAACAAAAGAATATAAATTTGGCAATAAAAAACAACAGAAAAATAAATTGTTTAACATGGCGCAAACGCAAAATCAGAATCCGAGTTTGATAGAAATTGATATCGGACTCTGGCGCTGTGCCAGGACAGAATGTTCGGTCTACGGATTTAGATTTACGCTTCCAAATCATTCCTCGGTCGGTTCGATGGACTGCTAACTGAAGTTTCCTATTGTTTGATGGAAATCGATCATATTTGGAATCTCCTCGAAATGATATGAACCATGTGTAACCGAAAGCCCTACAGTATCAAACCGCTTCCTAAATTCGTGATGAATATTCTAGTAGACCGGTTGGAATATTCAACCACAATGTTGCTACGACTATGCGGATATGCCGCAGCGTAGGCACGCATGCTTTGTTTTCTGTAGCGTAAGTAGGAGATTTATTGTATCTAAACATTTATTAATGCAGTTAGGGTTTAAGACTGTTTTTGTTTAGAAATCATTTTAACAGTGACATAAATAAACTTAGATTGTAGTTACTATAACTTTAGTTCGATAGATATCTATTTTTTTTAGTTAAACTATTCTACACTTTGGAAATATTGTCATAAAACTGCACTAAGTAAATATTGGCATTTACACTCCCCAAATGACTCGTACAAAACATGAGCGATAAAATCCGATTGCCAGCTGTAAGTTTAGTAAATATTTCAGCAGCTATTTTTTCCTAGGCGACCTTCCTTGCCACCGTAGGAATGACAGGTCAAGATAACAATAGACATTCTTGTATGCTGAAATCGTGCGAGTACCTGTCCGCTTTACGTGACCTACATTATGAGTCGGTTAGAGATGAAAGGTTTCACATTTCTTTTTCACAGATATATTTCGGAACACAATTCACGTGTTTTTCCGCTTTCTTTTACAAGAAGCTAAGGTATTCCTTTTGTATTTGTATCCCACAGATGTTATGAAACATTAAGACTAATAGCCAGGGAAACCTTTTTATCAGTACAATGCCTGGACAGACCGTGAAAGGGTTTTTGAGACACACGCAAGAGATGAAAACAATATTTTAAGAAAGTCGGAAGATGATTTTTCATATTTTTTTTTTTTAATTACAAAACCGTGTTTAGATTGATGTAATGAAAAATGTATGCATGTACCAAACAAATTAACGAACTTGAAACCTTTCACTCGGCACAGCGCGATAAAGACAAAGACACGAAGAAAAACAACAGCAAATAAGTACCTTAGTGGAACGCGTAAATAAATCCGGTGCACTAGCACTATGTTCTGGAGATGTTGCCTTTGGCAAGCTGTGAGCGGGACTGAGCGGGAGAAGCGCAGGCGACGCGCTTTACTCCGGAGCTTTGCGTGGGCGAGTGACGAGGCGTCTGCGCCGGTGTGACTCGTTCGAAATGACATGCGCCGCCGTACGGTCACTCACAAAAGTGATATTGACATTCTCGGAATTTTTCCAATCTTCAGTCATTATTGCTCAAGGAACTTTAGATAGGAAAACTTTACTTTTTCTTAGAGACTGATATGTCAAGTAATTCGAAATGCTTGATTGTGTATTTATACAGCCTCATCTAGTTTGTTTGCTGTAACTATGACCATTTGCAGTAATATATTTTTCAGTAAAGCCGGTGGAATGATACAGTGAAGACTTAGTTCATCTTTGTTTATCATAAAAATGTAGGTCTATTTGAATGGTCAACAGCATAACAAAGTAATAAGCTTGTATTTTGTCGAAAACATTTACATGTTAAGCTCTTTATCTGTGTAAAATAAAGGTCAGACCCGTGGGAAGAAGAAATATCATCTTTTGTCTAGAACTTATTTGTTCTCAAGTAATATGCACTAAAACTAAGCTCAGTTCAACAAACCAGGTCCATGCAGTAACCAAATAGAACGTTCTACAAATACTTGTTTACACTTTTTATTGTGCACATACATTTTTGATGCATGTGTCTTGGCAAATATAAACCCTTTGTTGATTTAGCCTGACACTAAATACAGTATTAATTTTGTGATAAAATCTACGAGCACAAGTGGTGAGCAATTCATTAGACTAGTATAATTGTTAATTATTGAGAAAAAGTCAAATAGACTTCATATTTATTGCTTTACAAAATTAGGATTATTTACTCTGGAAAAAAAACAAGCTATCGCCACCAAAAAGTTGATGGGCTCTTAACTCATAGAAGCAAAAAGAAAGGGTCATATACAACTACGTGGGTAGAGCTAGTAGTAATTATCTATTAAATATATTAAAAAAAGCTCTTTACAGAAAATATTTCAAAATGGAGTACACGCAAACGAGAAAAATTATAAAATTAGCATATCACATTTCTCTATCACATAGGTAATATATTATTCACAGTCTACATGTTCCCCTCGAAGACATCCTATATAAATACATCGATGTGTTAAAAGTATATAGTTCCGGGGTCATAATTCGCCAGTGCATTCCTAATTACATCTTCCCTGGACGATTAATTGCAGCGACTGTCACAACAAGGCAATACCAAGACGGATAGCCTAAATTCACGGAACCCGAAATGCCAAACTAAGCCGAAAATAGCCATTCGCGTCAGGAGACGTATAACTCCGCGACGGTGACTCTTCAGATGAAGTGGGAGTCGATAATATACATGCGGTCATGAATAATGATTGGCAAACTCCTCTATGACTAATGTTATCATCTCATGCATCTCGAATCATGTTATGCCCACGTGTTTCTGGAAACCGAATGAAAACAAACTGAAGTCTTTGTGTTTTGCGGAAACGAGAAAATTAATGGCGTATTAAGAAAATAAAGTCACGGCTTGAAAACTTTTCTTTAACTTCATATTATTGAATAAAGTTAGTTGAGTTGTTTTTTGATAAATTTAGCTTCCTCTTCATTAAAAGACGGTTAATATTATCAACATCGGCTTATCCTACCTTGAACCTCTATTTGTACCTCCAATATTGTACCGAAATACAGAAAATTAGACTGGAAATTTCCTTATTTGAAAATATTTTGGCCTATTCCCGGCGAAATTTTTGCAAAACTTGTTTGATATTAGAAATGTGAAAGGAAAGGAAAATAATGCCGAGGATTTTTTTTTTACGTTTTAAAGTTACATAAATAATAACTCCATTTTACGCGTTAGTATAAACATTGACAATATTTATTTACCAAGTAACTTGATTCACGCTTATTTTAAGGACATTTAGTTTTTTCAGAATAACGTCTCACTCAGATTCCCTGTGTCAGAAAAGTCGAACCAGGTAGTACTATTATTTCTTCTCTAGCATAGGCATAGAGATGAGACAATTAACAGGCAGACCCAGGGGAGATATTTATCATTCATATATTGACTCCCGGGATACTCTTTTGGAAAGCGGGCTCGGGCGGGACCTTCTACTTTATCAGGCGCATTACTATTTATGCTATCGTACCTACATTGCTATCAGATCTATTTTTTTAACTTCTACGTTGCTACTCGTATCATATTTATATTCTGAAAATTCCATTTCATTTTACTATGAGTACCTATATTTGTTTAAGTGTATGGAAATCTATCAAAATAGACAACTCAGGGATGTTTTCATCACACATTGTTATGTTTTACTTTTGTTTTAACTTTTGAATATTTATTTTAAGGTTTTTTGCTACTCGTATCATATTTATATTCTGAAAATTCCATTTCATTTTACTATGAGTACCTATATTTGTTTAAGTGTATGGAAATCTATCAAAATAGACAACTCAGGGATGTTTTCATCACACATTGTTATGTTTTACTTTTGTTTTAACTTTTGAATATTTATTTTAAGGTTTTTCTTTGTTCTTTATAAGTTTGTAGTTTTTCAGAGTTTGTTTATTTTAGTTATTTAACTGAAAATTGAAACCGAAACCTGTGTATTTTTCCAACAAGGCCTTTAATGCAGATTTGCTAGCATTTGCGGTCTGACCTTTGGCTACGCCGACGGAACCATAATACCTAGAGTTAATATAAGTCAGGCATGGTGTACCTATTCTAGTGCAGTGAAACAGTAATAAAAGCACGCGAAGGTAGTGCCTTCCGTCGCCTGTGTTATCTACCATCTGAGCCCCGACATATAAGTGATGGAAAAAATCAGTCTTGAAAATTACTAGAGACTGCTTTGGACAGACGTAAATGAATATATAATAATATAAGCGTGGGAATTTGCGGCGCCTAAAGTTGGTTATAAATGTTTATACATTTACATTACATGTCGTTTATACTGAGGAAGTATTTGTAGGTATGTTCAGACTCTTTTTGGAGTTTCTTCATGCACTTTTTGATCGATTTAAAGGACACTTGACCTTTTACACTTGAATATCTTTAATTTTTATGTGAAATTAAATCTTTAATTTTAAGTGAAAATAAAGCAATAATTTTTTTTCTAATATTTTATAGTTCAAATCAAATAAGCTTAGTTTATCACGGCAGCAGGGCCATGAAGTAGTGTGGCTCTATAAAATAGTCTTAATGTATTTATAAATCACCAAATATGTAATTGGTCTTTATAGTATTTTTCCGTCAGTTAGATAATTTATTCATGATTGAATAAATTATCTAACACAAAATCACAATCACAATCACAAAATCATAATGCTATTAATGTCAACTTAAAACTAGCTTATAAAAATTAAAGTATTTACTAAGTAAGTCGAATGCCTGTTTTATGGGACGGCACTATTCTATTCAAACATGCAGCTAACTACCCGGGTCGTGCGTGTCTATTCAACCTATATCTATGCCGTGCAAAAAGAATACCTTCAAGGTCTACAGACACCACTGATTAGTTTGGTTCAGTAGGCTTCTTTCTCACGGAATATTATTGCAGACATAACCCTTAGAGAATAGCAAACGCATTTAATATTATTATTTATAGATCAGTTGTACATACAACGGATATTCAGACTATGACTGACTTTTTCGTACTCATCACCAAATGTTTTAAACGATTTAGGATTAGTATGAATAAAAACTTACCAGATAAATCAACAATATTTTTTTGAAACTTACAATACGTAAAATCTATGCTTTGTCTTTTTCAAAAACCGAAAAACGGGACATGAACGTGTAAATAAATACTAATTGTAAAACAGTTTTCTCAACACTAAGTACTTAATGCATTATTGAAGTGCATGTTTATCTATTAATTTAAAAAAAAAAATCCGAGCACAAAATAATTTCTAATCAAGGTATAGCCGTGCAATTTTCACATACTAAAGATTGTTGATGCGAAAGACCGACTTGGTATTTTTTTCATTCCATATTGATGTTGTTTAACTTTGCTCAACCTCGTAGATACTGTTCGAATTTAAATGAAATTTGGTTTGGAGGTAGTTTCACCTCGGATCAACACAAAAGTTTATCCCAGAAATATAAACAGTTCCTGTAGATTAGGGGATGAAATAACGGGGTTTTTTCACAAACGCCATTTTTTGAGAGCTTTGATTATTAAAAAAAAAAAAAATGAAAGCTATGCAAAGATCATCAAATTATTTTGGTGCTAAAAATACAAATGTTATCTTATCCTCGAGTTACTTTAATTACTGTTGCGTGATGCCCTTTCTAATCTCGATTGTTTCATCACAGTATCAGAAATCTGAAGCTTTTGTTTAAAATTAATGACTTTTCGCTTACGACCTCACTTTTATCATGAAAAAAGAATGATAGAAAGTTAATAGATAAGAAATACAATAGACTGTGAAATGGAAACAGAATGTTGCCGCTTTGTAGCAGTTCAGTTGCTTTTAGTCTGCTGTTTTTAATTGACAAATCTTGTTTTGATCGTTTGTTTGCTTTGTTCTCTTTTAGTTATATGGAGGTAGAATGTTAAAATACTTATTTAACTTGTAAATCTTATCTGGATTCCAGAAAGATTGATAAGTGTTACTAAATGTAGTGAAATCAATAAACGTTATTGGTATAGTATGCGGGTAAAATTATTTGATTAAATGTGACTAATTTACTGCAATAACGATAACAAAAATGTTTTTAACTGCGAAATCATTTGATAGGCGCTACGCACATAGTAAAACTGTAGGAATTCGTTTTGTTTCATTTAACTACTTGTTTTAAATTTTTCAAATATGTTCATACATCAATGTTCTATTCTTGACAGACTAATCCCTTTAAAACAATCACTACTCATAAGATTAGTATCTTTATTGCACAGTGAGTCAATACAATGCCAAGAAAAGTTCAATTATAGCGTGCTCATAATATTTCGTGGCTAAAACGCCAGCGAAACTTGGTTCGAGCCAGAATTGAAACTGTTACAGTAATTTTCGGAATAAAGGCAGCATTAAGCTTTACATGTGACCTTTGCACGAAGGGTACATTTTGTACGCGCCTGAATATAGATTTTGCCCTTCATTTGAAAAACTTTAGCATGTCGGTGACGGGTGCTGTAAACAAAACTGTTTTTAATAAAACACATTATAAATCCATTCTTAGCAACATCAATTTTAGTACTCGTACTCGTGAATATGCATTGACTTATTTTCGGGCGGACAAGCGGAGATGGTGCAAATGGTGCCGAGTTAAAGGTGTTAAAATCTACGTATGTGGGTATAGTAAGCGTTTCTATTAAGTAACAATTGAGTTATGTTTATGACAATTTTGTAGAGACGTGAAAGCTAATTGCATATGCATACATTGCATCATACAAGGTGTAGTTTTTCAAAATTCAGAAATTTTTAAGTAATCTATGTACTTTTTATTACGAATAACTTATACTATGGGACCAACCACAAGATAGCCAAAAATAACGTTCTGGGTACTATGCAAAATTCGTACAATATTTATACCCTAGAATTGGTAAGATGTGTTGTTTCTACTTGGAATACTTAGAAGACAAAGGAAAGTGTAGTAGTGGTTTTTATAGGCAATATTTTAAAAATACCAAAGGAATCACACGTACATATTTTTTGAATGACCACTACTTAAAATAATAACAACCACCTCTAGTAACTAATTTAGCTCAATGTGATATGCGCATTTTATTTTTGAAAAAAAGCTCCACGCTCCATTTGTATTGCAACATGAACAAGTTCGTGTTTTGATTTACATTGAGCTCGAAAGTAAATATCCTGTTTATTTCTTTTTTCGCATTGGTTTTTCTTTGTTTCCGATGCCAAGACGAAATGCGCTCGTAAATATAATTGATGGCTAAATGTGTAACCACTTTATAACAATTTATGCACCATCCAAATCTGTCATCCAAAGTAATTACATTTCGCATTTTGGTAGAAAATAAATTAGTAATCTCATCACCATCTCTGAATGAGGAATGTTCATAGGTATGCAAAATCACTTAAAACTTCGTTACAGTAAAGCTTTTATTGATGTTTTGTATCGGTCTGGGTGTGTATCTATTCTACTAATATTATAAACGCGAAAGTTTGTGAGTTTGTATGGATGTTTGTTACTCTCTCACGAACAAACAGATGAACCGATTTAGATGAAATTTTTGTATGGATGGAGGTAGCTTAGACCTTGGATTAAAACATAGGCTACTTTTTTTTTCGGGCTAACGCGGGTAACACCGCGAGGCGCAGCTAGTCTCGTTTACGACATATTAAAAACGTAAGTAGTAAACATTTTTTGTTTATAACTTTTTCAGATCGGCAAGAGAACTATAGGCTATGTATAAGGTCAATTAGAACTGGGGAAAACCACTTTTCTGGCGTCTTGGTAGTAGTACTTGTTCATTTTGGCACAACACAGGATTTCCGAGAACTAGGATTGGACATATCCAAGGCACAGCCCGGACACTCCGCGATTTTTCATACAAAATCTGCTGTCTTACGCACACCTACACAGTACTTACTCACAGACAACACACTTACGCACGGTCGCTACACGCGCATTTGTGTGCGGAACGTCTATGGCTGTCAGCGATCACCACAATGTGACGTCATGCCGCGTGAGTGAGACAGTTGCGTATTCAACTCGCAAAATGAATATGAAACTAATGCTTAAAAAAGTATAACAATTACTTAATTTGGAAGCATTTTAACAAAAAGTAACCGATCTACTTCTTTTGTAAGATAATATCAAGAGGAAGTTACCAAATAATGTAAAATAAGTTCCTATTATTTATCCTTAGGGAAACATTAAAATTTCTTGTTTTGTTACGTATCATTGATATTCAACCATACACAGTACAAGTGTTCCCTATTGTCACAGTCTAGGTAGTTTTTATTAGAAAATCCACCGGCCAGTGCAGCCCGCGCGCAGAGTACACGATGCGGTACGTAGCGCGGGGTGGAAGTGAGGAAGACTCAAACGGGTGGGGGGTAACGAGTGGCCGTTCTATACGTAGTATTATTATATATTCTTTGTCCAAGGTAAACGTAAGACAGCGGTGGTACGGAAGAGCTTGAACGGACTGATCGAGTGTTAAATAAAATCGGCCAAGTGCGAGTCGGACTCGCGCACGAAGGGTTCCGTACCGTATGGGAGCCCGATTCCTCTTGGCTTTATTAATAGCGAGTAAAAAACTCCTAAAAATTACGTTTATTGTATGGGAGAGCCCCCTTTAAATATTTAATTTATTCTGTTTTTTAGTATTTGTTGTTATAGCGGCAACAGAAATACATTATCTGTGGAAATTTCAGCTGCCTAGCTATCATGGTTCATGAGATACAGCCCGGTGACAGACAGACGGACAGACGGACATCGAAGTCTTAGTAATAGGGTCCCGTTTTTACCCTTTGGGCACGGAACCCTAAAAATGACGTCATATGGCGCGAGCACTGGCCAACGGTCGCGAGCTCACTTTAAATTCTATAACTTGGGAATTAATTGAAGTATCAAAATAATTCTTTCACATGTATTTTTATTTTTGGCAGAGAATACATTAAGCTAATATTCAAAATTAGTGAACATTCTCCATTCGGACGTATATTAGTATAAACATGGATTTTCAACAAGGACTTATACATAAATGCACTGTTTTTCTATGGCCATTTTATAGCTGTTTTCTTTTGATGTTATTTCTATTTCGAAGTTGAATATATTTTGTTACCCTTATAATTCTACTCCAACAAAGTTATTAGGAATAATAGAACCTCGGGACCCTTCATCTATCAGTTCAGTGTGTTATTAACATATTCCTCTCTTTGATTTTATTATTTGAGTTTGTTAATTTACTGGGCATAACACTAACCTGGTAATGCGGTAAAATTACCTATATATCCATACCGATATTACAATGAGGAAAGTTTTGATTGTTTGTTTGTATCAAATAGGCTCCGAAACAACTGAACCGATTCGAACATAGGCTATATTAAAATTTCCAAAAAATAAGGATCCTTAGTATTTGTCCTTGTGTTTTTTAGCCAATCGCACACAGGCAAAGCCGGGACGGACAGCTAGAAGAAAATATAATAGTTCGATAGAATCAAATAAAGTAAACAAACTTTACCATTTTATCATTTTTTAAAAACACCGTTCGTAATTAAAATGTCACAATTTAGCAACGGATTGTAGTCTCTTAATCACAAAATAATCAGCCAAGTGCGAGTTGAACTCGCGCACGAAGAGTTTCGTACCGTATGGTTCATACCTTATTTTTGATGAATTATTTATTATTTAACTAAATATTCAACTAAATATTCTATAAATATTTCAAGCATCTACCGGTTGCCGTAATTAATATCGAGCGCAAAAAAATACGTTTTTTTTGTATAGGAGCTCCCCTTAAAAATATTTTATTTTAATTATTTATTTTTAAAGTAAATATTCTGTGAATATTTGAAGCGTCCCAAAAACAGTTAAAATTTCAAGTTTGTTTTATCGGAGCTCCCTTAAACATTTTTTCAATTCTATTTTTAGTATTTGTTGTAATAGTGGCAACAGAAATACATCATCTGTGAAAACTTAAGCTTTCTAGCTATAACAGTTCATGAGATACAGCCTGGTGACAGACAGACGGACAGACAGACAGACAGACAGACAGACGGACAGCAGAGTCTTAGTAATAGAGACCCATTTTTTCTCTTTGGGTACGGAACCCTAAATACTCTGTTCGTAATTAAAATGTCACAATTTAGCAACAGATTTTATTCTCTAATCACAAAAAAAACACGAATACGTTATATTTACCTACACATAGATGTCCAAGGAATTTATTATAATTTCACTGCGTATGCTAATTAGTAGAAAACATTGTAGGTACGTAGAAATATGGATATTACCTTTGTATTGATTTCGTAAAATGATTGTTAGATAATATGATTGTGATTGACCGCTAACGTGTTTAGAATTACGTATAAAACTGACATGAAGGTTTCGTTGTTTATACCTAAAATATCAGTCGTTAAGCTTTCCTTCGGACGTAATAATTCGGACAATGGGATAATGCTACAGATTACTGTTTTAGATACCGCTTTAGAATATTTACTGACAGAAACGTAAAGCTTGGCTAATGTTAGATCCCATAGCTAACTGCAGTTAACTTGGTTGGTGTGTATCAGATTTAATTTGTAGAGAATAAGCAAAGCGATTTGAGAGATTTGAGATTGAGCGATTTGAGAATAATGTAGATAAACAATAAAAATAATAAAATTAAAGTCACGTAACTTTTATTTAAGTTTATTGACTTTCGACAAAGTGTACCTGTACCTACCTGTGGCAGACCTGATTTTGTTTTCATGGTTTCAGGGATTTGATTCCATATTAAAAGTTGTTTAAAATGAAGAGTACAATGATATAAGATAAGATAGACTATAACAGTTGCTTACAAAATACGCTGTCTACAATAGATAGATAATGTTGACTGAATTGAATTTAATTTGAGAAATCTGTGCAGATAAATCTGTGGTTCTCTGGAGTTAGCTACTCATCCTATATGAGCTTAACATGCTTACTGAAATGTGCCCGGCTATCGTTCATAATGGCATGACAGGTTGACATCCATTTTATCGATACTCGGACAGGCACTGCTGTTAGTAAATTGGGTCATTTCCGATCGGACTACCCTTCTGGACTAGCAAATACATTTAACGAAATGGTGTACCATACGAACGCGTTCGATTTACTACAAGGTTATACACAAACTACAAATTTAAGGCATCATTGTACCTTTTAATAAAAATCAAACTAATTCATCTTCCATTAAACATTGGCACTTTGGTCTTAACATATTATTAGCTGTTGAAATAAATCGGTATCTATTTCTATTATTAATGAGGTGGGGTAAAATTTCGATAGCAAAGCACAGCGCGATTCGCATGGGTCACCTTCAAGCTGATGATGCAATATCCTGTTTCTTCATGAAAAGCATATACCATACTAGGTACATTTTTCAACAATGAAGCTAGTCTAGCTAAAAATCAATATGGACGGCTTTATGAACTTTGAACTTACAATTTCTATGATTATATAATTTCTACAATTTCTTCTGATGTATCAGTCATTTGTGAGAAAGAAAATTGTCTACTTTGAACGTGAGATCAGCGGTACATACAACGACATTCAACTGTTAAAGTGAGAAGTAACATTTAAACGAGAACTACAATAGGGTACGAGTACTAAAGGAGGAAAAATACAACAGTAAAATAAACGAAGCCGTTTCTAAAAACTGAATACAGTGAGAATGACCAAACAAAGACTTAGAATTCCTTTGAAATTGAATCAGCCATAGCGATAAGGATCGTCAAATCTGTATTTCCAAACATTTGTGGCTTTACTCTCGATGCAAAATCCCGTAGCTTAGATAAAAGAGGGTTCGAAAATATCGACCGGTGTCCTGAAAGTTACCAAAATAACTCCACCTTTTTATCAGAGCTTTTCTTAGAGTAAATTAAACGTCTAATGCTTTTCGAAGTTGAACCTACAAATCTGTTTCATTCGTCTTTCATTAAAACGATATCGTTTATCACTGCAGCTTCATTAAAAAAAAAAAAAACCTGTGCAAAGGAAACGAAGCTCTTTCCATATTTTTTATTAAACGGCAAGTAGTGGGACGCAATTGATTTTTGCATGGCCATTGACTGGAAATGCAATTAACCATGAAAATATTCGAAACTGCGCAGTGAAAATTTTAAAAAACGAGTCCATTTAATAAAAGTGATACAGAAATAAATACGGAACGTAACTTCGTATAGCCCAGGTGGATAGGTCTGCTGACGAAATTTTTGAGCAGCCCGAAAGCTGAACATGACAAAACCGGGGTGGTAGTCGTTAACCATTGGGCAAAGCTTGTGTAGCAACACTCATCTACTTTAAAACGACAACGACAGGAAGAAGAAGAACAATTGTAATATCTTTAGAAGAAAGATATTTTACATCAGAATGTGAATATGGGTCATTCTGCAAAAATTACCCGCGTTTGTTCTCACCGTCAGCAATTTGCCTCACTTGTCGATGTGTCAGCAGTTCTCGATAGCCGTTCGTTATTTATTGCACTTCGTCATCGCTTTTGCAGTTTTGTACCAATTCATACCCGGGAAAGTTATGATGCAATGAACCAACTTGCGTAACGTAGAACGGCCACTGGAAGGTGTAAAAGAACCCAGAAATACGCTACATGTTATCTCTTTTGTGACCCAGACTCCACTGAAGCAGAAAGGAGCGGATACGAAGTTAGGTGGAGTATTTTTATACATTTATTTATTTCGAATAGGTTTGCGTTTGACGCGATACTGCCTGATGTTAAGCAGAGTATACAGTGTATTGTATAAGTATATCTATATGCATATAAGTATGTAAAAGGCCATAGCAGAAATGTCATATATATTTGCATGGTACATATGGAAAAATGGCATTTATTTAGTAGACTTTAGCGACTACGAGTTTAACGTTTCACTCTGCTTTGATAGTATGTTAATATCCTACTCATCATTAAACAGATAATACTTGTTATAAAGCAGCAACCTAACTAAATAAACACTATACAACATAACGTTGGTCAAAATAAACAAAATAACGCATTAATCGTCCAAGTACGTGTCGGACTCGCGCACGAAGGTTCCGTACCGAATGGAAGCCCCTCTTAATTATTTTTTTATTTTTTGAAGGGAATACACAACTTGTAATTCTGTGAATATTTGAAGCATCTTCCTGTTGCCGTTATCAATTTCAAGCGGAAAACGGCTAAAAAATCAGGTTTGTTCTATGGGAGCCCCCCTCAATTGTTGTTTTTTTTTTTTCTGTTCTCAGTATTTGTTGTTATAGCGGCAACCGAAATACGTCATCTTTGAAAATTTCAACGTTCTAGCTATCACGTTTCATGAGATACAGCCTGGTGACAGACAGACAGATGGACGGACAGCGGAGTCTTAGAAATAGGGTCCCGTTTTTCCCCTTTGGGTACGGAACCCTAAAAAGGAATAATAGAATGCAAACCACCGATTCTTTCAACGATACGATTTTTTGGCGTTATTATTATTATTATTTTGGCGCAATACCCAATTTGTTAGCTCACGTTCAGCGGTTGGTCTAGACAGTTCATTATAAAACCTATCTGACATTTCAATTACGAGGCTGAACAAAAATACGCGGTCGTCTGTTAGTTTTTAACCGAGTTCCAAAAAAGAGGGAGGTTCTATGTTCGTCTGTAAGTATTTTTTTTCTGTGTATGTACTGTAATGTACCAGCCTTTTTTTTAATAGTCCACTGCAGGACGTAGGCCTACCCACGAAGGGTGATTGAGCCATATCCACCACGCTGACCCAGTGCAGGTTGGTGGATGACTAGACTTTCTGTGTATGTTCATCGATAATTTCGCCAACTGTGAACCGGATCGAAAAATTCTCTGCTCGAAAGGGTATACTCCTGAAGTGGTCCCATTTAAATGTTACAGAAATCGGCTGAGCCGTTTTCGAAAAATCAACAATAATGTAAAAAATTCGAGCGAAAAATTAAAATTTTGTACATGATGGAAGGCGATATTGCTATTTTTTGCGAAATATTATTATTTAGAACATTTAAAATCATTGATTCACTTGCAATATTTATATGCCAAAACAAATTCTCGTCTTTATTCGCCATCTCTGCTTAAATCAGACAGGATGTGGTCAAACAAGAACTTATCAGCAACGTTTTTAAAGTAGCGCAACGTTTTTAGCGGCCATAATCATTGCAAAATAAAATACGAATACATTGCAGTTGATATGCAAACCAAACCTAATCAAAAAGATCGAACACGCCAAATATTAACCAAAACAAAAAAATCTATTCAATGTATTGTCTCTACTACCCGGCATAAAATAATTAGTCATAGTAAATTAATTAAGACATGGCAGAAAATGTTCTCGAATAAATAATGTTTGATCTAAATTATTTATTTCATAATGATCACTACATAGTATAAAACAAAGTCGCTTCCCACTGTCCCCATGTCCCCATGTCCCTATGTATGCTTATATCTTTAAAACTACGCAACGGAATTTGATGCGGTTTTTTTTTAAAGATAGAGTGATTCAAGGGAAAGGTGGGTCGTTAGTTAATTACATAAGTTAATGTTAATAAGCTTTTAACTATGATGTATTTACTCTACATTATTATTCAGTTAGATGGCACAGTTGTTTATTTTGTTCTGAAAATGAGGAACGTTTATTCATTGTATCTTTAGAAACGTTCTCGTTTATTTATCAAGTATCATGAATAGGATCCTAGCATTTGTGCGGGATCGGTAAATTTATTAGCTGGCTAAAATAACACCGTATTGTTACTTTTTGTTACGAAAGAAGCTCAGATTTATGGAAATGATGAATTTGTGATCAAACAAAAATATTTCATTATCATCACCTCTGCTATTTAATTATACACCGACGTCACAAGACTTAGTCTAGGAGCAGGAAATAGCTTGAACAAGTGCAATCCTGTGGTCTCACTGTTTATACTGCGTGCACAAAAAAATATAAATCTAAAGTTTCATCTTAAAAATAAATCTTAGCGTCATTCAAAATATCAGTACCAACATATTATTATTAATTTAATTAACACGTTGAATTTTTGACATGTTATTTTCTATTATGATGCAAGAAACAACTCGCAACAAACTATCCAATCAAAATAATATAGTTATTGTTAATTTTATACACGTAATCGCTAGAAATTATTCCATTGTACAACTAAATGTTATTGTATATTAATTTCACTAAATAACATTCGAAAGTAATTCAGAAAATGAGTCCGACTTGAAAGACAATGAATACTTCGTGTTCGAAAATTGTTTTCGTGTTGAAATGTGTCAGTCGTCTAATCGAACCCAATATACCTCCAGAAAGTTGTGAAGGTTGCTTGGAATCGTTTGTACATTAGTAGTGAATTATATGGCTACTAACCGCAAGGTCGAGGTTCAGCGATAACGGCACTAGTGACGTTTTGATTGATGCTATACTTCAGCAGTGCGTGGCACTGATATTTATTCTGTTACACCGGGTCACGGCTGTCGGTGCGTCAGTTTGATGAAACTCTAGTATTAGTCTGGTTTTCGTCGAGTGCGAATTTATCTGCGTATTATCTTCATTTACCCTGTCAATGAAGACACTACACATAATTATGATGTGATTCATTCGGAACTACTCAATTAGGGGGATTACTTGTTCCAGTAAAACCATGTGATACAATTTGTTATGATATTAGCTTATTAGACGTAAAACTTTCGTGACGATGAGGTACCTATACGCATTATGTTTTCCTTATCAATTTCCAAAAGATTGCATCCAACATATTTTTTTTATCGCGAATAAGTCCGCGCTTGACCACTAACTCGCCTGATGGTAAGCGACGTTATGGTCAAAGACGAAGCACGCAGACTTAGAAGATACCTATTCACTCTGACTTTGAAAAGCTTTAGATTATAGCTCTTAGGAATCAGGGAAGCAGGAAGACTGTTCCATTCCCTGGCGGGAACATATTACATTTTGAGATTGTAACTAACAACACAATTGAATTAATTGAATTCGGCCTACTTAATTGTGAGATCGTTAAAATAATTACTTGAGCTTGTTTTAGTGATTGGGATATGTAAATTCTGAATTCATATTTTGAACATTTGAATTTGTTAAAAATGTTCACTCGAGTTTTTCATTTCATTTTAAGGTATCTTTTTAAACTTGTCCAGCAATGAGACGGCACAAATTAAGAAAAAAAAGGTACTTACTCGTAGATTACGGTATGCCCTTTGCTAGATAATACTGGTATGTCAACAACATGCTCGGTTATACTTTTAAAATGAAAAATTGTGACAAAATATTTTCATTTTTAATAGGATAAAACTCAATGCTATCTTAGAATCCGTATTATATTTTTCTTTGTGAGTCAGAAATGCAGCGCTCGATGCCTCAGAGCGGTGTCAACATAAAGTTTGCTTGCGCCACTTTCTGAAGTGTGTTGAATTTTATAGCGACTCCGTAGAATGCAAGAACTGACTGGAATTCTTCATCGTTTATTTTTGATTTCCCACTAAAAAATTAACTTGTCGTGATTTTTACGCAATCAGGTGACAAACGTTTTAGAAGACCGTGTGACGAAAGCGAAAATTAGTTTTCGTTTTTAATTTTTCTTTCCATTTTTTTAATGTTATTGCTCATTGATGTAAGTAATGAATAATCATTGCTTTGACTATATGTATATAAACCTTAAAATTTATAATGAGATTAGCAAGTGCCCTTTTTATTACTTACTTAAGAATCGATTGGAAAATCAATAGCAAAGTTACCATTGCACCAAAATATCATAATAGTAGAGCAATTTTATATCCCACATTTTCCTTCAATATCATAACATGACTCTTCAGATGTCTGAGTTAGATCCAAGAATCAATCTTTAGTGTAATGTGTATGATTTATCTATCGTACTTTATATTCATTGGTTATTCATCAAAGTGTCGTCCAAACACCTAAAAGACCTGTATAATTAATCGATCGAGAGTCAACCTTTGGTCAACTAAAGCCCTTTGCCTAAAAGTTGTTTGTTATCTCTAGTCAGAATCTAACCTAACTAATTTGATAAAATATGAGTTGAATATATTTAGACCTTTAAAGTTCAATATTGAAATGGAAAAATATGTCTAACTGACAGATTTAGGTAGCGTAGGATGTCGAAGTTTGTATCATCTAGAAGTTTACAGATGGTAGAGATTTCTATGCCGCCTTTAGGTAAAGGAGTACAAAATCTTCGTCAGATATTCAACCGCCAAACTGTAGTTTTGTAAATACAATTTTAGTGTTTTTGACTATGTTTAAAGACGGATTTCAGCTGTGAAACAAAAAGAGTTTTCAGTAGTTTTATAAAACATCTTCAATTCTTAACAATCTTTGCAGCACTAACTCTATACAATGTACTGAGAAGCAACAAATTTCGTAAGTCTACTTGAAAACTTGGTAAATTCAAAATCTCGAAAAGCTTTGGTACTAATAAAATCTGATTAAAGAACTACATAGTACAAAAAATTACGTTCCAATCACATTAGCAAACCGAATCAGTTTTGCGGTATCACGATGATATGAAATTGAATTATTCAGTTTCATCAAATTAATCAGACTAATTAGTGTTACTTTGATCAAAGTAAAATATTTAGTGACATGTAAATATAATTATCCAATGGCGTAAATACATTATAGTTTTCGTATTACTGAAAGACGAACCAAGCTAACAAAGTGACCAAAGTCTCTGCTTCGGCATGGCCAATTTGTTTTCATCTGCACGGTGCTAGTTTGGGGATCGCTGCTTGAAACGGATCTTGACGGAACTCGGTTCACAGGTTATACATATTTTTACAACTTTTTTTAACTTGCAATGGATGTATTTATGTAATTTGATCAATTTAACTTGCAAGATTCCACCCGAACATACATACACTTCCCGGTTTCCAATTGAGCTGAAATTTTACATGCGTATGTACGAGTAGGTATATCGAGTGACAATGCAATAATATGCCAAGGAGCTGATAGAGCTGATTTGATGATGGAGTTGGAAAGTGGCCATATATAGGAACTCCTGTACTAAACAAGATAGACCCGTCGTGTTTAGGCGTGTTATACTTGTCTATGCGAGCACTCTGCTGCTACATGATATCCAGGACCTCAAAAGCTTATATTTAAAAAGTTATATTTTTATAAAATTTATTGTTCCTGTCATTGTCAGGGATCAGCTGTGGTGCTCTTTATCAGCTGATTTAGACAATATTTGGCAAGATTGTTTGGTATCCTTTTAGGCGTCCCGAAATTGAACCGTATGTTTATCATCAATCAAGTTTACTCTTACTATCGTTTGTACTTGCAAGGACTAGTTTTTGGAGAAATGTTATATTTGTACACCTCACAAGAAAAGGGGTTACACACAAAGATGATTTTGATGACGATTAGTATTTAGTAAGTAATTATGATAATTATTAGTAAGTTCGTCAGGGATGGTTTCCCAATTTTGAAGCCATCTGGAGGCCTCTGACAAAGCTAAACGGTTAAAAACAACCGATGATGATAATGATGATTCAATGCATCTTTAGGTTGTCTAAAACAAACTATAATATACACCTATTCAAAACATTATATACAGGGGTAAGCAACCTTCCAGCTTTACTTGCTGTTCCATTATCCGATTTTGTAGGATAAAATGTAAGTAGCCCGTGTTAATGTCCGTGGTAAAGGCGTAGAGCGGCTGGCAAAGCGTTCGGCCACGGATTCCGATTCTAATTTGTTATTTAGTCAACCTAGTGCTTACAATTTCCCTGTAAAGTATCAATACAAGTTATATGGTAAACTATTCTTTCAACATGGTTTATATAAAAAAGAGGTCTAGATATTTGAAGCCGTAAAGGAAAAAGTTTGAGCGTAGAATTAACCATGTCTTCGAAGTATTTGAAACAGATGTTTTACGGATTCGGGGTTGGTTTGTAAAAGTAATTCATAATGTAACTCTACCGTAATTATAAATGAAAACGACAGTAGTTTTCATGTGGCACCATACATTTTTACAAAATTTTCCTGGTGGAAACGAGGAAGAACTAACAAAAATATAATATGGAGCTGAACGAAAACAATAGTAGTTTTCGTGAACTATACAAACTCATACTAATGCCTCGATTTATGATTTCATTATTACTACATCTTTTGTAAATACCTTGTATAACTGAGTATACCATTTAGTTTAATTAATAACAGATAGCTGTTGGCCGAACAACAGTAACTATTAGTCGTTAGAAATAATATTATCTAATCTTATTGTGACGAAGTTTAAGATAGCAGTGAGAAATAAATTTTAAGAGGAGCTTTAGTGAGAAAAGAAACATTTATAAACTTCAATATTTGGCGACCTATTAAGAAATATTTATATTGAATTTTATATGCAGGTGAAAACGACTAAACAAACAAGGTATGCTACTTAAATATTTTACCTTTCCATTAAAATCTCTGCAAAATAGTTTTTCAGCTATATTTGGCTTCTTTATCATCCACAGATTTAATTACTTTGAAACAAACTTCTTAATCATATCCTAATAAATGTTATATACGGCAATAGTTTTTTTTTATTTTGAGAAAACCTTCGATCAATTCCTGATCGAAGGGTAAAACCATTTGAATATTATACACAGAAGAAATGAGATAAAATTTAGGAGCCAAAATTCGCATCTATAAACAGTTGCAGATGTTTTAAAGAAACTCTATGCAAAATCAAGGAACGAACGTTGTTCAATTGGAAGTTGGAACATTAATATTTTCAAAAGGTTTAAAATAACACTGTAAAACCCAAACCTGTACTCGTTTCGATGTGTGGCAAATAAATCAATCATTGCAAGCTATGTACGAGTACTTCCGAAATAAGAACGGTTCGCTCGAATTGATGCACATTCATTTTTAGATTATTGTTGATTTATCAAAAACCACTCAACTGGTTTTGATAAAACTTAAATTAGGGCCACCATGTTAAGTAGGTATGATCTACCAAAAAAACATCAAAGTTTATGCATTGTTGGCGTACTAATCTCTTAACATACATACACAATTTAGAACCTCCTTTTTAGAAGTTGGTTGAAAAAAGTTGCAGATGTTTTAAACAAACTCTATTCATTGTTCAATTTAAAGTTAGTACGTTGCGTCCGAGAAGTTTTAAATAGGTAGAAAGCCCTAAAAATATCCAAAGTAAAACCAAAACGTGTACGCGTTTGGATTTATGGCAAAGATATCAAAAACCCTTTAGAAATATATTTTACAGGATATGCTACACATAAAATAAAACGAGCGTGCAAGCTCCTTAGCGCCTACCTTACACTATTGTTATGATTTACGAGAGAGCTCCTTATAAAAGTGTAGAGGAAGATATTATTTCCGCAATTTTCTAAAATCTCTGAGCCTTTCGACCTCGTCTGGTGAAAAAGATTTTATAAAAGGAATTTAATAACTTCTTAGTTGTAGACAAAGAAGACCAGTAATTAAATATCCTTGAGTTAAAAACATTTTGTCCTTTCAATTCAGAATCAATTATTAAGAATTTATGAAATAAATCTTGTTACCAGAACATTATTACTAACTGAAATTTACCCAAAAATTGTACCAAATAAGACACTTTATCTACTTATATTATAAATACAAATCATTACTGACTTCCAAAAAGGAGGAGCTTCTATGTTCGTCTGTTTGTATTTTTTTGTGTATGCTCAAAGATAATTTCGCCAATTGTGAACCGAATCGAAAAAATATTTTTTAGTTTGAAAGGGAATACTCCCGAGGTCCCATTTGAATTTTACAGAAATCAACTGAGCTTTTTTTGAAAAATCAACAATAATGTAAACGATTCAAGTGAAATATTCGAATTTTGTACACGATGGAAGGCGGTTTTGACATTTTTTGCGAAAAATAATTGTTTATTGATAGCATTTTGGATGGTTACAGTTACATATTTTTTTTGTAATGTTACGCCATCTCTCTAAATATCTAGGTGCTAATTACGTCGTCTAATCTTTTCGAAGTAGAGTTATGTCAGTGGTAGCCAATTTTTACTATTCTGCGGTTGGCACCTAGTAAATACATGATTAATCACAAACAACTTTATCACCCACTGACATTTTATATACTAATGCCAGTTCAGAGCATTTTGGCTTAGCACTCAATGATATTTAGACTTTTGGTAAGTAAACATTTGTGTTCCATGCCAAAATGACTAAGCAGTCTCCAACGACTATCTGTTATAGACACTAAAATATCTAATGCATTTTAAGATGATACATTAGCACAAAATGTACCTATGTTTTGTAACGTAACTATAGATTAAGCGATTTATCGACTCAGTAGAGCAATCTGTAACTTTCTTTAATACTTACTAAAGAGTCATTTTATCAAAATTGTGTAACGCAACTTTGGAGTTCATTACTACGACGCACGTCTTTATGAAGTTATTGACAATTTTACCACAACCTTATAAGATCGATATCAGTACATCAAGGCGTTTTTTTTACTATAAGATTAATTCTAGAATTGCAATGAAAATCAGCAGTATTAAACAGTTCGTTGACTGTGGACAAAAGAGATTTCTTTTTTGCAATTTCAGTATTGGCTCCATAACAAATTATACATCTTGTACTAAAGTTGCTGTCATGAGGTTGTGATTAAGTTACCTGTGCCCCTAAAGAAGTCAAGTAAATTATTTTGTTCTATTTTAGAAATATTAGTACACTTTCACACCAATAGCTTTTCGGTGAAGGAAAATATCGTGAGGTAACCTGCACACGTCCGTAGAAGAAATTCGATGGCGTATGTGAATCCACCAACCCACACTAGGCCAGCGTGGTGGATATGACCCAATCACCATTCGTGGGTAGGCCTAAGGCCGTTTTCTGACTTATCGGTGCGGGAGCGGTGCGGATTCGTTTCGCTCGGTATACACGGTACCGAAAGCTTGCCGAGCGCCTATGTTTTAATGCGCGTCTTCTGATCGGCGCGGTGTGTGCGGGAGCGGGGAGGGATCGTTTCGTTTTACCGCGTCTCGGGATGCGTGTCCAGGCGCCGCTCGACATTTACCGCGCGAGGTCGTGCAAACAAGATGGCGGAGCGAGATATTCACGTCGTTTTAGTACTAGAAATTGAAAAGTATCCTGCATTGTATATCTTGGGAAAGTTCTTTAGCCGCAACAAAAAATCGGCAATGAATATTATTTTCGATATAAGGATGACGCCAATAACGTTTTCTTTTTTTACGTAGGCGATAAACATAATAACACGCCAAAATATCGTCATCACTAGAAGACGACATCTTCGGTAGGTACTGCAGAATTTTATACCGAGAATATACCGATAGGTGAGTAGGTGAAGGCAACGCGGTATCGTTTCGGTACAGACCTTACAGATCCCGCACCGCTCCCACACCGACAAGTCAGAAAACGGCCTAAGTCTTGCAGTGAACTATTAAAAAGGCTGGTACAGTACAGTAAATTACCTGGGGCTTTGCAAACCAGGAACAATATGGATGAGGTGCTGCCGTCCAAACCATGGCACAACTTTTAGCCTGCCCGCTTTGTCCAAAACAATGCAAACAGAAAGACCTGAACCTGGCCACCAAGGATGCGATAGAAGTCACTAGATTCTAGTCCCAAAACATTTAATTCTTGTAAATAAATTGAAAAAGTTGGAACACTTAAAAAGAAGTGATAATCAAAAAAAGCCTAGCCACTGACACGAGATGAATGAATGATTACAGTACAGTACACTTTGTCTATTGTTTATCAAGTCATTGACTTGTTCGATAAACATCTTGGTGATAGAAAATATCAATTTGTCTTTCAGTATACAGGTGACTGATCACATCCATTACCGAGTCGTGAAGCAGCGTCTGAAATATTTGACTGACAACAATATGTGTTTGTTTGAGCGTCGTTACTAGTATATAATAAGTTCTGTAGTAGGAAATCGTAGTACCTACTGTAATGTTGCAAACGGGGAAGCCGTTTGCAGCACCACAAGTTAAAAAAGGATTAGAGAACCCGTAATGTGGCAAGCGGGGGAGCCGGTTGCCACACCACAAGTTACGAGACTTCAGAGAAACCTAACCAACCTAAGAGTCCTACCTAGTGGATAGGATTCCTAACGGTTCGGAGATTAAAACAGAAAACTAACCTTAGTATTTACACATTTATTTACACTAACACACACTGCACTTATAGTCTATTAAATCTTGAAGAATCGGAGAGAGAGAATTTTGAAGGAGTCCTTGTAAAGTTAGCCAAAAAGGGAGAGGATAGTTCTCGTAGAACCACGCTGGAGGCTGGCCGAGGATTTTCAATAGCTGGACCCGCCGATAGTGTGGCGCCAGCAAGGTAGCGCTAGGCGAGCGCTAGCGTGGAGACATCTGTCGACTGAGGTGGAGGCGCCGGCCCAAACCGGCCGACAGGCGCCGGCCCAAACTGGCCGACAGGGTTCGAAGTGAGCGCCAGCCCAGTGCTCCAGGGTAGGGGTCAGTGGCCCCAAAACAAGAGATCCTCCTGGAATCAAAATCAAAGAAACCGGAGCCTCTCACCCTGCCTGTTACTCGACGCTCATGCCGTATACAGGACTCGTCCACGCAAACTCAATTCAAACTTATTACATTATTATAGGGAAAAAAGGTGTCTTCCAGATCACTTCCAACTCAAGACTGCCCAATTTTTCAAAACAAGGATCGCTGATCCTGTCAATAAAAACATTTCAAAAATTTGAATTTCATAACTAGAATTGTAAGTTGGCAGTGTTATCGTTAAAAAAGTCTGAATGTAGAGAAGCTAACAAAAAGGTTAGTTTCTCTACATTTCCCCCAAAACCCCAGAAAAATTTTCACTCATTGAAAATTTTGCAGGTTGAGAATAAGACCTTGACCATCCAGACAGATTCACACACATCTTCCATACTCCCTCGCACGCACACTCAATCATAAGTTGGGGTTATGGTTCACAATCCATGATGACCATACTCCACAAGGAATTATCATTTGATTATAACGAAGGCTTATTTTTTTAGAGTTAGGTGTCGTAACCCGCACCTTTTCG
Organism: Hypomecis atomaria; assembly: GCA_964007245.1. Lineage (NCBI taxonomy): Eukaryota > Metazoa > Arthropoda > Insecta > Lepidoptera > Geometridae > Hypomecis > Hypomecis atomaria. The sequence continues at coordinate 14,386,705 of OZ023284.1, read as the reverse complement.
AAAACCCGATAAAAGACAAGATAAATAATATTTACAAGTTAATAATAATTACAAGTGGCCTAAGTAAGCCTTAATACTTTTCAGAGATATGAAGAGAAAAAGTAATTTTCTATTCAAATGAAGTTAATATTTAAATTGCAACGTGTGCAATTTGAAATATCAAAAGATAAAAGCACAATATAGGCTTTATTGGTAACTTAACCATTGTGCAAGCCTTTTATTATTTAAAATAAAAAATTCAAGGGTATTACAAAAAATAAGCCAAAGGGTTTAGATTCTTTGTGAAGCATTAACAGGTAGTACTTTTGTACGTAAAAAAGAATTACATGAATACAAAATCATAGCATTATTAGTACTCAGTATACACCAAACAAAACGAAAACTATTACAACCTTCTTAAGAAAACAAAAACATAGATCAGCACTAGTTAAAAAAAGAAAAATCATAATAATATATAATACAATAATATAATACAAATTAACATTTAATATCTTTAACATGCCATCTACCTCTCGAACCGTTAGGATCCTCCAAGACAAAGACCAAAGAAGACAATTTTTCAACAATTTTACATTTTATGTACTTCGGCGCAAGTTTTGCGCTGAAATATGCACCAGCATTACTTTGTACATAATTTTTTCGCCAAACAATATCCCCGACATTAAATTCTTTGAAATCTCGTCTTAGATTGTAATTTGTAGCGTTTCTAGAGTGAGCTGTATGAATAGCAACTTGTACTTTATCGAAGATTGTGGAAAGTAACCCTAAATTATGGGCATAAATGTCTCGAGGAGCGAAGATGACGCTGTCAAGATTAGAACAGGAACTATAGTATGACCCGCAAGGAATTGTTTCACGGCCAAATACAAGATACGCTGGAGTAAAACCAGTCGTGACATTTACTGCACTATTTAAAGCCATTTGAATCTTTTTCAAATGATTGTCCCATGATCTATGATCATCACCCACTAACTGAGCTAAAGCCGTTATAATAGTTCTATTATAACGTTCTGTTGGGTTGACTTGAGGACAATATCTAGGTGAATAAAAGACGAAAGGTATTTTATAACTGTTAAGAAAATTTCGAAACTCATTAGATTGTAGCTGAGAACCGTTATCCATAATTATAGTTTGTGGTACACCATGTACTAAAAATACATGATTTTCTAATTCACGAATGATATTAGGGGCAGTAGCTCGCTTAATCGGGAATATGAGACAATATTTAGAAAAAGAACACGTGACCACTAAGATATGTTGGTTACGTTGTCTTGACATTGGGAATGGACCCATGAGGTCTAAAGAAATATTCTGCCATGGCCTTGAGCAAATTTTAGGTTTGCCCATAGGACCATAAGGCGAATGATTCGAATATTTATAAGAGAGACAAGTTTCACAAGTCGAGCATATATTGGCCACATCCTTAAACATACCGGACCAATAAAATCTCAAGCAAAGTTTTTTATAAGTTTTAAATATCCCAATATGAGGGCTGTTTTCGGATAGCCCATGACAAGACTTAATTATTTCATTCCTCTCTGTTGGAGGAGGAACTTCTTTCCACGCAAAATCTTCGTTAAAGTAATTAGGTGTGTCAAAGTGACGGTATAATTTGCCATCGACAATTTTGTAATTTGGATAAGCAACGGGGTTATCCTGACAATTGGCAAACAACCGATTAAAATAATCTAATTGAAGATCAACATTTGCAGCTATTGGTTCGGTAAAACCAATGCCTGCAACGTTAGGTGTTTTACAACGTGAAAGAAGATCAGGGACAACATTTTCTTTACCCTTTTTATGTTTCAGAATGAAGTTAAAACAAGATAAGCGAATAGTCCAACGCGCTAGTCTCCCAGAAGGATTAGACAAATTTTGAAACCACTTCAAAGCTGCGTGATCAGTATAAATAGTAAAAGGTTTACCGTTGTCAAGATAACAACGCCAATGTTCAAGAGCGCTAATAACTGCTAGTGTTTCACGTTCAGTTGTTGAATAGTTTTGCTCATGCTTATTTAAAGTTCTGCTCATATACGCTATAACCACTTCTTTGTCGTCTTTTATTTGGCTTAACATAGCTCCGATACCAATACTGGACGCATCACAGTGAACAGAGAAGGGTAGGTCAAAATCAGGACATGCTAAAATAGGCGTAGAAATCAAATGCTCCTTTAGCTTATTGAAAGCAGCATCAGCATCATCGTTCCAGATAAACTTTTTAGAAACATTCTTGCCTGATGACGTTAGTTTACAAAGAGGCGAAGCAATAGAACTAAAATTGGGTATGAAACGTCGGAACCAACTACAAGTACCCAAGAATTGTCTTACTTCTTTCTTAGAAGTAAGAACAGGGTAAGCGATGATAGCTTCTATCTTTTCGGGATCAGCACGAAGACCTAGCTCATCCACGACATAACCCAGATATTTAAGCTCTTTACGAAAAAATTTGCTCTTTTCAAAGTTGATGGTTAATCCAGCATAAGAAAGCTTTTGGTGAACTTTAAGTAGAAGAGATATATGCTCATCAAAAGAATCGCTTATTACTATTATGTCGTCCAAATAGCAAAATACCTTATTATCAAACTCTGGAGTAAATAAGGTATCCATCAACCTTTGTTGAGTAGCTGGAGCGTTAGTTAAACCAAAAGGCATAACTGTAAATCTATACATTCCACGACCAGGGACGTAGAAACCAGTCTTATCTCTATCGTCAGGATGCAGCGGAATTTCCCAAAAAGCTTTAGCAATATCAATACTTGATAGATATTTAGCATTTTTGAGGTTATCTAGTATTTCCGAAATAAAGGGAAGACTATAAGCATCTTTTCGAGTGACTGCATTCAATTTCCTGCTATCAACACAAAAACGCCATTCTCCATTCTTTTTTGGAGTAATAAGAACTGGAGATAGCCAAGGGCTTTCGCATGATTCAATAACTTTTAAGTCAAGCATTTTATCGACTTCAACAATAAGAGCTTTTTGTTTTTCCGGAGAAAGTCGATAACACCTTTGTTTGATAGGTAAAGCATCACCCGTATCAATCCGGTGTGATATCAGATTAGTACGACCCAAATGACCCTTTTCTTCAAAAGAAATCGATTTAAAACGTTCAATCATAGCCTTAGCTATTTCACTTTGATTATTAGATAGATGGTTAAACGAAGTAACCTTATTTTCAATAGAACAAGACACAAGCTCCTTATGTTCAGAGTTAACTTCAAGAGAAAGTATTTTAGGCGTTAAGTCAAACTTTTCCCAAAAATCCCAACCAAGAATTAAGGAAGGGTAAATATCAGGGAAGACGAAAGCTTTAATAAATTTTATCCGATTATTAAATTTGATCGGGAGATGAAAGTAACCCAATGACGTTGATTTTTGTTTATTAGCAACCATGACTTGAAATGATGATTTGTATAACTTGAAACCTAACTTTAAGATATCCTTATGAGAATTGTTACCTAAAATAGTAATACAACTCCCACTATCTAATAAACCCGAAAAAGATTGTTCATTAATAGATACATTAATAAAAGGTCTATTAAAATCTTTTTCCTTGTCATAGGACACAGCAGTTGTCTTATAACAAAACATAAAATTTCGAACCGTATTCAACCATTGCTGCCAATCATTAGAATCGCTGTAAGATTTAGAATCATCATTCAAGTCATTATTTAGTTTTTTTGATTTAAAGTAACGGAGCACTTAGGACAGTCTGTTACCTTAACACCTTGTAGACCACATTTGAAACAAACCAAAGTCCTTGGTTTAGTACAAGTTTTTAAGGAATGGCCTGTGACTCTACAACGTTGGCAGAAATTATAGAAATGAGGCGTAGGAATCGTCTGCGGTTGCGAGTTTAAGGGGTGAGATTCCTTAACGACTTCACTTGCTTTCAAAACATTTTTAGAAAATCCAGAAGTTGAGGGACGATAGTTAAAATCCTTTGCCCAGGAAGCATCATTATGGAGAGGTTCATGAAAACTAGAATTCTTATCCATACAGTTCTCATACAATTGACAAACATTAATCAGCTCGTTTATAGTTTTTACTTCCTTCAAAGCTACAAAAATCGAATAACAAGGTCGAATGTTACGCAGAATAATCTGTAACTTTTCTGCATCTGGTAACTGTGTTTGTAGGCGGGAAAACATACCCGATATTATCGAAACAAAAACGGCTATTGACTCGTCTTTTCCTTGAGTTCGCTTACGAATCGCTTCCAAGAGTTTATAATCGAAGTCAAATTCACCAAAGTCTCTAATCAACAAACTTTTGATTTCATCCCAAGACAATGAGTCATTTTGAGAGATTTGAAACCTAAGCCAATGTAAAGCATCACCTTTAAAGATTTCAAAAGCATGTTTGACAATACTTTCATCAGAAATGCTTTTAGATCGACGGAACTCTTCCATCTTTTGCAAGAAAGAGCGAGGGCATGATTTTCCATCATATGTCAAACTTTTAAAATCAACCATGACATTAGAATGAGAGACTTGAGTATTCTTTGTTAAAGCATTGACTAAGGTAAGCAACACTTCTTGTGGTAGAAGTATAGATTGTGTAGAATTCGAAGTGCTTTCCTGTATTGTAGGTATATGTGGAACAGAATCAGCCTTTGAGAATAGTAACTCAGGTTGATGATCTCTATGTTCAGTTCGGGGCGAAACCGAAACTGATCCAGAGGGAGAATCGTCATTGTCTTGAGTATTATCAATACTCGGTAGATGCTCGAAGTTGCTAAGAACTGCATCGAATCTTTTCTTAATTGAAAAAAAATCGTTCCTTAAAACTTTGTAGTTTTGCTTTAAGGATTCTTCCGAAATCGTTGAAACGTCAATACGATCAAGACGAAAATGAGTATGATTCAAAAATGATTCAACCTTCTTAGTTAGCAACCTATCCGGAGAAGACTCTAACATTGAAACTTTATCCTTGATATACTTCAAAGTCTTTGACACTTGATCTAAGTCAACTGACACTGAGAAAACCGACTTGGAAATGACTTCAGCTGGTTTCAGTACAGAAAGTCTCTCCAATTGCTCCTTGAGAGAGGAAACACTCCCTGAAGGTGTTTCATGACGAATTGAGATCTCATATTCAAGTTCAAGTTTGTTTAAATGAGAATAAACGATGTTTTTAGCCATTTTTTGTAAATCTAATAGGTATTAGATTAAAAATAATAAGATACGACGTATTACCAAAGATAAGAAAGAAATATTAGTTAAAAAATAGTATTAGATCAATTAACTAAAATACAATTGAACTTACACATCTGAAATATTACTAAATTAGGGTTAGTGAGAACATGAGCATAAAATTCACATGAGCAAATCTCGTTCAACAAAAATAAGGTAAAAAAACACCTAGTACCTTGAAACGTATTGTGAATGTAGGAATACTTCAGCTGTAAGCCAAGACAACTTACAACCTGCGTGTAACGTACACTGAGAGGATATTCTCCTCCAGCTCGTCGTATAGTCTTCCAAACCCCAACTTGTAGGTGACCGATAGGTTTTAACACCTCCAAGTGAAGAATGGATGTCGATTACAGTGGTAATCGGGTAGTAGTGCTTGTATGAGAGGGTGCGGTATTGTGTTGTTTAAATGTACTGTAGAGTCAAGGGAATAGTAATGACTGAAGACGTATGAGAGCAGAGAGAGACTCGCGGAATAATATACACGTAATACCAGGTAGTACTAGAATATAATTTATATATGAGGCCAAGTGTTGATATGTACTACTATGTACTACGAAGAGTGTTCAGCTGTAAGTTAGGTAACTTACAAACTGTATGTGACGTACACTGAGAGGATACTCTCCTCCAGCTCACCGTATAGTCTCCCAAACCCCAACTTGAAGGTGACCGTTAGGTTTTAACACCGCCAAGCGAAGAATGGGTGTAGGTTACAGAGGTAACCAGGTAGTAAGTGACTGTATGTAGGGGTGCGGTATTTATGTAGCCTGTGTACTGTAAAGTTAAGTAAAGAGTTATGTATGGAGAATTGGAGTACGATAACCAAAAGAGAATCCAAAAATACCTAAGGTGTAAGCGATGGGTGGATACTTGTGGAAGTATCGTTTTAGAATTTAGAAAAGAAAGAAAACAAGTAACAGTAAAATAAGAAAATATAAGTAGTCAGGGGTGGATAAGTAAAAAGGTCGGGCGCCAAACTGTAATGTTGCAAACGGGGAAGCCGTTTGCAGCACCACAAGTTAAAAAAGGATTAGAGAACCCGTAATGTGGCAAGCGGGGGAGCCGGTTGCCACACCACAAGTTACGAGACTTCAGAGAAACCTAACCAACCTAAGAGTCCTACCTAGTGGATAGGATTCCTAACGGTTCGGAGATTAAAACAGAAAACTAACCTTAGTATTTACACATTTATTTACACTAACACACACTGCACTTATAGTCTATTAAATCTTGAAGAATCGGAGAGAGAGAATTTTGAAGGAGTCCTTGGAAAGTTAGCCAAAAAGGGAGAGGATAGTTCTCGTAGAACCACGCTGGAGGCTGGCCGAGGATTTTCAATAGCTGGACCCGCCGATAGTGTGGCGCCAGCAAGGTACCGCTAGGCGAGCGCTAGCGTGGAGACATCTGTCGACTGAGGTGGAGGCGCCGGCCCAAACCGGCCGACAGGCGCCGGCCCAAACTGGCCGACAGGGTTCGAAGTGAGCGCCAGCCCAGTGCTCCAGGGTAGGGGTCAGTGGCCCCAAAACAAGAGATCCTCCTGGAATCAAAATCAAAGGAACCGGAGCCTCTCACCCTGCCTGTTACTCGACGCTCATGCCGTATACAGGACTCGTCCACGCAAACTCAATTCAAACTTATTACATTATTATAGGGAAAAAAGGTGTCTTCCAGATCACTTCCAACTCAAGACTGCCCAATTTTTCAAAACAAGGATCGCTGATCCTGTCAATAAAAACATTTCAAAAATTTGAATTTCATAACTAGAATTGTAAGTTGGCAGTGTTATCGTTAAAAAAGTCTGAATGTAGAGAAGCTAACAAAAAGGTTAGTTTCTCTACACTACCTTAAATAGTTAATGCATACCCACTATAATTTATAAGTCCAGATAAAAATACAATAGCTACATTGTCATCAACGCTTCCGAACTTCTTCTTTTTTTCTATTTCAAAGCACTCTACTAACGTTTTAGTTATCATTGATGAACATATACCCACAAAAAAAAGATTGGGACATATTTATCACGCCAGCCTGGTGCGAGCTGGTGGATAGTACATCGATATGGTGAGTTTTAGATTAGCCTGTTATAAAATTTGTTTGATGAAGTACTGCTGTCTTCCTAAAACGTGAAAAAGTGCTGGTCAACACAACGTGGTGGCAGTAGTCCTTCAACAAACGAAACATTTTACAACTTAACCTTATATAAAAGTTTATAGTTTTTTTATGTTTTGTTGCTAATTGTAAGCTTATTTCGGAAATCGATAATGGATTATTGCGACAATGAATTATTTATTATCTTTGCCTTTTTGTCTTTTGTCTTTGAATTTTACGATGTCTCATTGTCTTTGGATGTATGTTGCTCAATACTGTGAATGAGCTTACGAATACATGAGGAAAATGTTTTATAATATAATATTTCTACCCACCACAGCAAGTGTTTTTCAGGTGATGGAAAATATTGTGAGTCAGTCTGCATACTTCCAGTAAAAACGTACCTACGATAGTTTATTACATTTTATTCCTATTTACATTATTTCGGAATCGGTTTGAGTGGTATACATATTTAAAAAATCAACAAAAGATCTAAAAGTCTAATCATCGTTTCGAGCAAATTATTTGAATTTTGTGCATAGTTTGCAATGATACTGGAAATAAAACTTTGAAACCTTTTTAAACTTTGAAACCTTTTTTTTTACCTTTTTACTTCCGTACATCCATCCGTAAAATCAGGACCCTATTACTAAGACTCCGATGTCCATCTGTCCGTCGATACCAGGCCGTATCTCATGAACCGTGGTAGCTAGAACATTGAAATTTTCGCAGATGATGTATTTTTGTTGCCGCTATAGCAACATATATTAAAAACTTAAAATAATAAATATTAATGGGGGGCACTCATACAACAAACCTGAATTTTTAGCCGTTTTTCGCTCGATATTAATAACGGTGACAGGTAGATGCTTGAAATATTCACAGAATATTTTATTAAATATGCACTAAAAAAGCAAATAACTATTTTAAAATAAATTAAATATTTAAGGGGGGCTCCCGTACAAGTAACGCGATTTTTTTCGCTCGATATTAATAACGGCAACAGGAAGATACTTGCAATGTTTACAGAATTTTAAGTTGTAAGTATATACCTTTAAAAAATGAATTAATTAAGGGGCGCTTCTATACGTTACGGAACCCTTCGTGTGTGAGACCAACTCGCACTTGGCCGATTATTTCTTTTTCTGATATCTTGCGTCAAGTGCGACAACATCGTCCAGGTATTTTTTCCGAGGTTGAAAAGGATAATTTATAAAGATAGACATTCCATTTATGTAGGATTGTTGATTAGATTTGTAAGTTCAGATTGTAGCACTCTACGAAAGATGTTTCAATTTCGCGCACACTTGAGTTTAGTAAACTTTGGAATGTTGCAAACGGCTGGTATAATTGCTGGCTTTGTATTTCGGCAGCTCTTGGCTCTTGAGACTCACTCTTATTAATTTGTTCTGGCTGAAATAAAATTATTTCTCATTTCGTTTCGTCCTTGATATGTAATTTGCGATAAACGGAGCTAATTTTTAAACCTTTACTTAATAATATTATTATTTGCTGAATTTTACTTTGAAATGGGCAATAAATAGGTGTACGAGTATTTAAATTGACAAAAACTACACAATGAATCATAAGACTAAGTTTATCTTACAGTGACAATTTTAATAAAATAAAACATGAATTTCAATTTTTGAATCGTACAACTTCACGATATTTATTCAATTGCCTTTAGGGTTCCGTACCCAAAAGGTAAAAACGGGACCCCATTACTAAGACCCCGATGTCAGTCTGTCCGCCTGTGTGTCTGTCACCAGGCTGTATCTCATAAACCGTAATAGCTAGGCAGCTGAAATTTTCACAGATGATGTATTTCTGTTGTCGCTATAACAACAAAACGGAATTAAATAAATATTAAAGGGGGGCTCCAGTACAACAAACGTGTTTTTTAGGATTTTTTGCTCGCTAATAATAACCACGAAAGGAATAAGGCTAAGAGGGCTTCAACGCGGTACGGAACCCTTCGTGCGCGAGTCCGATTCGCACTTGGCCGGGTTTTTGTACAGTTTTTAGTACAATGTTTGTCAATATTACAAACTCATAACAAAACACAATAGTATTTTACTGATACTACTACAACGACACAGGTATTCAGAAAAAGACACTGATAACAGACTGATAATTATGTGTTCGATTTCAGTTTCAACCAGAAAACAATCGGCTACATTTAAGATGACTTTACGTAACAGTTTTTGCATAGACTTTATTTATAACCGTTGGTATCATAATTATATCAAGTAGGTATGTTTAGTAAGCCCGCGCCTCTACTGCTAGTTAATTTTAAAATCAAACACCGAAAATGTTAAACTTTGGGTGATCTCATTAAGCTTAAATTACGAGAGTTTCATGTCCGAAATTCTCTCTCTCTATCATTAAATTCAATTACAAAATGTAGTTAAATATTTAATCAGTGATCAGTTTTAGTCACTGACACCTAACTCTAAAATTTAAAACGTTTCGAGAAGATAACTCAGAGCTATATTCGATTGCTTTTTTCATTGAAATTGAGGTTTAAAACTTTGAATACAATAAACAATGACTGTTCTGTGTTAAAGTTTTAAAGAGACTATTATATTGACTACTAAATTATTAATTTGGTAAACAATGTCGCATTGTAATGGAACGAAAATTCTCTCTGTTTCTAATTTGGGTTGATTAAAGGCCCGAGGCTTATCCGTTTGTGGTCCCCGGACTTATTTATTAACTCCTTGTTAATCAACAACGTGTCTTAACTTAAGTCTTAAGGTACGGATTACGTAAGATGCTTTTGAATTATTAATTTGCAGTAAATATGTACGACCTACATCAATGTGTACTTATTAACTCGTGTGTGGTACCTGCTTACATTGCGATTTTTTTCTTAGATATTTTTAATTAAGCTCTGTAGAAGTAGGAGATTCTTAAATTATAATATTTTACTATTTTGTATAGTGAGCTTATAACAAGGATGATTAACAACTTTTTTTAATGCAAAATAGGGCTACATTTGCCCACCAGCTCGCCTGATGGAAAGCGAAGTTGTCGCCGAAGATGGAGTATGTAGACCTAGAAGATACCTATTTACTCTTGACTTTAAGATATTCAAATTGTAATTGTCAGGAAACAATGACGGATGCAGGGCATTCCAATCCCTGGCTGTCCGCTTTATGAAGGAAGACGCGAATCGCTCAGTACGAGTAGGTGGTACGTCGACTATGTAGGGATGGTATTTATGCGACTTCCGACTTATTCTATTGTGAAAAGGAGATGAAGGAATCAGGTCGTAGAGTTCGAGCTCTCAAATGTACTGAAAAATTACTGTTTTAGTTTTTCAAAGGATGGCAAAACTTAAATTTTTGTATGTTTTAGAGATAAAAGACAAAGAAGAGCAATTAACAATTTGATTGCTCAAACAGAAAACAAATGTCATAATTTATGTATGTTGTTGTACTTGTTGTTAACTGTGAAGTGAAATCATTGGTAGATAATATAACTGAGAAACCTAGAAATCATTCGACAATAATAAAACTTTTAGTGATGATAATAATAGTTAATGTTTTTGATGAGATGATGAGATTTTCAGTTGCTATAAAGAATAGCTCAGCCTTGGTGTATCGTTAGTTTACTACGTTCGAGGTATGGATAAGTAATGGCATCCATACATTGTACAATAGAGACATGAACGCTGCAGTCACGACATGCAAATAAACTACACGAGTTGCGATGATATTTATTTTGTCTTGTTTGTTCTAGTAAAAGTTATGCATACAGTTTCTTTAAGTAATGAAGATATTGACCTAAATGCCATTTACATAAACTAGATAATAATGTACGATGTAATGTATTTTAAATCGACTTCCGAAAAGGAGGAGGTTCTATGTTCGTCTGTATATATTTTTTTTTGTTTGTTCGTCGATAATTTCGCTAATTGCGAACTGAATCGAGAAATTATTTTTATTTGAAAGATATACTCCCGAAGTGGTCCCATTAAAATTTTACAGTTATCGGCTGAACAGTTTTTAAAAATCAAAAATTATGCAAACAATTCGAGCGAAATGTTAGAATTTTGTACACGATGGAAAGCGGTTTTGCCAGTTTTTGCGAAATATACTCGTAATTATTTATTCGTTACTAATATCATATATGCGTGTGTTTACTGTTCTTTATACTTTTGTGGCAAAAAAACAAAGATCTATATTATTTTATATGTATTTTCTAAGCCGAAAAGAGAAAAAAGAAATATAAATATTTATAAAACATGGCAATATCTTTGTGAAGGCGGAGCTAGTATCAACATAGATTTTCCACTGTAGTTACATTTCAAAAAATAAAACAATGTACTTCATTTAAAAAAAATGGTTGAGCAAATTTTTTGCCATCGATAAATTTTATTTGAGCCGTAGCACGGACACTGCAAAACATTGACTTTCAACTTTCTTTGTCTTCAGCTTTTCAAAAGGCCCGTTTCTATGTATTTCCGTGAGCTCTACTAAAGCACCTGTTTAGCTTGTCATTAAATATCCTGCGTTTGCTGTCTGACGCATTCAGCGCCGGTCTGAGGTTACTGAATACGAGTACATTACATTTCCAACAGACATCATCTGCGCGTAATGCGCTTCCTGTAAATTAAGGTAAAGTATTTTTAAATTAAATCCGATGAGAAACACTTCCGCCTCTCAAAATTAATTTTAATAAAGCTTCCTGTTGCGCGCTATCATGTAAACTGAGCATTCTTTCATAAATATTGAAATATACGATTTTCAGGTAAAAAAGTTCGTACTGAAAACACAAAAGATATAATTTGTATGTTTTCACGAGACCGACGGGAAATGAAATGGATGTTTTTAAAAAATCAACATTAATGTAAAATAATATAAAGCAATCTTCGAGCTAATACAGGTCGCGTCATGTAAAAAGAACGCTGGATCTTCAAACTGCGCACAAGGAAATTTAACACGTATTGCATACGTAATAGGAGTTAAATATCCTAGTACGCAACTCTATTTGCAGCAAGGAAATTTAACTCCTATCACGTAAGCAATAGGAGTTAAATTTCGTTGTGGGCAGTTTGAAGCTCCAGCGTTCTTTTTAGGTAACGCGAGCTATATCTAAGACTTATTGTATACATCGATTCGAGCAAACTATTCGAAATTTGTACACGATGGAATTTGGTTTTGCCATTTTTTGTGTAAAAATAATTATTGTAGACAGGTTGAACGTTTCACATACTCTGAAATACCATTACAATAATGTTGTTGTACTGTTTTAATTATTCTCAGCAACTTTTACTAACAAATCAACTCTGAAATCGAAAGAGCGAATTCCGTTGTTTCTTTCATTTTAGGATGCTATATAACTTTTTAAAGAAGTCTATGAAGAGTATTTTAATGAACGCAGTCAGTTCATACGTTTATGGCAAATATAACAGTTTTAGGGTCAATAGTAGAAGTTTCATTGCGATGAGTACAATATTGTGTAAAGTGATTAATTACTCACCCGGTAGAGTAGATGAAACTGCAGAGCGCTTTCAGCGACATTAAACACTTTGTTGTTGATTTCTGGTCGTGACATATGAAGATATTAAGATTCGAGTAAATTTGCATATACATGAAGTTACTAACACCGCTAAGCAGAATAAAAATATCTAAACCAATTCGATATAAACTTAGTATTCATATAATCCGTTTTCCAATAAAAATCATTTACGTTCTAGCCGGTTCATTCGGTTTAAGAGCGGCCTTGCTATAGACACGTAGATAATAAAATACATCGTAAGTATAATACCTACCTTACTTTAGAGATGGTACATGGATCTCTACGGAATTAACATTATATTGTTCCGGATTTTGAATTGGTTCATGGAATATGACAGTAAAAATGCTAACAGTAAATTCATTTCTGTACATAGTATGTTTTTCCCCAAGATGAGCAGTAATAACTCTACACTACTGTTACTTACTTCAACCAAATCTTTTACTAGTTAGATGTCTTAAAATCACGACTGTTACCAATGATTTTTTTAATCGTACTGTACTGTACTCTACCAGCTTTTTAATAGTCCACTGCAGGACGTAGGCCCCACGAAAGGTGAATTTTTAAATTTTTACATCAAAATAAAATATTATTAGTACATTCTGTTGGAGTTCGATATGAAATGTAAAACACGTTTTGTTTGTTACTCTGGTAAACAGTACTTAGGTTATGGCACAGGTGTTTCTGAAACTACATATTTATGTTGTACAAATACATTTCAATAAACATAATGACTCAACCTACCGACGTTTAGACAAGGTATTACAAAAACCTCTAAAAAACTTTGTACTTGGAAAAATATGTTGAAAAAGCAACCTTTTTCGCGATAGAAGCTTTTTATTCCCTTCTGATTTATAACTCCCGGCCTAGATAAATACGGGTTGTGTTACTTCTCTAAGGAGTATTCGGGGATATTTTAAAATTAGATGAAATTAATTTATGATTTATGTAGAACCACAGACGATATAAATCATTCCTAGTAAATGTAACTTAGCTATGCCCAGCGGTATCACCCGCTTCAGCCGTCAGTTTTTAGTTGGGTTAAAAAGCATAGCAGCATATTTTTTCCTTTTTTGGTGTTTAAACCATCATACACAAAATGTATGGAACATCTGATTTTCTTTCACAGTTTTTGGGTTGAATCTAAAGTAAAGGAGTTCATAATGATGAGCAATATGAGCATTTATACCTACCTCTGAGACACCACGCACTTTGTAAAAGAAACACATTGTTTAGTAAACAAAATCACTCATGTTATTCAACGGTCGTAATTAGTTGTGAGTTGCGCACTGAGATTTTCTATAGTTTCAATGAAAGTGAAGTGAAATAGGACCTCTCTATATCCCCATCAAACAATGAAGGTCTTAACGTCTTAGCAGAGTTATATAGAGATTTATCAGAGATTCCTAAATTATTCAGAAGTTCAGCGATCAACGGAACTACATGGAGCGTAGTTATAACTACGGAACTTAGATTACACGGACCTTAGCTTCAATGTATGCTATAGACTATGATACATTACCTAGTATAACTTTAAGAAGATATTGCAAACATTTTTTTTATGTGATGATGATTTAGACTCCTTTGATGATGAAATGAAAATAAAATAGAATCTCATAATTATAAGATGTTAAATCAGGCAAGGAAGTCGACTGCCAGTACTTACTCGTACACAGGTTGTGATTACAAAATCTATTTTCGCAAAACTCGAAACAAATAAATCTAAAATTCGGCCAAGTGCGAGTCGGACTCGCATACAGAGGGTTCCGTACCGTATTTGGCCCATTCCTCGTGCCATTATTAATAGCTAGCAAAAAACTCCTAAAAATCACGTTTGTTGTATGGGAGCCCTGCAATAGTTATTCTGTTTTTAGTGTTTGTTGTTTTGGCGGCAACAGGAATACATCATCTGTGAAAATTTCAGCTGCGCCTAGCTATCATGGTTCATGAGATACAGCCCGGTGACTGACAGACCGACAGACGGACATCGAAGTCTTAGTAATAGGGTCCCGTTTTTACCTTTTGGGTACGGAACCCTAAAAATCGAAATGTCATTGTGCGGAAAACAATCTTAAACCAATCTTACAAGGAAAACTCCGATACATATAAGTAAGATATTCTGATTTACGCTGAAATCTCAGTGAGAATACATTATAATCCACTGCATTTTACATTTCTCCAGTGTTGTATTTTAAGTCAGTCATGCATGCCTTTTAACGAGCTGTTTATGCTATAAGTGGATCGCATTAACATACCTTCCCTGAATAAATTACTGAACGCGGACATTAATTAAGGTCAAAGACGTGGACAGGTTAATTCCTTTGATTTATCGTAACAATGACGCATCTAAAATGGCAAAATCGGACCAGTTCAATAGTTCAAGTTACGTGCACATCAAATTTCCGAGCTCAATATTTCAAAACTTTACCCAAATCTCAGCAAATTAAAAAAAAAATGGATTTAGCATAATATGCATCAGCTATAGAAAATGTACGGACATGCAATATTTTTACTCAAGCAATTGTCACTAAAACATAACATTTTGTTACAATTTAAGGGGTGCAAATAGTTTTCTCGAGGAAAGTAAGTTGTTTCAAATATGTTTTGAAAATGTTCTTGATGTACTACAGAAAACGCGAAAACAGTGATCACCTCACACTCATCTTAAATTGGCGAAAAATATCTTCTATATACTGCACCAACTATTTAAGACAACACAATGTCTGTGAGTCAGTGATACGTTAATGTGTTTTGAGTATGTCTGAGTAGTAAGCCTATGTTCAGCAATGAACTAAAAAAACATTTGTATCCTATAATACATAATGAGCTTTTTACACTGTTTTGTAACCCTTCAACCTTCGTGGGTAGGCCAACGTCCTGCAGTAGACTATTAAAAAGGCTGATACCGTAATCGTATAAAACTTGTATTTTATTATTGTCAGATATTTTTACAAAACAATACGGCCGTTCCGTATATCAACAATCACTATAGCACGAAGTGTAGTATTTTCTAGTATGTTTACAAAGGTGCTTTTATACTCAAATTGATAGAATAAATAAAGCCTTCCCTCTTACCGCTGCAGACCAATATTACTTAGTTAATTAAATCAGGTGCAGCTAAAGATAGCAAGGAGAAAACCTTTGGAAATTACAATTTTCTTATAGAAAATGCACAAAGAGAACTTAAACTATTGAACTGTTTAAGAACTATAATGTTAAAGTTAAGTGTCGAGATCTGAAAAGTATCAGCGACTGAACTAAGTAGAAATAGAGAAAACATATGAAGGTTAAGAAACTACATTTCACTGACAAAATACTGGCACTAGAAATACTCCTTACCTTCTAGTTTAAGACTTGAGACAGCAATTTCTTTTATTTGCTACTTTTATGAAATTTGAGAGCTTTTGCTTTAAAGAAAAAAAGAAACATGTTATTTGAAAATTAGGGCTTGAGCTTTTAAATTATCTCTTGACCGTCTACAGTCTTGCTTTTTGTGTAGGTATACTAACACACAAAAAGCTGGACTACAGACGGCTGATTAGAATCATTTGTAAGATTTTGTAAAGGCACTTGCCTTTATGGAATGTTGAAAACTATTTTGTTCGACTTGAGAGAATGAACTGCGTTATTTGCAAAGAACAAATGTTTTTAAGTGAATTAACTGCATTGATAGTAATTAGAGAGCTAGTGCAAGTTACTTACGATCTAGACTCGGTTGATAAAACGTTCACCCCTACGATCCAGTCATAGATACAGTTACAGATATCTAGAGGTGGTGTTTTTTTTATTTCTTATAGGTTAGCGTTTGACTACATACTGTTTATATGCGGTCTAAGGTGTAGCACTAGGTGGTATCCAAATATTGCGCCGCAATACGCTTGGTATCTGTAAATTGGTGTCAGCCAACCGAAATCACATCTGATTTGTACACAGAACACAGTAGTAGCTATATCTAGTAGATATAGCTATGTGTAGTACGTGTGAGATACACAGGTGTGTGTATACAAAATTACTCAACATTTAGGATAATAGCTATGATGAGGGCTAGATGAAACTGGCTCAAGACAAGGAAGATTGGTAAAATAAGAGAGAAGGCTTGCAGTGAGTTTGATGATCTGACATGAATAATGATTTATATAACGTGATAATATTAATTATTATTTTTCGCAAAAATAGCAATTCCATCGTGTACTAAATTTGAACATTTCGGTTGACTTGTTTCTTTAGATTATTGTTAATTTTTCAAAAACCGCTCAGCCGATTTCTGTTAAATTTAAATGGCACCATTTCAGGAGTATAAAACTAAACCCTTTCGAACTAAAAAAAATTTTTTTGATTCGGTTCACACTTGGCGAAATTGATTTGTAATTGAAAAAAAAAATACACACAGACGAACATGGAAGTCCTTTTTGGAAGTCGGTTAAAAAGTGCGTGCTATCCAATGCTATATTTATCAGCATGATAAAGTTGATACGATTATACCAGTTTACCGCATCATAAATAATGGCAAATTAGGTCTATAAATTTAGTACTCTACTCTTTACTACCTTATCCACGTTTAAATTGTAATTCCGCACTGTATATACAGAACATAATGTAGCGAGCTTAATGAACGTACAGTGAATTGTAAAGTGATTGCTGATGTTCTCCTAATGATGTCTACATTTAACTAGTGGTTGTTTTGTTTGAATTGCGTCAAAAGCGTAATGCTGCCACTTTACATCGCTATTTGGAACTCTTATATTTATCCTGCTTCATCACCATATAAGCTGTAACACGTCCACTGTTTAAATAAGTCTTCCCCTAAAGACTCTTAATGACCGGTTGTTACCGAGCGTTCTTGCGATCTTAATAGGCTAGTTGACAATATTTTATGATGTCCTCTTGTAACAGCTAACTATAAGCAGAGCCGATTAATGAAAACAAAAATAAAATCAACTTAGAAATAAAGAAGTTACAAGCATTTTTACACTGTTGCTAGACAAAAAGCGCATTATAGCAGACTATGACGTCACTGCCCGTTAGTGTCACACATTCGCCATACTATGTAATGCTTTGTAGGAAAGGGACAAGACATCCCCTCTTTGTCCCTACCAAAATCTTTACTGGCTTATATGTCTGGAATTTGCCAATATTAATTATTTTGTCGGTTTATGAATCGTATTCATAATTGCGGCATTCACTAATATTTTAACTTTAAGTGAATTTAATCCAGTCAACCACGTCTACTATTAGGTCGTCTGTCCTCCTGGTCGGTGGACGTCCTACGCTGGGCATGATTGGTTTTGTTTATTTATATTCGTATTCAAAAAAACACGAATGCACCGTGTTCACAAGCCGGGGGATAGTACGCGTATATGTCTATTCGTCTTGTCCGACTAAGCAAATATACCTTCAAGAATAAAAATCCCATTTTTCCCCATGTTTCTGTAATTGGGCATATAAGACAAAAACGTGAACATGAGCAGTGCTTCCGGTGATCGCTAATTTTCTTATATTTGTTTTGAATTCATTGCTGATTTCTTATATTTATTTGTCTGCGTAATAGTCCAATCCAGCTGTCGAAATTAATAATGCTGAAAGCGACCAATGTAAACATATTTCAATCTGATCTAGTATTCAGCGCTGTATTGAGATAGAGCAGCTGCTCTTTCCTGTTCTAATCGTCGCTAGCTTTTAGTGCTGGATTGAAACATTATGTCAATCTACGATCATGTTATTTCTCAATAACAAAATCATTTAGACATTTTCATGGTGCTTTTTAGGGTTCCGTACCCATAGTGTTAATAACGGGGCCCTATTATTAAGACTCCTCTGTCCGTCCGTCTGTCTGTCTGTCTGTCACCAGGTTGTATCTGATGAAGCATGATAGCTAGAACGATGAAATTTTCACAGATCACGTATATCTGTTGGCGCTATAACAACAAATGCTAAAACAGAATAAAATACATATTTAAGGGGGGCTCCCATACAACAACCTGATTTTTTTAGCCTTTTTTTCGCTCAATATTAATAACGGCAACAGGAAGATGCTTTAAAGATTAACAGAATAATAAGTTGTTCATTCTATCAAAAATAAATAAGTAAATCAAAATAAAATATATTAAGGGGCCCTCCCCTTAATATACGGTACGAAACCCTTCGTGCGCGAATCCGACTCGCACTTGGCCGATAATTTTATACGTTTGCGTTCTTAAGAATTTCTTTTACTTGAAAATCGTTTAGTATAGTAAACTTCTGAAATGTTAATACTACAGTTATATTTCAAGTTATAACAAAATTGCGCATCAAATAAGTATCATGAACTAATTTTATTATGAGACCATCCCAGATTGAAAATTAAGAAAGACATTTTGCAAGACGAGGGCCCAAGCCCGCTGACTCTTCAATGAACATGGTGTATAAAATAAGTCTTCTGTACCATAGGAAGATTTGCAAAAGGACCAATTGAAAGATTTACTTAATCAGCACGTTTTTACGATCGAAATCTGAATGTATTCCACGTTTTACTTCGTGAATTTTGTAGCTCCTGTAGCCATAATATATAATGCACTATAACTCTTCTAATCTCTTTTGTTTAATATACTTTATCTATCAATAATTTATCATTAAATTAAATTTAACTACTTAAATAACTCTTCAGAAACATTTTTCTTTCCATTTTCCTAAAGCAAAAGCAAGGATTGAATAACTTTTTCCGCATATTAACGTAGGTTTTTGTCAAAATTTTGAACTTTTCTGTGAAAACATGTTGTCATTTAATTACTGCACAAAACTAATACATCAAACACAAAATTACAATGGAATGACTATTGGAGCAATCAAGTTAACTAGTTTCTTTAATAGTACATTAGTTGTTTTGCATTGCTCTTGCATTTCCAAGCAATATAATTTATAGTGTAAGGTAGAAGTGTAAGAAAAACCAAAATTATTGGAATTTTGTAGTTTTCTAAAACGAATTATAATTATTAGATATGATATTTGAAAGATATGTGTAAGGATTAAACCAAATAGATTCGTAAGAATTTCCGTAAAAATATTTACATAACTTTCTAGCTTGCCAAGTTTCACGCAGATCAGGTCAACGATACGCAACTGATAATCGGAAAAACACATATGACATATCGTCTGTGTTGTAGAACATTATGCAAATCTGTTTTTTTCGTAACTACAAAAAGTAAAATGGTTTCATTCGCAAAGAAAACTATTCAGCTGTTTTGCTGCAAATATTATTATTTTCAAGAGCCCTAAGCAAACTTCAATGTAACTATTTACTTATAGTGCCGATTTTTATACAATGCTAGACGTACGGTTTTATTTAACTTCCATCCTCAAATATATATATCTGTATCAACAATGTACAAAAAGAATTAACAACGATACCTAACCATCATATTTTTTAAAACTTCAACTAATTTTTAAAGCCATTAAATTAAATACCAGATAGTAAATAAATTCACGAAAATGTTGTGTCTATATAATATATTCTAACAGAATATTAAATGTACCTACAAAAAACACGATAAAAACAATTCAACAAAAACACGGAGTATTATTTTTCTAGCGACAGATATGTTATGTACATATTTGGTTAATATTCTTACAATGATTGTTTAAATTTAGGAAGTGGCTTTACCATTTAACAGCAAAACGTTTCTAGACTTTGTTCGCTTAGTCACGAATTTAGTACATTATATTATTATTATTATATTGAAGACGAATGACGAAAACCCGTCACGCAAGATAGCGATTATCCGAAGCAATAATTATTTTTCGCAAAAAACAGCATGTCCGACTTCACCCATGTACTTACATAATTCGAATAATAAAAAATAATTATTGAAATAGGACTACTACGAAAAAAGTTGTGCGTACACATAAAAAAATATACGCGTCGAATTGAGTACCTCCTCCGGTTTGGTTCGTCGGTCAAAAATAGTAAGTAATTCTTTTATTGTAATCAGCGCTATAAAGGTGGGTAAAATTTATTAGACAGACAGATGCGTTCCGGAACCCTATAATGTACAATGTACTGTAAAACAATTACAGCACTCTAGCTTGCGTCAAAAACCCACCTAAAAGCAATAAACACTTAATTTTACGACGTTAGTAATGTATGAATTTATGAACCATTAATGAATACGTTATACGCCCCGACTATCGCTATCATTTCTCAATAGAAAGATATGTTTTATTGTTCACACCCAAAATTACTAAGCTTGATATGAAAACTAGTGCATTGATTGGCTACCTTATTGTTTGGAGATATCTATTTTCGGTGACCTTCAGATAAAAAATATATATGTATTAGGCTTTATTACGATAACACTAAATGCAATTTTAAAGTGTGGCTTTCCTTGTCTCATAGAGCAATCAAAAATACAGGCTACATTTGTAGTCAGTTTAAATCTCTCAAGTTAAGGCGTCAAAATTGAACGCAATGTTGTAATAAACATTAAGCCATGTTAGAGGACTTCAGGCTTATACAAACTTAGATACTTACTTTTTTTCCACACATTACAGTATCATGAACTCACGGTAAATCTCATGGATTGTATTTTTTAAATATTATAACTCACTTTGAATGAGATAAAATCTGCGTCCTGCTTAGGGTTTTCGGTGTTTTTTGTCATATTTTCATTGCCAACCTGCCCAAACCCGTCGAGTTTAAATAACGTGGGGCGACCTTGGGTCGTTCTATGTTATTTTAAGGAGCTTTACTTTTTTCGTTGTTGTGATTGACGATTTTGTAGTAAAATAGAGAGTAACCTATTTAAATCATTTCGGATAACTGAAATTTCCCCGGAAACTAAACTTAAAAAGCTAACTTTTGTAATATTATGTACCGTGACGATGTCTATAACTGAGCTCTGTTGTAATGAATCTGAGTTTCGACCATAACGAGTCTATTTATTTGGCATCTATTATAATAGAGATAGAAACACGGATAAATGCTTAAATCACAATTCTTTTTCTTCATCGCGAGTGAAAACCCATACGTTCCATATCTATTTATGATGATTCGTATGGTTGTTTCTTATCAGAAATTAATATAAAACTCACTAGCGACACAATGATCATCTCAATGTAGGTAAGTGTTAGATAATGTCTTCAAACATTGACCTCTCGACTATGGCATCCTTTGCCATGAAATCTTAGATGTGGTTGTCGCATTTGTGAAGCAATAAATATACGTCATAGCAAAAGGAATATTTACTAAATTTATTTCTACAAAAGGAATAGGTATTTATAAAATAAGTAAGGAATTTTACGAAATAGCTACTTAAAACTGAGGCTCATTTTGTTTCGTCCTTCATTCCGAAGCTTTGTTAAAATCTTATGAATGAGGTAAAAACTTAATCCCGAAAATGAGTTAATATCTTTGACCCACTTTTTTGACAGGGAGTAGGGAATTTAAATTATGGCATGTCTAAAAGTCTGTCATTGAGATTTATTATGTACAAAGAGGTAATAAGTGCTTTATCCAAGCGTGCTTTTATCTGAGTGAGTGGAAAGTTTGACAGCTCATTTCAATTTTAGTCATTTAGTATCAAAAATAGTACTTACGTACGATCCAAGTATGGAATCATTGAGTTATACTTGTCATTCTTTTTGTTTGTAGTCGAAAGTGCGCTTTGCTATGTAATGCTTAGTCGCAAACCTTATTTGAAATTCATTTGAGTATATTTAAATTGTCTTCTTCATTCAACAATTCTTTGACCTAGACATTTATTTTATTAGTTTGAATTATTCGATTTATGTACGAGTGTGAGTGAGTTAAAGAGAATATGACGTGTGATTCTCTTACGTTTAAGGTCATGTTGTATTACGAGTTAGACAAGTACTTATAGCGTAATTACTTTTGACGTAGGTAACCCTTGTAATTCGAAAGCCGGAACTGATAGCATCTGTATCAACTAATGCTTCTACATGGTTATGTTATGATTCCTTGTTTTCGATATTACTGTCTGATTTTCTTTACAGATAATTACCTATCTGATGCATAAAATTGAATGTAAACAAGAATATTAAACGTAATCTGTTTTCGATAAGAAGCGTGAACAATCAAATCAGTTCACAGTTCCACGTGATTGCGTCTTTATCTGACTGCTGTCGTTCAGGACCTTCCGAAATTTTCAATTGTTTTGCGAGAATGTCCTTCTAGATATCCATTACTTCTTGTAACCAATTTGAAAGAGAAAATGAAAAGCTATGTGTCTCTGTGCACAAATTAGCGTCTTATAGTCGTCTTTTATATTGAACATTTGTGTACAAATACGTAATCTAATTAATCTTGATAAGTAGAATAGGATTTCGGACCATCTCAAGGACTTTGCGTCGATAAGAATGCTCTTAGGACAGTGACAAACTGTACTCTCAAATCCACTTATCGTTAGTTACTTCTGATTCCAAATTAAGGTGTTCAGTTTCGTTATTGTTACATTTTATGCTTATTAGAGTCGAAATTCGCTTCAGTAGATTTCACAATGGGGTGATTTTCGCCGGGTTCTCTTAATTAAGCTGATTTATCAATTCCAGCTTCATTGCGTTGATCCTTTCCCTGCACGGTGGTTTGGTGCCGGTAATTCCATAAAGTTCCAAATTAAGTCATGCCACTTGTCGTGTCAATTATAATACTCCCTTGACACTCTTTATTTTCTCCGCTGCTGATTATTTTCAGACAGCATATTACGACGCTACAGAAAGTTGTTGTTATTTTTCATTAGGTTAACGCGCCTGGCCGAAACGATTTGGCCGCCGATTATGTCACAGCACATCAGTTGGCATCACAAAAATAAATTGGATACTAATCACTCGAATTTTTGTTAGCACTCCAAAACTGTACTGGCACTAGTTTTTAGAATCGACGTTTTGTTGTTGGTGTTTTAGGGTACGTGCACGAAATTTGAAGGATTTGGAGTGGAGTTGGAGGGATGTGATGTTGGGGGAAGTGAAGTTACCTGAGGGTGTGTCGCGGAGAGAGGCGTTCGCGGGAGCGGTCGCGGCGGCGGGCAGCTCGGCCCGGTGGCGCGTGTGGCCGCACTTGCCAACCGACTGTGACTGCCGCCGCCGCCGCCGCCGGCCGCGCGCCCGCTCGCTGCGCCCTGCGCTTATCACCACGCCACTGTGCACTCTACCACTTACTACACACGATAACGATTACATCTCCTGATCCTCAATCAAGAACGTGTAAATTAATCATTAATCTTAAATTTAATTCGCTTCGTATCTCCGGCGTTACGATTAAGACGTCTGCTAGAGCGTGTTTGGATATTGAGGTAGGCTTTGCTAATTACATAATCATCTATAAAATTGTGCAGTATGTCATTCGTTTGTATGGGTGTTAAATTAGAATGAATCAGAAAAAATAATCTTGTTTTGAAAAGCGAATTTTGAACTTTTGCTAAAGTCGACTATCACGAAATGTGCACTGTAGCGTCTGTAGCGCAGTGAAGCTGAACATATTATTAAAGTTAAACGCGTTGAATTTTAGCACCGAAAATATGCGACCAGTTTTAATTTCTCCTGGTAACGAGGCTAAATTAATTAAGTTTTGCAATATTCGTCCACGATACTTTTCTAAAAAAGTGTTTCTCTTGGATGTATGCATTTTACGAGTAAGAAGATGTTTATCTGGCTATTACAACTTCTCTTTGTAAAAAAAACTATGCAACAATTAAGAACATGGATTCGTAGCAATAACATGTTATTTGTCTTTTTTTTTCGTATAGGTTCATAAACATGTTATTATGATAAGTATGTGTAGAATTAGAATTTAATATATTCATCACTACTATCATTTAGGTACTGATCCCATGTATAAGTTATTATTTATTCTTAATAGTGTAATCTACATATTTTGTTATGCCACTGCCGACTACCTCAGCTCTGTGCCCATCGTGTCTAGGTTCAATTCGAACCGTAATAAAGTAAAAAATCACATAAAAATGACAATGACTATGTCTGGACGAGATCGCTTTCAATAATAAAGTCGTCAAAAATATGTTTTTTTTTTTTAATTTCTTGTTAATTATTTAGTTTAGCTTAAGGTATTAACAAAGAATTTCCTATTTATTTCTTCTTTTCTAATACACGTTAGTATGTAGTAGTCACGTTTAGTATTATTCAAATAGAATGCAAAATATCTTGACATTGCAACAGAATTGATCTTTAGATCTGCACCTTCTCAGATCTGCTTTATCTCATTTTATCACAGGTCAAGTTAGATCTTACCCGCTTATCTTTGTAATGGGATAAAGCGGATTAGCGCTGTTTGTGTGACACACAACACATAATATCCAAGGATTTTTGTAAGGTGGGTTGTATTATTACTGAAAATGAAAGGACGAAAGTCTTTGCCCGGATTTTTTGTATGGGTTTTATGAATTATAATGTATTGAAAAGAAAAAAGATAAACAACAGTACAGTTGGTACACTACATAGTGTACCAACCTTTTAATATTATCCAGTGCTGA
The DNA here is from genome assembly GCA_964007245.1 of Hypomecis atomaria. NCBI lineage: Eukaryota > Metazoa > Arthropoda > Insecta > Lepidoptera > Geometridae > Hypomecis > Hypomecis atomaria. Next base: position 14,361,423 of record OZ023284.1, on the reverse strand, counting down.
ACATAGGCCTACCCAAGAATGGCGAAAATGTAGTATTTTTTTTTAAATTATTTAAATTACGTATTCAGCCCAATAAGGATTTACCTTACTATGCTTACTATTATAATAAATCCGATTGTTTGTTTGTTGGTTTGATACTCTTTCACGCAGCAACTGAGCAACGGATAGACTTGATTTTTGGCTTGGACCATAAGTAAGGAAGTGACATAGACTACCTATATACTTTTCTTCCCGGAAAAATAAAAGGTTCCCATGGGGTACAAAAATCTAAATATCACGTGAGCGAAACCGCACGCAAAAGCTTCTACATAATTGCCACTTGTAGTAACCACTTATAGATAAGTTACAATACAGATTCAGAGCCAACAAGCTTCAAATGAATAGTTAAATCAGTAGCATGTCCTGAGGTGACCACAGCTGCACTCGTATTTACCGAACGCTAGGAGTGGTTTGTGCTTCGCTAAATTGTATTTCAGTTTTCCAATTCAGAATTTAGGAAATGAGATTTCTAGAAATATTTTAGCTCTATCATTAGATTAGATCACATTTAACCTTCTTTTTTTCTTTTTCTTACAAATTAATAATACAAACCGCTTCACCAAACTTCAAAGAAGATTACTAGAAAATTCATTAGTAGATATGTACAGGATTATCCGGTTTTAGAGTTTTGAAACATAAAAGGTTAGCTATTCGGCACTATGTGCGAGAACCGGCACCGTCCAGGCTATTGTTCCCGGCTTTTATGACGAAAGGGGAGCTGTGAAGAGGAATGAGTATCTTTGTATACGTTCCGCTACACCAGACTCGAATGTTTACCTTCCAGAGTCCTACGATGATACAGCCAAAATATTTGTTTACATAGGTCGGTCTCTATCCTTGTATTTGTGTGGCTCGTCCCTAATCAGACTTAATGGCAACGTAAATCAAGAGAATTAATGAATGCTTTAGGCCAAGCTAAGTGGGTCCATAATTATACACGTTCAGGCAAGCTCGAAATTACTTGGACGTAACCTTTAACTTTTCGATATCAATAATCTATTGTTTGTACGCAGTTTGCATGTGTTTTAAACTCTTGGCACAGGGACGTAATTTTTTTTCAAAGTAATAAATCATTTGCAGCAAAGTATCTCTCGGAGTGTAATGCTCCGAGAAAAGGGAAAGGGATCTGCCGTAGCAAATGTGAGAGACAAGACAAATAAAGGTTGGATGAGAATTCTTCTAACGCCTGCCGGATCGTGACATAAGAGACGTTTATTGAACAAAGAATATAGGCACGCTTCAAGGGGCTTGCTACACCTGAGCCGCGATGTGTGCACAGCTCACTGCACACTTACAAACATATTCTGTATTTCGACAAAATATAAGTAATTTTCAAAAGAATTAAGCTAGTCTTCAGGTGACAACTAAACATTTTTATTCTCTACAACATAAAAGGTATTTACATATTACACTACAAACTTATACTTTTTAGCACATAAAGTAAACGAAGTTGTATAATATTGGTAAAAGTGAAATGCATCACACTTTAGAAATTCGATTCGAGAAATTATTTTATAATTGAAGAGTTCATTTTTAGTTATAAGCTAGGCTTTTCAATTTAACAAATTCAATATCATATAATGAACTAAGTAAACTTATTTTTATAAATTAACATACATCGGTAAGAACACAATGACCTATATTTTTCGATCTTTATTGGAGTTTAGCCAGCAAAGTAGCTTTTACGTAAAATGTACTTAAGTTGTTTTCTCTTACCGATAGTTCAAGTGCATTCGCAGCACGGGAATAATTTTTTTAAATATTTATACAGCTATATGTAGATTAATTGACTCACTTTATCTGCGCAAAAAATTAACTAAGACGAAACAACAAGAAGCCATAATACATCACTCGTATAAAATAAGTGAATCGATTGGAATAGGTTTGAAGATTGATGGTTATTCTACGATATCGTTCGTTATTATCTAGAAATCAAATTAGGTTTGTAGTAAACTGGAAACAAATTCATCAAAGCTCCTTAATTTTGTTTTAACTTAGGACTAACCTAAATCAGTAGCTGTTTGTATTTGTTCACTCTTGTATGTAAGTACACTGGTGCTCTTGTGTACGTTCATTTATTTGTCTGTTCAAGTTTCGTAAAGCTCGAACGCATCAAGTAATTTTAAGTAAACTTTGGCTTGTTTGCCAAATACCTAGAGGAAATGTTGCCAGGGGCTTAATATCCGTTCTGGTTATTATGATTATCTTGTAATTACACAATAATCTCTTGCACATGTTCTACAACGATTTGAATGTTGGATAATTTAATTTTCATGAACAATTTCATAATTTATCGAGTCCGTTCGAGAGAGAGAATCCTTACGAGTGTGAGTATACATTTATAGTGTACATTAACTTAATGCACAGTTGAATATAATATGATATTTTATTGTAATAAGTAAATAATGTATGCAATCTGTATGTTTATTATACAATACAGTACAAGAGGTGCACATTGTTTACCTAATGTTACGCATCACACTTTGTCTATCGTACTCGTACAGCATCGCGATGACTTTATTTTCTACTTTTAATTTGCACTGGTTCTAGGTTTTGCTTTCTAAACTATGAAAATCTATTGACAGTTTTAAATTTTGCGTGCCATAACAGTCAGCATTTATAGATATTAGTGTTAAATCTTTTTTAACCGACTTCCAAAAAGGAGAGGGTTCTATGTTCGTCTGTATGTATTTATTTTTGTGTATGTTCATCGATAATTTTATTTCGCCAATTTTGAACTGAAACGAAAAATTCTTTTTTAGTTCGAAAGGATATAAGTACTCCCTAGGTGGTCTTATTTAAATTTTACAGATATTATCTGATCCGTTTTTGTTCAAGAATAATGTAAACAATTCGAGCGAAACATTCGAATTTTGTACACGATGGAAGGCGGTTTTGCCATTTTTTGCGAAAAATAATTATGCCCTAAAATAGTGCTGCAAACATCTCGCATCAATCTGAGACTGTACACTTTTGTACAGTATTATTTGGAATTGGAATAACTCCCTAGTTGGAATAACTAAATGTATTCAGTAAGTTGACACAAAAATACATAATCCAATATTAGAGTAGAATATAGAGCAAAACTGGGAAAAAATACGTTAAATGTTAGGACTATGACATATAACCTTACCTGTCGCTTATATATTTAAACTCTCTATTAATACCGTAAATATTGTGTGAAATCCGTATTGTTCGCTAAATTTCCTCAAATAACTACTGAATAAAAGCAGTTTTTCGCAACACATTGATTGATTGCTCCAAATTGATCGGCGTCATTTTCTACCATCAATCAAGTTACACGACATATGTTTATAGTAAACTAAATATATCCTCTATTACGTTTTGATTTTGCCAAATACAGGGCATATTTCTAGGCAACGGTCGTAATGTAGGATAATCGTTGTATACTGAACATTTTGACAAACTTTTGCTGTGGGGCCAACACTGAAATCTTTAAAAAAAATTCAATTTTCTTTAAACAGTTTTTTGCATAAAACAGTTGTTTTTTTTTCAGTCTTCTGGATCGGTTTCATAGTAATGATTGATCATAATGATAAACACAATAAAATTTAAAATGATGGCTGTCGTTAGTAAACTCAACGTTTATTCAGACAATCTGAATCTCCTTTGGAACGCTGGCTTGCTCCAGCCAATCCATTAGACGACTTAAGATCATCGTGAAATCTACAGAACCTACTCAAAGGGTCTCAACTTGTAATTTTAATGGAATAAGCTTATTCAAATAGCACTGAAAGTTTCAGACGTTTTTATAAGTTTATAGGCACGTCAATCTACCATTCATTTATGTTTTTACAAAAGAACACCAATTATCAGTGTGTCCATAGCCTAATATTATTTATTTTTAAAAGCTGGGAGAACTTTATTTTCTTTATTAATTTGCTAGGTATAAACGATAATGGTTACTTTACTTTTTTATTTTTAGCATTATTTAGCTTCCGTTGCGATGTTTAGCAACCATACATCGATTAAAGTTGACTTACTATAAGAACATTGTATTTTTGAGTAATTACTTGAACGTAATAATATACACAAAACCGAAACAAAATTAATATTAAAAAAAATACGTAAGTAATAGCAAAATGGAATTTTCAATCTTATCCTCATTCACTACGAAAGAAAACTCAATAATCATAAACATGGGGATTATGAAAACGTATTCCTGTTCGAGAGGAATTTGTCAATAGTAAACACGTAGATTGAAAGAGCTTCAATGACGTGACAGTCCTAATCCATGCTCATACGTTGTATGTGTATACTTAAACCGTACGACGTACATTTGAGGTATTCTTTGAAATCATTTGAAAATGTTTTAAAAATATTGTAGCTGATTCCGATGTGACTTTTTATATCGTTTCAACAACAAACAATTACAACATTTGATTTATGGCTTTGTAAAATTGTCTAGAACCTGAACAATAATTGTACTAAAAGTTTGTAGAATGGGCTAGATCAAAGAAATTTTACCAAAAACTAAGATTGAAAATATAGCCTTTTAAAAATTTAAAGAGGTTCAAATAAGATTTAAAAATTTAGAGGGCAAATGGCATGTCATCGTTTCTTTGAACTTGGCGCACGAAAATTATTAGCGTGTATTTTCTTGTGACTTTCGATGTAGTCTAAGTTTATTTTTATTTTAATCAGAGACTTTGTTTAATATTTAAAGTTAAAGTCTTGTGTCTAATCAGTGCTACATGCTTGTTTAATGGATCAATGTGTGATTATTGTAACGTCATTGATGATTCTGGTCAAATGTGTCTGTTAACATTTACCATCCAATATAACATCAATGCGATGCGCCCCATATAAAATGCAGATAAGAGATTGATATACTATAAGATTCGAAAAAGGTGTGGCATTGCTCGAGTTAAATACGACACATCTTTTGTTAATGTTAGCTGGCAGGAAGCTTTGCGCTTTGCCCTATAATTTGGCTAAACGACAAAAATGCCGCGCTGGAGACCTTAAAAGCAGAGTAGGCCAGCTGGCTCTCCCAGAGGTGCCATCGAATACAACGATGTACAGATTGATAAGTAATATATTACACAAGATAATGAATAGGTCAGATAGTTTTTATTTCGTTCCATTGATGAGATTCTAAAAACTTTCAGTGTGACCCACGTACCAACATATGTATCGAAACCAGACTACTAAACCAAACTATAGATCAAATAAAAAAGTTCCTAGTACCTATATTATTTTGTTGCTTTTTTATACAGAATAATATAAAAGCACGGATTGAGTTGTTTCTCAACTGTTTACAACTGGCAAAGAAATAATTTAACACTTACAAAAATAATTGAGTACATTCGAATTGGAAACTTTCTCTTATATGAAAGTAGGCAGAAAATGTTCTTGTACACTTGTACCATGCTTCCTACTCGGGTAAGAAATGTTCGCGATTTACTTACTTGTATTCGTTGGAAAGTTCCACAAGGTACATGAATTCACTTCCATCATATCTTAATCCTTTACTCTTCACCTTAAGGGGCGGTCGTGTATAAAATGTCTAAACAGAATGAAGATTTTAGTAACAAAATCATTTTTTTTAAGAAACAAAAATGGTTATTCTGGAGCATATCTTTTGTTGGCAAACCATATCTGATACGTACAAGGAATAACTTCGCTCGATCGAAAAAAAAATCAATATCACCTCTGTTTTGAACAAAGTTCTTATTTCTTGACGAGTTATTATAACCAGTATTTTTTGGGTTATGTTTAATGTATTAAATAGTAGCTAAAATATTGGCAAATCACAAGTTAAGATAGTTAAAAAGTTGACTTGATAATTTTATAAATATGAATTTCTATTATTAATTTCACCATACGAAGACGCGCTCACCTCGACCCCTTGCCGTCTTAATTTTTTCGCGGAGCGCGTCTACGCACGATACGCTCTTAATATTCCGAGCGTGTTTTGTATTTGTATGTTATGTTAGAAGGATATCTTGTAAACTTTGTAAACGTGAAAAGTTTTGTATGTACTAGTACTTACTTTTGTTATCTATTCCAATTAAGTGAAATAAAATCTAAGTAGATATGTAGATAAACTATTTATTTAAAATTACTGTTAACCAAAACCTAATTTACAGACAAAACATTGCAATTTGATTCTAAAATGATGTACGAAATTCTAAGATAAAGTAAAAAATAACAAAATATTGAATTCTTTTTTCGAGAATATCTACTTATGTGTTTTCTGTGTACCCTTTATAAAGCTTATGATAATGCATTTGAAATATGAATAAGTATGCTAGATACAAAAAAAAAAATACCTTAACTGTCTTCAAAAGAAACTAAGTTCATGTTATCGTCTCATTATATATTAAAATGTTGAGATGAAGATGTTGCTTCAGATATTCAGCACTTCAACAAATGTCAAAAGGCTAAAGGTCCAAGTCTTAGTTTAGATCTCTAGAAAACAATATTTAAATTTTCAAGCGATACTTATGTTAAGTACCTTTTCTAATGAGAGTCTCAAGAGCGAACGTGTAGCAATAAGCTAAATTTTATACACGACTAGTTCTTGGCAAAAATGAGATTGACACTTCAAGTAAAAGTCCAAGGGATAAAAAATCATGTTTAAATATTCTAAGTTTATATATTTGTAAGATGTTTTGTTAGTGTAGCATTGATGTAATTGTCCTGAATAGTGTAAACAAGATGTTCAATACAATCTATTTGATATGTAAGTAACAAAATACTTGATTTAGCTATAGATATAGGGATTTTCGAACTGTTCGTATATATTAATTATAATAGGTTTGGCGTATGTAAATCTACCAAGGCGCAACCGGCCAGTGTGATGTATCCAATAGGCCAATAGAACATTTCACTTTGCAGCGATACGATTCCATACCGATAACTTAACGCCTACTAACTTAACCTTGTTTATAAATATGTACATACCCAGATATACAAAATAGATGTTTTCTTTCAGCATGAAGCCATGGGGTACGATTAAACAACGACTGCTGATGTGACAAGGCCAACAAAACACGACTTACCAAGGTCAAATGACGTCTCCAAGGCTTCTGACAAGGAAGGAACAACTAGTGGCCTGTACCTATGTTGCTTGCTGTTCACCCTTTACTAAGACCTTGCAATATCATAATCCCTTGATGTTTTTGCGAACCTAGTGTACAATCTGAGTACCTTAAAACGATTTACTCACAATCATTTCTAATCATCTTCAATTTCGATTATGTAGTTCGATTTGGTTGATTCCCATAAAACCACATAAATTAGTTCATAAAACGAGTACCTTCCCCAAAAAGAAAAAATAATATCGGATTTTTAAGCTTCGTTGTAATGAGTAATTTTAGTAAGAAAGCCGACAGCACTTACATAAGGAAATGATCACCTATTTTTATTTACAGCGTCCATAGCTATTGTAGTATGTACAATTAATAGTGCATTTTATTGTGTTTATTTGGCTTTTTTGAACTGGCTACCTGCCGGTTTGAATAGATCATTCAGGAGGTGCATTAGCGAGTTAGTGAGATGTCTTACTGAACACTGATAGGCACCTGACATGGCATGTGCGCCTACAATTCTGCCAATCTGATGGCGTCACTATGATTAAGTTAGTTTTGGTATTTATATTGAATTGGGCATTTATGATACTTGATATAATTGACGCTTATCATTACACCGTGATACGATAATAGTCAAGAAATAAATAAAATTGCCATTCTATAGTAAACATTATTTAGCCGCACTAGTGGTTATCACCCTTCGTGGGTAGGCCTAAGATCTGCAGTGCTCTATTAAAAAGACTGATACACTACAGTACTAGTTAAGGAAAATTATTTCAGAGAAATTGGTACGTAGAAGTGCCAATTAACTAGAATTCAGTGTACCTTATTTTATTTTTGCAGTATTACTTTAAGACGAGCACAGTGATATTCAAGTTTTTTTTTTCATTTCATTTCATTTATTTCCACAATTACACTTATCTTTACAGGTTTTACCTAATGCGATAGTGCAGCTAACGATTCGAAAACAAAAATCTTAAATATATAATCTTAAACACATATTAACAAGATTTACAACAACAACATATTAGGTACTACATACAATCTCAACAACATATTAATCTCTGTTGCCATAACATAATATATACCAAGCTATTTTTGAGAATTCGTTCAGAGAACAACAGAATAGGTCCGTTTCAACCGCGATTAGATTGATAAGTGGGCAGCGAGCGCGTCAGCGGCGCCTCCGCGACCTTAAGTTATGAGTAGGTAACCAAGAAATAAGTCAGACGGTATTAAGGTGGCGCTTTTCACAAATGGTGGCTTAAGCTCTAAAACTATGAGATAATCACATCAGCGTAATCGTGCCATGTGTTTCCCGACTGATTGTTCTTCCTTCCAAAACATGCAGTTGCGGTTTGAATTGGGAATGTTCTGTATTTGTCCACTATACAGATTTAGTTTAAGTTGTACTATTTGTAGTTAAATTCTGCACAAAAGTAGAGGTGTTTCGGTATTTCTTTTTGTTATTTTCAAAGTTTCTTCTTTCGGGAAGAGAATAAAAATAGGAAAAGATGAGTATGTTTTATAAACTAAATATAAATGTCGGGGTTAAGAGGTAATAAAAATATTTTGTCGTAAAAAATAAAGATAAAACTCATAATATTTTCATTTTTTTAAGTCAGTAATGTGTCTCCATCAGAAAGTATGAAAGTTGTTTGCTTACTTACCTTTTTATATTTCACCGTTTCTTGATAACCAATTGTTGTAGGTGAATTGAAACGAAACCTTACCTGAAACAATATAAATAACATTAGTATTACAGAGGTATAAATTATATTAAATGAAACTTGGGTGGATAAAAGCAAAATGACTTAATTGTACATATTTTTGTTTGTAAGCACCATTTATAAGGTCTGAAACTTTAGATTCAAGGTAGCTTACAATGATACGAGTAATTCAAACCTCGTACTACAAGCCGTGTACAATAAACAAAATTTTTTTCCGTATTTGTTTCTTGCGATGTTCCAAATCCAAAGGATGAAGAATCATACATTTTGAATAGCCCATCCCTTTGTAAGAGCGGACAAGAGATATAAAATCTCAGAGCATCCCTTCACAAGTAGTGTTTGTAAATAATAGATTATTTTGTGGGATATATTATTCATTTTCTGATTTTCTGGTGTTGTACGTATCCCATCTTGTTAATATTGTGTGGCTTTTACTAGCCACGTTATTAAAGCTTAACTGAATTAACTAACTTGAAAGGGAAACTTGCAAAAATGTTTAGATAGATTCGATACATAATATATGTCCAAAAAATAATATATATATTATAAGTATGGTTGCAATTTGCAATAGCCAATTTGAACAATTCTACAAAGTAAAAGTAAGCGTCAAACGATCAAAGTAAAAAAATAAATAATTATGTGAAAAATGGTAAAGTGAAGACACTCGTATAACAGTAAAAAAAAAAAATTTACGTCTATCATTTTTATACCACATTAAATGAAGATTGTATGCGTACAGTAATAAAGAAAGTCATTAATTCGTTACATAAACGTAATAACGAAGGACAATCCGCCACCTAGCGAAATAACCCAGCTAATATGAAAGCTAGACTACATTAACGACTTTGTTAGTAATAGCCGATTAACTTGTTCATTAATAGTTCAACGGATAAGGAACCTGTCTGTCGGAGAATTTATCGCCAGTCTTATTGATTGATTTATACCGGCTGAATTTAGTTAGTTAGCGAGACGTTTTGTGAGATGAAAATTGTGTTACGTAACCTTACAAAAGGTTAAGTAATACTGAAATTACACATCAGGGACATAATTTTGAATAAAATGTTCAATAGGGTCAACCATTAGACCCCGAAAAAAATCTTGTTTCCATATTACTATATCTTCTGTGAATATTGACCGTGAAATAGTTATAATGCATTATAGACCGCATATTTGTTTAATAGCAGACAAGATTTGGTACTATCAAAAATAATAACAAAGTTAGAAATTCATTTTATTCGTTTATATTTTATACATATTTTTAGAATTTTATCTTTTATATAAATAGTAACATTTACAGAGAAAAGTGTGAATAAAAGTATACCACTTATAGTTAACTAGACAACCCGCCCCGGCTTCGCACAGGTGTATTATACATATAAACCTTCCTCTTGAATCAATCTATCCATTAAAAAAAAACCGCATCAAAATCCGTTGCGTAGTTTTAAAGATTTAAGCATACATACAAACAAACAAACGAAAATAGCGACTTTTTTATACTATGTAAGGATTCGTTAAAACGCTAACTTATGAAGACAGCTGTACTTAATCTTTTTCAAAAATCATCCTTTCTCCTATATAGAGTAACCAAAATAAAAATGGTAAATTCAAAATGCTTAACTTCAATATTTGGCAATTAAACGTAAACATAGATACTTTCTACTCCAACAAAATGGTTGTATGATGTTATTAAATGTGTGGAATTGAAATATACTATAGCCTTTAATTTTACATCTTTAAACTGTAAAATATCCACATACCCGTGCAAAGAAAAATTTACTACCATACATAGTAATTACGCACACACTGCATAAAATAAATCTGTACGGGAAGGACCCTTTCGAAGTTTATGGCGCTGAGCGTAGCGGTATTCGTAGCAACTGCTACGCGCTGTTCTACGACACAATGCGTAGCCGTAGGCTCTACCTAAATTAGAATTTGTTCGATTTATTTTACAGCTTTATTTTACGCTTCCCTCTATCTTGGCTTTCTCTTATATTGTACAAAGTTCTTCGCAGTAAAGTATTTTGATACATTAAGTTCATTGGAAAGTAAACCTCAACCATACCGCGACTATTACTACTGAGAACTTAATTCATTACACCACGTCCAAAATGTTTAAAGTTCCTTATCTAAAGGCCAAAAACACTGTTTCTGAGCTAACTTCAGAGGGGCTTAGACCAATCACTACCTCTTTTGAAACATAGAAGCGACGTAGGTAACACTTTCACTTTTAAGTGGCTATATATTTGCATAACAGATACTAAATAATTTGATAAAAACAAAAATTTGATAGTATTTTTAAGCTGTAAATACACAGACATAATTTTTAAAATAACACAAATACAGTTTTCGTACAAAAAGTCATATTGCAAGATTTATAAAATAAAAACCGCGTTTAGAAAAAAAAAAAGAAGAAAAACATGACGTGAAAAGAAAAAGATTAATTTGAGAGTCTTAATTTAGGCCCGGCGGCACTATAAACGTATTGGTGGTTATTGATCTGTAGACTATATAGATAATATGTAATTTTACATTATTCCGATAAGAATACTTGTCCAAGCTCCACTGCGATACAAACATCTGATATCACTTATACTTCCATCTGACTGGATAACAATAATATTACGAAAACAATAGTGGACTATTATACTCTGGCAATATCAACATGAAAGGGGTAAACTCTATCAAAGCGGAGCGAAGATAAGCATAGTGTTGGAGCCTGTAAGTACACTGCATAAATACCACATTTTTATAGATGTATAGATATAACTCTTTATTATGTGCAACTATTAACTACAACAGAAAGTACAAAGTAGATATGTGTCTTAAATTAGTGCCACAAATGGCACTTTGTAGTGTGAAACAAAACAATCGCGATTTTATTTTATTCTTCTCTGAGGAAACTGACGAGTGTGTCGAAAAGCTCTTGAGTGAAGACCACATACCGGTGAAGTGCCTGATGCCCACCCACATGGCGAAAGACGATATTACTAAGTGATACTTCTTCTCTCCACCAATATGTCCTATAATCCACCAACTAGCATTGGGCCGGCGTGGTGGATATAGCCCAATCACTTTTCGTGAGTAGGCCTGCGTCCTGCAGTGGGCTATTAAAAAGGCTGGTACAGTACAGAACTTCTCTAGATTCAAGGTCTATATTGCTGTGCCTAGCTCTACTCATCTCCGGTTCCTTATGCTTTGGTAGATCTTAGGCCTAATAAAACAGCAAGTGCCTAGCTCAGAAATATAGTGCGTAACTTTAGCCGCTAGATTACCTAAACAGCTTCCAGTATTTCTCAAACAGCCGTAAATATGGAAAACTTTTACAACAGTGAGTTGTGTAGAAATTTTTGTTTTAGGTTCAGCGTGCTGAAAGTTATTTATGTACCACAAACTTTTCATGTTACATCGGTTACATAAATAGGAATTTTCATCTTTTTAATTTTTATTTGACAAGGTACTGTTAATTTTAGGTAATGGTTTCAATTTCTATTTAATTGTTATGAAAAAATAGCTTTGACCGGCGAAAGCCATTATTTATTTAAAAGGTAACGGTTCAGATGGAATGCTCAAAAGCTTATGTATTTAACATGAAAATTTTAACGTATTCAAATCGTAATTATATCAAATTCGTAACTTTATTTAATAAACTATAGAAAAATTACCTATATTGTCTCATACCTTCAATATTTTCTAGAAAATTAATTGTAATACATACTACACCAACCTTTCTATTGATACGAGGCCTTTCCGTTGCTCGAAGTCTAATAATGGATTTATTATACTGTCTACAACACATATGCAAATAGGCAACTATAAAGAGATTAAATGTTACTAAAGCTATTACTAGAATACCGATAAGTTCAAATGCCTTAAGTTTAGACAATTGGTCACTAACGTGGTGTTTACAACAGCAGCGAGGGTACAACGACATATTCCTTACCTAGAAAAGCTAAGTTTTATCTCTACCAGTCTACATTTTATTGTTTTGTTATGGCAATAAAGCAAATAGATTGCCTAGGAACTTTTTCCGCCACCTGGACTGCTGTATGCGTCTGGATTATTGTGCATAGTCAAGCATGTTTAGTTTGCTCGCCTGATTTGGTTGCAAAACTGAACAAAACTTAGCGTTGATACAGGATTATCTGCTTGTCCTGTAATAAGCCAGAAGAGGGTGATTAAGACTCCCATTGCAATTCTGAATCGGCAAAGTTTATGAAACAGCCGTTTTTTTCTCGAATAACGGGTTGGCGCCATAGTAAAATTTGTTTAAAATAATGGTATGGGCTACTTCCTTTCGGCTTAGTACACCAGTTTTGGATAACCCTGTATACCCGTTTAGAATTCATTTTTTTTGAATTGTGCACCACAATATACGTCTGAGATAAATCTCATGTGGAAATCACTATAAAAAAAGAGTGTCGTGGATTAGATACGGTATCAAAATATTACGTTCTGGCCAGAAGGGCAACGTTTCCAGTAAAATTGTAGCGCAAATTAAAACGAATCAAATTTATAAAAAAAAAATGTTGTTTGTCATTACAATGTTGAGCATGTTTATTAGTGCAAACCACATTTTTTATATATCAGAGAAACGAGAGCTAGATCGATCAAGTCTTTGTACTACCAAAGTTTAGCTCTTATGGTGAATTATAAAATCATTCCGATATTTCGAGGGTGCAACTTTCACAATTTACATAGTTGTTACGTTTTAATCTTAGAAATAATAGTTTCATTTCAAGTTACTAGTAAATCAGGAATCCATTACAACCTACCTACATGTACATGTGTTACTAGGTCTGAAATTTGAATAGCATTTTACGTTACGTTAGGTTTAATAACCATAATGCTGTCGTAATCCAGGCTGACCTAATTTCACCTGATCATCGTTCGGTGTGTGTCTCGTAACATCTCGGTTCAGTTATTCTGTAAGCATGATTTGCTAAATTTTTTTGCTCGACCTACTTTCGATAGATACTCGTAAACAACACAAACGATAAGTACAATATTTTTACCAGGTTTCTTCCACCATTTTATTGTGTATATTACGAGGTGAAAATTTAATACTTCGATTTTAGACATCGGATAGTAATATATACGAGTAAGTATATCATAGTAATAAGTCAAGTGTAATTTCACCTAATTGTTCAATTTCGTTTTGTGTACGCGGTTTCATATCTTTTTTAAACTAAAACTTAGAGAGTAACAAGAATATTATTACCCAGTTAGAGTTTTTGATACATAAAAATTTTACAGAGTTATTCATAATATAATCATTTAGCATCCTCTTCGTTCCCTTGTCCATTCACATCGAAACAACCAACTTTTGTTTTGACTTTTTTTTTAAATCCAATTTAAAAAAAATGCATGGAAGAAAATCAATTCGAATTTTCAGAAGTCGGTGAACCATAGATGTTTGTTTTGATGTACAGCTTATGCCCTTAAAAGGATGCTAATTGATTGCCGGCAACCCTGGATTGTGGGTCATTCCATCGTTCAAAATTACATAGATATACAGTCAAAATGACAGTTTACATGGCATAACTATTATAATTTTTATCAATTTATTATTAATTTATCTGTGTAGTTTATGTATGGGATTATACATATATATTTAAATTTTCAAGATATTTTGGAACTTCTGAATATAACTTTGCATAAATACTATATTTTAACTCAAATCACTTTATTGATTACCTGTAAAAGATACCAAGGAATCACGTAAAGCACAATTAGTATACTTAGGTAATAATAGTAATTTGGAAAATCTGACCTCTTTACCTAGAAAGTATGTATTAAATATTATTTAATAACGGCGAGAGCTAGGTTTAGGTAAGTGGTTATTAGTGTTTAGTTTCAAAGTTTCAGCTACTGCCGACTTGTGTACATAATAGTTTGTTATGTTAGCGAACAGAATTGAAAACAATGTTATAATTTCTAACTTGCGTCTGATAATAACACCGAAGGAAATGTTTTAATGAACGTTACTTTCGTAGATGTTACTGTTTTGAGATAAAGAATACATTATAATGAGTAATGACTTTTGTCCAACTGCTCAAGTACAAGAGTAGTGTTTTAGTGATAAAAATACGTTTGTATGCGTTTAGTTTGCTCCTACGTCTTAAGGATTAGCCTAAATGGTTGGTTGGTTATGCAAGTAGAATTTGGAGAAGTAGAAATAAATGTATCATTACTTTAACTATATTACTTCCACCAAACCAATGTAGTTAAGATACACTTAATTTTTATCTTGGACAGTATTTAAAGGTTCGAGTGGCTACTAATATTACAAAGGTAAACCTGTGGATAGACGTTTGTAAAAACAATTTAAATACACAACAGTAAAAAGCCTTTTTTATTATCTTTTACAATGTTTGTAAACGGATTAGAATTTCGCAGCTTATACTTTTTCTGCAACTCATGTTGCGCAAAACCTTTGCACGTGAGTGAATAACCAGAGCATCGACTGCGCCAGACGTGACTTAATTCCATGTAAAATAATATAATATGGTGCAGGTATTGGTAGTCTTACCTCTTTTCTATTGAAATTTACGCAGACAAGGTAGATTTTCTATCGTATGTATTTTATTCTCTACAATACACTAAGTTACGTGTAAGTAGAGATTGAGATTCTGTATCAGCTTGTGTAGGTAATTGGTTAAAGTATTAAGATTTCGAACACTTTTTTTTTCAATTTTAGCTAAATGATCCTTGACTCTTAAATTATAGGAAGATTGATCTTAGTGGTCTAGTGAGATTCACAGTTTATTAGGTGTAAAAATCACTTTACAATGATTAAAATTACAAGTCACAAACAATCTAGTGATTATTAAGTACCAGCTGATAGAAATAGAAATGTAGGTTATAATGAAGGTACGTATAGTTGGTTCCATAAAAGATGTAATATTTTTATGTAACATTACGCCTGTTTTTTTACTGTTGTCAAAATTGTTATCACATCTTGCAAAAATAATACGTTAAGAAAAATGGTGATATTTTTGTCAGTGGATCAGCTAAATAAAAAGTGTCGTCCATTCAGTCGACTGTAATCTTTTGAAATACCTCGAACTCGTATGAAACACAATTCCGCACCATAAAAAATAACATCATAAATCAGAGAAACCATAAAAGCTACTAGGTTTACAGCGCTCAATTTACCGAGAGCTAGCCTATATTGCCACTAAGGCGTAAAACTAGAACAAACGAACTTTACCCTTAAAATGATAGAGCATCAGTTCAATCTTGTCTGAGACAGGTTTTATGTAATATCACCTTAACTTGTGGAACATTCATTTTTTCACGTAGGTACCAAATAAAACGATAATCGGGAATTTTATTACGCAGCCAAAGAAATCACAAATCCTTAAATCTTTATTGACAAATCTGTATTTTCCCCTGGTAACCGTTTACTTTTAGCGGCAATATGAAGAGAGTATAAAAAGGTATTCAGAATATATGATGTGAGATGTTAAGTCAGCAAAGTAATACTTATGTTGAAGGTAATAAAAGATAGATAATCATCATAAATTTTACCGAGGTTCATTTTCCGGTAGCGCTACGAGTTTCTTTAACGGTAGAAACTTGGTAAAATACGTAGATAATGTCGATGTTTTAAAGCAGTTAGTCTCATGGGGATAGAATGAAATCGGTTTTTGCTGTTCAGGTAAGAATAGACCTACATACCAATACTGTGAATAATATGTGTCGAATGATATTGATCTTTAGTACCAGGAAAACTGCTTTGTTTAAGTTATTTTGGTATTCCTCCGTGGCTACTAATGATGTTAAAAGTCTTAATTATAAAGTTAGGTTCAGGTTATAAATATATCGTTAAAGTAACTATACATTGATTTATAATTAATAAACAAATATATTTTCAAGATAAGGAAAGCGAGGGGACGAAGTTTTTTTTGTTTGATTTTTCTAAATGTTTAAATTATTTTGTTTGTATTAATATTGCTAAAAAAGTGAAAAAAAAAAAAACATATTGCCCTATTACAAATATTCATAAAGGTAATGCTTTTTTCTCATAACACCACTACTACCACCTACATTACATATTATCAAAACGACATTTAGAATGCAGCAGCTGAGAAAACAAATAATTAGGTATACTATATAAAATACTTGTTAGTTTGCGATACTTAAAATAAAATTATACTATTTTATCTCTATTAAGCCCAGGAACGCGGAATGATTGGCGTGATGTTATTTTAACGTTCAAATTACAGAAGGCAAGCGTGATAAAGACCATGAAATGCCTGATTACAAAATTTAACATGCCTTTGAATTTTCTGACAGTCACTCTTAATTAGCTTGGAATAGGATAATGGCTAAAACAATACAATAAATCTGTCAGATAAAATATCAGACTCTCGAACTTTGACAAGGTTGTCATTTATTGTTTGTTTGGCAAAATACGTGTTCATGACTAATATTTTTTGATAAAATCTAACTAGCGGACTAATTATAATACAGACTTTTTACCCAGTCATGCCTATTAAATTTTAAGGATTAATAGTTCCCTTATTGTATGTTTTCTTTAAAAAAACTTAACTAACATGAAAATGTGGTCACGCGGTGGTAATGTATATTTCTTTCAAAAAATTAACTATCATGACAACGTAATCAATTGTTTCATCGTTATCTACTAAACTATCATAGGTATCGCCAAAAAAAATAGTAAACATGCTAAATTATTGTGAAAAAGTTTAATACCTCTGTGATATTCTTTGGTTTTGCAGCAAGTTAAGAATCAATCAGCAATCTGAGTAACCTAGCAGCGTATTTTAGTACCTCAATGTGGCCAATTATGAAGGCGCCATCCTAAATTTAATAGCAATTTAGTATATTAACGTTTCTTTTTCACTATGTGCATTGGAAAGAGAGAATAGTATTCTAAATTCCTATAAAATTTAGGATGGCAACTTCTTAATTGACCACATTAAAAAAAAACAAAGTAAAGTGAAAACAGTGCCAACAGGATTGGGAAAGAACTAGGCTTTCTCTGTGAGAATTGTTAATGAAAAAATCTGTGGACGGTGACGCCTCTCCAATATAACAATGATATGATCAAGAATACCACACATAGGGAAAAGTCAACGCACAATGTACTTATAGTATGGCAAAATAATAAGCTAAACTAATATGAGGTAGATAGACAAATACGTTTGTTTTTGTCATCGATCATTTCTGGCACGAAACTTACCTAAATAACATTAAAAACTAAAAAAAAGATATTGAACGTCGTATAACACATATTTCATTAACATAATTATCGTACGACAGATTTTATTTTCTGGTTAAAATGTTCGTAAGTATACTATAGGTCGCCGGAAGTCTATAGACGTGTAGCGGACGGTGAGAGACGCTCGTTTCGTGAAAAGGCTGACAACCGTGCGTCAGCCATGCGACCTTGATGACGAACACAAAGGAGTAAAGGTCAATAAGACACCCTACTTAGATTACACTCTATATACGCGGAAGTTTCAAGGTGTTGCTAACCTATCACTGAAGTCTTCACATAAGTGAGTACAAGTACTATTTAAACTGAGCTTTCTATGATGCTTGTTTCGATGTTTTAGCTGTTTATTCCCAAAGCCACACTTAATAAACATCTGCATGTAGCCTGAATTTTCGTTGACCGAGCGAGCGAAGTGAGAAAGTCTCAGTTTTGACTCGACAATTGTATTTCCGTCTTTCCAGATGGTTCTCCTCTAAAGGTCACATTTTTTAAACGAATCTTGACGAAACTTGGTACACAGGTGTTAATGGTTTTTTTTTCGTCAATGATTTCCCTTAAAAAAGAGGCGTCATTTTCGGTGGCGCTGTTAACCACCGATTTTGATAATATTTGGCAAGATTGTTTAGTATTTAGATCCAAACAAGTTTTTCGAGTGTGAACGAAATAGGTTAAGAGCAAGTGGATATATAGGCTTACTATTATAATTCAGAATAAGATTTACGACGATATAAATATACGAGGTTTACTGTTCAGAGATCTACTAGTACTTATATATCAAAAGAAACAAATATTTGCCTCTCGATTGCCAGTAGGATAAAATTTACCATGAAAAAAATTCCCATAAGATATCAGAGACGAGGGCTGGAACGTGAGGATAAGACTTTTTGGAAGAACTGTGGTCATTTTCTTCATAATGAATGGCTGAATTGCGGGGCATATCGTGCGTCTTAGCCATTCCTTGCTAAGGAATTAGTGCTGCTCATTAGCATTAATGGGCTATTTATCGAGCAGTCTAAAAGCACGAAAGCACGGCCACTATCGCTATTGCCGTACACTTGCACCAGGGTGTGGTTATAGTTACTCGTAATCAGCAAGTTCATAAGCGTGCCAAATTTTGAAGCCCAACTAATTTACATACTGCGTGTCATTCGGGAATCTATGCCAGAATTTTAACAATGCAAATTTATTAATAGACTATTCTAATTGTTTCTGATCGTTACCTGACATGACAGCTATATTAGCATTTATTAACAAAGGACTTGAATCATTGGCCTTTTTAACTTTATTTTTACTACAAAGAATTTAACTACAATATTGATACGCGCATGCTATTAAATAGACATCATTAACAATGCGTTACTACCCTTACCCACCCAAAAAGACGCATTGAAGATACACTACTAAAGCTACCAACGTAACCCGGCAGACTAAGTAGCTTAAAAACTCATGATTAGTGTGATTATGATTTTAGATTTAATTTATCGTCCTCGGTTTGAAGATTAAATTTAAGTAAGACAGATATATAGATAAACTCTTTATTGCACACCAAGAAATAAACAAAAAGAAGAAACTAAGATGCATAAACAGTGTAACAATAGGCGGCCTTATTGCTGATAGCGATCTCTGCTAGGCAACCTTAGGATGGAGAGGACAGAAAGCGTATAAATAATGGACGTAAGAAGAAAGAAAACTATGTAGGTATCTTTAGGTAAGTCAGACATATATTGGGTATCGCTCACATGATTTTCATGCTATTTCATTACAGAAAGTGCAAGGAAAACTACGAATTACATGAAATATAAACGATGTAAGTAGGAATCGATATGTCTTCCGCTTCCGCTAACTCTCATTTCCCCGAGCACTGCCCGAGCGGGCATTTCACGCGACACGTCACATCGTCTATATCCGTGAGGGCACGCTGCCAGCCGCCCCGGGCTTATCAGCTGTCACCTGAACACTTGTGTCTGGTGACGCACCGTGGAAACGCTTCAGGTATCTCTTTGGTCCATCTTTAGTGAGTCTCTTTCACGACACGCTTGCGCCTAGATTTGGATTAGACTGTCGTATACATATACTGTTTATAGGCTTGTAGAACAGTACTACATATGATAACAGTATGTGTGGCATGTTTAATAAGAAATAAATGCAACGTATCTACGTACGAATGATACACTAGTAGTCACTTTACATCATCTATTGTTATAGCTTCAATATGCAATTTTGCACAGCTCATAATATCAACATCTCGGGGAGAGAAGCAGGCTTAGAGTGATTTTCCACTTAGCGAATCTGGTTATTCCTCTGGTTATTTATCTAGTTTCTGGTTAATTGCAACTTAGTTTAATCCGTCACCATTAGCTATGATAATAGATAATTGTGATAAGTAGATATTAGACACATATTTATTTAACAGTTTAGCTTGGTTAAGTGGGAAAGCACTATAAAGCTGTAACTCTACCAGAGCTGCGTGAGGTATTATTAGCTGTAAAAAATTGTATTAGTAAATCTATGAACTGAGGTGATATAAGCTGACTGTATTGGTACATTTTACTACGTATATCACTCATGTGTAAATAAAATCTCTGATAAATGAATTGATATACCACTTAAACCACCAGTTTGATAGAGAAAAAAATTAACTGGAACTATGCAGGTTGTTAGTGTAAATAAATTCAAATAGTTCAAAAATGAATTTACTGGCCCTTGATATTTTTAACTACCCAATCACTCAAAGGCATTTCGTTCCTAAGAAAGTAATGTCACACATTTTTATTTCAAGCTATGATTAATTAAAACGATTATATGGGCAATAAGAAAAGTTAAATTTCGATTTCACTTGCCAGCTTTGCATTTACATTGAACAATGGAATTTAGAATTTCAAAGACAAAAAGGGCGAACACTTATTGTAAATTTGTTTGTAGAAAAATAGGTACAATAGAACCTACTACTACCGTTCTAAACTGGCGTAACACATATGATTTTAATAATAAAGTGTAGCAAAGTTAAACGTTTTAAAAATCCAGATCTTACAAACTCAAAGAAACTGATGATGCAACACGAAAATGGCTATTTAAATTTGATAGTAAACTTATCCGTAAATACTTCACAAAAAAACAGACACAAAAAAAAACTAGAATTCAGGTCACAAGATTGTAAAAGGTGACCAAGGGACCGAGTAGAAAATGTTAAATATCTCTAAAACCGTGGCAATTTTACAAAACATAATTTTTGTGTATTTGGTTAGTAGTGAGCCTCCTCGCACGCCAGTACACAACACCCTGTTTATAAAAATATGACTGTTTCTTAATAACTTTGTTTGAACTAATGAGAGTTCATGTTTCATTCACTAAATACACACGAAGTCCCGTTCGGTACATTCAATAGCGTAGAGATTGGTAAATCATAATTTATGTTCCCTAGTTTATACTCATTTACAGGATGATGTGAATAAATAATATGCTCACTTTCGTATGTACTCATACGTTACATAGACGATCCAATTTTCTGATCTTTGTAAATCATTCCTTTCAAGTTTGATGGCAAAACATTAGTTTTGTACTTGAACTAAATACTCAGTAGTATAAGTAGGTATAACTGACACCGATAATACATCTACTAAACTCATCGTTTAAATATTAAATTGCGGTGAAATAGACTTTTTGACAAACGACGTGATAACAATTTAAAGGAATTAACAAATGATCATGAGAGAAGGGGCAACCAATTTTGCGAATTGTGACTTATTGTTTGAGAGAACAAAATAAAAAAATAAACTAACGCTTCGTATGTTGCCAATGTCGTCCCATCTGTTGAATGTGAGACGTTGATTTCCATATTCTATCAGTTTTTATACACAGGTTGGTTGGAAGCGGTTTAGACCCGAAATGTTCCATCTAGATTTACATTGTTGACTTAGTACTCGCTTGGATGTAAGCAAACGCCCAAATGCTACAGGTAGATGATATTTTAAGCGTTAACTTCGCGATTGCGAATTTTTCACCATAAAGTACATTTTCCTCGCAATTTCCTGCAATCAAACGGGCTTAATAAAAAATAATTAAAGCGCAATTTGTTTTTCAATGATCTAATGGACTATGAAAAAAATCTGTATAAAAGTTCAAAGAGAACCATTTAATTATACTTATTTAAAAGTAAGTACTTCTTCAACCTTTACCGTTTTACGGCAAATTGTTAAACACATTTTTATGAAACCTATTATTTTGAAAGACATTTTACATTTTTTATTGCTAATTTGCTTTCGCCGGTGAGGTAAACATATTTTCAACTTTGTCGATTGGGCTTAAGCTTGTTTTGGAACTTGGTGTTGGTAAAAGCTTTCATTTTAAATTTAGGCCAAATCTAAAACAGAACATTGTCAAATGAGCACACACTCATTTGACAATGTTCTGTTTTAAATTTGGACAACAACAAAAATTAGGTAAGTAATTCAAAATTAACTTAGTCAAAGTAAATGTTCATATAACTGTTATATTATGTTATATATACAGGTTTTTCACCTACATCAACTCTGTGTTCTTCAGTGTAGAGAGCATTTTTAATCTGTTGTTATTTTATAAATATTAAAACAGAGATAACATAGAGGTTTGTGAACATGGTTCATGTTTACGAAACTCTGTGTTTTCCAGCGTTGAGTTTTTCAGATTAGTTCTTTCATCGAAATGATTATTAAATCCAACCAGAAATCTTTCAAAACATCAAGTGCTGCCGCCACTAACTGATAAATTGTCTAGACGGTCTGATGGAATGAATATTTTCTAGGACTTAAAAGAAAAATTTAACAGCAAAAATCGCGCCATGTTTCACAAAATATTTTCTTGCTTACCTATCTTCTTAATATAAAAGTTGTTCGCATCTTGGAAAAGTTTTACAGATACACATTTACACATTTACACGGCGGTAGTGGCCGGGGGCTAATTGCCAATTACGGGGCTTCCTAAGCTCGCTACAGAATGCTTCAGATAAAGTCAAAACGTTGTGATTATAATGGAAAATCGTGAGCTGGCCTGAAGCCACTGTACGTACCTAATCAAGGAATTTCGTAGCCTGTTTACTTCATTCACCTCATTGTCGTCGTCAGCATATCACTACATACTCGCAGTATAAAACAAAGTAGCTTTCCGCTGTGTCTCCATGTATGCTTATATCTTTTAAGCTACACAATGGATTTTGATGAAGTTTTTTTTAATAGATAGAGTGATTCAAGTGGAAGGTTAACGTATTATACACCTGTGCGAAGCCAGGGCGGGTCGCTAGTAACGTATATCTCAAAAATACTCTCGTTTTACGCTGTGCTTGCCGGTACGTGATCTCTACTCGAGAACCAATCCCCCCGTATTACCAGTTCTGCGTTTTATGTGCCCTGCCCACAGCCATTTCTATCTGTCAATCTATTGGGCTAAGCCCTGGGCTGGATAAAATACCTGCAGGTACCTAAGCTGATAGACATACGTTTTGCCCTACACTATACTGACTTATACTCGTACATGTGCTACAACGGGTAGTTTAAAAATTCAGATAAATCTTTTTCAGACAACTGAAAAACGAAAGAATTGTCAGGCTTTGTTTTTCTCGGGCTTTGGCTTAGTTCATTTTAATAGGGGTAGTAAATATTGCATAGTTGGGGTACTTGTACAGCACTATCTAATTATGTTAATTTGTGTGCAAAATGTGCTCGTGACTTACTATTTTACATTTCATCGTTGCATGTAGTTCTAATTGGTATTTAGTGGTTTTACTGAAGTTGTATCGAGAATGTTTATTAGATTCAACATTTTTATGGAACAGGTAACGCAATGGACAAGAAATGTCATTTTTTATTCTTCTGTTTACAGTGGTACATGACGCCTATAAATATAAGTTGAGAACTTATATTTAACTCAAACAAGGACATTTTCGGATAAAATAAAGGCTCAATCATTTAACTATAATAAATTATTTAAAAATAATTCTTTTTTTATAGCAAATAAGTCCGCGCTTGACCACCAACTCGCCTGATGGTAAGCGACGTTGTGGTCGAAGATGAAGCATGCAGACCTAGAAGATACCTATTCACTCTGACTTATAAAAGCTTTAGATTATATCTCTTAGGAAACAGGAAAGCAGGAAGACTGTTCCATTCCCTGCATTTCATTATTCATTCATTCAGCTTTCATTATTCATTCATTCCTGAAACAACATTTCAATAATCACATTTCAATCAGTCTTAATTAGTTAGAAAAGGTTAAACTATTTATGTATCTGTTGCCGAACTAGGCTAGTGGCCTGTTTCAGCTTAAAGCACCCTCCATTATTTCATTTATTTCTAGCATACAATTAATTTTGAATTTTAATTACAAATAAAATATACATCACGCTTTTAAAAAATTATGCAAAAGTACTAACATAGAATTTTGTTTCATTTAATGATAAAAGTAAAAATATTACTAACTATTACTAGTATATACATAGTTACTAATAGTAAAAATATTATGTATGAGTAAGCATGTAAATTTATCGTACACTAAAAAACATAATTATACCTTTAATTATTTTTCGCAAAAACTGGCACGTAATGGCAATAAAATATAGATCACGCTTTTAAAAATTATGCAAACTACTAATATAGAATTTAGTATCATTTAATGATAGAAGTAAAAATATTACTAACTATTACTAGTATATATACTAGTAATAGTATAGTTACTATTAGTCAGACGCGACCAAAGCGCCACCCTTTTATGGTGGACATTCCGCGCATTAGAACCAAGCGTTTCGAATCCTCATTCCTCATACGAACAGCCAGAATGTGGAACGCTTTGCCTGGGTCTGTCTTCCCGCTAAAGTACAATGTGGGCGTCTTCAAATCCCGAGTAAATAGGTATCTTCTAGGTAAGCGTGCTACAACCTAGACCGCATATCTGCTTAACAACAGGCAGTATGTGGTCAAACGCAAACCTATTCAGAATAAAAAAATAAAAAAAAAAAAAATAGTAAAAATATTATCTACGAGTAAGCATGTAAATTTATCCTACACTAAAAACATAATTGTACCTACAATTATTTTTCGCAAAAAATGGCACGACCCACTTCACCACTTCAACCGTGTACAGAATTCGCGAATAGTTCGCACGGATCGATGTAGAATTTTTCACACTATTGTTGATTTATCAAAAATGGCTCCGCCGATTTCGACAAAATTTAAATTGAACCAATTTCGAAGTACTCTTTCTAATAAATAAAGAATTTCAAAATCGGACCACTATGTAAAAAGTTATGCGTGGTTATACATAAAAATATATTTATGTATGTATATACGCGTCGAATTGAGTACCTCCTCTGTTTCGTCGGTCAATAAACAACATAACTACTATTATTATTTCATAAACTTCAACACTTATTGTTATTTATTTCAGCGCCATCTACTGAAAACTTTCTCACTTACCTAGTTTCAGAGCCAACTACAGTCCACCCTCGCCGGCGGCGCACGGCGCGCACTTCAGCTGAAACCACGCGGTCCCGAGTTTTCCGATGCCGACTCGCGCTTGACATCGCTGCGGTGGCGCTTTCGTCGATTTCAGCGATGGGCAACATTGCGTGGTTCGTATCCTAATAGGAGACGTTTCACCAAAACTCCCCCAGATGTCGTCAAACACTATTTACTTGGGAAAATGTATTCACATTTTACTCTCAATATTCATTTTAGTTATCACGCCATTTTTAGTGTAAAGTTTATAAAGATGTAAACTGAAATATCATGAAGTCATGGTAAGTTGCAAAATAGATACTAAGTATATATGCAACGAGAATTAAAACTAAAAAACCACAGGAATCGAATACGTATGGATCTCACGTAAGAGACAAAAATAGGTATATAATGCAATAAATAAAATTATTGGTTCCCATGTAGCACTTTGCAAGTTTGTAACTACAAAATTATTCAAAAAAATCGGCCAAGTGCGAGCCGGACTCGCGCACGAAGGGTTCCGTACCGTATCTCCCATACGGTACGGAATCCCCATTCCTCTTGCCGTTATTAATAGCGAGCAAAAAACTCCTAAAAATCACGTTTGTTGTATGGGAGCCCCCCTTAAATATTTATTTTATTCTGTTTTTAGTAATTGTTGTTATAGCGGCAACAGAAATTCATCATCTGTGAAAATTTCAGCTGCCTATAGCTGCTATCATGGTTCATAAGATACAGCCCGGTGACAGACAGACAGACGGACAGACGGACATCGAAGTCTTAGTAATAGGGTCCCGTTTTTAACCTTTGGGTACGGAACCCTAAAAAGGGACACTATAAACTCAACCGACCTTTCGATAGATCTCTCTATTGATGAAAAGGGTAATTAGTTACTCAGAATTGAGTAGGTATCTGAAGAAAATGTTGAACATTAAGGGTAATGACGGTAAAGAACTTGAAACCCTAAAACTTTTTTGGGAATTTACATGTTTAGTTACGTTGTTAGCTATATTCTATTTTTTTTGTATTTCTTAATTCGAACATTTGGTCTTTTGCTAGAATAACGAAGAAATAAACTGAAATTTACTGAAGATTTTGCTATTTTTGAAAAATCAACGTTTTTAGTTGATGTAGCAACCAGAGCAAACATTTGTCTGATGAACATAGGTGTTTGCTCTGTGTCTGGGTGTTATTTAGGTACTATCTATATAGTATGTATTTAAAATATGTACATGTAGTATATCATTCTCTGGCAGCCATATCACAAGCTATGCTTAGTTTGGGGTCAGAGACCGTGTGTAAGATGTCCCCTAATATTTATTTTATTTTTGTATGTTTCAAACAGAAATATGGTCTTCTAATAAAATAAAAAATCGGCCTATAATTGGCGGAGTAATCGCGAAACATAAAATATACAAAAAAACATACATTCGAATTGAGAACCCCCTTTTTTGAAGTCGGTTAAAAATTAGGCAGCAATTTGATATTTTATGATTTAGTGTTAGAAGCAATTAAAAATTTAAATAAACTGTGATAATAAAATATACTTTATATAATTCAGAAGCTTGAAATTTGTGGATAGCACTAATCGATGTACTCTTTTACCACATAAATAATGATTTTTTTTATATGTAAAGTCACGCTGCGGAATGAATGTTCAAGTCTAAATTTAATATCACTTGGCATTTTTTCTGTTTTAAAATTGATAGGTTTAAATAATCCGTCTTTTGTCCTATACAATGTGTTTAGAAGTGAAAATCAAAGTTATCAAAGAAATAAAACGGACAAGTGCGAGTCAGGCTCGCACACAGAGGGTTCCGTACAAATCCTGAAAGTTTCATAAAATTGGGATGTAAGTTGTTAAAATCTCTATCAGTAGGTACTATAATATTATTATCGTTTCGTATCGGGTTTTTTTTCACTTTTCTCGTCATACATCGAAAATCACACATAGTAAAAATAATTAAAAATCTGTTTTAGCATGTACGAGTACTTACGAAGTTCTTACATATGACAAACTCAGAAAAAGACCTCAGACCAAATAAAAATATTTTTTTACACAAACACATGATACGATTTACTCACGTTGAAATTTTGACCCATACTTTTGCATTTAGGTCCTATTTTGTGATATCATTAAAAATGTACAGCTTTCAGATTTATTCCTTTATTTATGTGACAACACAATCACAACTCTAAGACAATGCTTCTCGCCAAATGTTATACTTAGTTTTAGGTCAACGGGAAAGTGCCCTGTAGGTTTTGATTCCGTTTTATTCGAAATATGCGGTTTTTTACGTCATAAACGGCTCTAACTTTTTTCTACGATACTCGAAAAGTGTGATTTTGTTCACAATTGTAAAAAACCATAGATATACGGGTATGGTTTAAATTTAATGAAGGATGTCGGCAGCTCATACATCCGAATACCTGTTGTATACGAAATAAACTCATTTTCTCCCAAGTTTATTTCTAAAAATGTTATGTTCGTCAGAGTTATTTATGACGCTTCTAGAACTGTTCTGACATGTACAAGTTCTTTTTTAATGAAGTTTTAAAATATTTGGCCACACAAGCATTAGTAGGGGATTTAGATGGTAAGAACAATAAAAAATCCTTGAAATTTTTCTGGTGGTTTGATTTTAATTTTAATTAGTGATATGAAAACACCAAAAAAACTATATTTTTGAAGCACATATCATTATTAGAAAAGATGTTTTGTTCCATGACAGAAAAAAAAAAGTTTTGACAGTTCGAGTTTCTGCATCCTTCTTTCAACTCGATATTTTAACGAGTTCCCGAGATAAAAGGTCTTGACACACGGACGGAGAGACGGACTGACGGACGGGCGGACAGATGGACAACAAAGTGATCCAATTAGGGTTCCGTTATTTCCTTTTGAGGTACGAGACCCTAAAAATCAAACAAAAAACAGTCAAACTACATCAGAGTAACTCTGTGTTTATTAATAAACTGGTTGGAGCATTGCCTATTTATTTTATAACAATGCCAAAATCGTCAATCATATCGATGATTAATTGAGTACTGGGGTACTGACTAAAAATAAGTGACTCATTCCCCGTTCAGTACGAGTAAAATGTGCAAAAACCACGTTAGTTTCCAAAATAAAAATAATCGGCCAAGTGCGTGTCAGACTCGCGCACAAAGGGTTCCGTACCGCATGGAAGGTCCCCTTAATATATTTTAAATTAATAATGTATTTTTGAAGGGACAATTAATAGTTATCGAGCAAAAAAATCACGTTTATTGTATGTGAGCCTCCTTTAAATATTTTTAATTCTATTGTAATGTAAAAAAAATATTTACATTAATGCTTTCTATGTAGTAGTAGTGTAGGTAGTTTTACCATATACATATTGTATTGTATCTTATTGTAGGTAGTTAATAAAAGCACTATTGCCCATATGAAAAATAAATAAGTTAATATTAAATTAAATTTACTGTAAATATTTCTTATATACCAGTCACCGTTATGAATATCGAATGAAAGAAGGCTAAAAATTCAGGATATATATATATTTTTTTCTGTTTTTAGTATTTATTGTTGTAGCGGAAACAGAAATACGTCTTCTGTGGATATTTAAACGTTCTAGTTATCGCTGTTCATGAGATGCAGCCTAGTGACAGACAGACGGACAGACGGACAGACGGACGACGGAGTTTTAGTAGTCTTGAGGTCTCGTTTTAACCCTTTGGGTACGAAACCCTAAACAGATGATTAATCTACTTGGATTTACAATTTTAAGATATTTTTCAGATATCTGTCGAAGTAAATTGTAACATCAATCATTTGAGATTTTGTGTCTTGACATATTATCCCAAAATATCACAAAGAAATATTGAAAACTTTGAACTTGAGCAGTTCAAAACCCTGCGTGATAATGTACTGCACCCGTCACCTTGAGATTTTAAATAATTGCACTGAAAACATTGCTTTTCAGTTCGGATTTGATTTCATTTGACTTCACCACATTTCTTGATGAAATTTAATAGTGCCTTAATTTATTTTTTGTATTTTTCAGGTATGTTTTTTCGAATTTTAGTCGTTTAATGGACCAATTTAATGATTTTTTTTTTTTTTTTCTTGGAGGACTGATTTCCGCCATAATGTCAGATATCGAGTTTTTGTCAAAACATAATTATGTATGTATCTACTGTATTTTTTTTCCTCTCTAAGCTGAACCATGATACAGTTAGATGATTCATTACTAATTTTGTTTGTGATGTAATTTGGTTTGTTAAATGGTATCCTTAACTTACATGCCTACCACAGAGCGGAAACACACTAAATATTTATTCAAAACCAGGATTTGATTGCGTGTATTACCAATGGTCGATGTTCCGTAGCATTTTCGAATGGAGACAAATAAACAACGTAGGACGTCCATCCACAATGTGATACAGGCAAACAATCTGATTAGAACCACTGTAGCGCACTAATGCAAGCCACATACAGCCTACACTATTGTTACTTCAACCAATGCTGTTCCTATTGGAAATCTATCTCGGAGAGTTAAATCTAACATGGACGTTCTATGGCTGTTATGATTTTTAGGGTTCCGTACCCAAAGGGTAAAAACGGGACCCTATTACCAAGACTCCGTTATCCGTCCGTCTGTCTGTCTGTCAGTAGGCTGTGTCTCATGAACCGTAATAGCTAGCTAGAGCATAGAAATTTTCACTTATGACAAATAACAAATACTAAAATGGAAAAAAAAAATAAGGGGGGCTCCCATACAACAAATTTGAATTTTGAAACGTTTTTGCTCAATAATAATAACCGTGACAGGTAGATGCTTAAAATATTTAGTGAAATATGCACTTTAAAAATAAATAAATAAATTAAAATAAAATAAATATTTATAGGGGCTCCCATACTTGATAATTATATCGGCAACAGGAAGATGCTTTAAATATTAAGTGGTATAAATTCCTTTCAAAAATAGTAAATAAATTAAAATAAAACATATTAAGGGGGCGCTTCCATACGGCGCGGAACCCTTCGTGAACGAGTCCGACTTGCACTTGGCCAATTGTTAAACTACGTGAGTCCGACTCCAGCTGGTATAGTATTGCAAAGCTGATATCAAAACTGAATTCAACAAGTATTTACTTATTTCTCTTGGGAAATATGACGGGCGTTGCTCCGTTCAGTGCCCCATATCATTGTTTTCTCAGTCAGTTTTCGTATAAATAGTGACTGCCGTGCTATTTTTAGTTTCATAACTAAAGCATGAAAACAAACTATGATATTTTATTGCGTATTGTTACACTCATAGCACAATGGGGCTTGCAATTCGATGAATTGGTATCGAAATATGATCATTGTGGTACCTAGTTGGAATTCCCTGTTTTTGGGGTTTTTTGTTACATATTGTTTTATATAATCGGTTGTTGTAGGTAGATTGAGTTCTGCTCATTTCACATTATCAATGAAATAAGGACGTATAAATTGTACCTACTGTTTTAAATTGAATAGAACGGAGATTCAATAATAAACTATGGCGAGGAGCGCTGTGCTGTGCAACGCGGGGGTTTGGAGAATTAAGCTTAAAATACTAAAACAAAAAACAGCCAAGAGCGAGTCGAACTCGCGCACGAAGGGTGCCGTATAAAAGCCCCCTTAATATTTTTTATTTTAATTAAATTAATTATTTATGAAAGGAATATACAACTTAATATTCAGTAAATGTTTCAAGCATCTTCCTGTTGCCGTTAAATATCGAGCAAGAAATCAAGTTACTTGTATGGGAGCCCCCCTTAAATATTTATTATTTTAATTTTAGTACTGATTTTTAGAGTGCATATTTAACTTAATATTTTGTGAATATTTCAAGCATCTACCTGTCACCGTTATTAATATCGAGCGAAAAACGGCAAAAAATCAGGTTTGTTGTATGGGAGGCCCCTTAATTTTTTTTGTTCTTAGTATTTGTTATTATAACGGCATCTGAAATACGTTATTTGTGAAAATTTCATTGTTTTAGCTATCACGGTTCATGAGATATGGCCTGGTGACAGAAAGACGGACAGACGAACAGCGGGGTCTTAATAATAGGGTCCCGTTTTTACCCTATGGGTAGGTACGGAACACTAAAAATTACTGTCTTGTTGTAAATCCTAGGTGTGACGTTTTATTTCAGTTTTTCAGTGAAATGATATTCGTTTTAGGTGTTCCTCTCGTCACTTTATTGTAAGTAAGTTCGTACTGGCCGGGTGGCTAGCCCTGGTGTCAGTTTGTAAAAAACTGTTTAAATAATGATCTGTATAATCTCGAATTCGTATCCTATCATAACATATTATACTATGAGATTCACTTTAGCTCTTCGTTGGTGGCTAAATAACACTAGCAATATTTCTTACATCTAAAATTATGAAAATTAGGTTAGGTATTTGGCGCTTCATAAACATATTTTTCCATATCTATGGCCGTAGGAATTTCTTGTTTTCAAACTCGCAACGTTGAAAACAAATACTTGTCATGGTTACCTCCTTTTTCTTCTATTTCCTTAACTTATAACGCAGCGTACTCTTAGTATTAGAACGATTTATTATTTATTTATCGGTTTTCTTTTTTCATTTATTTATGTTTGTTTTTTAATATTTTGTTTGTAGTTTTCTAATAAACAAAATACAGACTTTAGTTCTTTATTATGTTAATTATTTTGAAAAATCATACTTTTACATTACGAATTTTCTTGAATCAAGGAAATTTCGTGGACTAAAATTATCAGATTAGTATTTTTGGGGTGACATTTTTACATAAATTATGCGTATTATCTCTCACAGCTTATATATAGGTATATGATTTGATATTCATTTGTGACGCTCATTAGATGTGTATTGTTATCCACGGAATAAAATGTCTGTATTTTAGTGTAAAAAAGAAAAATAATAATCTTCAGATTTGAATATTATTTAAACCTTGCTAAATTCGAGCACGTAACACAAATAGATTTAAGGTTTCAAAATGTAATTCAACAGTTCTGTATCTACTTACATGGTAAAACTCATTTACCACCTTAACTGATAACTTGGAAAGAGGTTTACATCTATAAGTAGACAATATTTTAGGTAGGTACTTGTAATTGTTTGTAATGTATCTAATATTTTTAAAGTAGTTTTAAAATGCACAAGTTAAAGTCTTAGGGACAAAGGGTTTGTATGGTTTTGAAGGTCACTTAAAAATTTTGAAAAAAACATCGTGTCAACAAAACATCAACAAACAAAAAAATCTACGAAGAAATATTCCTAAGCTTCTTTTAGACAAATTAAAAAGCTGAAAAAATTACTCTTTTCAGAACAATACAGGACAACAGTGAAAGTATTTCTTAGGAAATGTAGCCACTGTTCATTTTTGTTTGCCCAAATGAAAAAATCCTCACAACATATATTCAAAAGAATATTTTGTTGACAAACCTTTTTTAGGGTTCCATACCGAAAGAGTAAAAACGGGACCCTATTACTAAGACTCCGCTGTCCATCCGTCTATCTGTCTGTATGTCACCAGGCTGTATCTCATGAAACGTGATAGCTAGAACATTAAAATTTTCACACATGACGTATTGTTGTTGTCGCTATAACAACATATACTAAAATATTTAAAAAGGGTCCTATACAAATTTTTAGACGTTTCACTCGATATTAATAACGGTGACAATTAAATGCTTGAAGTATTCACAGAATATTCCGTTAAATATGCACTTTAAGAATGAATAAATAAACAAAATTAAAATAAATATTTAAGGGGCCCCCTTGAAAAACATGTTACATGTATGAGAGCCCTTTCATACATTTAACGTGTTGTTTTTGCTCCATGTTAATACCGGCTACAGGAAGATGCTTGAAATATGAAGTGGTATTTTCGTTTCAAAAGTAATAAATAAATTAAAATAAGATATATCCTGGGGGGCGAGTGCAAGTGCGACTTGGCCAATTTTCTATTAATATTTTGAAAATATTTTTCCGCTTATATAACATGTTTTTTTTTTTTTATTACCAGTGATATAATTACTTTTCAAAATCAATGTTTTGTTTGGAGCAGTCAAGCACGCTGCTATTACGTAAAGCATTATTTATATCAAGCTTTATACCTAATACATTTCTAAATATTGTTATATTGTGACATTATTTCTAAGATAATAACATTTCGTAACCTCACAATATAAGTAAGATCAAGCTTACGTATACCTATACCTGTGGGCGTTTTAATATTGTAGCTCAGTGAGTAATCAAAATATAGACGTAGACAGAGAAATACTTTTCCCAGAACAATTTCAGAGTATGGAAAGTACCTATAAGTAATAAATATAGTTCTGTTTAGATATTACAGAATTATTCTAATAAATCTTATTGAACTTGTTATCTCACGTCAGCCAAGTTTTATTGCTACTTTACCATGACTTCTACAGAGCTTAGTCAATAATAAAATATAACAGAGAAGTCGTAACGTAAAGTTTTCCCGTTTGTTATAAAAACATCACATTCACATGGTCACACTGTCACAACAATGCCGGAAGTTGTTTTATCACATGAGCCGCCAATTATTCGTTCGATTTTTTGGTCACTTTTACAATCACGTTGGAAAACTTTAAATTTGGAGCTTCACGATCGCAAGCAGCCTTAGAGCGTAATGCAAAGTTCCGAGCATACTTTCTCGCTTTATTCTCCAATATACGTTTGTATTGGACGGTTGGCGAGACAGACTGCGCGAGAGTTCTCGCCCATCGTCAGACCAAAGCGCCGGGTCCACATTGTGACGATGCCGATGACATATTATATGTACCTGCTTCATTTCAGCCCAAATAATATACACATAGTTTTTCTACGTCAATAATAGAAATAACACTGACAATTTCATAGGGAAATGTAAAGAAAACGTGTCTCGATTTTCTTTTCCGCTGGAATGGAGCTTTGAGATTTGCTATTCGCGTGATGAAAATATTCTTGTTATTTCTATTCATACATACGAGAATAATTACATTTTCTAAGTAAGTATTGCTAAAACGTTTTCGATAAAAGTTTTTGTGTTATTATAACAGGATAACGAAAAATCTGTGACATTACATATGTATAAACACCTCTTAAGAAACAGCCTAAAAAGATGAAACTAAAATAATTCTAAGGTGTATAAAGTGAATCTTAAAAAATACTCGTAGTTCAGTCAGTAAAATACAAAGGTGAAATTTGTAGAAAATCGTTTGTTGGAGACTAAGTAGGTACCTAGTCAACAATGTAAAATGTTTTACTTTGAAAGTTTCACTTTAGTGCTACGAGGAATAATTAAAAATGTATTGTTGCTTAGCCTTGAGTAAAGTTTACGTTATACGATAAATGTATAGGAAACATTGGAATCCCATAATTGAAAATCAAAGTTGTGCCATATTGTTGTGCGTATTAGAATAAAACTATTATGTCAGTAAAAACAAATGGCTCCAACTGTCCGTGCAAAACCTATCAGAATCAGAATAATTTATGGACGTTTCAAGCTTAACACAACAATTAAAAATACAACAATCTGTACATTAAATACCGCAAACAATAGTAGTCCAGCAGCCTTCTCCTGTGATCTTAAAGTGATTAATAACAGGTTGAATCTTCGTAGGCAGGTTAAGTTCGACGAGATTCTCAAACTAATCTTATAAAAAATCTCGATCGAGGTAGCTAAAGTACTGCGCAGGTATTAAATATGTCGTTTTAGTGGGGTGTCGATATGGTTACAATAACAATAAGTTTTTTTATTTTAATATCGAGGTAAATGGACGATAAACCCGGAAAAATGTCCTGCAAAATGGATGATATGATTGGAGAGTCCTCCACTCCGAGTGTTTCCAAATAACGAGTCATCACGAGTAATTTTGAATCATCAAATTTATTAATAACAAGCTGATTTTTTGTGTGCAGCTTAGTGAATGTTTGTACAATCAAATGGCTACATAGCCCTACAAATTTAGTAGTATTTTTTCCAGTCCTACGCTTAGAAGTTGTTTATGCCTGCGCAGTACTTTAGCTACCTCGATCGAATTTTTTTATAAGACTAATCTGGGCCTCTCGTCTAACTTAACCTGCTCACGAAGATTCAGCCTGTTTGTTATTAATCACTTTAAGATCATAGGAGAGGGCTGCCGGACTATAGGTCTCGCCATTCTTAAATAAAATAATTTATTAATTAAATTTGCACGAAATTGAAAAAAAATATATATATATATTTATCATTGTCATTATAGTTTGTATGAAAAACACTGATTTTAGGGTTTTTAGGGTAAAACCGTAGTAAAACAAGGAACCCTTATAACTTTGTTGTGTCTGTCCGTCTGTCCTACTGTCCTTCTGTTCGTCCTAATATTACAAAGCCACATTTACTAACCCAATTGCGTGAAATTTGAGATTATGATAGTTTTAGAATAGATCTCAATTTAAAGGCTCCCATACATGTAAAGTGGAGATGAAAATCTTCTTCACCTCAATTGTGGGATATAGTTGAATAGGGTTTTTAAAATTAATGTTAGTTTGATTGAAATAAGAGATATAGGATATAGGTCGTATTAATTAATTACGCACACCGAATAACTGTTCATAAATTATTACAATATGACATACGTACAACCTTCTTTAAACTATGCAACTGTTAAATGCAACGTCAAACAAAAACTGTTGTCTAACGTAAAACTTTCCAGCTGAAGCACTCGCTCTAAATTGGATACGACTTTAACGAACTTCAAATTCTCATAAAACGTTTAAAGGGTGGGTCGTAACTTAACTAACTCAACTCAAAAAATATAATGTTTAAGAAGATAAAGTAAGGAAAAACCAGATTGGCCAAGCTTTAGCAAAAGCCATTGCCAATTGTGCAAAATTAAAAGCACTGATAAAGATGATACAAGGACGGATATAGAAGCGCACCAGATGTTAGTCGCAGTAAGCCCCTCCAACTTTCATGTGATTATCCATTAATACATTATCGAGTAAAGTACGATATAATAATATCCAATATCGTCCGCGTGTTGGTGTTTACGCGGGACCGGACCAGAATAACTCGTGGCAGAGTTTCAAATATGTCGCAGTGTCCTAAAACCACATCTCAAGACATTCTCATACACCCATCCCATCAATTAATAAGCTTGCACCTGTAATTTATGTTCATCTTTCAATAGCATATTTAGTCAACACTCCGAATAACACAGTTGACACACTTCAGGAAAATGACAGTGAGTCAGCGTATTAATACTTTAGTTTTTTTGGTCGCAATCCAGCAATTCCAGAGAAAAATCTTCATCGTTTCTACCTACGTGGTCTGTCATAAAAACTCTAAGTGTTGTATCAAGTAGGTATTTTAATGATAGAACGACTCATTTTGGCATAGTTATTTGCCAGAGACTAGTTTTTTCAAATATTTTTCCTCGAGAAAATCATTAGTTTTAGTAGTGCTGACAGCCGTCTTGCAATTTGACTAATGATTACAAATTTGTTTGCAAAAAATGCAAGCAAATAACAGAACGCAATTTTCATTTATAATTTGCACATTTCAGTATTTATATACTTTTTCTACGGGTATCATAGAGAATGATGTTCATTAATATTTTCCCCGTTAACGGCAACACTACGTCATACTGTGGCTAAGTATAAAATTAGAATAGTGATAACTGATAATAGTATAGTAATTTTAAAGAAGTAGGTTTTCATTGGGAAAGATTGTAAAAAGCCAGGATAGCTCAATACTTCGGTTACATTTTATTTATTTTATGTAAATGCGAATGGCAAAATATACTATAGTTTGGCGCGTCAAAAAGGCGTGCAATAAGAAATTGAATTCGTTTGGATTTTTATAAGATTAAATATTAATCTTTGTCAGCTCGTTTCATGTATTTGTATCATTGTCTGAAACCATGGCCAAAATACTTACAAAATTAACTTAACACAAAAATCAGCTTTTGTTGTGACCTTGCAAATATGAGAATGATAAAGTAATGATACAAAAATATCGTAATAACATTGAATGACTATTTGTCATTCCAATATTAGTGATATTGACCTGTACCGTTTATGATTTATTTATCGAGTTGTACCAGTTGGCAGCGTCGCGCAGTTTCATTAGCTTTATTCTATTTTTACACAGAGATAAAAATATTACTCTAAATTCAGAACGGTGGTTTGTGGAACCGAATTACTGTATTTTATTTTAAAATATTTTTACAAAGCTAATCATTACTTTAATATTGATAGTTACTGTAATTATACCTATTGGAATTTTAATTTGTAGATCCTGTGTTCAAATTGCCATGCATACAATTTTTGTGTTTTGAAGATTAGGGCGTATTGCCAATGGTATCTGGCTTCAAAACGGGTAAAGAAATCACAAGAATCATTGCATCTC
Organism: Hypomecis atomaria; assembly: GCA_964007245.1. Lineage (NCBI taxonomy): Eukaryota > Metazoa > Arthropoda > Insecta > Lepidoptera > Geometridae > Hypomecis > Hypomecis atomaria. Next base: position 14,323,495 of record OZ023284.1, on the reverse strand, counting down.
TAATAGTTTTTGATAAGCTTTAAAAATATATAAAGTTTGCTCTCACGTAATAAGCCTATAATAATTATAGCCTAACCCTTCTGGTAATAAAAGGCCTTTGCTCAGCAGTGGGGTACAGGTTATTTATACAGGACTAATAAGGATAACAACGCTTTCAATATAAAAATTGCAAACACAAGTAGAATACAGCCACCTTCTCTAGATAATGAACATATTCTAGAACATTATTCCGCCATGCAATTTTGCGACCGAAAAATCTGCTGTTACATACATGTTGTCTAAAGTCAACGAACTTGTCGTATAGAACAGCGGATTTCTATTACACGATGATGAAGTTGGCCCCGTTGTAAAAATCGGCCATAATGATAAGAATAATTAATATCCTATAATATGTATGTCACCTAGAAAAATAACCTCTGTTGTTACTGTCTAATATCCAGTAAAACTAAAATTAGATCTCACCCCCAAAAGGTACAGCAGCTACTTAATTGCAAAAGTCATTACAAACTCATTTAGTTATTATTTGCCTAACCCTCACCGCTCCTTTCCATATCCCAAGCAGGTAGCTGAAAGTAATTAAGTATCAAACTATTTTACGGGTAAGATGCCTGCTGGAATTGTTGAGTATATTTTGTATCAACAAACTATTTACTTAGATATCTCCATGTATAGATATCTTTGGCTCCTAATCAGTTAATGAAAACCTTACTACTACTCTATTTATTCACTATGTAAACCGTAGGCTAGCTAAACGCCGTTTGTTTTAATTTTCTACAAAAAAAAATAGTAGGTACAAATAGTGATATGCAGTGGTGGTAACAGATGCAGACGACCAAATCAGGACTAATACTAATGTGTCTCATTTGGTTTAGATAAAATTAGCTCTATTTTTTTCTATCACTGGACTGAAAAATTTATGAGTATGAAATATTCTTGAGACGCTTAAAACAACAAAATAAGTTAAGTACACCTAAAATTACACTTGCCAATTTGTGTGTACTTACTCATACTTACGTTTTATATAAATTATAATCTTAAATTCACAAATAAAATGCTATTTCTAGCTACTTATGTTTCTAGCTAATGGAATAGTAATTATGTCAAAGATTATCAAGTATTCTTTCTAAACCTAAATTTCAGGGTATTTTTATAAATGTAGTAAAAATTAGGTGTAATACTAATGGGAACTGGCACTAAGGCTTTCAGCAAGCTTTTAAGAATACCAGCCTAAAAGAGCTACCTTCGTAATACTACGAGTATTCAGCAAATAATATTTTAGACAAAAGTGTTTACCATGTATGCTTGTACCTAATGTAATATAAGTAAAAAGTTTAACTAAAAAACTTACGTAGTACTATTATCTCATATATGCCTTAATTCTATGGGCGATTCAGAAATTCCAATGCTTCTTTAGAAGCACAACCTAGGCACAAGGTGTGTCGAAAATAGCTAATAATACTTGAACAAATAAGAATGTGCATGATGGCAACAATTTTCTCATCGTCATCTATATCAGCAGTGAATATACACATTGACTAATAGTTTATTTTTAGCAAGTCTTATTGCAATAAAATTAGGATCTAACGTATTCTTACAGTTTTTGCAGGTACAAATTGTAAACAATTCAACAATGATTAAATAATTGTATTGATATTGAAAATGATACAAATTGCAGAGATGAGAAAAGAAAGATATAATTCTTGATTTTCTTCATCATTAAAATTTCCTTAGTGTGCAGATTTATGAGTTGTTGTTGAAATTGTCACGCCCTAATTAAAAGGCATCTTCATTGTACTGCGTAAACAATTACTGTTAGATGTTTAATCGCAAATTGTTGTACCCTTATCCACTCCATTACCAGAGCTCTTACTTTCAATCTCTGAGGATTTTACTTCCCGGGCTGCTATAAAGTTTTATTGGAAACCTTCAAGAGGTACAACATTAAGTAAAATAAGTAAAAACATTAAACTGAGTGGAAAATCCTGTGGAGTAGAAGGCAATTGATTATTTGGCAGCAAGGATCGAGGCAGCGTAAAGCCGTAAAGCGCCCTCCACCTTCAAGTTTCAAGTAAGTAAATTAAAACTGAACGCAAAGTATCGGACCCAATGGATAAGAAAATTACGTCTCGATCATCATCATCGTCTTAGCTATAGAATGTCTACCGCTTGACATAGACTTTCTCTTTTTATCTACAGTTAGACTGGTTGGAAGCGGCTTGCATTCAGCGCGTTCTTGCAGTCTCTCTTCCTTAATCCTTACATAGTATAAAATAAAGTCGCTATTTTTGTCTGTTTGTTTGTCTGTATGCTTAAATCTTTAAAACTACGCAACGGATTTCGATGCGGTTTTTTTAATGGATAGAGTGATTCAAGAGGAAGGTTTATATGTATAATACACCTGTGCGAAGCCAGGGCGGGTGTCGCTAGTTGTTGATAAATGTCCTGTTGACGCTGCAATTGCTGTTAGGTACGTGATCTCCATTCGAAAACTTTACAGCTTCATTAGCGATCAGAACAGATATATAAACAAAAAAAAAGATTAGTTCACGCAATTTTAAATGGTTAAAATTATTCAGCAGATTACATTTATATTTTTTTGTATTGCACATGGAGACTTTATTCATCTCTAGAAAGATTTAGCATACTAGATTTTCTTAATTCGCCGTTGCCAGAACAAATGATGTAGGTGAGGAGATGTTTAACAGGATCAGCAAGATAAAAAAGTAAAAAATCTGCCAAGTACGAGTCGGACTCGCGCACGAAGGGTTCCGCACTGTATGGGAGCCCCCCTTAAATATTTATTTTATTTTATTTTTGATTATTTATTATCAAAGTAGGCATGCAGTTAAATATTTTGTGAATATTTCAAGCATCTACCTGTTACCAGTATTGATATCGATCGAAAAACGGCTAAAAATTGAGATTTTTTGTATGGGAGCCCCCCTTAAATATTATTATTATTAAATTTTTAGGATTTCTTGTTATAGGGGCAACAGAAATACATCATCTGTGAAAATTTTAGCTTTCTAGCTATAGCGGTTCATGAGATACAGCTTGGAGACGGACAGACAGACAGACAGACGAACAGGGAAGTCTTAGTAATAGAGTCCCGTTTTTACCCTTTGGGTACGGAACCCTAAAAAATACATATTGTATGACACGAAACTTTCAATATAATTTTTTTTGCATTTGGTATATTGAAAAAAATATCTATAGTAATAATTTCGACCTTATTCTCTCAGCTATTACGTATACGTAGAGGGAGGTAAACGAGGTTGAGCCCACAATTCTCTCTGCCGTCATATTGGAGTAAACTCCTCTAAATGTATCCCACGAGTTTTCTCTTGAACCGACAAACCTAATTGTACAGGCTGAATTTACTGAATTACTGCGGATTATTACTTTGCTAAATTAATTTTCCTATAAACGAAATAACTAGCCAGATGCTAAGTCCAATGTTGTCATGTCTAGGACGATGCATTTTTTCTTGAAATACTGTTCAATAACAGTTATTAGTAAATTAATTTGAAAAGAACTGGATAACAATCAAATATCATAACTACGAGTACAGTAGTTTTTTGTCATAATTTAGAGAACATTGTTTAATATTAATTACCATCAAATCATATTATAAAAATAACCGCACAGTACTCAAATATATTTGCCAGCAGCAATTTTAATTTTTCTAGAACTTTCTTTACTCCTTATAATTCATAATGTCTTACAAATTGAGATCAAATTAGTTACTAAGTTGTAAGAAAAAATAATTAAAGGGCTCTCGACACTACGCAGTACAGTACTTATCTGCTTAACATCAGGCAGTATGTGGTCAAACGCAAACCTATTCAGAATAAAAAAAATTAAAAAAAAGTAGTACGCAATAATGTATCACAGTTATATTTTTGTGAACTTTTAAACAATGATTTGAAAAATAAAACACATGTTCATGTCATATCAAAACAATGTTTAGCTTTAAATATTTGCTTATCTAGAGCCAAAGTTACCTTATCCACGAAGCTGTCAACCAGACAGGGTCAGCTTTTCAGCTCGATCGATTCAACCTAGTTAGGTATCTTTTGAAATTTTCTTTCTACCGCCCTTGAAAAAAAAAAAGCCTTTAGGGGGATATTTCTGTGCCCCATTTTCACATTACTGTTTTATCAAAGGATAAATTGAATACTCTACCTCCGAGTACATAGGTACTCATACATTTGAACAACTTTTGAATTTTGATCATTGTTTCCATATTTTTCCTTTGTAATTTTTAGAAATTTATTACTACCACATTATTTATTCAAAGGAAAAAAAAGTTTGTCGTTTCTATATTACAATTACAATATACATGTTGTAAATTAAACTCGTAAGGTCACTTTCACATGTATATATGTATAATTCCAACTTAGTAATTAGGTACATTTGCAGTATAACTCAATAATAATCAGCAGGGCACTTGCCTCTCGATGCTTCCACCTTGGAGCGAGTTATTTGAATGCTGGCCTGAAGCCTCTTTCTTTACACATCGACTCGCTTCGTTACTCATAATGATGGGCCGACCGAACAGCACGCGGGAAACGATTTCATTGGCTAACTAAATGCGCGCCACTTCTTGCTGTTTTTAAATCGGCCAATCATATCAGGCCAGTGTTGCCCTTGAAAGCTACTTTATATAAAAAATTAACAACCATAAACAATCAAATTAGAAAATCATAACATTCGGCCATCCATTTAGGTGCGACTCCCGGTGCACAGACTATATTTATAGAATATAACTAAATTAAGCTACTATGCATCATAATCATTTTATGGTAAATACAAAATATATCATATCAAAATTTATTATATTATCTATTAACATCATAACATTCGTGTTAATTAATTAAGTGCATTTATCACATGTATCGTCACATCACTATATGTTATAGCTAATATAATTATCTTAATTTAAAAATAGAAGTTTTTAAACATTATTTTATTTATTTATTAGCTACGTATATTATTATAATGTTTACACTTTGGCAGCGCAAGACTGTTTTTGCAACATTGCCAGTGGCATCTTACTTTCATCGTCATCACTTGACGAATCGGGTAAGTTATCGCTTGTGTAATCTGGCTTTGGTTTTACACAATTAATATTTATCCATGGCCTAATCCGATCTGCTGCAACAACAGTCTGAAAGGACTTCTTTTGTTTTGTTAAACCCAGGAATACTGGCAATTCTATACCTATCATTGCATAAGGCCTTAACAATTTTATAAGGTCCTACAAATTTGGACAGCAGTTTTGTACTGTTTCCTTTATTATAGTAATTCGTTCTTGTTATCTTAATCAAGTCACCTTCTGTAAATACAACTGCAGGAGCTCGTGTCGAGTCATAGTATTTCTTTTGTTTTGCCTGACTTTCATCAATATAGGCACGTACTTCGCTTCTAATTGATTCGATATCTTGTGGGGCAGTACCGTGGGATATCGAATCAATTCCAAACTTGTTAGACAAACTATCTCGAAGTCTACAACCGAATAGAGCTTCTGCGGCCGTTTTACGAGTGGTAGCATTAACGGTATTATTAATACCCCATTGTATCTGACCCAACCGCGTGTCCCATTGCCGTTCGTCGTCGTCGGAATTGCTTTTTGCTAATGAATTCAAAATAGTCTGGTTGTAGCGTTCGGCTTGACCGTTAGCTCTTGGACACGCGACTGCGTTCAAGATATGTTTAATGCCATGGAGTTCACAAAATCTCTCAAATGCATTTGATGTGAAGGATGTACCCGGTCAGATATAATTCTGGTGGGTAACCCAAAATCATAGAACACATTCTCCAACACTCTTATTGTACTTATAGTTTTCGTATCTCTAACGGGTTTTACAAAAGCATATTTAGTAAATCCGTCCACTATAGTGAGAATGTAGACATTCCCCTTTTTGCTCTTCACAAATGGACCGAGGTGGTATATATGGATTGTGTGAAAAGGAATGTCCACTTTCTTAATAGGATACAAATAACCCGATTTTTGCTTATTTGCACTGTCTTTATGATACGCACAATCAATGCATGAACGAACGTATTTTTTTACAAATTTCCGTAATTTTGGGAACCAGTATAGAGCCTGAATTTTCTCAATTGTTTTTGTCTCGCCCAAGTGCCCAATGTCATCGTGGTTAGCCCTACATATCTGAAACCGACCATCACGAGGAATCACAAGGCACAATTTGTTGTCTATTTTTCTGTACACTTTATGGTCTTTGATAACGTAATTCTTTTTTATATCTTTTGATTCCTCGTCATTTTCTGGTTTGAGGATGTTTATAATACGTTTGATGTCCGGGTCTGACATTTGTAGAGTCAAGAGCCAAGGTTCAGTGTCGATTTTGTAAACCGTAAGTGACGACTCTTCGTCCGCATTAGTTAAGTTTGAGTTACGGCTTAAAGCGTCAACGTGGGCCATTTGAGCACCAGGTCTATATTCAATTTCAAAATTGAATTCGCTTATTTGAAGCCACCATCTAGCTATACGTGGAACTAGGTCCCTTTTAGTTAACGTAGTGCGTAAGGCATGACAATCGGTGACTACTTTAAAGCGGATCCCTAGAAGGTATACCCAAAATTTTTTGAGATAGCACACTATGGCTAACGTTTCTAGCTCGTATGAGTGTAAGTGGCGTTCTTCGGGAGTAGTTTGTCTACTGAAGTAAGCCACTGGCTTTAAAACCCGGGGGCTATCTTGCCACTGCAATAATATACCTCCTACCCTTATTTATACGGTAAGCCCCCTGATGCAAGTGATACTCTTTACCAGGTTCCGCACAGCTATATCCCTCTATATATACATCACCATTATATTCAGGATCTTCAGTACGCACCTCAACTAACCCTACTTTTTGTACCTCTGCAGAAAGTAAAGCCGATAGCTTTAAAGGTTGTACTTCCTGCTGAGAGGTATCTTTTGGGGGACTATTAAAGAATGCTAGTCTATTGGAATCCTTTAAGACAGATACAAATGGCAGTTCAGTAAAATTTTGACCTATAAGAACCGGAGTACGCAAGAACTGGTTTTCGACTACAAGAACTTCGATGCAAGCTTCAACATCATCAAGTTTCAGTGTTACAAAGCTTTTGTAAATTGGGAATACGGAAAAAATTCCGAACCCCTTTATAGCAGGTAACTCGTTTGTGGATTTAGGCAAGTTCAGTTTTTCCGCCTCAGACTCGCGAAGTAAAGTACATTCGCTTCCGAAATCAATAAATGCGAGATGGTCATGACAATTTACGTTGACCTTTTTAAAATATTTATCATTTGTGGACCCGTCAGTCGAAATTGCCAGGGCCTTGCGTACACCTAGGTCACCTTACTATCGCTGTCTTGTCGGGAAACATTTTCTTGTCGAAGCCTAAGTGGGGTCAATTGACAGGTGGTAGAATCGTGGCCTATCCTAAAACATTTGTGGCATTTAGTAATAGGTATTGGACACTTATGGTAGGTATGACCCTTTGCGCGACAATTGAAACATGTAACGGCTTTTTCCGTGACATTGGAGGCTGGGGTTGTCGGTCGATTCGACTGGGTTACATCACTACGCCTTTTGATAAGCGTATCAGTATTTGACTGTTGCGAGCTGAGAAAAAACAGGAGGTCCTCAGGTTCCTTGCAGTTTAATGCTTGCGCGCCGTTCCGTATTGACTTATCGAAAATGCCGTGTATAATACAATCAACAGCTTTTCTCCCTGTAATATTGCACCTATTCAGAAGTGTAAGTTTATCGTAAAAGTACTCGCGTAAACTTTCGTTGTTCCGGGAAGTGCGCGCAAGCATTTCTTCGAGCAGCCTTCCGTAATTTTCTTCATTTGGGAAGGCTCTTCGAAGCTTTTGTTGCCACTGATCCCAACCGAAATTGACGGAAGGCAAGCCTTCATACCACCTTTTTGCAAGTCCTACAAGTTTTTGTAACGCATAATGTACAGTTTGCTTCTGGTCCCAGTCATAAATAGCGGCACACTCATTCACTTTCCTAATCCAATTTTCTATATTGTGGGCTTTGTTAGAGGGATCAAACTCCGGAACCACGTTAATCATATTATTTTGCAATGATTTACTTTTATCACTTTTTTGCACTGTTTTTAAAAAGTTTAGTACCTCGCCTGCCGTGAAGCTCGATGCCGTTGCCAGGATTGGAAGCTGCTGAAGCAGCGGCGACACTGCAGTCGGCAGCGCTGTAGGTGCGAGGTCGGCAGTGACCTCGGCTAGGGACTGCTGATGCAGCAGTGACGTAGGAGCTGGCCCCGCCGCTGGCGCCGGTGCGTGGTTAGCAGCAGTCTCGGCCGCTTGCCCACTAGTGGTCGCTATCTCCTCCACGACCCACGTCGGTGGAGGGGCACATTTACGCGCCTTGCGGAATGGCCTCCTTGGCATTGATGGTGAATACGTTCTGATTCGCTTTCCCGCGCGCCTTGTCCGGTCACGGCTTGCTCGATCCATGTTCTCCATAGACAAAAATAAAATCACATTTGTAAGAAATCCATTTAAAAAACAATCATAGAGGATAAACTTTCATTGACTGCATTTTAATTAAACGACATTCTATGACAATTTGCAACGGGAATTCGTAAGTACAAAAATCAAATTCTAAGAACTATTCACATAAAAATAATAGATCAATCGGGGCCACATCATAAGTTCTTTAAGGGCATACGTAGCCCAGTCGCACGTTGCGACTAATTCTATCAACGCACGTTGCGACCAATTTTATCGGCGCACGTTGCGACCAATTCTATCAGCGCACGTTGCGACCAATTCTATCGGCGCACGTTGCGACCAATTCTATCGGCGCACGTTGCGACCAATTCTATCGGCGCACGTTGCGACCAATTCTATCAGCGCACGTTGCGACCAATTCTATCAGCGCACGTTGCGACCAATTCTATCGGCGCACGTTGCGACCAATTCTATCGGCGCACGTTGCGACCAATTCTATCAGCGCACGTTGCGACCAATTCTATCAACGCACGTTGCGACCAATTCTATCGGCGCACGTTGCGACCAATTCTATCGGCGCACGTTGCGACTAATTTTATTGGCGCACGTTGCGACTAATTCTATGACACACATTGCCAGATTTGCTGGTAGACCGAAATAGCCCGCTAACGGCACGTATAGCTGTAAGCATCTCCAGGCTATCTATTTGGTCGTAGTTGTATATGTTATAGTGGTAGCCAACCCGCTTACGGAATATTTAGCTAAGCATCTTCGGGTGACTACTTACTTCACCGGTGGCACACGTAGCCTAAGTCATAGTCCAGGCACGGTACACAACCGAATAAACGTTCTTATTGTGGCACCCCGTCAGTAGCTATACATATGTATTAGGTATTGATAATGATAAAATTCACATCACAAATTGCGTGCATACATGTATGTATATATATATATATATATATATATATATCAGGGCGTACGTGCATAATAAAGTAAGTGCGCAGTTTTATGACCACCTGGTAGCAGCATTGTTGAGAAGTGTCTCAGACAAGATACTATCAGTAATCGATCAGGTTAACACGGCCTAGGAGTTCCTGGCCACATGTTACACCGATCAGATGCGATGTCTATAGTTATTCTGCAGGTAGGTAGGAAGAATAAAATAAGCTCACAGTCTTAATATGCTTGGTAGCAGCATTGTTGAGAAGTGTCTCAGCCAAGATACTACCAGCAATCGATCAGGTTAACACGGCCTAGGAGTTCCTGGCCACATGTTACACCAATCAGATGTGATGCCTATTATTATTCGGCAGGTAGGTAGGAAGAATAAAATAAGCTCACAGTTTTAATATACTTGGTAGCAGCATTGTTGAGAAGTGTCTCAGCCAAGATACTACCAGTAATCGATCAGGTTAACACGGCCTAGGAGTTCCTGGCCACATGTTACACCGATCAGATGCGATGCCTAGTTTATTGTACTGCAGGTAGGTAACGAGAATAAAATATAAGCTCACAGTTTTAATGTACTTGGTAGCAGCATTGTTGAGAAGTGTCTCAGCCAAGATACTACCAGTAATCGATCAGGTTAACACGGCCTAGGAGTTCCTGGCCACATGTTACACCGATCAGATGTGATGCCTATTATTATTCGGCAGGTAGGTAGGAAGAATAAAATAAGCTCACAGTTTTAATATACTTGGTAGCAGCATTGTTGAGAAGTGTCTCAGCCAAGATACTACCAGTAATCGATCAGGTTAACACGGCCTAGGAGTTCCTGGCCACATGTTACACCGATCAGATGCGATGTCTATTGTTATTCTGCAGGTAGGTAGGAAGAATAAAATAAGCTCACAGTTTTAATATACTTGGTAGCAGCATTGTTGAGAAGTGTCTCGGCCAAGATACTACCAGCAATCGATCAGGTTAACATGGCCTAGGAGTTCCTGGCCACATGTTACACCGACCAGATGCGATGCTTTTTGTTATTCACTGATAAATATATACAGTATTATTGGTAGGACAGCAACATTCAGGTAATAAATAAAGCGTTACGAAAAAGTACTTAGTAAAAGTCCGAATCCATACCTTTTTGTGGGTTTTGCAGATTCACCTGCCACTTCCGAGTTGTTGTAAATTAAACTCGTAAGGTCACTTTCACATGTATATATGTATAATTCCAACTTAGTAATTAGGTACATTTGCAGTATAACTCAATAATAATCAGCAGGGCACTTGCCTCTCGATGCTTCCACCTTGGAGCGAGTTATTTGAATGCTGGCCTGAAGCCTCTTTCTTTACACATCGACTCGCTTCGTTACTCATAATGATGGGCCGACCGAACAGCACGCGGGAAACGATTTCATTGGCTAACTAAATGCGCGCCACTTCTTGCTGTTTTTAAATCGGCCAATCATATCAGGCCAGTGTTGCCCTTGAAAGCTACTTTATATAAAAAATTAACAACCATAAACAATCAAATTAGAAAATCATAACATACATATATTATTATATTACAATAAATGTTTGATATGTTTATTTACACAGAACGTATGTTGTTAATTGCAATTAGTAATAAAAAAAAAGCTTACTTTTGAGAGTCAGCTAAAAAACAAATATATCGAACCAAAAACTTTGAGATTGACTCTTACATGGTAAAGTTTCTGAACATTAGTATTTCTTTCCTCTTAAATTATTGTAAAATATGGAAATCGATATAAATCGATCGTTCATTACATTATAGACGGTAAGGAACAGCGATGGTGCTTTATCCACTTCTCTATTCAAGACCAGACGCTAAGTAAATGTACTGAATTATTCAAGTGAAAACTTTCGCAATAATTCACCCCTTTTCTCTGTCTCTAAGAACTACGCAACTTCAGGAGACGACGGGGGCTTAATGCAATCACCCCGAGCAGCTTTGACTGCTATGAGGCTGTATACACTTAATTCACTTAGTAGGTATTATACAAAACGCGAGCAGATGGTTTCGAGGCGCTTTCGTCCCCTGATTGAATAAAGGTAAGAGAGATAAGATGTTGTGTTGTGTACAAAATGGATTTGATTCGATGCGGGTTTATTTGTAGGTACGAATTGGAAATTTGCGCTGCTTTTTGTAATTCAAAGACTTGCGGCACATTGCTATTGAGTAAGAAGTGTTACTTTGGAATGCTTTTACTATACCTAGTAACAAAAATACTGGTTTGCTTGAGATTTGAATACATGGGTATACGAATACTACGTTACCAGAATATAGTACTTCTGGTAGAGTTTACTCTACAGTATATCATGGAATGTTTTTTTACTACTCATATTGTATACATAACTTGTAAGTTTCTATTGTTATTAATGAAAGTTTTAGATACTGTTATATTAATCTAATAAGAATGGCCATTGGATTTTAAAAACGCTGTGAAAAAAAAGACGGGAATCAAGTAATTATCTACTTCTTTTTTTTTTGTCTGAGTTTCTACTTTAAGGCAATTTTATCTTCACAATGTAAAACACACTCAGTAGATATAATACAAATAGCTATTATATATGCGTAGTTTGCTGTAACCACGACCACATACTAGTATGTGGTTTTCCTACTTTATTTACTCTACTTGCATATTATTGTAACGTTGCTGACTCTACGTTGAGGTTTTCTTCCAGTGGACTAGCAATTTCCTTTGAGAACATAAGCCTTTGATAAAGCGAGCGGCCAGGTAAATACCTCGTGCTTTGCGAAGAAACTGGGCAAAGACGAGATGCCTAAATTAAGCTACAGCTTGTACTTTAAAAAGCCAACATTTTGTGCGTTATATCTAATTAATCCAGTTAACACGTAATTTAGTATCTCGCTCGGCATTACGTATTTATGTTAAGGGCTGAAACTTTTAAATTAGGTTTTTTGAACATCGTAACTGGTTAGAGAGTTAAGTAAGTTCGGCACACTGAGATAATAAGATATTACTCTCTCTAAACTTGAAATTTTCCTGGAGTCATTGCTTTTTATTCTGGAACTCCTTTATGTTTACTAACTATCTATTTCTTGATGGTTGAATAACAGGCAAACATGCAGTACTCTTCTTAACAGACTATAAGTATAAGAAATTTATTTTATACATCTACAAAACAGGTCATAATATAACAAAATGTTATACTTACATGCATATTAAACTTCCAACAGAAAAGTAAATGAAGTGGCAGTGCTACGTAGAGAGCAAACGTGTAATTGGAATCTAACGCTATTTCCCGATTTTCAGATTTACCCATTTCCATCTCAACGAACGATGTTGATTTGTTTTCAAGTGTTCATTCAAAAAGTGCTCATAAAGAGTTTTCGAGAACAAAGAATTACACAATATTTTATCAAATTCTTTGTAGATATGAGTACATTGTACACTCAATTAATGGTTTTTTTCATGCGGTTGCTAATGTCACGATAAAATATCACAAAAGATATGGACGTGAAATGTTCATTATTCGATTTGAGGCTTTTTCTTCTTGCAAAACGTTCAGCGTTCCAGTTCGTTACTCCCGAGAAAACTTGAAATTTATCGCTAGATTTTCAATAAAAATGACGATATTCTTTCTGGAACATGATAAATGTAAAGGGAGCTAGTGACATTGTGCACATACATTGGTACGATCATTTCACAGAGTCCGGAGAGTAGAGAAAGTATTTTGCGGCGTAATGGAATACAAAAACAGTTTGAAGACAGTGATATCTACACAATAGTCGAGGTTAGCCAGGATAAGCGTTTACTTGCCTCGCTATTGTATTGCTAATGTGCGGGACAGGCGGCCGCCAGAGCCTCTCATGAATATTAACTGATATTTGTCTTAGAGACAGCCACTCGCAGCTGAAAACACTACAATCTTAGACACGACTTATTCCATAGTTGCATTGTTTTCATAGAATACGAAACGAATCGCAATATGCTGAATAGCTTTAGAAACAAAATATCAGAACAAAACTTAGATCTCATCTCAACTTAACCGGTCGTAGGATTGGATTCTGGCACGGAATTTGAATAAACTCAACTGAGAAGTCGTTACGGCCAAAATTTCATTGAAATAGTGACGAATACCAAGTTCTTGGAATAATATTTTGAACATTTGCATATTCTATGTAGGTAGATAGCTTTTCTTGTTTGAAGATTCTGGTTGAGTGATGAGGTACTGACAGATCGTTTCCAATTTGAAACTTGACCGTTATCATCGTTTATGCACATTACGCCTAGAGCGTAAAGATTTACTACTTCCTGCAAATTTTCCACACCAGTGATCATAACGTTGGCACGGAACTCTGCATACTTTCTTAATTATCCACTACAATTTAAATACTACAAAACGGGATTTACTTGTTTTTAAGTCTTAATATATCACAGATTCACTGTTTTGCACCCACACGTGTTAATTCTGATTGGCGTTTACATCAAAGTATTACGTGTACTTGTTCATGTGCTTACATGTGCATCATATATTTTGTAAACCAGAGTTGAGAGAGAGAGTTGATATAGAGATAGACATGAATGTAGATAAAAGTAAGGGCATAACCTTAGTGTGATGTTGCACCACTCTTTATTTTCATCCAATCAACGTGCGTCTTTATGTGAGCTTCAGTCAGGATTGGAAATTGCGCAGCTTGTAGCCAACTTCACATCAGCCAACTTGTGTGGCGCGGCCTATACACACGTTATCACCTGCCTAATGCCTATACTAAGAAATGACGGACTTACCCGCATATCCATGAGTGTCTTCGGCGCGGTATGGAGGGGAGGGTGAGCGCGAAGGGAGGCAGCGCGGCCGGGGAGTCATCCTCCTGCGGCGCGCCGCTCACTCGCACCTCCGGCACGCGCAGCTGATGCCGACTCATCACAACACGGACTCACTTGCCCACACACATTGTCACATACTCGCAATGTTTCTCACCAAGCAACAACATTGGACTTCTCCACCAAAGCTCACGTGCGAGTAAAATACACCGGAAAAATCGTTCGACTTGCGACACCTAAAACAAATTTAAATGTGCTTCAGCAGACTTTCCAACTCGTTCATATCCAACTTGAATTGTTGCCGGGAAAGTGTTGTTGAAATACCTATACATAAGAAGTTATTCCTGGGAAGCAGGAATACTATAAATTGGTCGGTATTAGGTATAATATTTACGCAGGCACGCAGGAATACTTTTAGATAGTAATCAGGCTCGCTGAATAATAAGTACCTGTCTAATTAGAGGCTCTGAAACGACGTGTAATGTTTCTTAATAAGTTGCTAGATTAAAATTATCTGTATACGATTTCCTTTACTTTTCTATGGAACCTAGTACTACGTAATACGTAATAAGTTCTTGCAAAATATCTATATCTTTCAGAATTTTCCTAGGCATTATTTCTACCCGTCGTGTTTTATAAACTATGTTAGAATATAGTACAAAAACTACTCAAATACTTTAAAGACTTCAATCTGAAGGGGTCGGTATCGTTTGGCCGTGTAATATTTAACACTGTAAAGGCCTCTTGAGATGTAGCGTGTAGGAGAAATACGTTTCTTGTGTTTAAATGCAGCAAACAGCAAACCTTTGAAAAAGGTGCAGGCGGACGAACAGCCGTTGTCGGTGCGATAATAGGTACCCCAAAGTATAAGCTACATCCTAATATTTTTAGGTATGTCGAGTTAACTCGTCGATAACACAAAGTTAAAACACAAATGTTGAAGAATTTTTCGGCATTAATATAATTCAAACATTGAATGGGGCCGTTAAGAAAGTAAAAGATTGTGTGTGATATTTGACTGGAACAATTGTCCCATCTGTTGGCTGCTTGCCCAGTACCTGTGCTGCGAGGGGCACGCGGCCCCGACCTCTTTTGGGAGCATATTTCACGGAAAATAAATTGGATTGTAAGGTTAGCGAAACATTTATTAGGTTGACATACCGTGGATTTTATTCTATTCCTAGCCATATTCGAGCGAGGGACATTCGCGTAAAAGAGAAGCGTTTAGATTTCAACCCTAATCATTTGTGGCACAAATTGACGCCTTTCAGGATCATCTTATTTGTTGGGAGGGAATTGACATGTATCTATGTTGTTTTCGGAGGCTGCCACCAAGTTGCTCATTTCATGAAATGGCTCGCTGGACATTTCACCTCGACGAGGATTGACGTAGGTTTGTAATTAGGTAGAAGGTGAACGCTCGCGTTGAATTCAAAAACAGTGACACATTTTCGCAGACAAAGGTGAACACAGAAGTGGGTACAGCTTGATATTCAACACGAAAGCGGGACAAATTTGTAACACATTATTATGCCTTCGAAAATGAGAAAGTATGCGGGGAAAACCTGGTTCTTTTCGTATTTTACTCGCGCGTTTCACTTAAATTTTATGACGAATGCTATCATTTCCATCAAGAATACAGTCCAATTTCAGAAGGGATTAGGGATGAAATATATAAATCTGTGCACGTAAAAAAAGCGGATGCCAGAGGAATATTTTGCCGCTTTTACGTCTCCAAAGTGCGGGTGTGGCGTCTTGTCGTAAACTTGTAGGCAAATTCTGTCGCTGAAGCCGTCCCTCAAGAATTGTGATAATTTGGGCGATTTTCTCAAAAAGGTTATGTACCATCCTGTTAGGTACCTATCTAGAATTTCTATCATACAAAATAAATAAATAGCGTTTTAATCAATGGGTGCATAATATAATTACTAAATACGTCCTTTCTTGAGAATGCAAATGTAACAGAAAAAAAATAGTGTTTAGTTATTAGTATTTTTTGTTGCTAGATCGTAAACTTGTAGGCAAATTCTGTCGCTGAAGCCGTCCCTCAAGAATTGTGATAATTTGGGCGATTTTCTCAAAAAGGTTATGTACCATCCTGTTAGGTACCTATCTAGAATTTCTATCATACAAAATAAATAAATAGCGTTTTAATCAATGGGTGCATAATATAATTACTAAATACGTCCTTTCTTGAGAATGCAAATGTAACAGAAAAAAAATAGTGTTTAGTTATAAGTATTTTTTGTTGCTAGATCATTCGTCTACTAAACAAACCACATGGTAATTCGTGATATACGGCCATAGTCCACGGTTCATTGACGTATCTACGTAAAGCACCGGACACCGTCAATATTTCTCTGTCACAGCCGAAGGTCACAACATTCGTGTTCAATGGGCATAAAGAAGTTGACAGTTCTGATTTGCGTATACTAGAATTTATTGTAGAGGCTGCCTTTCAATATTCTAAGCTGCTCACGTACCTAGCAAAGGTTTGAAAAGGTATAGTTAAAAGCTATAATATATACATGAACTGGATTTATATTTATCATGAATATTATCGACTAAACATGTCTTCCCACGCTCAAAAGCTAAACGTTCGTAAGAATGAAACATCTTTTCCGTTGTTTCAATAATGATCCCCTTGTTTAGCGGAAACTTTGTCAAAAGCTTTTTGACGTTATATTAGAGGGTTTCAAATGTGCTGTTTCTAGTTGAAGTTGTTATTTTCGGGGAGATTGTGAAAGATTAAATCTCAAAACGTTCTTGTTCAAATTTGATAGTATTGTGGATTATATTTACCAGTTTTGCAAACAGTAAAAGTAAAGTTTGCGATCAATTTTACAAAGATTGTTAACATTGAGTGATAATGGTACCTACCTAAATATGAATAATCTAATCTTAGAAAAGCTTTAAGTAGGTATATTTTCAAAAGCGTTTAATCTTTATGTAGGATCGTTTTTACCAAAATTTAAGTTAGGATATTATCTACATAGTGTGTAAACACTATTATCGAACATTCATGTTTTAGCGAAAAAATGGCGCGAAGTAGCGTTCAATAGTGTGAACCGAGTTATGTAGATAAAAATATAGGTATCTGTTCCAAATGCATCACCTACGTTTACGTCACACGACCTTAGCATTGTTCATTTGAGCGTGAGTGGAGGAAGGTGGAGAGGCAATAAAGGGCGAGTGGGGTAGGCCCACAGCTCGCTTTGCGATTAATCTGAGTGCCTTAGTGCGACCTTAGCGTGCGCCGAACGCCTCCTGATCACGCAGTCGCTCGCACGCACTCGCAGTATATTTGCAGCAGTATTACTGCCAGGCTCTAAGCATGGAAATGTGTACAGTTAAAATTAGCGTAGAAATGCGCCAAGAGTGAAAATCACGTCGCTAAGAGCGGAACTTACGTCGAATCTGTGCTACTCCGTAAAAGTAAGACAGTTTTGATCCATAATTGGTATAGAAAGAAATGCGGTCAGTGTTAGTTGCCTTTATAGCTACATAAATCAGTTATTCAATTTATTTTTACAATTGAATTTGTGAATGTTAGAATAGAAGTAAAAACTAAATTTCTATTTTCAAACCAATTTCCACCTACTTAACAGAATAAAATAGCAAGTAGGTGTCCAAAAACAAAATGTCGCCTAAAATAAAATGTCATTTCACCAATGTACACAAATGTAAATATGTCGGTATACTTTTGGCACCTGGCAGGATTACGTTGGAGAAGTAATACCGGCACAAATCTGGCTAAGCCCTATGAAGTAGTCTTGAAACGCGCGCTGCCGCCTACAGTCAATATGGCTCTACCAAAATTCGAATTTCGTGTGAAAAGAAGCTAATTCTGAACAACAGCTAATTAAAATCCATCCTGCTATCGATTTCCAATCCAGCACGATTTGGAAGCAGCCCAGACCGCACCCAGCGTAATAAATTCTGACTACAAGGTGATCTCTTTATAGCTCGCGAATAAGGCGTCAAAACGATAGAATAAAACATTGAGGGCGCCTTCATTATCCAGATACGTATCGTAATAATAAAGTTATTATGTGACATGCGCGGTGGCGTTTAATTTTGCGAGCCTAATGATCATGATAACAATGGGTAGAACAGTTACATAATCTATGACAATGGTACGCCGCGGAAGTAGCAGTTAAATTAGGAGGCCACCGGCAGCATTCGCAATGAGTTTTAAACAATAGCAATAGCTGAAGTAGAGCCGGGTAATCTGGTTATACTGCAGTTTGTTCGTTGTTATCATTACGCCGAAGCATTGCCCGCGTGGAAACCATCGGAGGTTGAGCATAACCGTAACATAATACAAGCTGTTCGTCGCATGAGAAACTGTAGCTATTGTAACAGAAATTTATTTAATAGCTCGGGTAAGCTGGCTATAATACTAAACGATACAACGACCACAATAATTAGATAGCTAGCTTTCATATCGCTCAAATTTTCATCTAGAAAGTCTGTAGATAAAGAAAAGTAAATTTCTAAAAGCTCCGATTATCGTTTGCAAGTTTTACTACAATTTTAGATATCTAACTATTGCATACTTATATGCAATAGTTTAACATCAAAACAACTTTAGCTAGACGTACCTACTTGTACTACTGGGACCTTGCGATTTCAATATTTTACAACCCTTCTATAGGTTTATTTAGTTCATTGAACTTTGCTTTAGTTGGTAGTATTTACATGAACTTTGCTCTTTTATATTTTCGCAGATCTACAATACGATTGGTGGTACTCCACTCAAGTTGTTATGGAGTAAAGGTACATATTGGTTTTCCCTCAGTCCTGTAATTCCAAGAGTAACATAAAACCCGACTGTAAAATGTAGTCTGCGACATTTTGAACATAAAAGTGTGCTTTACGACGCATAACAATATTAAATCAGTGAAACCGGTTAGACAGCAAGCTACAATTGAATGAGACAAATACATATACCAAAACAATTGTACATACATCATCATCATCATTGACAGCAAGTTTTAGCCTCCAAGCTTCCCTTCTCTTTTGCCAGTTAGATACCTGCACGTCCATAAAATTATAAGCCCAAAAAAACATTTTGCCCTACTTTTTGAGATAAAAAGTGTAGACTCAAAGTGTGCCGATGTTAAAAGACGCCACTTTTCCTTTTGTAATTGTCTCGCAGGGCAGGAAAAAGAAATTAAAACAAAATTCATTAGTGACAGTTTAGAGAGAACAGCGTTTTCTGTAATTGTCTAGTTAGTGGTTTTGAACTCGACATTCGGCTGGTCGTTAATCAGTAGCAGCTGGCAGAAGAGTGGGTACTGGTCTTGCAAGACTTAATTAGGTCATGACATAGGGCACTCGGAAGAGAATTTATAGATACTTAGGTTGTAGACTTTTTTGGACTTACATATTGGATTTTTTGGCTGAATGTATTGTCTACATGGGTAGGTTCGTAGTGACCATTCAGAAATATTGATGTTTTTCGTCGTTACCTTTTTCAGTACTTTTTACCAAAAAAGCGGACATTCAAGTAAGTAACAGGTCATTTATTGCAGCAAATAGCCATTTAGTGTCGACGGAAGTTCTTTGGTTTTTAACCGACTTCCAAAAAAGGAGGATGTTATATGTTCGTCTGTATGTATTTTTTTATGTATGTTCATCGATAACTCCGCCAATCGTGAACCGAATCGAAAAATACTTCGAAAGGATATACTCCCGGGGTAATTTCATTTAAATTTTACAGAAATCGGCTGTAGTTTTTGAAAAATCGACTCTAATGTAAAAAATTCGAGCGAAATATTCGAATTTTGTACAACATAGTCGGCCAAGTACGAGTCGGACTCGCGCACGGACATCGAAGTCTTAGTAATAGGGTCCCGTTTTTCCCTTTGGGTACGGAACCCTAAAAACAGTATACATTAATTGCTCATCATCTAACTAGGAGACTTATAAGAATTATTATTGTGTAATTTTGTTAAATAAATTATCAATACGTTACAATTTTGGAAATATGCATAAAAATCTCAATGTTCTATTTTAATATCTTGTACTTCTTTAAATAACTAGAAATGTTTGCATTAATTCTAATTTTATAGGTGAGCTAGATCGAATTTACTCGGAGAATACTTACTAGGATTTTCAAATATAAGTATCACTTTCTTCAGGGATACGGAATCCTCGGTGCTTGAGTCCTGTTGCCATTTGGTTCTATAAATATTTGATTCAGAATCGGAGGCAAAGGAGCTCTTAATTTAACATTAGATGATATCCACTGGTTCTACTCCAAATAGTGTAGAACTGGGCGTTATTTGACTTTTTTAGTTGCAGTACGTAGAACAGGCATAATAAATTTGAACTAGTAAGAAAACCAGGCAAATTGGCAGTACTTAGTCTAATTTAATTAATTGTAATCTGCACAAGAAAGATTTTTGGTCGTAAGACAAGATTGAACGAAATTGGATTAATTTAATCCAAAGAGTGGTCGAGGATCAGATTTCTAATAGCAGACTGACCCTTCAATAATAAAGATATTTAACTAAAGAATTGTCTAAAAATAAAATAGGAAAATATTATTTTAACAAATTTTTTATACACAAAAATGGGTAACCCTTTCAATCTGCCCATGGGAAGGCCACAATTCCAGTTCTTTTATGGAACCCCATAGCCCCATTATGCAAAGCGAGGCGAATAATAAATCCTACACAATCACTTTCCCCTGGTATTTTCTGCTTTCCTGGTCTTGATAGTAGGTATGAGACATTTTGATAAGAGATCCAAATAAGGTGGTAATATTTTTACTTTATTGGGCTTTGCCATGGTTTTTCTGATTATTCTGATGTTCGGCATCGTTAGACTGGATGATATTTGAATGTGTGGTAACTTTTACAGCCTGAGTTTTGTTTGTCTTTAATATTATTTATCTACTCAGTAAGAAAATATTGTTTAACGACATTACCTAGTCGATTAGCAAGATGAAGTGACAGTATACAAGGCATATTGCTCGTAGAAGTGAAGGTCAAATGTGCTGTTATAACAAAATTATATTAATGGAAACGATGGATTGGGCAGCACGTACTCGTAGCATAAGTGACGTGCTATTAGGTGAACACTGAACAGACGTTCTGATTAACCGCAGAAACACGAAAAGTAATGGATCTATTCTACTGAGACTAACCGGTCTGTTAGGAAACGAATGCAGGCTAAAGTTGACTACATTTTCTATAGCTGAAATGATGATGACTTACTTTATAAGCGGAACCTACGACATGAGTACACTTGAAACAAAATCAGCAGGAAACGAGGTAAAATCGATTTTTACGGTTAATTATAATTACAGAGATAAGATTAGCTAAAACACCGTGACTGCTTGTACTGAACCTCATTATATTTGCTTCACTTTAGCGTCCGAAGCTTTACTGTGTACAGATTACAGATAGTCAAATATATGGAATGGAAACAGTACTCTTAGCACGATTTCTATCAAACGAACTCTCGTTATGTGGTCGCTAGAACTCAAAACTGCATATACCTATATATGTGGGTATATCAGTTTCCATTTACACAATATTTTATAACATAAAGATTGTCCTAGATAAGAAAGAGTGAGTCATTTTACATACCATTGATAGTAATTTCGATAAAAGTTATACCAGGGTACTGAACAGTTTACGAGTGCTCCTCGATGTTTTATTGGATAATAAAAGAACTGCATGTGTACTTAAGTGATGTTTATAAGTAATAAACATTATTACGCTATATTACAAGTTGGTAGTTTGAGTACCTACCTAATTACTAATTCTTTGTTTTACTTCCTTGTGAGTATTTTATATATTGCGTTGTGTGGAGGCTAGGTTAGTACATATATTCAGGTAGGGATATCATCATTACAGTAACTAGGTTTTCTTTGTACTGAGGAAAATATTCCTATGCGTTTATAGTCATTGTATTTTGCAAGGAATTACTATACTTTCGATGTTTTAATCACAAAAACAGAATGATATGGTGCTTACACAGTACTGAAAAGAAAAACATGGTAATCGCAATACATATCAACCACTATCGCAATAATTAACTAGACATAGGAGTTTTTTTAAGGTGGTAATAAGTATTTTATGGGTACTAATTATAGAATTGCTGGAATTTGAACTGTTAGAGCTAACAATTTAACGCACTTAGCGCTATGTTGACACTAGACACAACCTTGTCTTTTCTTTCGCTTGTGTAAAAAAAAATTGACCAAAGTACTTTGAGTAGTGTATGTTTTGAGATGAAGAATTAATCGACTGAATATTCCGGAATTTTGTTGTAAATTTTTCGACAAAAAATGTTTTCTAGTCTGCCTCATATTTTAACAAATGAAAGTTATAAAATGTAGCTACTCAATCCACGCTAATACTCTTATTATCATTTTAAGTAACTATTCCAAATTGAGCAAACAGTCATTGAATACATCAAGTAAGTCATAAGTTACGTAAGCAACATATTCTACTTTCAATACTGAAACAAATGAATCTTTTGTTAATAGTCATTATTCACATCTCAAAACAAACAAATAAAACTTATCTGCCAATTAAACTAAGCATTAGCGCCGACACATTCACAATTACTTTATTTTAATCCCGCTGATACTACCTAATCCTGATACATAAATGGCAAACCCATGTGTGACGTCACCGTAACACCACACGCACTCATTTTCTTTGAAACGAGACTGATTTTTTTCTTTTGACTTTGTTGACAGTAATATTTTATTACATACTAGCTTTTGCTCACGGCTTTGCCTGCGCGGTACCTATTTCAATTTTGCGCTATCCTATGGGAACAATAAGTAGCCTATGTCACTTTCCGTGTTTCTAACTATGTCCATGCCAAAAATCAAGTCAATCCGTTGCTCCATTGCGGCGTGAAAGTGGAACAAACCAACAAATACACTTTCGGATTTATAATATTACTAAGGATACGAATTTACTTAATTAAACAATCAGAAAAAGCTATTGAAATATGTTACGAAGATATTCCTTGAATATCATTGTACTTGGCATTATAACCAATTATTACTATGGACCTAACCCTAGAATCGAGAAATAAAACCTTAAACCCTAAGACCTTCAATATTTAGTAAATATACCAATTACTTTTTATGTAGTAGGTAGTGTTTTGTATTTCGTTGTAATAATGGCCCTTAAAAAATGTTCTTCAACTCTCGACAAAATGTATGGAACATCTATTTTTATTTTGCGACTTCGTGGTTGGCCCCACAGTAAATAGACGTTGGTTAAAATTATGCGTATAACGACGGATATATTGAAAAGTATTTTACAATATATCCGTCGTCTAGACATAAATGGCGAACCCTTGTATGACGTCACCGCTACACCACAGGCCCTCATTTTCTTTTATTACAGACTAGGGAGCATTCTATTGACCATTCTCAACATACATTACTATGATTTGCCGTATTAACGTTATAACACTGGAACTGGTACAAGATAAAAATAATAGGATCAAGTACATACTTGAGATAATATAAGATTTATATTTGGAATGAATAATTGTGCCACATGCGAGTGATAAGCAATTAGTTCATAATAATGTTATCTTTAATTTAAATAGATTTACCACCCGTAAATACGTAGTAAAAATATTACTATTGTTTTACCGGAGTGATCCACTAATGATCGCGGGTCTATTTCCATTGAAACGAGAGCTTATTAAATTTTACCAAGTAGACTTAGGTACGTATTAGCAGACTTCATATATTTTTGGGATTATAAAAAACTTTCAAACATAGGTGTCACAGGATTTTAACTAGCAGCATCACTACATAGTATGAAACAAAGTCGCTTCGCTGTCTGTCTGTCCCTATGTGACTACAAAAGATATAAGTATTTATATCTTTAAAACTACGCAACGGATTTTAATGCGTTTTTTTAATACATAGAGTGATTCAAGAGGAAGGTTTATATGTATAATACACCTGTGCGTAGCCGGGGCGGGTCGCTAGTATCTCTTAATAGAAATGAAATAAATATGAAAAAGAACTTACCTTGTGATTTAAATCCAAGACAACATAAATAACTGACCATTTAGATCATGTAGATAAAACATCTCATTTTAAATAATTAATTGAATAAGCAGAATTTAACTGATTTTTGTGATTTTTATCACACTTAACTCCCTATGTTGTATTTGTTGATATATCTAAAATCAAATACACCAGGCACATAGTAATTAAGACTACTAACAGAAAATAACCATTTCCAGTAAACTATGTGCTAAGTAATGAATGAATGCGGAATCAGGATCATTTATGTATCCAATGTTAATACCTAATTTCATTGTGTGAAAACCCAATCCCATTAATTATTTTCCTATTGGTACTTGGGCCTACTTTGCCTACTCTATATCGGTCGGGTCTTACCCGGCATTTTAAAGAAGGAACATAGGTATAAGACGTAATTTATAAATAATCACACTTTATAGAACATAATTTCTTAAATCAAGCAATACTTGAAACACTTGAATATAGTCATGGTCACCTTTTTAATAAAAATATATTACACGCTTATCTCACTGTCAAGACGATGACAGACAGTGGCATCGTAACTACCAGATGTCTTGATATCGGGTAGCTACGATGCCACTGACTGGTATACACATACGAGTTAAATATGGACCCAAGATCATCATTTCGTGGCAATGGCTAGTAAGATTTTGTTTATTTTTGTATTTAATTATTCTCAATAAAATATAAACTTACTAGCCGACCCGCCCCGGCTTCGCACAGGTGTATTATACATATAAACCTTCCTCTTGAATCACTCTATCCATTAAAAAAAACCGCATCAAAATCCGTTGCGTAGTTTTAAAGATTTAAGCATACAGACAAACACGCAGACAAAAATGGCGACTTTATTTTATACTATGTAGCGATAAACTCTCTCAGTAGAATTTAATGTCAATATTTTATTTTTATTTTATCAATGATGATTCTACTGTAATGACAACTATATGATCTAAACTTTGAATTAACCACCACCTACAAGAGCATAAGGAAACAAAAAAAGTGTTTTTTTTTTGTGAGAAAATGTATAAGTGTGGCGCGTGATACTAAAAATACATGTAAAGCTAATCAATCAATAGAAAATATACTAATGCTCTACGTCTATGATGAACTAATTGCAAAAAAAAGGAAGTTAGTTTAATGCTTGCATATTCTAAAATTTGATAAGAATAAAGGATATAAAATGGAAAGTATACATTAGACACGCCCTTATCAAAGACAATAAATAGTGGTACGCCTAACACGTCGTTTTTGTATAAGGCGATAAAAGTGGCCCAACCCTTGTCGACCTAACAAAAACGTATCCAATATCACTTGTGGAGTTATGGATAGTAGCGTCTCTAGCGTCACATGGTTTGGGTGAGTGCCTATATTGTATTGTATTTCACTCTCTTTGGCAATAAAAACTATGAACTATGTATATTGTTGAACTGACGCTAAAATACCAACTGCTTGCTGGTATTTACGGCCAGTGGCAAGAAGCAATGATGGATGGACATTGAAGGTTACTGAATGCACAACGGAGAATGATATTCGCAAAGACATTTCACTGCAGGTATACAAAGTCTGAGCTTTGTATACATGTGTATAAACGTATAATCTATGCTTCAAAATAAACGTTTAAGTATGGTAAATAAACGGACTGCTAAAAATAAGGTCTTGAAATAAGCCTAAACAGCCCAGTTTTTGCAATCGGAAGAACAGTTCAACAGTTGAATACAGATTTTAATTTGTATGATCCTGATAATAAAGAATGCTATAAAAAGATATAGGTACATACTATTTACAAGGTGTATCAGGTGCATAATATCTAATAATTATGCTATTTTCTCTCTCTCTCTCTTGCTGGCTATATATCCCACATGGTGATAGGGTCAGCTTTCCTCACTTTCCTCCTCCACTTCGCTCGATCTTCGACATCATCTATAATATTATTATGCTATTGCGGTAAATTATTTAATTGCAATGACGTGGTTAGTAAAATTGCAGTTAATACCTAATAGCATTTTCGTCTCATATTGGTAAAATTAGGTTTTGCTATTTTATCGTTGCTTTAGAATATCATTGAAAATTCGAGCTGTTTTAGGTATGAAATTTTAATCATATTAGGACAGATCGAAGTCAATGCATATTAGTTACTTTTAATAAGATTCACAGAATAACCAAAACGAACAATCATGAGTACCTACCTAGTCAGTTTTTTATTGACACGACTATAAAAAAGCATTCTGACGGGTTATACACGGGTACGTCAAAGTTTTTAATTTAAAGTTTTCTAGAAATTATTTTATTAAAACATTTGAGTCGTAGAGATATAAAAAAGTAATGATGTTATAAGTACTTAGGTAATCTACGTGATTGAGTTCTATAATCAGGATAAAACGCTATGTAAACAATCTTATACTTTTTATTTTGTTTAGTTAGTACTCAGAACATACGAGTGCGAGCGCAGTAAATGACAATGTTACTTTTAATGGGGGCAAGACACGCAACGGGCGTGTAATTGTTACAAGTACAATCCTACGTAACAATGACGGAAAGAAGACAGAGGAAACCAGAGGCGACCATTAGAAGCGTTCACTTTTTCAACTTCCAGTTTTCTAACGTTTAATGCCGGGATTAAAGTATTTTATAGCTTTCGAGATATTTCTGGGGCTCCGATTCATGGGCGAAGAGGAAAGGGCAAGAAATACGAGAATCGTAAATCGGTCTTACACTTTGATCGCGATTTGCGGCTTGAAAACTATGACGTAGTGCCTTGCCTTTCTTTGTCAGTAGATATTTGATTGTAGAATAAACATTTGCGTACACTCCTTTGTAGCTGCGATATAAATTACGTGACACGTGGTCTCGCTCCGATAATCTTAGACACAACAATCTTATGCATAAAGATTTCTAAAACACATTCCGAATGCAAAATCTTATTAACATTATTAAGCGATGCGATCTGCGCACTATTTTAATTGCGCATGTTAAGTATGTTACGTACTTGTAACTACTGTTTGACATTGACTTTGAAATTTACGGTGTGAACACAATTTTATGGCTCGGTACACGCTCATAATAAAGTAGTTATGTAAGTAATGCAACGTTGTATTTAGTAGCGACGATAATTCCAATTGTTAGCCCGATGGCGACGTTAGCGATGCGAAATAATTTGTTCAGAAACAATTTGCTTAGTGTCAAAGTTTAACTTTTCTCAAACATTCAAGCGCTCTTCCGTATTTGCCAAAACGTCTTGTTACCTACAACCAATTTAAGATTATTTATAAAAAAAAAGAAATCAAAAATTCTAAAATTACGCTTTTTGACTTCGCATTTATTGTTTCCCATCGTGTAATATGTAGCTAAAATGTACACAGTAGGTATTCCCAGAGGCATATAATGTGGTACGGTTAACGTAAACGAAAGCAAGTGAGCAACCGTGTCGAATATTTTTGTGAAATGAAAGCAAATATTTGTTTGGGATTACAGGGAATCACGGCTGCTTTGCAAACATCGGGGCTCGTTCAGGTGTCGATGTAAATGCGAAATATAGGCATAATATGAGCATTCGATTTGGTTGTTAGCACGGTTTCACGGTAAATACCAATGCGTGTCATTTTTAGGATTCTACGACAAATTTTAATAAATTGATGACTACGTAGTACTACAGTATTATTGCACTGCATATTCGCATGTCTATTTGTAGATATTTTTATCCTGAGATCATAAGTCTAAAAAAAGTATTATTGGGAAGTTAGTAATATATTTGTGTACTTGTGTAGGTATGAATTTCTGAGAGAAATACAGTCCAATGCAATAGGTATACTGTTGATTTACTTTTATGTTAGTTTAGACAAATGGATTAATTTAAATTCTGCACATGTTCATAATATTTTTCATAAAATAACAAGTCAAAGAAGTTAACGCCTAGCAGTTAAAAAAATTATATCCGTGAAAAATCGTATGCGTAAATACAGGGTTATACCTAATCAATTAGCACCCTTTTCAGGGGGGTTTATTCTGTACATCAAAACTAGCAACTTTTGTTCTGCGACTTTAGTCAAAACTAAAAACAAAATCAGCTGTTCCATACATTTTGTCGCGGATGAACGATATTTTTCTATGGAATAACTATTTTTTTTGGTCATTTTATTTCTAGCATAGCAATAAAATTCTACTATCAGTGCGTATATAAACGATATACTGCAGATTTGATAGGATATGGTAGACTAGTGGGAGATTTCTAGGCTTTTTTATATCAGTGGTTTGACGATGAAGGAAATATCGTGAGGAAACTTCTAAAGTAGTAATATGATCACGTGTGTGAATCTAAACTCAACTTGGAGAGAGACAAGGTGGTGAATAACTTTAACTAATCGCTCTACTTGGTAAGCTTATACTATAAAAAGCCGGTACATTACACTACATATGTTAAATCAGTTACCATTTTGTGCAATTTTATATTCAAGACTAACAAGTTGATCCTGATTTACTTTATCGCATGCAATTTGTTTAATTGGTAGCATTTGCACGCCAAACTTTTCACGATTAATGAATGAACCCGAGTTTAATCTGCAATGAAATCTCTAAAGCCATTCATAAAATTGCGAAACTTTTACTGCAAAATAGATCCTCTTGCAAAACTCAGGGTACTCTATATCAAAACTTTAGAGTTAAGCGGCCAATTTTATAAATGAACCGTTAATTAGATAAAATTTTAAAACAACTTTAACTTGAAGAATTATAACAACAGTAGCAAGACTAGTAAATAGCAGATCCAATGATATATGTAATATGGCAGGTACGAGTATGTTTAAAGTGACTATAGATTGGTATGAATTGAATAGGTAAACAAACAGCACAGACTATTTATTGTCCATACCTAATTTAGTGTTAGTGTATAACTACACTGATACAAACAGTAGAAATTACTGTCACTGTAACGTGTGCAATTTGATTTGGTTCTCAAAATATTCTTGGCACCTTTGACAAAGTACTTTGTAGATATGTGCGAGTATGTCGCTGTCAAACATAAAGCCAAGTTTATCAGCCTCCGTGAAATTGACATTCTAGATTACAATATAGAGCACTCTGAGCTATAACCCCGTCAGTGCACAATCTGTTTCTGACATAGTGATGAACTGTAGCCATTTCCAAAGTATCACAATGTTTAAAGAATCAGGAATCAAACTTTAAAATAAAATGCAACAAGAATTATTTTGCTATTATATTACAAGTTGACAGTGGTGAATAAACTACCATATTATTATTATTTCGTTATCGATTTTATGTCAATGTTACCATGTGTTGCGGTTTGCTGAATCACATTTATTTAATACCATCAAATCGTCACGAACCCAACTCGAGTCGATGGAGATTGGGTTCTCACATCGCTATTCGTGTTCCCGTATTTGTCTCGTTTGCCCACACAAAGCGATGTGACAGGTTGGTATTTATTTATATTTCCTTATTGATGACGAATAATACGAATACACAAATACATGAACTCTGGTATCGGTCAAACCATTTTACTACCACGCACAGGAACAACATCAAAAAATACGCGAACGACGTATAGCGACGTAAAGATCCAACAATACCCATAAAGTAGGTATGTGGACACAACACAGGACTTTCCAGGATATTTAGCTACAGTTGGAATCCAGTAACCGGATATTGAATTCAGTTAATGGCTTGATATTCATGTAGTCTGTGGGTGCAGACCGATACTGTTGACACCAAATTTAATCGTAAAGTTAAATACCTCTCATCCGTTACAACATTACTGAGATGTAAAAAGAGATTAATAATCAAAATTATTATTTAAAAATAATATTTAATACAAATAATGATTTACTTATACCATGACAAAATATCTGACTATTTTAGACTCGAGAAAGACTGATAAATTTAGCATAAGACAGAAACAAATAGAAAGAGATTAAGGAGGCCTTTCGTTAATGTTGGGTCATTACAAGTTGTAATAATAATAAACTGACAAATCGTTGCTCCAAATCTTAAATTATAAAACCACAGCAAAATTAATAAATAAGTAGGAAATCCGCTAATCATGCAGTACGTGCCCGTATTGATATAATTTATTATGCTCTACTAATTAACGTTTTGCTAAATTGCATATTTCACGATTCGGATAAACTTCTAAGTACATGAACAGAAACATTTTATCAGCTGAGTGTGGCAGTGCACTGTTAACAAAGTGTGTTGTCGCAAATACAACCTAGATAAAGAGCGATAGCACACTCGAAGCAAGATTGCAATCTGGTTAATAAACTTGTATTGCTTAGCTTACTTTTTCATTGTACGAGTAGATTAATAGATTACTACCTTTTCCCGGGGCTTCGGTCACGTCACATTTTGATTTTTGTGCTATTCGATAAGAACTTTTTATTTTTTCGGGATAAAAAGCCTATGTTACTCTCTAACTTTCGAACTTGAACCATGCCGAAAATCAAGACTATTAATTGCTTTGTATCTGCTTGAAAGAGTAACAAACCAACAAAGACGACACAACAAAAGTACTTAGCTGCCTCTATCTATGTGTTGGTATTGTTTATTAATAAAATAAACCAGAGTAAATTGTTAAATTTGCTTACAAACAAGGGTTAGGTACAGTTTTCTTGTTGTTTTAGTACTTAAGAGAGCAAGGTTCGTCTTTATTTCTTTTCTATCTATACAATTCTAAAATCTCATAAGTCATCACAACCTATACATATGTAGTATAAAACAAAGTCGCTTCCCACTGTATGTCCCCATGTATGCTTATATATTTAAAACTACGCAACGGATTTTGATACGGTTTTCTAAATAGATAGAGTGATTCAAGAGGAAGGTTTATATTTATGATACACCTGTGCAAAGCCGGGCGGCTCGCTAGTTATTCTATATACAGGGTTATTTCTAGTCAATTAGCATCCTTTTAGGGGCTTAATCTGTACATCAAAACTGACAACTTTTGTTCTACGACTTTTATTACTTAAATCTCAATAAGAAATCGTTGATCCATATAAAAATGTACGTCCTCGACAAAATGTATGGAACAGCTGATATTTTTTTGAGTTTTGATAAAAGTCGCAGAACAAAAGTTGTTAGTTTCTATGTACAGAATAAGCCCCTAAAAGTATGCCAATTGATTAGAAATAACCATATATATACAATATAGAAACAGAAGTAGTAGCACGAAGATTGAAGTACCTAATGGTAGGGTACCTCTATATATCACGTGCATATACATATATAGCACGTGCGGCGCCTGCTCGCGGCCCCGCGGATGCTCACGTGCACGTCTCAGCATGCCCCCACGGCCCAGGCCGTCTCTTTGCTGCTCAGCAGCAGCACCCAGATATCGACATTTTTGACATTAAGCTTGGCATGTTTGTGAATTTTTGTATTCATTACCTTAGCTATAATTATTTTTGACATTGTTACTATTATTGCTCGACTATTTTGAACATTTATTTTATTTCTTTCTATTTAGGTTCTGACTTTTTTGACATTTGTTGGTAATTTTCTTGTTGAATCAATTTAATTCGAGATTACTTGACTTATTGTGACATAATTTCTGTTGTATTCAATCAATAATTTAGAATAACTGTATACTTGACTATTGTTAATAATTGTACTCGTATAATTGACTCGTCACACGCCTTGGCGTTGCTGTTAGTGTGATAAGTGATGAAATGTAAAATAAATAAATAATATCGTAGGAATGTTTGCTACATCGGCCAGTAAAAAAAACAATCTTATGGATATGAGAAGGCTCGGAGAGAAACTGATACTCGTAGCGTCTAAAATGTATGGTAATATTTGATATAATTACCACACCCTAATTAGATAGTAGATTCAGATTATGTAGAATTAGTATTTTATTGGTCCATTTTGATTATATTCATCCAATTTTATTTTTACACTTAATTATGTAGATTTATTTTAGATCACACAACTTATTGAAAAATAGTCAATACATGGATTGCGAAAAAAATCTCATTTATGATTAGGTATAATTTTTTTTTGAACAAATCTACATTACATCAGTCACATAACTTTAAACAAATGTAAGTATGGATGATTGTATGATCATCGTACCTAATTAAAAATACGAAAAACTTATCCTTTTTATTAGACATCCAGGTAATTTAAAGCCTAGCACGTCTCATTCATTCAATACTTTCAGGAGTTAATAGCGGTACGCGACCGCTTCGTTATTTATTACCGAGAGAATCAATGCATGCAAAATGAAACAGAAACAACTTCGTATAGTACAAGGAAAATCATTTACAAGGATAGGCAATTTTGGATGTTATAGGAATCACATTTGTAGAACAAGGAAATAATAGTACCTATACAGTTTCGAAAAGATGTTCCTGGAATTTGTATTTTATGTATACCGTAGTGGAATTTGTAACCCGCCACGAAAATTAGGTTTGCTATAGATTTTAGATGCAGGTACCGTCTGTAAGTCAAATTGAGGCATCGTAGCTCCCAAACTCATGGATGGATTCCGATATTTTTTTTTAAATGATAGATGACATTAATTAAATATATACATTTCAATAATTTAAGTGGCCAAGGGCACGAAATTGGAATCTGTTTACAATGCTCGGTGAATCACTTTTAATTTAATGTTATTAATTTTTAGCGCATACAAAGATGTTTATATTCAAACGCATAATAATAAAGTTATATCTCTCAAATGGGTACAATGCACTTTATAACTCTGAAATGGATGAACCGCTTACGATTAAATGTTTACGTTACAAATACTCATAAAGTGTATCCTAGTTGACGACGGGATGCAAGCAACTTTTTAAGCGGTGTTCAATTGTTTCTACATTAGATATCCCCACAGAGATACTATGTGGGTATCCCGATACTACAATAGTTTTAAATCATAAACAATCATTCATTATCTTCATGGAAAAAATGATTACAGATGGATGACAATAAGCTGTTACAATTCGTAATATTTCAAAACCTAAAAATCATCGTACAATACATATTGATGGTGTCCCAAACGCCAGGAAATAATTAATTGAAAATTTAAACAATTAGTTCGGACAACGTGTCCGAAAATATTGCGTACGAACGTCAGTGAGCTATACAAAACAGCTCTGAATTTTGTTTATAGCGTTTTCTTCTTTAAATTTTATGCGACACTACGATAATATTCTCTAAGGTATAATAAACCTTTCGGTCATAAAATAGGGTCCATATCTCGTACACAATTAATTACTAAACTGATGATAGCAAGGAGATATAATGTTGTCCCTTACATTAATTACGAAAAGGGACTACACAAGCAAGGATAGGACAGACACAACATAATATCCCTTTAGCTTGTGTTTAAATGTTCAAGTTTATGTTGAGGAATTCAAGACCGTAATGCGAACATTCTTGGAGGACATCTTACATAGCCGCAACAATTTATTGAAAGGACGATCTTGTACTAGCTTAAGATTATACAAAGTACTGCACAATTGCCTATGGATATAATATTAGAGTTACGATTACGAATACCAGTATATAATAGACTAAAATATGAAAAGCACTAAGTCATGATGAGTTATGTGGTCGATTTTTACTTATGGGCTCTTTAAATCAATTAATTGTAAGTACCTAAGTTTGGTAATGGTTTTGATGAAAGTTTTGGAAGTAATGAAGATGGTCAGGTCACACACTAAAAGGGATCGAGAACTGGAGCAAATCAGTTATAAACTGGCTTCCGAAAGATTTCAAAAGAAAAAGAGAAGGTCAATTTAAAAGATGGAGTGACGATTAAGGCTATTGCTGGTAAACTTTGGCCAAGAATTGCCAGAGAAAGAAAAGAGTGGAAGAAGTTGGAAGATGCCTATGCTCATGAAGTTGCCAGAGCAAATGGATACCGATCAGTTATAAGCTACTTTATTTAAGTCCAAAATGTTGTAGTATCCAAATTAAAGTACCTAAGTTTACTTTAAAGAGAATAACTGGCACATATGAGAGGAGGCCTACACCCAGCGGTGGGTCGATACAGCCTGATGATGATGATGAAGTATACTTTTACCATAAAATATACCATCGACTGAAAAAAATATGGATAAAATTTGTGAAAGATAGAAAGAAAATTTTATTGACAGATATGTAACTTACAACAATAGGTAGGTACATTATATATGAGTAAGTAATTATAGCAAGTCACAATAGTGAGTGATAATTCAGTGAACCTCAAACTAAGCACTAAGCTTGTATCTTGGGGCTCGAGTGCGATAAAACAGCTAAGTAGATAATGTGTCTGTGTTTCAAAGATGATATGAGCAACAAAAAATCGGCCAAGTATGAGTCGGACTCGCGCACGGAGGGTTCCGTACTGTATGGGAGCCCCCCTTAAATATTTATTTTATTTTAATTTTGTTATTTATCATTGAAGTGAATATAAAACTAAATATTCTGTCAAAATTTCAATCATCTACCTGTTACCATTATTAATATAGAGCGAAAAACGTCTAAAAAATCAGGTTTGTTGTATGGGAGCCTCCCTTAAGTATTTATTTTCTTTTCTTTTTAGTATTTGTTGTTATAGCGGCAACAGAAATACATCATCTGTGAAAATTTCAGTTGCCTAGCTATCATGGTTCATGAGATACAGCCCGGTGACAGACAGACAGACAGACGGACAGACGGACATCGAAGTCTTAGTAATAGGGTCCCGTTTTTCCCTTTGAGTACGGAACCCTAAAAAATGGATTCATATTTGACGAATGAAAGAGATTAATGGAATAGGTGTACAGATCTATACCGTTCACAATTAATAAGAGGGATAAGTAGGCAGAAGACGACGGTACTATTTTCAGTCTTTTAATACAATTAGATACAATTTACAAATAAATCATAAAGCATAATACTTAAATACATACATTTATTCCAGCAAAGGCCGTGATATTTGTCAAAACGTGACTTGATCACATTGGGGAAATATTACAACCAGAGAGAAGTAATTTTACAAAAGCCTGCGAGTCGTGAAATTATACATAAACTACGATAATGAGGCAGAGACAAGGATACTTTGTAAAATAAGTCAAAGTTAGTCTTTTTGTACATTTTGTGTTTATAATTGGTTGAATTAAGTATTGCTTTAGGACCACCGATTTATTTTGATCGTAAAAATACACGATCATAAAATGTAAAGTTGTGAGGCCACGACAGAATAAGAATATATTAATATACTAGCTGATCCGGCGAACTTCGTTGCACTGCCGGGCTGATTTGTGAAACTAAACTATCCAAAGCGCTACCCAAACGCATACAAAAAAAAAAAAAACATTCAAATCGGTCCAGCCTTTTAGGAAAAACTCAGTGATATACACACGTACAGTAGAATTATAATTATTTATAAATATGACGGATTTTATCTCTAATACCCTAAGAAAAAAACATAGGTCATAAAACGTTGTGGGTCTTATTAATTTTGAAAAGGTGAGTCCATAGATTTAAACGAATGGTAAATTTGAGGAATTGGTGGTTACACTGCCTGTAAATAGTTGGTAAATTATTTTACGCGTAACTAGGCTATTACAACTAGTTATACGAAGATATTTCATAGAAAATCAAGGAAAACATTAGATTGAATTGGTATGAACAAATTACTAATACTACATTATGTGTGAGTACTTTGACCGTGTCTTTCCTTATAGTAAGTAAATATTATTCAGATGATGTTAGCCTACATGATATAATTCAATGAACGGGAAATATTTTGTTTTACTTCGATAGATGATGCCGAACATATTTCCATAATATCTGACTACTGGTCGATTTTATTAGAGGTTTACGTTTTACCTACTAATTTGACTTTGTTTTATTGTTAATCTATCATAATATAAGTAGTGTATACGAAAAAATAAGGAATAAAAAGCCTAAACCATTGTAATAAGATCAGTGCTGTAATCAGCAGACATATCTGAAACAAAGACACGTCGACGTGGACACAGTTGAATACAATACCTATAACGAAATAAATAGAAAAATATCATTAAAACTGCCACAAACGGACAATATAGGACATTGTAATTTGAAATTAAACTAAATAACTTTTTCAAAAGTCGTTTAACACATTAAATATATTGGAGACATGATAGTTTGCTTGCGATGTCTTTACTTTAACATAACCAAAATTATGTTACTAAAAATAATAAAAGGTATTTATTTCAATGAACATGAAATATCATAAAACAAATACATACATAAAATATATGTAAAAGAACACCTAAATTAAATAAATCTTGGATGTTAATAGACACTTCGTGCCTGCAAGCTTCCTATAGATCGCTCGCTCTCTCCCCAGAATTTGCTTATAAATTGGGTTTCGACTTGGAAAGAAGATGTCATCGGTCCTAATTTAATACCTATTCAAATAAGGCGGCATAAAGGAATTCCAAATAAGTGAAAATTGTACAAGCTGATGTAATAATATACCTAAATTTTGTAGGTTTTTTTTTGCAATTTTATCTTCTTTATTTTGAGTTTTGTATAACTTTTGAACACTTTTGTTATCAAAAACAAATGAACAATGTCATGAGTATGGTACCTTAATGGATAAACGCGGACTTGTTCGCGATAAATCGTTCCAATACAAATAATAAAATTGCCATACTCTTAGAGGGTCATATGTATAACTATACAAAACATGTTTATTAAGAACCGCATGTAAATTTCATATGTTGCAATAAATGATATGAGTTTGAGTTTGAAAGTAAACAGTTCTGATATTTACGAACAAATACGTCTACAATTTATTGTACATTTATTCTAATAATAAAATCTTGCAAGGAAATATATTAGTCAAAACTAAAAAGTTACAATTACAGTTAAAACGTATGTAAAATTTAACACACTAAGTGTACTAACAAGCAATTTCATAAAACTACTGAAAGGAGCAACGATCTCAGCGTCAGCGGGCTTAGCCAGGCTACCGTTCGCCGGATTTGCATAAGCTTTAGTTTAATACAATAGGAGGAGCTCCACCATTCATTTTTATGATATCACGGTATTCACGGTTATGAAGTTGCGAAGAGAAAACGTATTCCCAGAACTTTGCTCCGATAGCAAATTTAGACGCAAACACGTCTCGCTTTTTGACAACTCACATGTGCCGCTTTTATGAATTTGTCAATCATAATATGTCAATTCGGATATTGGAGGAAAATAAATTAATGTACATGTTACGTTACTGGTATTAAATTTGATACTGGCTTAAATCATATTCGTAAGTGAATAACTCTTATAATTTATAGAGTAAAATATTTGTTTATAGGAGTAAAATAGAGTAAAATCAATACTATAATTATTATCAAAGGAAGGACAGGAAGCTTTTGCTCAGCAGTGGTGCAATACGCTGATTATAACATTATTTGTCATTATAAGCTGCAACTGAGTAAAATCTATTCACAAAATCGTTACAATTGCGCTTTGTAAAAATCTTGTTATTATCATACAAGAATATGTGGTTTACGCTTTATTCAATTTAACCAGAGCCACTGTTTTAAATCTTGATATAAACAATAGACATAACGGCATTGAGAAAAACGCTTCTTATATGAAGGGAAAAACAGTATGCTTTTAACATTAATTTTAAGTTTTACCTAAAATTATTTACTTATCATCACTACATAGTATAAAACAAAGTCGCTTCCCGCTCTGTCTGTCTCTATGTATGCTTATATCTTTAAAACTACGCAACGGATTTTGATGCGTTTTTTTTAATAGATAAAGTGATTCAAGAGGAAGGTTTATATGTATAATACACCTGCGCGAAGCCGGGGAGGGTCGCTACTATAAAAACAAAAATAAAACAGCTTTCAAATATACACTGACACGTAAAATCCCTAGCCTTATTTATTTTTCTTTGAGTTGATATCAAAAGGCAATTCTTACTTGTTCAGTTCATAACCGAGGTTGTCCAAAATCGATAAAAGGATCCGCAAGGCCCTACAGAGACAGCCGGGCAGGATTATAGCCATTGCCAGCTACGTGATCGGCTGTTTTTATTGTGGTCTCGTACTAAAAAAAACTTTAGATAAGGATTTGGGTGTGAAGTTAATGTACCTATTGAAGCCATTTACTTGTCTGAGAAGCCAGAAGCCATTCAATGGGTCGTTTGCTCGGCATTGATAAATTGAAGGTGACTGGATGAGACGATTGTCATAAAGGTGCAAAAGTTTGCAATGTTTGGACCACAACGTAAATAAATTAGCGTAATTACGTACTGCAAAAAGGATCGTCGTTATTGATGAATGACTTGCATAATATTGGGCGCCGCTTTGCTCTGGCAGTGCTGCAATTTTGCTTATTAGTGCTGGAATATTTTATTATAAATTTAGGTAAAACGCAAAAAATTTAGACGTTGTAATTGAATTCAAAATTAAAATGCGCTTTTAAGTAGATAACTATAACAAAAGATGGCGCGAAAACAAAGACAGAAGAGCCAAGGAAGTCCACAGCAAAAAACATTAATTAGTCGAGTTCTTTTGTTTTATAGTTTATTGAGATAACACTAATTATGAGATGCGCGTTGAACACACTGAAAGTCTTCACACAAAAGCACAATTTAAAGGCCCGAGATACCGTTGCCGCACATTATTCATGACCGAAAATGAGCAGCCATTGTGTGGGAATTTAAATTTTAGATACAGACAAAATGTCTTTCCATAAATATAAAATGCAATGAGCGATTATGACGCACCGGCGACGATTCTCGAGATGGAATGAAGACAATGGAAGTAGGCCAAATATCCTAACGTACCTTCCATTCGTCAGCTCAGTACCTTATAAGTGTATCTGTATATACGCCATTAAGAGACAAACTTGTGTAAAATATAATGAGCAGAACTTGTTTCTATTTTTTGGAATATTTTAGGACAATACTTCAAAAGTTGATTTCATTTATAATAGTAACTGTATAGGAGCCTTCACCAAACCACTGTTAACGTAGGCTTACCGCTGAAATGTAAATTGTATCATAATTACCGTGCCGATCCGGTAGCAATTTTAATTGTACTATTTATGATAGCTCAGCTCCGTCTAACCTAGCCCTAACCTTTATAAAATCTAGTATAATGTTTTGTCTAAAAAAATAGTATCTAAAGGGTTTTAAGTTCAGTATCTAGCGTAATTTGATGACGTAACAAAAGATGGAACACTTGCAAATTCCATGCTGGTATGGTCAATTTTGCAACTAGTCAGCAATATTAATAATTCAGTTGTATATTCTGCATTTTCGCTTTAGTGACTATGTCGTTTATCTGGTGCTTTTTATTTTTAACTTCACCACCACTTTCGGTGAGTTGACGATAAACACCTCACCAGTGGAATTAACAAAAAGGTAGAATATGTATTCTTTTGAACAATTTTTTCATGAGATCGATCTCTATTCCCTGCCCTTTTCGATCTATTGGTATGCGCATAGATTGATGTGTCGATTACACGAGCGCACCTATCTGTTTTATTGGAATAATTGACATGATTTCAATTTCACGGTTGATCTGTACAAAAAGTTATTACTACTCGTAAGAGGTTTCTTTGAACACCGCACAAAATCATTATTTCGGGATTTGTAGCAATAATAATAATCTTCTACATCTATCGGTCAAATAGTAAGTAAAGGGCATTTTATTCCAGATTACGTCTGGTTACACGATGTAGCAAAGAACAGTGATTTAAAGAATTTGGTAGTTACTCATCAATATAAATCTATTTTATGGCACCGGCTTCGAAATTATGAAAAAACTAGCCGTTCCATTAATTTTGTCGAGAGGCAATGAACGTTTTGTATGCCAATACCTAGCTGATTTTTCACACAATTTCGGGGTAGGTCTGTTACTAAAAGTTATTCATAATACTTAATACGTAATCTACCTACCTCTGAAAGCATCCGTATACTTTGCAAAGTAAAACCCTGACTTTGAAACAAAATACCTTAATTCCGTTTTTTGAAAGAGAGTTAAAACATCAAGAAATTACGATTCTTAAGTAGATAAGTAAACAATTGTTAGCTTTACAGACACAAAGCTTCATATTATAATATGTTATATCTAGTTATAATTGTTTTCATGAGCGAAATAACAAAAAAAAAAAAAAAACTACATACTTTCAATTTCAATCGGTGTTCAAGTTTGAGTTACCCATTTGCTTACATAGTTTGATTGAATCATGATAACACATTATTCCGATATATTTACTCTTATTATGTACTTGACTTTTTTACCATTTACTATGCTTTATTGAAGGCAATAGCCGGTAAACTAATAACTCCGGTTATGACCTATTATAAGGGCGAGTCAGCTCCATTATGTATTGTGTCAGAATTTTTATGGATCGAGCTATTTAAGTGCCTTCTGCTGTGCGTAGAGGCATTGTACTTATTAAAATTCTTCTTATGGAATGTGAGTTAAGTTCTTTGGTCTGGTCGTGACGTCATAGCGTTAAACTTAACATGAAATTCAATGCCTCAAAGTTGTACATGGTAATACACGTATTACTCGTAATACACATTTTTCTTTTATTTCGAAGAACGTGTTTTGTTCCAACATTAAATATTTTATAGTTCATTTAGATAGTTTTAGAGTTTGGTACAGATAGAACATAAGTAATGGTTCAAAAACGTTAATGAGAGGTGTTAAATTATATTTATGTACTTATATCTGTTTTTATTTTCAACAAGGTAGTTCTGGAAGTAGTCGATTACTCTAAAAATGTACGGAGTTATATCAAGTTTATTTTAGTTTAACGTTAAGTTTTTTTTAAAAAGTTACATGTAAAATTTGTAGCATATATAGGTAACTCAAATAGCTACCTTCCAACAAATCCTCGGGAGCACGCTCCAATACGCTGTCTCCGCAAGAAACTTTATACCGTAACACAGATTACCGCTTTTGGTTACCGCATAGTTTGCAAAAAAATATGGCAATCGAAAGTTCAGGTCATAGAAATGGTCGAGTACCCCAAAGCTGCAAAAAAGAATCAGCAGTTTTTATTGGAATAGCTGTTTTTTTCACGGTTTCGGAGGGTTTAGCATTCAGTTCAGAAACTGATTTATTTTAGCTAATATCTCGGTGCCTTTAACGTGTATACATCCTCTTTATAATCAAAGATAAGATTGCATTTGACCACATTCTGCCTGTTTTTAAGCAAAAATAGTCTAAGGTGTAGTACGCTTCGTACTTGCTCAAGTAAGCGCTTTTTACTTGAAGTAGCTTAAATTTTACTTAAACTACCGTGACCGTCACCGTTGGTTGCGTGCGGAATCTACAAAGGTGATCTTTGTATCATATTCAGCGATTTGCTTTCACGGGCCTCGAGTGAAGATTATCGCGACCGTATATCTGCCTGCCTCGGCCCTGCCCTTGGGGATTACTCAGCCGTTGAAGACACTTGCCCGGCCCGTCAGATGCTTAAGTAGTTATCGAACGCAGGATGTGTCGACCGCATACCGCGCCTTCTTTCTTAGCTCGAATTTATATCGTTTTATAATAAACTTCGAAGAAGATTATTTTCCGTCTGAAACAGAGAGAATACTCGTATTGTGCTTTTATGCTTTTGAAGGAAAGGTAATATTACGTCGCCAATTCTTCTTTTTCGCGACTACCAGTATAGTAAATGTCTTATATATATATATAGTTATCTATACATCTATACATATAAATAAAATTGGAGTGTCTGTTTGTAATATTGAAAAAACAGTTTTTTACTACATGTATATATATTCGGTACATACACCAAAATATTTTTTTTTACAATTTTGTCCTTCTGTCTGTCTGTTTGTTCCGGCTAATCTCTGAATTGGCTGGACCAATTTTGACAGGACTTTTATTGGCAGGTAGCTGATGTAATAAGGAGTAACTTGGCTACGTTTATTTTAGAAAAAAAAATTCATCTCGGGCTAACACGGGTAACACCGCGGGGCGCAGCTAGTGGTAAATATAAATTACACATAGATTTCGAGCAGTTCTTTAAATTAGAATTGTTTTTGTTATTAATATGATGTATACGTACAGAAGACTAAGATAAATAATCGGCCAAGTTTGAGTCGGACTCGCGCACGGAGGGTTCCGTACTGTATGGGAGCCCCCCTTAAATGTTTATTTTATTTAATTTTATTATTAATTATTGAAGTTAATATACAACTTAATATTCTGTGAAAATTTCAAGCATCTACCTGTTATCATTATAAATATCGAGCGGAAAACGGCAAAAAAATCAGGTTGGTTGTAAGGGAGTCCCCCTTAAATGTTAATTTGATTCTGTTTTTAGTATTTGTTGTTATAGCGGCAACAGAAATACATCATTTCTGAAAATTTCAGCTTTCTAATCTGAATTTACTAAAAATGAGAAATGACAGAAATAATTTTTTGTTGATAATTATGTAGGTACTAGGGTACTACTATAGGGAAGTTTCATGAAAGGGGAACGAAAGGACATCACGTATTCGTTTTAGATACATAAACATTTCAATATTTCATCATATTCCCAACTTTGAAAAGGGCCATTTGACTGGGAAATTCCTTTTCAAAACGTTTGATTCAGATGTATGAGCATCGAATCTCTTAGCTCTGTATATTATGCAAATAAATATATTCTATTCTATTCTATTCTATCCTTTTAATAAGCAAAATTTCTACATTTTGTGTCAACAAAAACACAAAAGGATTAATTTTAATTCAGATACGTCCTATAAATATCGAAAACGACTAACAAGGCTGAAAAAAGAAGCTATTGATACAACTGTCATTATTGCTAACTTCTGTTTTACTACTCCTCAAGTTATTCAGGGAGCTGGAGGTCTTCAGATAAAATGTAAATGTTGTTAAGTAAAAGTTTCCTTTTACTTTGTTATATTATGGGTTCGTAGTGTATTCGAGAAGCGGGTGCGGGCACGAACAATATTGTTTGAGTTTTATTGTGGTTGACATTCGACAACGTTCGTCTGGGTCGATGGTTTTGGCTTAAAAAATGTGTGTGTATGTATTTTCTTTTTTGTTTTGGAGTTCAAGAGGTTATTTTAATTACTATCTCTATATTAAAATCAAACTATTTAAGTAGCAATATGCGGGATTAATAACGTTTCTTTTATCAGATCGTGTCATGAATGCTATTTTTGGGCATCATCATCATCATCATAATTTAAGAGCATGGCTCTTGTCGGTGGAGCAACTTCCATATCTCGCGGTCTTCTGCTAGTGTTTTCACCTCCCTGTTCGACATGACATCTACTTTTTCTTATCTTTTATTTGGTCTAGAAATGCTCTGCGTGGTCTTCCCCTTCCTGTTTAGGGTTCCGTACCCAAAGGGAAAAACGGGACCCTATTACTAAGACTTCGATGTCCGTCTGTCTGTCTGTCTGTATGTCTGTCACCGGGCTGTATCTCATGAACCATGATAGCTAGGCAGCTGAAATTTCACAGATGATGTATTTCTGTTGCCGCTATAACAACAACTAAAAAGAAGATAAAATTAATATTTAAGGGGGGCTCCCATACAACAAACCTGAATTTTTAGACGTTTTTCGTCTAATCTTAATAAAGGTAACAGGTAGATGCTTGAAATTTTCACAGAATATTTAGTTTTATATTCACTTCAATAATAAATAATAAAATTGAAATAAAATAAATATTTAATGGGGGCTCCCATACAGTACGGAACCCTCCTTGCACGAGTCCGACTCGTACTTGGCCGATTATTTCCTTCTATTATGGTTTTCTTTACATTGTCACGTCGTACAAGGTGATCAAACATCTTTCCTCTTCTGTTCTCGAATACTGATTTAAGCTTTCTTTTTGGGCACCTTATCAAAAAGATCAAGTGACTGAATATTTGCTCAAGTATCCTAGCTTATTATTTTTCTAAGATGTATTTCTAACTGTAAGAAGCCTTAAAGCAATTTTCAGATTATTTTTGTCCGTTAACGGTTCATTAAAACGTCGTCGTCGATAAATATAATGAGTTCCAAGCTTTTTGATGTTTTGTTTAGGTTGTTGCCTTTTTACGTAACAATTGCTTAAAATAAATCGAATTGTTTTAGATTAGAAGCTCATTTTTACTAACTATACTGTGCCTGTGCTAACAATGTAATTTAGTGTTACAAACTGAAACGAAAAGATTTATTTGTTTTGTACTTAATTTAGCTTGGAGCGCGTTTCAGTGTTTTGAGAAAGTCAAATTCAATAGTTGTTAAATAGCCAAAACAAATGTCTGCCTGACTATTTAATGACTCGTAAGACATTATTTATCATACTCTACATTTCATATAATACCATGGAACTGATCTTGGTTTAACAAAAACAATTATTTATTCTGTGCCCACTATTTTGAAAGTGAGTAACAGTTTTTCATGAAACAAAAGATTT
This sequence comes from Hypomecis atomaria, assembly GCA_964007245.1. NCBI lineage: Eukaryota > Metazoa > Arthropoda > Insecta > Lepidoptera > Geometridae > Hypomecis > Hypomecis atomaria. Next base: position 14,278,840 of record OZ023284.1, on the reverse strand, counting down.
ATTTTGTGACTAAAATTATATACTATTTATAAACTAGCTGACCCGGTGAAATTCATATCACCTTCATCTTACTATTTCAGGCAATAAATTTTAATTTTGTGAAGTAAATTTAAATTCTGTTTAAGTTCTAAGTTTAAGTGCTATTGCTGTTAAATAAAAGCACAAAAAAAGTAAACAACAAGAGTCGAGAAAAAAGTTTTATCGTCTCAGGGCAAATACTTACCTACCATGCCGTAACAAAGTATTTTCAAACTATAATCAGCAAATTCATTAAAGATTTTCCCATTCATATCAATTCAAATAAGTAAGTACCTACTTTATTGAGGAACAACTTAATTAGGGAAATTGAAACTTTGATACATAGGTTTAAAGGCGTAGTCACCTTCTAAAGAAGAAGTAAGTAATTATATTTTTTAATGTTTTAGCCCGCGTTTCCGACGATTGTAGGTAAATCATTGCCTTTTGAACGTAAGTATTTCAAGTTTGATCACTTATTTTGTTTAATATAATAGTTATAATATTTATTTTAGCAAACATGACAGGTCTATAAAGAAACACTAAACCTTTAAAGCGATTCGAAGATATATCTAATAACTAGGTCAAAGTAATATAGGCATTATCGTAAAATAATAAAAGAAAATCTTAAAAACATATTGCTGTACATCAAAGTTTCACTTCTGTTTCTTATCCGTAATAAAGATTTCTAATATTATGTGGATAGAAATAGAGGTTTCTCTCTAATACATAAGTCCAAAGTAAATTTAAAAACAGATAAAACTTTTTGTTTTCTTTTACTTACAATAAAAGTATAACAAAAGTCAAGTTGGAGCCGTTATAAGTGAATTAAAAATTCTGTAAGAATTTAAATGATTCCTATTGTTTATTCAGGCGCAGCTGAAAGTTAGCGCTAGTGCCAGAATTTACAACATTTCGTTAAGGTGTTTTTACACTACGCCGGGTCGGTTCCGGTTATTGTGTTTTTGAGGACTGGCTTTTGTATTTTTTTTTAACCGTTGATTCTTCTCGTACTTAATGACGACGTCGCCTTTCCGACGCCAACTTCGCAGTTGCACTATAAACGTTGGCGCTTGGGCGTTTTCAGATTTTGTTTTTGTAACAAAAATAATTTTGATAAATTTTGTCCAGAAACTGAAGTGTATGAACTCAGGGTAGTAACAAATTAGTGGTAAACTATGATATTAGCGTCCTGGCATTTTTAAGGATCGGATAAAATAATGTAGACGTTTGATGAATCAGGTCGATGACTAAAATAGTCAAACTTTGATTTAGAATAGTTTACATGATAACGACACCTGCAAGGAAAATCATTGTAACTCATTTTTAACAACTTTACAGGAGAGCGATCCAAAGTTTAAAAAAAATCCTGTAGAATTTCATTATGACTTAAAGTAAAATAACTGTGTTAATTTGAATCGCTAAGGATGAATCTAAGATATTATACATATATCTTACGACAAATTGCTCTTTTTCATGCTAATTTATGAGTTACGATGATATGCCACAATGTTACACAACACATACTGACATCGTAATTCAGACATACAATGTAATAATGTAAGTATCTTTGCGTTCTAAAAAGAAAAAATTGTATGTCTGAGATACCATACTAAAAATGTTATTTTGTTTTATTTAGAGTTACGATTTCAATGAAAACTCAATGCATTTATTCTAATAATTTTTAATAGCAACTTTAAAATTTAAAATCAGCCTCCATAAACATAACAATTAATCAGAATCGGAGTTGTCTTTCTGCTTTGAACTATTTAAATGCGGCAAATTTGAATAAATATCTCGATACATTTCTGGAATCACATTACTTTTGCACAAGCTCATTAAATCTTTGTATTTTGCTGCTGTCAGGGGTAAAGGTGCATTATAGGCCCTCGGAATGGTGTGAGGCATCTCTGTATTGTTAATATTTTGATCTCCCTTGTCTGTACGACGAGTTGCTCGTTTCCCTCTTTGGCCAACTAGATCTATAGTCATCTCATTGTCACACAAAGAATCATACTGGAAACTTAACATATTGGGTTGTTCTCTGGCACAGCGAATGTGCATAATTTTGCTCCATGAGACCTTTTCATTGTTTAAATCGGTTTCCCAATTATTGTAATACAGTATAAGTTGCTTATAATCCAGTATAATGTCTTGGTTGACTTCAGTTACAGCATATGGTTCACCGGTAGATTTTGCGCATCTAATTAAAGTTACCCACTGCTGGGGAATGTATATCACTTTGTTTTTCTTCCTACGCTCAATTAGTGCATGCATTGCATCACCTTCTGACTGCGAATGTCCAACTTCGAAGTAGTGATGGTTTATGGTGATGTTCAGCGTTTTAGCCGCATATGCGTACATTGCAAACACAATTCTATTTTTATTTTGGCCGCCACAGCTGTCAGAATAAAAATTGAACTCCGTAAACCCCTCTTGAACCTTGTTCTTAATGAAGTCGAACACAAAACTACTTATTTCATTAGATCCCTTGCGTCCTATCGTTTCATCCCAAAAGTAGCAGTGTCCTTTATTTTTACCCATGTCATAAATCGTAAAATTATAGGCTGCAAGTTTTCTTTTGTAGTAAAATAGTGACACTTCAGATTGTGGAGTGTTCAGTATTTTTTGTAAGTCATAACAAGCAGTCACAACATCATTAGATTGTTTTGCTCTTTGCTTGTCGCTATCTTTTAACGACCTCACAACATTTTTATTGGCAATATGCAAAGCTTGTTCATATTCAAGTTTAATGTGATATACATTCGTTACCAGCAGCATTTTTAAATATGTCACAACGGGGACATTGATCTTTTTTTGGTTTATTGAATTCCATATTATATTCAGTGCAAAATACTTCTCTATACTGTCGCATTGTTGCTATTTCGGCTTGATCCGAACGGACCTCTTTCATCCATTCCAGATAAAGTTGATGTAATTTTGGCAAGTTTAGCTGTTCATCGAGGTAAAGTTTTGATGACCGTTGTCGAACATAGTGGGAATCTACCACTGGTATTTGTGAGATATGGTCGCGAATGGACTGTTTGACTTGATCTGGAATAGCATTCTTTCGCGTCCTGTGAGTGCCTCTCTGGTCGTAGGAAAAAGATCCCGTAGCAGATTTATCAATTTTTTTAAATAGTGTCTGTACCCACATATCACTTATCGAAAGGGTGTTCAGAAACATTGTCTTACAGGTACGTATTTCTTCCCCGACAAACAAATAATATTCGAGAGAACACTTTCGTCGACTCGAACCAATTGAGCTGGCAGTAACTTGTTTTTTTGGAACTCTTTTAACAAATCTGCTTACATATTCCATTTGTTTGTTATGGTCGCCTAACTCCCAAAAGTCTTTAAATATTAAATATCTTTGATTTTCTGTAATTGTTTCACGACACTTACGTGAACAGTTAGCATCGCAACTGGGTTTCATTTCTTTTTTGGGAATTAAACGACCTAGCTTGTTTACAAACTCTTGACCTAAATTTTTCTTCTTCTTAGCTATAGAATTCTTCCAGTTTTCTTTATTTAATACTCTCTTCCTTCCTGCATCAACTTTCTTTGGATAATTCTTCTTTTGGCTGGTATTGGCAAGTGATGCATCTGATTCTATATTGTCTGTGGTTAGAGATTCAATGAAATCTGTTGGTAATTCTTCGTTTGCTTGAAATCCAGCCGCTATGATGTCGTTGTGTTCTATATTTTGGCCTGTAATATGAAAACAAAATGTTAAGTAAAAATATACCTATCTATCAATACGTACCTCAAACTTACAAAAATAATTTTAGAATTGCCTATGCGTTTTAGGAATAATAATAGGAAAATTTAAATGATGTGTACTTACGATTTTCACAGCAATTGGTAATTTCCATAGCCTCGATATTTTGTTCTTTATTGCAGTCATCAGCAGAACTTTGGTCGAGTAACTGTTCATTGAGTGATTCCGTATCGATCGGCCTCAGGTGTTGACACAGAAGCTGAAAAATAAATTGTAATTGCACTAAATTACTAGATTTGGTCATTAAGGGGCGAACCTTATAGGAACCTAGGCCTAACTACTCACGGCGGCATCCCCATGGTGAAAAGCGGGAATTACATACATATATTTCTAATGTGAAAACACAAAAAAGTATAACTCATGCTTAGCATAAAACAAAGTTCAGGTACATCAGTACTATTCGATTTTCTGTGGTTTTAGTTGGAAAAGAAGTTATAAGATGTTTCATTCGAGTAATAAATATAGGTACCTTTATCTTCCGGAGGTAAATACTCCGAAACGATTGGTGAGTATAATATCTCCTCAGTTTCATCTGTGACTGTTTCATCTGGACAATCCGGCTTTTTTATGGGACTGCGCTGTCGGAGATGGTATTTAAAACTTAGCAAATCGTTTCCTAAAACAAAGAAAACTCATTTTCGTTAGATAGCAATAGGTATTTAAACAAATACTCATTTCCTACAAAATATAAAAAAAATGATTAGAACATTCTAATCATTTTTTTTAGTTAAATAGGTAGGTACTTAGGAATCATGGGTATAATTTAATTTTACGCACCTGTCTCCATAAACATTGCCGGTGATGGTCCAACTTTCTTGCAACTATTTTCAGCATCATCACTTGTAGAAGGCTTTTCATCTAGAAAATCATCACACTTTACTTAGTATGATAGCAATAATTGTTTCAAATAAATTGTATCACAGGCATAAACACGGTAGGTAGGTAGGTACCAAACATACCTGTGTTGGCGTCCGCTGGGTCGTCAGTTGTTTCACTTTTAGCTAAGGCTAACTCAATTATCCTACTGCGACGACTCATTTCCAACATCAATTAATATCATTTATCACATAAAAACACACTTTTTCACAAAAAACACTGAGAAGCAACAGCAAAGCACTCAATCTAACATGTCGCAACACGAACGAGGGATAGCGCGTGGGGGGGGAGTTCCGCGTAATAACATTGTATGTCAAATTATTGAGTGTGATTTTAAATTAAACATACGGACTATTACGAAGAAAATTATTGTAACTCACGTTAACATCTCTATACTTACTTGTAGAAAAAAATATTTGGATATGAAAACATTGTAACTCTTGTTACAATTATAGATCTATCAAGAATTGTTTAAAACAGACGAAGAAAATAAATGTATTTTGTGTTGCAATTTTTTAACTGCTATTTTATTATTAATGGGCAAAACTATTTTGCGTAACTTTTGATACCATTTTGTTAACTTCTGTGGGTCATTACTTACGATGTTTTTCCACATTCTAAATCAGTAAGTAGAAGGGATAGAGATACGAGTATCACATAAAAAAATTGAGCTTCAAACGCTCAGCATGAATATGATTGTAACTCAATTCGACTAAAAAGTGAGTTACAATGATTTTCCTTGCAGGTGTCGATAACATCTAGATGAAAATCGCGTAATCTCGTGCGATTCTTTTATTACGTTGTAATAGGAATTAAATTGGTTTAATGAAGTTTAGTACCAATTTTATCACAAATAAATTATCAGTTTTTATATAACTTAAGAAAAATTGTCATTCTTTACTACCTTAAATAATAATACTACAATAAAAAACAACCCAAAATAATATACCTACCTAAAATTATATACAAAAACAACGGCTAAAACTCGAAAAAACTACTGTTTTTAATGTACATTGAGTTTCATCGCTTGCATTTGTGTACAAATGGTATATAAAAAACTGTTTATATTACCTAGGTAAGATAATTACTTACATTCATAATTCGTAATTAAGCATTATAATTTTAAGATACAAAGTTATATACATATTTAATGTCATTTAAATTTGATTTCAGCTTAGTTATGACATTTTAACATAATTATAATAATTACGAAAAGCACTACCAAACACAATACAAATAAATAAAGTTACGAGTAAAAAATCTGATTTTAATCTCACTTAGTGATTAAAAAACGAAGGTGAGCGAATAGCGACCTCGCTCGGGTGAAAGAACAGGTGCTATGCTTAAACAAAAGTTTAAAGTAAATTTTGAACTCAATGTGAGCACTGTACTGTAAATAACTGTTTGATTCCTACTTAATATTATAAAGTTGTATGTATGGATGTTTGTTCCTTTTTCACGCAAAAACTACCGAACGGATTGAGATAAAACTTTGCAATAGTAATGCTAATACATCAGAATAACACAAAGGCTATATTTTATAAAGATATTGCATGAAACGAAGTATCAGCTAGTAAAACAATAAATGTAAAGGAAGCATATAAATATAACGTGTCGTGCAGCATGCCACGCATCGAAAATTCTGATGACACTTTTATTTAGCTTATTCTGTGGTACGTAGACAATAAGCCCGATTACAGAGGCGCCATCGTAATTAAATTAGCAAAATAGCATAGTTCTGTTTCTTTTTCACTTTAGGCATTCGATAGAGAGAACGCTTTTTACCTTGCTAATAAATTTCCGCTGTAATCGGGCTTATATTACTTTAAAAAATCCGAAATCAACGTAATTAATGGTTATTTGCATCAACCTTGTTACTTGATTAAATAAACAATAAAAATATATTTGTAAATAAATACTACCACAAAATTCACAATAGCGTGACGAATTTACAATTTTATATTTTTAACCCAATAAACGGAGGAGGTTTACAAGTCGACACGTAAACAGGGTTACAGGCTAAGTCGATCTATCCCTATTAAGGGTGTGTAGTTTACATTGTTTCTGACTGATTTGTCTATGAAACACTCCATCTTACGTCTACCAGTTTTCGAGATATTTGAATTTCATTAATTAAAACACACCCGATTTTCGGCTATCAGCTTAGATATTTTGAAATGTGTAAGTCTTATTACAACTATTATTTGATTTTTACATGTGCAATAAGATGTTTTGTGACCTCAATAACCAATATTGTACGTAAACTGAACAGATAAGTCGTTGTAGACGAAAAAAAATTATAAAAAGGCAGAAAAATTTAGAAAGTTTACTTTTCTTTCAAAAATATCTAAAAAAATATGGGGCTTGTTTTGCAGATGCACTTAAAAATATCTACATTTCACCAGCTATCCAATAACATCCAAGGTATAACAATCAAAGGTTTTGATTAAAAAAAAACGTGGAAAAAACTTAATTTTATTAACTACTTTAGTGACTTTCAGAAATAGGAATCCAGCCATACAAGTGGGTAAATATATGTTAGTTTTGGGTCAGTTGGCTGTCTCCTTGGACATATTCAAAGCTTTTCACCGGGTCTGGCACAATAGCCTTACTGGTGAGCTTCTACCTTAAGGCCTGCCTACTGATTTCTGCGCTTGGATATCAGATTTCTTGAGGAATCGGACAATACGCGCCAAAGGCTATTTTCACGTTTTTTCTTCTCACCAAAATGTAGCTACTAATACAATTTGAGTGAAATAATAAATTATTGTGCCAAAATTGTTCAGAGGTAAAAATGCAAATAATTCATTTAAAAGTAGGTATCAAGGTTCACATAACTACTCGCTTGAATTATCAATTGACGTAGATAGAACTAAATTAAACAAGTAACAAAAATAAATTATAGACGAAAAAAATGTACTCTTGTGCCAAAGAATTTTTGTAAAATGAATTTATAATTTTTCATGTAAAAGACTTCAACGCTAGCCGGTACTATGTAAAACAATGTGAAAATAGGCTGGAGTGACGCAAATTGTATAGCTTTATTTTTAAGAAACTGCTTAAAATACTGTAAGATTTAGTTTCATCCATCAGCCATAGGACGTCCACTGCTGGACATAGGCCTCCCCTACGGATCTCCAATAAGACTGGTGGGTAGCGGCTTGCATCCAGCGCGATCCTACGCTCTTAATTAGGTCATCCGTCCACCTTGTGGGTAGACGTCCTACGCTGCGCTTGCTGGTACATGGTCTCCACTCGAAAACTTTTCAACCCCATCGTTTATCAGTCCTCCGCGCTATGTATCCTGCCCACTGCTATTTCAACTTGCCAATCCGCTGGGCTATGTCGGTAACTTTGGTTCTTCTACGGATCTTCTCATTCCTGATTCGATCTCGCAGAGAGATTCCGAGCATAGCCCTCTCTATAGCTCGTTTAAGGTGCATAGTATGAAACCACGTTCCAGTGCCATAAGTCATCACTAAGCCCGTTTACCGAGGCGCCAGCGTAAATTTAATAGCAACGTAAAAAGTGGTTACTCTATCGAATGCCTAAAGTGAAAAAGAAACAGAACTATGCTATTTAGCTAATATAATTACGATGGCGCCTCTGTAATCGGGCTTACTGGCAACACAAACTGGTCGAACACTTTCGACTTGAGGCACTGAGTTATCTCGGACGAGAAGACTTTACGTAAGTTTTAGTTTGTATTTCACCATATCGATAAATCAGTAGTAAGTATGTACGACAAGTTGGGTGTTTGTAATTATTTCACGCAACAATGGTAAAACGCAACGGAGTGACTCGATTTTTGCATGCTTATAAATTAAAAATCAGAGAATAATTGTAAGCTACTTTTAAAATTGAAAAAATGAAAAGCTTTTTAAGTTAAAAAGTTAAAAGAGATAGTACAGAAACGACGAAGTTGCGAGTAAAACAATATTTAACTACAAATATTAATGTTTACTAGCTGTGGTGATTTCCAATCATCTAATAGATAGTGTGTGATAACAAATGCGTTTATCTGTTGTAAAGCCTCACTCACACTCAATCAAAACTCTTCTATTGTTTACCTTGCTGGAAATATTTTCACAAATTCATTGATTAATTTTTGAGATTATTTTTGATACCTACAAAATCCTTAACAGAGGACAAACTCATACAAAACTGGTTTTTGTAGTTGTTATTATAACCTTTTAACGTTTGGTGTTTTTGCATTGTGTTTTGTCTATTTTTTATAATGCTTGTTTATTGATATGTGTAAGACACTTGAATTTTATTATAGCGTAATTATAGCTTAGACTCTGAGACAATATACTGCAGTATAGTTTTAATATTATTGACACGAAGTAGTTACATTTCTTTACGATAAAAAGCAGAAATAATATCTGTAGTATAAGTTAGTAAGGGGAGCCCCACTGAAATTTTTTGGTATGTAATAATATAATGTTCGTTTATCTATTTATCTAAAAATGAATCTTGGTAGTTAGTCCCGGTTAAACTCGAGAAGGGCTGGACCGATTTGGCTAATATTGGTCTTAAAATATCTGTGGAAGTTAAGGGAAAGTTTAAACGGTGAGAAAATACAAAAAAAAAATGCGAGAAAAATAATAAAAACTATGATTTCATTTTCCGATACAAAATGTTCCTACATGTAAAAGTTGTCATTGACAGTTGACAGATGGTGAGATGAAGTGCACCGGGTCAGCTAGTAAGTGATAATTAAGGAACTTTATAATTATGTATTCTGATTAATATTTTTTATCCATGATATATTTCAGATATGTTCACTCTTGGCGTAAATTTTGCGTGTAATATAAAAACAAGTATCATAGTTTTATACTCATTTTAAAATAGTAAGAATGAGAATTGAAGCATTGTTCTATGATAAACTAGCATCCCATCCCTGCTTTGCCCGGATACGAATACAATATAAACCTTCTAGAAGAAATGTTCTAAGCGATAGTGAAAACCACATTGAAATCTGTTGTGTAATTTTGAAAGAAATAAGCGGATACACAGACAGACACAGAATTTACAGTTTTGCTTCATACTATATAGTGATAGTGCTTGTGTTGAAGATTCTTGATGGATAAGAGCATTGCTACTATACTGTAGTAGTATTTGTTTCGTATATAGCCTTTAGAGCGTAAAAAATAGAATAGTCTATACGTAGCGCCGGTTAGACAACTTGCCTTGTTAGATCGATAGCTACGTCGTTGACATTGACTTTGCAATTGTTGCGAGTGGCAGTTGCATTGTCTTTTTAATTTGCGTTGATGATCAATAAAAAATGAATTAGTCTTGGAATCAAGATTGTTAAATAGTCAATATATCCGCATACTAAGCGGCACTTATGAACACTGGATTATTTTTCGAAACTGCATAAACGTATACCTAATCTGCTAAGTTATGATCTTACTAGCTTGCACTTATTTTTTTGCTATTGTATTCAATTCCTTTGCAATTTTGCCCTTATTGTTTAACTAGACGACCCGCCCCGGCTTCGCACAGGTGTATTATACATATAAACCTTCCTCTTGAATCACTCTATCCATTAAAAAAAACCGCATCAAAATCCGTTGCGTAGTTTTAAAGATTTAAGCATACAGACAAACAAACAAACAAACAAACAAACAAACAAAAATAGCGACTTTATTTTATACTATGTAAGGATTATACATACCTAAGTATATTATTAGACTTCACTCAAACTATAGGTAGTAATAAGTAATACAAAATTAAAAATTGTTATCCTGTTTTACGGCGTAAATCTTTTTGCAAGAACGTAGGAATAGTTTGTAATCTTTTGATCATTTTTAATACTTAAATTACCTGATTGATTTAGGACTGACAGATGTTATTAAACTTGTATTTGAGGCAAATTTTTACTATACAGCTTCATAATATGTAGGTATCTATTTCTGTAGTTGAATTTTTGTTTACATTATTAGTTAGACAACTTTGTTTAGAAAATTCTTCTAAATATCTATGTAACGTCTGCGATCTCATCTTACTCTTCATTATATCTAATTATAGTTTTTTAATAGTGACTTTTTCACTGATATGTCTTATTGATTTTATAGTTTTAGTTTCAAGTTCTGATGTAAAATATTGGCATATAGGTTGAGCCTGAGCTTTAGAACGTTTGTTTATTATTATAAGACACAATAATAAAATTAGTATGGATAATGCAGTACTAAGAGTATTTATTTATGATAGGAACCTACGAACGATATTGCTAGTAAATAAATAATAATAGATAATTGTATTATATTAACTGTGACTGATAGTTTTTATCGATTAAGGGAGTCAAGGAACAATAGCTAAAACTAACGAGTACATTCACAATCAAGGTTGCTTTTACTTTGTAATATAAGTGAATGGAGAATTCCCTTCACAAGTTTTAATACAAAAATATAAACGAAAAGGTCGCCGATTGACGTGCCATGTGACATTGTTTTCTATTTAACATATAAAAACGTAAATACTCGGTATCTCGAGTCCTACCTTCAAGGTCACACTCAGCATCGGATCCGTAAACAAAAACCGGATTCCGACGTCACATTCAAATCCATGTAGTTGGTGCATATTTATCAGCGCATGAAATACAACGCAACATGCGAGAACGCAAGTCGCCGTCGAGTATACGCGATGGTATTTCCTGCTTCGCCGGCTCAAGAAACCGTAGGCAACACGCGTCATACACACGACGTACACATCAACTCGCGATATAATTACCGGTAAAATTCACTGGCAAAAAACTAAGTGGTACTCTCAAGGTCTCGAATTTCAACAACACATTCCATATGCAACTAAATCACGATCAAACCTTAGAAAACTTCACTGGAAAAGAGTTAAGTTCAGTGTTGTGCCCGCGCCGCGCACTAGTCGTGCTATTTGGCGATGTTAATTGCTAATCGGACGTTATCGGGAAATGTAGGTAGCTGACATTTCGCAGGCATGTGGCGGTACGGTTGGCGGAGGGCGCGCCGCGGCAGGCAGCGCGCTCACTCGCGGTCGGATGAGGACTGTGCGTGCGGCCCGTCGCGGCCGACGGCCGGCGCGCCGCGGGCGGCAGCGGCGCGGCGCGGCTGCGAGGGAGTGCACCGACCTGAATCATCCCCCGCGCGTTACTAACTTAAGAGGCCAGGCCACATAGCACCCACTTGCAGCCTGCAGTCGCTGTCTAAATGCATAAACCTTCGTCAGTGTTGTGCGATTTCGATATACTCGTACATAATTCGGTTCTGGGCCGAAAAAGTAAACAAAATTTGACTACCGTTTTATGGTCTCTCCATGCGTTTGTATGAGATTTTTATGGAATGTTTGTGTTAGTCTTTTGAAACCTAAAATTTAAGTATTTTTGTACAATGCTGACGTAAAAGTGAATACTAAATGATTCATTAAATTACAATACATTTGAAGTTGGCGTGGTTGTGGGTTGAATGATAAGAGCCTCATTTCCATAATTTATAAGGAATTATTTCGCAAGTTGAATTATTTTGTGCCATGATAATCTTTAGAACAACAATTACGAACCAGATGGCAAGAGACATTTTTAGGGTTCCGTACCAAAACGGTAAATACGTTACTACAACTGCGCTGTCCGTCTGTCTGTCTGTCTGTCTGTCAACAGGCTGTATCTCATGAACCGTGATATGTATGAATGCATTTCTGTTGCCGCTATAACAACACACATTAAAAACAGAATAAAATTATTTAAGGGGAGCTCCCATACAACAAACGTGACTTTTTTGCCATTGTTTGCTCGATATTAATTATTAATAGGATACAGGTAGACGTTTGCAATTGTACTAAGGGGCTATCATATGGTACGGAACTCTTCCTGCGGTAGTCTGACTGGCACTTGACCGGTTTTTAAATCTTTGGTGCAGTATTATGCAATCCTTTTTAGAATTTTTTCTCGATGCTCAATTGCTTCCACTCAAAAATCCACTTTCTAAACCAACAGAACCAGATAAAGATCAGAAACATGCTTCAAGGCGATTATGATCGCAACAGAATACCGATAAATACTTATCGTAGCAACAATACATATTTTCAACATAGAAATAATTAAAAAAAGATTTTCCTTAGGTATTTTTTAACGAAAAATGTAAAATATTTTCCGGCCATTTTTCACTGCAAAAATATTTACTTCGGACTGCCTTCGTCTTGGCACAAACATATCTTTGAAACTGCTGTAGTGCTATGGGTGTTCAGGTTTGCATAAAGTATTAATATAATGATTTTTCACATGAAACATCACCTTTACTATAGGTGCTTAATAAAATTAGTCAATTAGCAACAGACTGGTATCAAACAAGCGATACCATAACGCATCACTAGTCTCAGAGTGACGTCATAATCGCATTCCCCTGCAAAATGTGACGCCCTTGAATTAACGGCCGATTGATAATTGAAACCTTACAGCGATATAATGGTGTCGACGAATAGCTTCGCCGGTTGTATAACCTCTATGTATGGTACAAAGGTTAATTGGCACTTGCTATAGTTTGTAGTCTACTTATCCGACAGCCAAACTAGTTCAATGGGTACATAGGTCTTTGATACCGGAGGTGACAAAAGATATTGCTTACGTGATGTGTTTTACACCACGCTTGCCAGTTAGTACTGTATTAGTGAGTAAGTACGTTGTTAAAATATTATATTCGAAGGAGTCTTTGTTTTTTAATTGTTCCGGGAACTCCGTGAAACATTATTTCACAATTTGACAAATTTATTAAATACAGACGGTTTTGATGAATGTGATGGTGATCTCATGTTCATATCTTAAGGTCTATCAAAATTGTGCCATGTTAAAACACAATAACTAGGTATTTGTTCAATCCGGACAAAATCAAAACTGACAGTGATGAAGGTACAAATATACCTACCTCTATATTTATGTACAGGGTTATTCTTAATCAATTAGCATCCTTTTAGGGGCTTATTCTGTACATTAAAACTAACAACTTTTGTTTTGCTACTTTTGTCAAAACTCAAAAACTTTTTTGACTACCTTATGAAATAATGCACACTCAAATCTTATTTGACCATGTACCTATCCTTCAACAACGACACAAGGTGTATATTCAATCTGTACTACATCTATAACAAGTTTGATAAGTAAACAATATCTGTCACACTTATTGACCAAATCAAGTTTGGACCATCGTAATTACGAACGATATACGTACACTACTGTCACAACAAGTACGCTGAAATTGGAGAAACTGTAGATAATTGTTAAATCCACTTTAATTAAAATCAAAGATCAACGGGATTGCTAATTATGTAGTTCTTCTAAGTCTTTTTTGTCATGTTTGACTAGGTAGTGTAAATTTAATGCCTGAATTGTTGATGTCTAGTTCCTATTTTTAAATTATAATATTAGACCATTGCAAGGTAAGTGTAGATCATTGCAGGGTAAGGTAGTATTTTTTTTCTGTTTTTGTCACACCGCTGATGTTATGTAATATTATCGTTGCCTAAGAAAATATTTACTCCGCTTGTGCATAGCTCTGTCACGGTAATGATAATATATGCTCTGTTCTTCTCACTTGTATTCCAAGAACGCTTGCTGCACTATTAAAACGTGTACTTTTTATCGTTTCAACAGTTTTGTAAGCAACAAAACAAAAAAAAAACTATGTCACATCACGTCTCTAATAGGTACTTACAGTAATATGTTCTAGAAACGTGCTCATTTAATACTGAGAGAGCCCGCAACAACAAGAAATTACAAAGCGTAGCGTTGGTAACAGTATAGATACATTAATAAAGAGATACGTCATTAACTTGGCATTAAATGTGTAAAAAAACTTGACTAATAATCATAGCTACATAAATCATATCACCTAGTTCATCGTTGCATATTATATTAGACAATTGACGATAAAGTAAAACCAAACAGCAAAACAAAACAAAGCGGTAGGTAATGTTAAGATAATACAATCCACTTTTAAAGTCATTTGAGTGACATAACTGTAACTTGTGGACGGAATTATTGTAGTATTTTGTTTATGATAAAGTAGCAAATGTATTGACGAGCCTTCTTGATTGTAAGTGCACACCTGCAACACCAAAGGCGTAACCAATGGCAGTTACAAATTGGCAATATTTAATTTTTCAATAGTGTCATCTTAATAATAGCAAATTTCATTGTATTTTAATCATTTGTTTTTTTTCGCGTAAGAGTCACCTTATCACTAAACAAGGTTATGTTATCTTTTTCATAACGCACTGAATGTATGTTACATTGATGCCGCCTCTGTACATATTATTGCTTTGAGTAAGCAATTAAGAAAGTCAATGACTTGTACATGATTGTCTTAGATTATAATTGCATTAATTCTGCAAGAAATAGCAAACTTCTGGCATTAGCGTAGCGTTAGAATAATTAAACGTGTTTAGCTAAGACAAACGCTATGAGTAAATGTTGACTGCCGCTGTAGCAGGCGTAGAAACACTGCCTATAGTTGACTCAACTACTGTACACAAATGGATGCGGGGGATCGAATTCACGTAATCTACTTAAAACACTTGTGTTATAAATACAAAAATTCGAACGTGTTGCTTTGGTATAAAGGACATGAGGGTAAAGTGTTTATATTTATTATATAGAGGTAGCCTAGCCACTGGGCTAGTCTAGGCAAAGACTACGTAGCTTAGGTTCTAGTGGGACGACAATCCTCGTAGAATGGTGATATTGTTCAAATTCTAGTCCCGTAACAATGAGTTCTCTATGTATGGACTTTTCAAGCTATCTGCTGGCTTTTCGTGGTAAGAAAATATTGAGAAGAAACCGGCGTATCGCCGGAGCTGAAGTTAGATACGAGTTTGATTGCATCAACCTGCTACTAAATCAAACTTTATAGTATCAGACACACAAGCTTGCAATAACCAAAAAATGTCCTCTCTTAGATAGTGGTTCAATGTATCAAAGATTGCATGATGATATAACTCATGATAGCACATAGTGTGTCTATGATGAGCAGACAGATGAGCACCTACGTAGATAAAGACTGACAAAATATGTGATGTCTACTTGTAGATATTAGCACTTACAGAAATGTTCCGTTCCGTAGAGTGGTCTGTGATTAATAACGATACACATATAAATAGATAGGCACTTATAAACATTTGTATTCCGTCTGGCAACGAAAGGAGGCGGAAACTTAGGGATAAATGTGTCTTTATATACCGCAATTGAAACATATGCGACTTATGAGGACTTACATTTGCGTAATTCGAGTGGAATAAATTGCGGATTTGGGTTATTTCGGAATTGGGTCGTAAATATGAGATTTTTATTAAAATCAGTACATAAAAGAACAGAAGTTATAGCAGTATCATTTATAAGTAAAGGCAGGAAATCTGTATAATTGTAACCGTAATATCACATTAACATAGCCATATAATTGATCGAAGGATTTGTTGTTTTTCGATAATGACTTGCATATATAAGTAGGTATTTACCACTTTAAGTTTTGTTTCAATTTCTTCTCCCATGTAGAAAGAACACCAAAAAATCTTACCTGAAAACAAAGAAACAAATGGTTTTTTTAGTATTGTAACACTGTAAAAGTACGTTAAAATAGAAAATCAGCTAAGTATGAGACGGACTCGCGCACGTAGGGTTCCGTACCTTGTTGGAGCCCCATTAGCCCCATTCTTCTTCACGTTATTAATGGCGAGCAAAAAACTCATAACAAATCATCTATTCTGTATGGAAGCCCCCCTAAAATGTTTTATTCTGTTTTAAGTATTTGTTGTTACAGCGGCAACAGAAATACATCATCTGTGAAAATTTCAGCTGTCTGGCCATCACGGTTCATGAGATACAGCCTGGTGGCAGACAGACAGACGGACATCAGAGTCTTAGTAATAGGGTCCCGTTTTTACTCTTTTGGGTAAGGAATCCTAATAAATGACTAAATTGGAAAATGTAAATAATGACACACCACGCACTACATTATTTTTATTAGCTTAGTATTTTTTTTTTTATATTGTGGCTCCTATCCCCAGATCTTCTTTCTAGGATTAGATTGCTGGCATGTCTCTTCTTATTCTAACTAAGTAACTAAACCAAGTATTTGTTTGCATTCCACATCTCACACTGCCCACAACTTATACATAACATTATACACCCGCGTGGCTTATTTCCAATACTTATAAATATTTGTATTTCTTTTGTTCATTATGGCACGTTCATCTATGTTAATTCTATTTACCATACTTACTATAAAATAATCTAAACTACATATATTATTTATCTTTTACATAACTTTTGCTAATTTTACATATGTAACAATATATAGCTTAGTATGTTAGACATTTACCAAACCACAGGGGTGACTTTAACACATATTTATTTTAATGGTCTGAAACTTGAAATTTATTCAAAACTGTGACCGTTGGAGCTTGTGAATGTTTACAGTGCACCCTACTATCGAGCGACTATGACGTAACTAGACCTCGCCTCGAATCCACCCTCGCAACTATATTAAAGAGAAAAACTTTCTAACTAAATGCCATAATACCCAAACGTAAAAAAAATAAAAAGACAAAATTAAGATTGAAGACAAGAAAATAGACATTTTTGACGTTTGGCTATTGAAGTTAATTTCACTGAAATCACTTTGAGTCGCAGAGAAAACAAGAGTTTTGAATACTCAGAAGTTTAAAGATTATTCCTGACGGAAATTAAAATAGTTTCACTGCTTGCTAGTTTAGAGTTTCAGACTGTCGAATCAATACGAAAGTAAACTGAGAGCAACAGCAAGAGCGAATAATCAGACATCCAGATTTCTCCGACAATTTTGTTAACAACTTATTGAACTTCCGATCTCAATGTAGAGCTACAATTCAGATATATCAAAATTCAATTAATTATAGAAAAAGATGGATATTTCTAATCCTATTGAGAGCCGTGACTTGTTATATTGTGAAACTTTAATTAGTTGCAAGGTCCGGATAAAAGAACTTCTACCGAGTTTGAATCACGTTCGAGGCGATAGGGACCTGAGCTAAAACCTTAAAGAGATAAACCGGAGACAGTTAATCGATAAAATCCAGAGTAATTTTCAACGCGCATTAACGTTTTTCATCGAGATTTTCTGCGTCAGTCAGCTTGAAAAGTAGGTAATACTCGTAGAGAGTGTCGTAAATCCTCACAAATACATTTTATGTAGCTTTAAGTATATTTTTTTAAGGAAATTGTTTATTTGATTATTCAAGTGCAGTGATTCTTTTTAGAGAAATCATAAACTTAAAACTGAATTTTAAAACCCAATACAAGGCCACCGAGAGATAACTTCTCACTATTATTTTTATATAAACTTACTGTGAAATTATTCATAGTTCAATGAGATTTTGAATAGTTATAGAAACTGGTTGCCAATTAGAAAGTAAGATCCTCAAAATGCATCAGTCCAATACCCTATTTTTTTAAATTGAATTGTATTTGAACTATTCTCGATGTAGAATGACTCTCATTGTATTGAAAGCATTTGAATCAATCAAGCGTCATTTCGGTTGCGTGATTTGTATTGGCATTTTATTGGACATTCGCTACTTCCCATTTAAGAGCAATGGGAAACTTTATTGCTAAATATAAAGTGTAATCTTGTGGAATAGAAAGAAAAACATAAATACGTATTTAATTCTGAATAGATTATTTAATTCTGAACCTAACAAAGTTGATGAAAAGTGTCTAGTACCAAAGATATTTTCAAATATTATGATGTAGGGAAGAATCAATGATTAACTAAATATTACAATACAAACTAGATATGTCAAAGCAAAGTGGTGGATATTATGTGTCGAGTAATAGATTAAAACTGCACTCCATCACTATGCCAAAAAATATAGGTGGGGTATTTTTCGTTTTACCACATCTCATCGTCACTTTCGTGGCTCATTTTATGTCTTGACTAAAAGAATTATTTTTGTATGAAAAGAGATATTTGCGTCGAGGAGAAGTACCCAGGTACAGATGGTGCAAGCTAGACACATCAATAATGGTATATAAAATACTATATACGTTAGTGGTGTTCCAGACTCAGCAGACGAAACCAAGTTCGACAAAGAGTCGTGAAATAGATCAATACTATCTGAAAACGAGACTATATTGTAAATACGAGTATTTAGCTGAATGCGATTGGCAAATAATTCAAAATATTGTAGTCAAAATGAAGACAAATGCATAGCTATGAATTTTTGTCAATTATAAAATAAAATGGCCGCGCTAGGTAAGGTAGGTAGGCGTATATATGAAGGAAATTTCATATTTTCGATGAGGTAAAAAAAAACAAAATGGTTAATTTAAACTTTCTTTTCGTTTTATTTTACGAGCCTATTTACAATTGGATGCCTCACAAGTCAAGTAAACCAAATTACTACATTGACTATACTAAGCCTTTATTATTGTGCGATGATTGCTACAGCAAACACGCGGTTATTTGAGTGTATCCCATCTGGCCCGGTGACTTGGCCCGGCGCCGGGCCACATGGGAAAAAAAAGTTTTAACTGGCCCGGTGATATATTAACCGGGCCAGATGACACAAATCAAGTACCATCGTCCCCGGTAAGGGAAGAAAAGAGGATACGCCTCGTAATATGTGAAATACTAACAACATGCATCTATGAAATGGATTTAACTTATAAATCACTAAAAACTTTTTTAAATTAAACGGTGTATGTACTAAAAGCTTAATAATAACTCAAAAATCGTTTCGTCACCGTCACAGGCTTAATTAGCGGAATATCTACATACTACACATAGTTACGATGATGTTAACTGTACTGTACCGGCCTTTTTTTAAATAGTCCGCTGCTGAACATCGGCCTACCCAAGAACTATAATTGAGTCAAATTCATAATTCCGCGTCAGTGCAAGTTAGGCAAGGAAGCAGAAGAAAGGTAGATCAACATTGAAATACGATCGGATCTATTCTACAGTTGTTTTTAAGTATAGCTTGTCCTCTACCGAATAGCCAGTAGTGTTTAAAACCCATAGACATCAAGTTCCAAAAAACTTTGGTACGGGACCAGAATTTGAAACCACGATTTAAATTAATGTAAGATGAGTGATACTAGCTTTATGTTCTACATCACCACGGCTCCACCAATATAATACTAATACAGCCATAATGTACGATCACAAACATTGGAAATGGTCCACATCTCTACAATCTGTACTGAAAGCATTTAAATCAATCACGTGCGTCATTTTGATGGTGACCCATTCTCGAGGCAATTATGCGATACTACTCACTGGGTTCGATACGATTGATTTTGTCAATGTAATTAGAAATCTTATTTTTTAAAATAACGTAACAACTTGATACCACCGTCTCTACATGTTTTAAAAAATCGACAATGGAGTCGAAGCCAATTAAATAAGTATCCTAACGACATGTTTAGATCTAGACCACTATAAGAAACACCTTTAGCTTCAATAAGAATATCATCAAAAAAGTTATGATACCTCAGAAAAGATAAAAATACTGTCAAATTGAAAATTATTTCTTCTTCTTTCCTTTTCGAAGGTGGTTGAAATGGTTTTACTGATTATTAGTGATTTGACGCTGCGTTTGATGGTGTTACGTTCAAACACAGCATTTGCAACCGTTAGAATCTTCTCTGTCTACGGTTAGAATGCTTTATTTATTTCGTAGAGTAATATTTTACACGTCGACTTTGAATTTGATAGTCAATTCTTATCAACGGAAAACTTCAGAAGTGCCCTGAATAAGAATGAGGTTTTAATGTTTGAAATTAGTAGTTGTAGCAAGCCATATAAATAAATCCGCTTCAGCTAATAATCCAATAAGACGTAGTGGGTGGATTGGCCATTTCTGTGCTACGTCAATTCTGGTCCAATTGTATTCGATAAAATGAAAATAAACTGATCTGTACTTGTTTAGTCTAATATCATGGATTGGGGGCTTGTAAGCTAGGGTTATAAATAAAACATAGCAGGTACTTATTGGCTGTCATTTTAATCCAAAAGGAAGTCCTACGTAAAAGTGGTGATTTATGAAACCGGTTACAAAAACACATTTTTGATATACAAATAGATATTACGGGATAACGTTTGTTTCATTAGGTGGATTTTTTCACGCAATATTTCAGTTTGCTCTCTAATAATGAGATTAATTTTTATTTATACTCATCCGAAACTCATCTATATTAATAAAAGGCTTCGGCGTGAGTGACTGACTGACAGATGGTCTACAGCCCAAACCGCTAAACCTATACACTTGAAACTGGGAACATAGATGTGTTGTACAACGTAATGGAGCATTGAGAACGGATTTTTGAAAATCCGATCTCTAAAGGGGTAAAACGGGCCCTTTTCGTTAGTATGAAACTTTTTATTCCCTGAACTGATTGATTTGAAACTTGGCTTAAATTTTCTTTACAGAAAATAAAAAATACTATTTGTTTAACATTTTGTGATTTTTTCATCCTGGGGGGCCCGATAAAATTCCAAAGTTTGTAAACGAAACATCAATTATCTCCAACTGGCTGAATCGATAAGGATAATATTTGGTATTGGAGAAGCTTATGATAATATGTACCAATAGTGGAGTCATAGATATTATCCTGAAAATTTTGTTCTATTTTTCCGAGATAGCCAAAATAAACAAAAAAAAATTACAAAACAAATTGATGGATTTAAATGTGATTTGGTATAAGAGTAGACCATTACACAAATCAGCACCTGGGCTGCTGTTATCTCGAAAAGTGTAAATAGTTCCATAGGGAATTAAAAAGGAAATAAATTACAAAAGTAATGTTATCGGATGAAATTTGGTTTAAAAATAGTCTACATATTAACTAGGACATGGGCTACTGACGTCCGGAAAAACATCAGTAATTGCCCCAGGAAAAAAATTGTTCATAACTTTTCAAAATTTGGTATAGAAGAAACATAGAATATGCATCAATAGTGCTACTATCGAGTATGTTGTAATTTATTATGTATTAGTTTATTATTTAGTCATAGGTTTCTTTTATAATTTTGCATGTATTGTTTTCTTTATTTTGAGGTATTTTAAGTATTTTTTATCAATTTTATTACATCCATACGTATGTTTATTATGCATAATTACCACTCACTGACTCACTCACTGACATAGAGAAACCTAAAGGGTATAAGGGGGTGTTTGGGGGGAAAAGTGAATATAGGGTCATGTTGGGGGTGGTCCACAACCTCTGGGAAAAATCCGAAATTGGAAGAAATTCGTACCCTGATGGTGAGATGCCCTTGTATCTCGGAAACAGTAAATATTTTTGCCAACGCAGTTGAACTGAAAATTGAAGAAACCCTCAGACTTCTTTAGAGGATTGAAAAAAAAGATGGCTCCCGAACATAAAAACATGACCGCCATACAAAATTGAATCGTCAATAGCTCGGGAACAGTACAACTTGGATGGGAAGTGTTTGACCAAATGTCGTAGGGAATCGAGAATAGCTACCTGGTGGGGTCGATGAAAATTCAAGATGGCGGTTTTTTTTTTAATATAACTGCCATCCATTGGTTCTTTTTCATCCATAGATAGTTTGTTTTGAGGAAACTATTTGAAATGACAAAACATTTTTTTACATAAAAAAAAAATAAAAACCACAGCCCAAAATACTAGTCAAACTTATATTTTTAACTAATGCGCACCCCGTCCATTATTAATATGCTTTCTGTCCTCTTCATCCTAAGGTTGCCTGGCAGAGATCGCTATCAGCGATAAGGCCGCCCATTGTTACACTTTTTATGTATCTTTGTTTCTTCTTTTTGTTTATTTCTTGGTGTGCAATTGTGGTGTGCAAGAGTTTATCTATCTATCTATTATTATTGTGAAAGTGCCTAAGGAATCCAATAGATTTTATTAGGTACCCTAAGGAAAGCTAAAATTCATATATATTTTATAATAATTATTAGTCAAAATGGGTATATTAATGCTAATGAAATTTTGTATGGAAGTAGACAACAACACAAATTAGCACACTACTAACTAAAAATGTGAGTCCCTTGGGAAATCAACTTTAATAAAATCGCAAAAAAACTTTGAAATTAAATTATATTTTGTTTATTGATAGTCTCGATCGAATTAAGAATGACGAGATCCGCAAAAGAAACAAAATTACCGACTTAGCCTAGCGTATTGGCAAATTAAAATGGCAGTAGGCAGGGCATATAGCTCGGAGGACTGATGACCGATGGGGTCGAAAAGTTCTCGAGTGAGACCACGTACCGGCAAGCGCATCGTAAGACGTCCACACGAGTACGAGGTAGACAGATGATCTCATTAAGACCGCAGGATCACGCTGGATGCAAGTCGCTTCCAATCGGTCTTATTGGAGGTCCATAGGGAATGCCTATGTCCAGTAACATGTGGCTGATGTACTCGTATGGATGGATAAATGGGTTTTAAATTAACGAAGTGTTGACGTCCCGTAAAAGGAAGTGTACCTAAAACAACGCGTATTAAACCACGGGCTATTGTTTTTTAAGTAAATACTAAGACAACGTAGGCAAAACCGCGGGATAGATATTATCATTTTTATTTTAGTACCTACCTTACAAACCGCGGGCTTTATTTTGAGTTTATCGAGAGTGTTATTTTTATTTTAAGTAAGTACTAAGACGACGCGCGCCAAACCGCGGGCTACATTGTATAATAATTATTTTATCTAAATCATATTTTGAAGAAACCTGGGCCCAAACCCTTACTAATAATAATTTTAATGCAGTGCAAAATAGCACGGGCCAAACAGCGGGCCAATATCATTTGTAAGGACCTACTTAAGCAAACTGCGGGTTGTTATCATATTAAGCAAGTACTAAGACAAAGCGGGTGAAGCCACGGGCATTAAGCTAGTAGCTAATAAAAAGTGTTTTAAACAGCAAAGTTCTAATTTAAAATTGCTTATGCATCAATTAAGTTAACCCTTTCATGTAACTACTAGCATTTACTATCAATCAGTACAAGAGGTGTTAATATTGTCAACGTGTAATTTTTTTCACTTACATAACTCTTTAATTTTTATGTATGTTGTGATAAATTATCAAAAAAGTTAGGCAGCTACAGCATCATATTTCGTGAAATTACGAAATTGCGACTTGACAAACGCAATTAGAGCTCCACATTAGGTGGGAAGGCAGGCACAGCTGGCAGTTTACAAATCTCGTAATTATAATATGATCATGCACATACGAAGAAATTTACTTACCTATACTTATATACATTTAATCAATCATTGTTTATTATACAGCTGCCTAATAAATTGCAGAGTTGGGCAATAAATCAAAGTGTTTGAACTGATAGAAAGTTTTGCTTAGGTATCTATGGTTTTAGCTACAATCGTTCCCAAGAGTTTGTGGGTTAGGTAATTAAACGTTGTTTATAATGTTTGGTTATAGACTTAACACTGGAATGCGTTACCGGTCTGAAACATAATGTTAGCTGATGGGCATAGTGCTCCAACAGCATCATTAATATTCTAGTAGGACACTCAGATGATACACCATTGGACAATAATGCGGACCTCCAATATTTTTGCAGTCATTACTCATTATACAACTCAAAGTACTTACAAGGCTTGCTCCAACTATTGGCTTATCAAAGTTGTTTCACACTCATACACCACTGATCACTATCACAGACTGCCACTTCAACCCGACGCTCGAACCATCTCTCTGTCTACCCTCATTCCATATACTCCTCACCGTCGCAATACCGAAGTGTGTTGCGACTATGTGTAGGTACCCTATTTAATAAGCGCAGCTAACAATAATAATATGTTTAATCTTTAAAATAATAAATGTATGAATCGTCTAACCGTGGTGACGATGAGACCTGAGAAGCGAACATTTATTCTTAGTTTTTACCAGCGCGTTATAATTTAAAATCGGTGGATGAGCTATATAACTAGATACATGTAAGTATGTGCTTCGTTCGAACTTATTGAGTTATAGATTTTTTATAAGTGTACCGACAAACCTGTACCTAAATTAGTTACATTTATACCATACTCGATCAATTTGCATATTATACAGGTACTCTTTTTTTTGTACAAAATGAGTTAGTCAAACGCAAACCTACTATTCATAAAAGAGGAAATAACAAATAAAATAATAATCCAGTAGGTATCTATGTCTGTTTTTCGCATCATTATGCTACAATAATCGGCCAAAGCCAAGTACGAGTCAGACTCGCGCACGGAGGTTTCCGTACTCCGTACTGTATGGGAGCCCCCCTTAAATATTTATTTTATTTTAATTTTGTTATTTATTATTAAAGTGAATATAAAACTAAATATTCTGTGAAAGTTTCAAGCATCTACCTGTTACCATTATTAATATGGAGTGTTAAACGTCTAAAAATTCAGGTTTGTTGAATGGGAGCCCCCCTTAAATATTTATTTTATTCTCTTTTTAGTATTTGTTGTTATAGCGGCATCAAAAATACGTCATCTGTGAAAATTTCAGCTGCCTAGCTATCATGGTTCATGAGATACAGCCCGGTGACAGACAGACAGACAGACAGACGGACATCGAAGTCTTAGTAATAGGGTCCCGTTTTTCCCTTTGGGTACAGAACCCTAAAAAGCTACGATCGAAAGCCCCAAATCAACGTAAGTTGATACTTAACAGTTAGCCGTTCGTATCGTAGCATTGCAAAAATAATTTGAGACGAATTACAGCTGTAAAAATATACGTATTTTTGAAAACGAGAATCTTTTGCTTCAACCGAATTATTGTTGCAAAAAACTATAGACTGCAGAGTACGTTTAGTTTATTTCATAAATGTGATTTAGTATTATTACCTAAGTGTCTGATTGTTCTTGTTACTTTTAAGCTCTGTTTTGTTATTTAAACACAGCTTTCTCACATCCTAATCCTACATCCTACTCACTGATTATACGGGACTTATCGCGCAATTAAACTTGAAATATGAACTAATTAAGTGCCTCTTTTTCTGCCGACGTTTCCGTATAATCATAGAGGGAGAATGTGCTCAAATCGCGAAAGTTTAAATATAACATTTCTCACATCTCTCATTAAAACCTTAAAAGTGCAAGAAACATTTATATAAATATATAATCTGTGCATGATACGAAATGTATGTCCAAAAGCGGCCCTAGTTAGTTAAATTCCACAATATTATGCGTGACGTACACCAATAACCAATTAAACAATGAATAAAAGAAATGTGTCCAACGTAGCAATGCATAACTAACTCATGAATATAGCAGTAACACGAAAACCATGACCAGACTATACAAATGCCTTTGAAAACTTCAGAATGCTGCTATTGTTTGAAATTGTCACTCATTAGTCTAGCTATTGTGCCGAGCTAGTGTGTTGTTTTGAAAATATTTAAATGTATTCAGAAGATTCAGCTATTAGTATTCATAGCCAGGAATTTGTAATGCTGACGACAAAAAGATAATAATTTTACGGTTTACGAACTCGTGTAGATACTCGCAGTAGTCGTAGTCAAGGACTTACATCTTTTATGTTGCGTCAATATTTTTATGATTGGTACCAAAGTTTCTTACGAGCAAAAAAAAAACATTTTGAGAACGTAACAATAATACAAAGAAACTAGATTTATTTACAATTTTGGTGACAAATAGCATGAAAGATGATCCAACATGCGCTCAATTGCTATCACGAACAAATTTCATCCGCCCATAAAAATATGCAGCATTTTATTTGACTAAGCTGTACTCGGATATATGTTTAAAGGAGGAAGGTGTGAAGGGAGGCCTTTGCCCAGCACCACTGCTGGGCTAAAACAAATGCAAGCTGATGAAAACAAATGATAATAAATTTTTTTATTCATTTAAGTATGATGTTGCATGCACAGAAAAGTTAAGACAGCGTACTTAGTCTTTTCAATCATGTACCAATATAATCCTATTTTACCCTCCGTCCTAATGCAATGCAATAGCTACATGTACCTATAATATAATATGTGGTTTCGCGGTAAATCACTTGAATATTTCTTCGTTATATATTAGAAACCCGTGTTCGCCGTTATTTCTTTACAAGAACTCTGTGTTCATAGTGACACCTTTCCTAGTGCACTAGTACACACCTTGATCTATTCTAATTTTTTGCACAGTCTTCAGTTTTCTGACCCATGTTTATCTCATTGAATCGAATTAAAGTAAAATGAGGATTGAGAAAGCTTCGTGTCTTGTCTACGTGTTCTACGTACCTACTTCACCGGATTTCCCCAAATCATAATTATTACAAAAGGACTGGTTTTGTACGAATATCAACAAAATAACATCCATTTATATTTTGGGATCAAAAACATAAAGTAATTCACGAACACAATACTAATCCCATACAATGATAACAATCATCTGCAGAGTGGGGATTCGTGCGAGAAAGAAAAGTAGCGGAGAGAAAAAAGAAACATGTAATGGTTCCGTACACTCCACACATTCTAAGTAGCATAACATAAGGCCCATTTCACATTCTTATCTCGGCAGCGCAGAAGCTGAGAGCTTGATAATATTCATGGTAAAAAGTGCAAGTAACGAGAGCAATTTAGTCTGGCGACGCGAGATCGCAGCGAGAGGCTTCGCGATTTAATTGCTTGGCGCCGTTCCATCGCGTAGCTTTAAAGAGCCTAGAAGAACTTAATTCAAGCACTCTCAATCGCTTAAGCCGTAAGATATAGGTACAAAAGATAAGAGCGTCGGAGCTTGTTGTGTGCACTAATATTTTTAACTACCCCGTTTTTTACTAATTGCAGCAAAAGGGCACTGCCGAATAAAGTATGGCAAAACAATTTGAAAGATGATATGAGTAAGCTAGTAGCGATTTCATAAATTCAATAAGATGTATAGTGTACTGACCTCATAAAAACTAGTATTTCTCCGAACAGTAGACTTCGCGGCACATCTGTTTAACTGTATGCCTATATTTCGACTCTTCCTTGACCGATTTGGTTCATACTCGCAAATTTTGTTAGGTTCATCACTATCATCATTATCAGGCGTAGGATGTTCATTGCTGTACATAAGCCTCCCCTATGGATTTCCAATAAGCCCGGTAGGAAGCAGCGTGCATCCAGCGCGTTCCTGCGGTCTTAATTATATCGCCGGTCACTTAGTCGGTGGACGTCCTACGCTTCGCTTGCCAGTGCGTGGTCTCCATTCGAAAACGTAACTGCCCCATCGGCTATCAGTTCTCCAAACTATGTGCCCTGCCTACTGCCATTTCAAATTACTCATCCGCTGGGCTATGTCGGTAACTTTGGTTCGTCTGCGGATCTCCTCATTCCTGATTCGAGCTCGCAGCGAGACTCCAAAGATAGCCCTCTTCATAGCGCGTTGGGCTACCTTGAGCTTATTCATGAGGCCCACAGTAAAATACCACGTTCCAGTTCCATATGTCTTCACTGGCAACACATTAAAATTCTATACTTGAGACTCTGAGGTATGTCGGACGAAAAGACCTCACGCAGTTTTCCAAACGCTGCCCAGCCGAGTTGGATTCGGCGATTGACCTCTTTCTTAAGGTTGGAGTTAGGTAAACTGGACTACAGATATTGGGGTGGGTACAACATGGGCATTACATAACCTTTGTCTTGTCCATGTTCATCTTAAGACCCATCTATTATATTTGGAAACTCGATTGAGGCCTTCGAGGATCGAGTTTCTTAGGTAAGTATAGCTAAATACTAAACGATCTTGCTAAATAATATCGAAATCCGCTGATAAATAGCGTGACAGCAAATTTCCGCTTCTTTGAGAAAAATAGCCCCTTCCTCCATACCCAATAAAAATCTCTGACGACAAAAAATATCCATTAATATATGTAGAACCTGTGTACTGAGTTTTGTCGAGATTTGTTGAAAAGTGCGACCTGTAGAATACGGATAGACAAAAGCAAAATAGTTGAGTTAAAACGGAGACTTCGCTTCGCTTCGCTTTTCTTCGGCCAATAAGTGGGATAAATATAGGCAGATGAGGAGTATTTTAGTCCTGGTTTTAGGGCAACTATTGTTTATTACAGGGTTTTATTTAACTTGCAATGGTTGTACCTATGCATGTATAAAAGTTCGGGTGAAATTCGACCAACTTCTCGGTTTCCGATTGAACTGAGATTTTGTAGGCATGTGTATATCGCGTGACAATGCATTAATATGGTACCTAGCATGGAGTTGATCTGATGATGGAGTCGGAAGGTGGCCATAGGAACTCCTAACTACTAAAACAAGATAGACCCGTCGTTTTGGGCTCGTTTTACTTATCTTGGCTAGCACTCTGCTGCTACGTGAAATCCAGGGTCTCAAACGCTTGTATTTTCAAATAAGTTTTATTTTTAATTAATTCATTTAATTTTGTTTCAGAAATGATATGGAAAAAAGGAGTTGAATAAGATTACAGTGAAGTGGCGAAAGGCTTTGCCACACAAGTGTGACGAGGTTAAGAAAATAATCGGCCAAGTGCGAATCGGATTCGCGTACGAAGGGTGCCGTATACCGTGTGTAATACCCTTAATATATTTTATTTTAATTATTTATTTAAGGGAATACAACACTTAACATTTTGTGAATATTTCAAGCATCTTTCTGTTGCAGTCATTAATGTCGAGCAAAAAACATTTTTCTGGCATGTCCCTTAAATATTTATTTTATTCTAATTTAATAATTTGTTTTTAAAATATTTTTTTTTTTTTTTTTTTTTTTATTTGAATGTTACACTCCACAGACTCCAGGGTCTGTGCTTTTTAAGATTAACATTTTTTTAAAATGATTTGAACAATATTGCTTATAACTAAAGGCTTTACAAGAGGACACTAAAATGAATCTAAATCTAATTTTCTTTAAATACGATTTTAAACTACGATTAAATTAATTATTTATTATTTTCCAAATAACTACTTATACTGCTCAGGGCCTCCATCACCGCCGCGTTCCGGTCTTTAATGGCCATCTTTAAATTATAGTCTACGATGACCTTAGGTGACGCGGTAGTCGCACGCCGCACAAAGCGGCTGATGGCGTCTTCCTCGTTGTCGGCGAAGTATGTGAAGGACCTGGTGTGCCGTGATACTGCGACGACCGCGTGCGAAACGCTTTCGTGCAACCTCATATTGGCCTTGATTTTAATGGCGATGACAGAGTCGTATGTCAGACCTTGAGCTTCGTGGATGGTAAGGATGCGCGACCCTGACCCCTCTCCATACCCTTGGCTGATAAGGGTCTCCTTTTCTTCTTGAGTGTGAACCAAAAAGAGGGTGTTGGGGAGGTTGTGGGGTATTAGCGCACCCGTGTATCTTTTCTGCTCTAGAGATCTGACTTGGATTGCTGAGGAATATACACCCGTGTATATTTCCCTCAGTGAATACGCTACATCCATGGGGTTCCGGTGCGTACATAACAACTCCTGGCTGATGTTTGCGACCAGGTTAGGGCGATGGTACCTCATCTCAAAGAGGTTTTCTCTATCGATATAAGGTAGCTGATTTACGTCTCCGATGAGGATAAGTTCACTGGCACCAGACAGCCTCAAAGCCATCACTATGGCTCCAAAATGATTCATGAGAGCCTCATCCACCATTAGACGGTTGCAACTCTCGAAACTTCGGAAACCATTTACAAGAATGGAGGCCATGGTACGCACCTTAGTTCTTACTAAGTTACCAATACGGTGCGCCAGTTTCTCTCTTAGATCTTTGGCTGCTTCAGTTGTTGTGGTGATGATAACGTCCTTATCCACATCGAAGTGTCGTACCACCCAAGTTGTCTTGCCGCAACCGGGCACTCCATTAACCCACTGGATCTCGGGTACCGTCCAGTTGTCCCACCGCGCCTCGACTCCAGGACTGCCCTCGATGGTTTTTGCCATGTCAGCAATCCTGTCGTCCAGCATTATTTTGGTACACCTGGCGGTAACCACAATAGGGTCCTCTGGTGGTGTCACGTACTTTAGTTTTCCCGTCCGATCCGTCTCATCCTCATTTAGGGCCACGAATCCTTTTATTGCATTATAAGCAGCCATATATTGACCTCTCATTGTTCCCTTGATGACATGGGAAGTGTCGTTATTGTATATGGCTGCTTCTGCTTCTTCCAGTCTCGCCATCAATAGACTCTCATTTCCTAGCCGAAAAGCCTGCATGATGTTTTTGCAGTTCCTGAGATTGACTTCTCTAGTCGCTCTCGTTATAGCTAAGAATTCTATGAAGGCGTTTCTGGCGTGATCTGTTGCTGTTGAGGCGGGAATATAGAGGGGTGGAGTGACCTGTCCCATGTCCGCTCTGGTTGGAGCCGGTTGCCTTGTTCGAGGTGTTGTTTTCGTGGCTGATTTAGTGCTGTGCCATTTTATTTTCGGTGTTTGTAGGAACAAGCTCTGTGCTGCGGCGCTGAATGCTGTCAGAAAAGCCGAAACTTGACCTCTACTCTCGTTGCTACTGCCACTATGCTGTTTCGCGGCCTTTTCTGCCGATATTCTTTCTTGTACCCTTTCAGAACCGCTTTGATTGGATGAACATGGAACAGGGTGTCCCCAGCTGTCGGTTGCAGAGTTTTCTGACGAAGACTTCAGAAAACTTAAGTTTTCTCCCCTGTCTTCGTATATGATGACCTCATGATTTTTGGAGGCCTCCAGGCAACTTAGCCGGTCCGCGACTTCTCCTGTCCAGTGCGCTACAACCATGGCGTCGACGCTTATCACTCGGGAGACACTGTCTGCGTTTTCACCTAGTTTCTTTAGCAGTAAACCTGCCTGTGTAAATGGAGTCTCGGTCGTCCAGTCAAACAGTGCAATCGTTTTATTTTTCGATCGCACTAGTCGACATCGACAGCCCGCAACATCCAGTATTGGCATCGCATCGTAAGTTTTCTGCTTCATGGTGGTTTTAGAGGTGCTGCCATTGAGCAGACATGCTAGTCCAGGTGACAGTCGGACACGTTTTTTGTTCCGGGTGAGGCAGAAGCTTATTCCAAACCTCTCTTTATTGTTATCCATGAAAAGGGCTACCCCACGGATGCAGACCCCTGGCCTTCCTCTGTCTGCAGAAGCGAGTAAGTAGTCAACTGCTACGTCTTTTATGGTGGTTTCTGAAGGGCATCTTAAGTTCTGCGCACTGGTGGTGGCTGGTGTTGTTATGTGTGAAAGGGAGGTGGGCTCTGTGTGTAAAGACGAAGTAGAGGCGGAGGGTGCCATCAGGCTGAGAGAAGAGGAGGGTCTTTGAAGAGTAGAGTTTCTTTTGGCTGCTATTCGAAACGACCTATCAACAAATGATAGAAAGTGTGGTCTGCTTTCTTGATCTTCTAAAATATTGTGGAGATCTGAAACCATGAGCTTTCTATCAATGCATATTTCGAGGTCATTTCGTGCCGCAATAAAACGTGGGCAATCTGTGATGATGTGCCATACCGTCTCCGAGATATTCGAGTCACACTCGCAACCTGGACTTTCTTTGAGCTTAAATCTGTACAAATACTCCGCTATTCCTCCGTGCCCTGTCAGCGCTTGCACCTGAAAAGGCGTCAGTTTTATAGTACGTGACATCCGGTATGCTTTGGCGATATCCGGGAGGAACTTATATGTAACTCTACCAGTGCTGGAAGTCTCATACCGGTCCTGCCACTTCCGGACTGACTCTTGTCGGATTTTCTTTTTGACATAGGATAAGGGGATCCCTTCGTAATCCCGGGACGTGCCCGTGAGTGCTGCCGATTTCGCGAGCTCATCGGCTCTTTCATTACCGGCAGTTCCCACGTGTGCTTTCAGCCAGAACAAACGAACGGATCTTCCTTCTGCACTGATCTTTCCAATGTTTTCCCTTATACATTTGACCAATGGATGACTCGTTTTGGGATTACGCAATAATTCGAGTGAAGACCTTGAGTCACTCAGAATGCTGACCATGGTGTCACCACTCGACATCACTGCTTGAGTTGCTTGGTATAGTGCATAAAGTTCTGATTGGAAAACTGTGCAGTCGGAGTGCAGCGTAAAAGTAGCGCATCTGACTTCTCGGCCATTCTCCCACCAGGTAAAGGCAGCGCCTACATGGCCCCCTATTTTACTACCATCAGTATAAATCTGGGGACCATTTATCGGGCTAGAGATGGTTTCTAGGAGGTCGAAATCCAAGGATATCTGTGTGGACGGATGAGGTTGGTCCAGAAAGTTTAGATTTCGTTCAAGCTCCGTGTCTGGTGCGAGATAATCCACAGAAATATTTTTCTTTGCTTTGTACAGACTTGCAGCTTCTTGTATTCTTAGGTCCAAAGGGAGTAGACCAGATAGAGCCAGTGCTGACGTGAGGGAAACCGTACGATATGATTTGCATATTTTTTGGGCGAAGCCTCTTTGTAAAGAGTTTAAGTGAGTCTTAACCTCTTCCAGTTCTGTTGCTTGTGCCCATACGCTTGAAGCGTATAAAATGATTGGTTCCACCACAGCGACGTATATTGTTCTCGTGATCTCGCCATTGAGCCCCCAAGACACCTTCGCTGCACGCGCAAGTTGTTTGTATATATCCGCTGCCTTTTTACATTGAGCGGTTACGTGTGCTTTGAAGTTGAGTCTTCGATCAAGCAAGAGACCAAGCAGTTTGATTTCATCGACAAGATTAAGCGGGACGCCAGACATAACCAGATTTGGTGGATCGTGTTTCAGCTTTCTCGTCATTAGCATCGCGTTGGTTTTATGCGCTGCAAAGCTGAGTTTGTTACGTTTGCCCCACTCTACTACTGTATCTAATGTCTTGTTTGCTTCTTGCTCCAATTTCGTGCCTGACTGGCCTGTGAACACGAGAACGACGTCGTCTGCAAAAGCTTGACAATATACCCCCTCGGCTTCCAATAGACGCAACAACGAGTCCAAGATAACATTCCAGAAAGTTGGACCACCAATTGACCCTTGAACACAGCCCTTGGTGGTCCCCTTCCTGTACGTCGCTCGAGCGTAGTTTACTTCAATTTCTCGGTCGCCGAGATAGGAGCATGCCATCTCATAGAGGTTTAATGGGGTCTTTTTCTCTGTCAGTTGATGTTTCAAAGCGGGCCACCACGCGTTGTCGAAGGCGCCTTCTATATCCAGGGAGATGAGGAGTACTAAGTTCTTATCAGATACTCCTTTTTTGATGTGCTCTACCAGATTATAGAGAGCGTCCTCTGTTCCTCGCTGTGGCATGAAACCATACTGTCTCGTACTGAGTGTAGGTAGAAGATGCCATTGTAGTCGACCGATTAAAAGCTTTTCAACGATCTTCCCAATCACGGACAACAGTCCTATGGGACGGTAGGATTTAGGGTGAGTATAATCTGTCTTGCCTGGTTTTCTTAAGACAATCACATGGGCCACTTTCCATTGCTTCGGGAAATATCGTAGCGTTAGGCACTTATTAGCTATCGCCAGGAATAACTCCATATCGCAATGAATGGCTGATTCACAAATGTCAGCGGTCAGTCCGTCTGGCCCTGGGGCTTTTTGTGGATTCAGTGTTCGCAACACTAGCTCGAGCTCTGCCGACGTGAAAGGTGGATCATCTGGTGGCAAGTCCACAGGTACATCTTTAGTTTTTTCTCGCAGTTCTTTGTGACACGGTTGGTCTGTGCTTTCAGAGTCGTCGGGGTAGAAAGTCCTGGCGAGAAGCTCTGCAGAATCTTGTGGTGATAGAGTGTTTCCTTCTGAATCTCTCAATAGCACATCATCTTGCTTTTCAGAGGTTTTCCTGATCACTCTGTAAATCTTATCCCACATGCTTTCTTTGTTTTGATTCGTGCAAAACTCTCTCCAGTCTACTGCTATAGCTATTTCGGCCTTTTCTTTGTAGTCTATCCTGGCCGATTGATATGCATCTATGACTGATTGAATGCGATCGGGAGCTGCATTTTTTATTCTTCTCTTTCTTCGGAGGACCTCTTTTTTAAGATCATCAAGCTCCTTTGTGTACCATGGTGGGACTGGATTCCCTTTTCGTAAGCCCACTTTTGGGATGGAAAGCTCACAGGCTTCATGGATACATTGTGTATAGCTTGTGATAATGTTTTCAAAATCCTCTGAGTTTGCGGATTCT
The DNA here is from genome assembly GCA_964007245.1 of Hypomecis atomaria. Classification (NCBI taxonomy): domain Eukaryota; kingdom Metazoa; phylum Arthropoda; class Insecta; order Lepidoptera; family Geometridae; genus Hypomecis; species Hypomecis atomaria. The sequence goes on along the minus strand of OZ023284.1, from coordinate 14,244,096 downwards.
CGTACCACTCTTGGTGACAATTTCTTCTCCTCAAGAAAGCCTCGCAGGTGTGACATGAAATCTGACCACTTTGCCTTCCTGGTATTATATTTGCGCGTGGTAATAGGTCTCAATTGTTTAAGAGCCCGTGTTAAGCGCAATGAGAAGGTAATGGCATTATGGTCTGAAGTTGTAAGATTTCTATTCACCTGCCAGCTTACAATTTTTCCTAGAAGTGACTCACTACAGGTGGTAACATCTACTATGCTTGTACAGCGTGTGTTGCCTCTGATGGCCTCAAAAGTTGGTGTATCGCCCATGTTAAGCACCTGCAAACCCACTTCATTGAAGAAGGAGTGAAGAGCTCTACCTCTCTCATTCTCAAGCGCACTTCCCCACCAGTGACTCCAAGCGTTCATATCTCCCGCAACTATAAGGTCTTTAGTTGCTAGTTTTTCGCTGAACTGTTTGATCCTATTCAAGTAAGGGTCTATAGCTTGGTCGCCCTCAAGATAAACGGATATTACCCCAAGTTTTAAGCCGTCACCGACCAACAGAGCAGCTGCTTCAGTTTCAGTGACAATCTGAGGGTCCTGGATGACTTCCAGTTTGTCACCAAAGACAATAATGGCCGCTTTTACTGGCTTTTCCCTGGTTTGACTACATTGAATAACACGTGTTCCTGGGAATTGTTTCATAATACCCTTGTTTCCTACGTAAGGTTCCTGAACTAGAGCCACCGAAACTCCCCTATCCGATGCTACTTTCAATAATTCCGCTGTCGCGTTTTTGGAGCGATGCAGGTTTGCCTGGATGAAGTGCAACCCTGTTCCGCCATTTCTATGTGGAGCCGATGTTTGGGTCTCTGGGGTGCCCTTAGCAGTAAGATATTCTGGACCGTGCTATGCCATCCCATTTAGTCTTTTCCGGGCACTCAATGCTGAATGCATTGTGTTCTAGAGCGGTTTGAGAACTGTTTGGGTGCGCAGTTGAGCAGTTTTTACACCTGGGTGGAAAAATAAATTTTAAACTAAACATTCTGTGAAAATTTCAAGCATCTACCTGTCACCGTTATTAATAGTGAGCGAAAAACGGCTTAAATTTCAGGTATGTTGTATACGAGCCCCCCTTAAATGTTTTTTTTTATTTCTATTTTTAGTATTTGTTGTTATAGGGCAACAGAAATACATCATCTGTGAAAATTTCAACGTTCTAGCTATCACCGTTCCTGGAATACAGCCTGGTGACAGACAGACGGACAGACGGACGGACAGCGAAGTCTTAGTAATAGGGTACCGTTTTTACCCTTTGGGTACGGAACCCTAAAAAGGAAGGAAATTGGGATACCTAATTTACATTAATGATCAGTAAATATACTCATATTTACGGTGGTTTAAGTTGCGGTCAAACTGATAGTTATACTTAGACTGGTGGGCATTTATAATATTACCTACTTACATGATATTTTACCGGTTTATTTAACTATGTTCTTAGAAAATATCTCGGAAAACACCTTGTAGTATTGTACTAAAATACTTGTATTGTTTTTAAGATTATGACCTAATTATTTATTGATAAAAAAAAATACCTGAAACTATTTTTTATTGGTTCTATATACTCTCTACACAGGTACAGAAGAGTCAAATACCAGGAAAAAGTAATCAATTTTATTACAAAAAGTCTTCTTTACGTACACTTATCAGTTAGAGACAGATATAAAAAAATGACTGTGCCATTAACTCTAAGGAAACACTCAACAATCAGGCTTCAGGCGTTGAAAATAACGTTGAGAATTTACAGGAAAACCATAAATTAAATCTTAAAGCTTATCAAAGTGGCTACTTAACTTGCTAATTATAACAATCGAACGCTGCTATCGCTAATCGCTTCCAGTAACCGCCTGCTTCCGGCTCCGCGGCACGCCACCGCCACTAACACGAATGCTCTTATTTAATGGCCGCTACCAACCGGTCTTATTGGAGATTCATAGGGGAGGCCTATGTCCAGCAGTGGACGTCCTATGGCTGGTGGATGGATGGATGGAATGGCCTAAGAGCCGCTGAATATCGACCTTCACCCACGTGATAACCAGATGAGACGTATCCTTACATAGTATAAAATAAAGTCGCTATTTTCGTTTGTTTGTTTTTTTGTCTGTATGCTTAAATCTTTAAAACTACGCAACAGATTTTGATGCGGTTTATTTTAATGGATAGAGTGATTCAAGAGGAAGGTTTATATGTATAAAAATTCCCGAAATTCCCACGGGAACGGGCACAACGCGGGTAAAACCGCGGGGCGCTGCTAGGTTTTTATAAATTATCATTTATTTATAGCTTGCCTATCGAAAAGTGTTCATACCTATTAGTTACCTTTATATTTTAAACTAGTTGACCCGGCGAACTTCGTTTCACTTCTCGCCTTTTAAACCTTCCCTAGACCTCCACGAACATTTCAAGACTAAGATAAGATAAATCCGTTCAGCCGTTCTCGAGTTTTAATCAGACTAACGAACAACAATTCATTTTTATTTATAGAGAGAAGATATGTCATGAACAATTTTTTGAACAAAAACCTGTATGATTAATTCTGTAACTAAATTATCTTTCTTATGATGCCAATTTCGACTGGTTATAGGATCGGTTTCGTACTTATTGAAATATTTGTAGGTACATACTCGTAGTTGCTTGCCAGGTAGTGTGAACAAAATTAAGTAAGCAAACCTACCACGGTATATTTTCTACATTCAAAACTATTAGTTGGAATGGAATTAAATATAGTCATGAACACTTTTCGATAGGCAAACTATCATAGGCCCATTTGTGTGTAAATAACATTGTATAATAATCGGCCTAGTACGAGTCGGACTCGCGCACGGAGGGTTCCGTACTGTATGGGAGCCCCCCTTAAACATTTATTTTATTTTAATTTTATTATTTATTATTGAAGGAAACATAAAATTAAATATTCTGTGAAAATTTCAAGCATCTACCTGGTACCATTATTAATATAGAGCGAAAAACGTCTAAAAATTCAGGTTTGTTGTATGGGAGCCCACCTTACATATTTATTTTATTTTGTTTTTAGTATTTGTTGTTATAGCGGCAACCAAAATACATCATCTTTGAAAATTTCAGCTGCCTAGCTATCATGGTTTATGAGATACAGCCCGGTGACAGACGGACAGACGGACATCGAAGTCTTAGTAATAGGGTCCCGTTTTTCCATTTGGGTACGGAACCCTAAAAAGTATGTCCCATCTGGTTATCTGAGGCCATCCGGCCTATACGAACTTACTTATTACCATTATGATACATAAATATGCAAATCTAAACAATATTACCTACATACCTACAGCTCAAATTGATAAGTATATAAATGTACCTACATAACATAAAATCTGGTCACAAAAATTGGTTTAACTTTTACAAAAGTTTCATCATTTGATAAAACAAAAGGCTACCATTAAAATGTTACCCCACTTGTTTGAGGTACACAGGTGGCTCGAAAACGCAGGGGAAGCCGTTACGAGAACGACTTAGCACCTGTTGGGTTAAGCTTTTAGTAAAACGCAGGGAAAAGGTACAATAGGGTTGAGAATCGAAACCTTATCTATAAAAAAAACCTAGGGTTAGTTGGAATTCATTTAACGAAGGCTCCATAATAGTGTATCCGAAATTAATTTAGGTCTTTAATTAAGGTACAATTCTTTGGTAGACTACACGCAGCAGCAGACTATAGTATCGCCATGATACTTAATACTGGTTTCTTTGAAATTATATTCCGTAGCAAGCGACGCGTAGCCAAGGCACCTTTAGTTTTCTAATCTTACGAGTGTGTAGGTACTGGTATAGCAACTTACATTATTTTTACACCTTTTTCTCCATTATTTATAAAATTGAATTGATTTGGCCTTTTTATTGCGTCGTCAGTTTTCTAAATATATGTTATGAAATTATTTTTTGACATTGAGTTAGATATACAGAGAGACAGCTAGACATAATAAAGTGAGTTGTAAATGTCTGTAGCATAAACAGCTGCAAAACACTAGTAGTAGTGGGAGTTTTGTTTTAAAGTCTTCGATGTTTAGCGTTATGCCAAAGTTATAGAAAAGTTTTTAAACAATTTCTCTTTACATCGAAATCACTTTCTGCCATCATATTATTATCTAATATTGTAAATCCGAAAGTGTATTTGTTAGTCCGTTACTTTTACACACAGCAACGGAGCATTTTAAAAATTGATTTTGCCGTAGCTAGTTCAAAGGGATAGCCCAAAAATTAAACTATCACGCGAGCCAATCTTCGGATAAAAGCTATTACAAAACTAATTCGGATAGATTTCCATTGGATAACCTTGGACACTATTGACAAGGCAGATATCATAGTAAGTCCTGAGGTAAGATCTATATCCAGTTTGTTTTCTCCTTTATCACAGCTGCGGATGATGATTCTGATGGCTTACTTGAATTTTACGATGGTTCTAAGGTGAAGTCCTATGTGAACAAACAGTTGTAAGTCGTATGTGTACCTAAGTAGTATGGTACCATTTCCACCCTTTTACTGAGAAGCCTTAACGTTAAAAGTGTATAATCGTAGTCATATCGCTCTGTTATTTTTTGCTAATAGCAAAAAGAGGAAGTTTCCCTCAACCTTGACACCGACACTCCCAGACACGTAACAATGTTTGTGCCAAGTCGGGTAACAAACACAAATGGACTCGCTTCTTTGACTCATTTCTGTTTTTTTATGGCAAAGAGAAGAAACGAGAGCAAATTACCGGTGTTGTGTTGTTGGTTTCTTTCATTTAAATGGCGTGATGATCATCTAAATACGAGTTTTATTTTTTACTTACATCGGAACAAAATTGCTTTATTTATACGAAAATTACATAGGCATACATTCACCATTACTACTTTGTATTACTATTTACTTTATTTTGGTGGAATAGCATTTTTTTAATTGATCTGTAATTTTACCCTGCTGGGCAGACGCCATCCCTAATTACCTATTTTCATCCTAGATATTTTCTGTCCTGTGCTGTCTGTACATATTTTGGAGAGTAAAATATAAAAGAATTTACGTAATTCTGCAACCCTAATAAAAAAATTTTTGAACGGCCAAATGTCTAAAAACGAGTTGGTAAATTATTTTTAAGATACAAAGGTTTTGGAATCATCCATCGTAGATAAGACTAAACACACAAGTATAGTAGAACAGCGAAACACATTATAAGTATATTTTAGTTTCAACTCAAACCCTGAGCCTGACTAACTAAATTGAAATTATGCACCCAAAATAGCGCGTTTTATAAAAAACGCTCACGCAATACTAGTTTTATTATGTTTATACAAATATGAATACAAAACCACACACAAAACCTTCTTCTTCTTTTCACATAGGTCTCACCTATAGATCTTCAATAAAGCATTGCATATCACTACATAGTATAAAACAAATTCGCTTCCCGCTCTGTCTGTCCCTATGTTTGCTAATAACTACGCAACGGATTTTGATGCGGTTTTTTTTAATAGGAGTGGTTCATTCGGATGGTTAATATGTATAATACACCTGTGCGAAGCCGGGGCGGGTCGTTAGTAATACATACCTATATTTTAAGTAAAAAGTCCGAAAACCACGTTTCTGTAATAAAATAGCGTAGTTAAAAAAGAGGTCCGATTTACAACCCAGCAGTGGTCATGGCCATGTTTCCATCCGCGCAATTCGTATCACAGCCGAAAGCTCCAGCTGGGTATCGACCGACTCTTCGCTTACGTAACTGCATGGAGTGCGAGTCTACAACACCGACATAGTACTATAGCAGACACGGCTCGGTACTACGCTTGTACCAAGTTGGTGTGACCGTATTCTAGGTTTTATGTTTGGGGTTGGGATGCACTTGAAATATGACATTATTTTGAAATATTTTATATTGTGACATAAATAGCATAGATATTAAACAAACGTACGTTTATATTATGCCAATTTTAATAACATTAGAATAAATATTTTACCACTGTTAATGTAATTTTTACAGACACTTTAAAAAAAGATGGCAATAACACTTGGCCAAAGCGTAGATATGTAGCGTAGCGTATGATGTACCGTTTTGTTCTTTGATGGGATGAACTAATACTTTTTTAGTTTAGTATTATTTTAGTTGGTATGTAAAAATGATGTTTGCAGTATGATGTTAGTTATTTAGTCCTGTGAGGTTGCCGGTGTATTTCAAGTAACCCTGTATCTTGTATATAATGTGAAACAATGGAAAATATATGTTCACATTTTATTTTTCAAAGATCTTCTAATAAGACAGACAGATAGACAGACCAAATTCTTTGTTTATAACCACAAACAATAATTAAACACTATGTAAACACTTAAGACTAAATAAAAAGCCGATTGTTATTCCGAAATTATTAATAATTATGAATTATTACCGAAAAAAGTTTGTTTATGTTTATATTCATTTTTATATATAAAACAATTGAACAATTTTCGTATTATTCTAGCAATTTTAAATCATTTTTGATTGCGAAAATGGTTTTTTATTAATTTCCCGAACTTTTGCCGATTATTATTATTGTATAAGTACTTAGCAGTGCCTTCATTTTTTTGCTAAAAATGAAACTGATCTCTATAGTACTCGTGTGTATTGATATCTAGTAATGAACCTTTAAAAATTGCTTTTAGGAGCTTCTAAAGAAGTAACCCAAAAAATCCTTTTTACAGCAGAAGAGCTTATTTCTCAATGAAAACCGCTTGAATACGAGGTTACGATAAAAGTACAAATTTCGCACATATGATGTTTTTTTCCTGAAAAGGCTCGATATTTCCTTCGCCCCTCACTAAGTGCGCATCTGCTCAGCAAACCTACCGCTGCATTTGCATCACAATTGCAGGAAGCAGCGTGACTAGAAATGTGGAAATATCTTCTTGAATTTGATAACTCTCTGAGAAAAATCTTGTGGAAAACTTTACGGCGTTTACCTGTATAACATTTCCATAACCACGATATATATGAATGTTTTATCTCAGATATTCGAAAGATTTTCATTATTAAAAAATCGGCCAAGTGCGAGTTGAACTCGCGCACGAAGGGTTCCGTATTGTATGGGAGCTCCCCTCAACATCCATAGTTTATTTTTAATTTAATTATTTAGTTTTCAAGTTAATATATCACAGCTAAATATTTTGTGAATATTTCAAGCATCCACTTGTTGCCAATATTAATATCGCGCCAAAACAACACGTTTGTCGTATTGTGGTAGCCCCTATTAAATATTTATTTTAATTTAATTATCAAATATTGAAGTGTCTATAGATACAATTAAATACGAGTATGTTGTGAATATTTCAAGCGTCTACCTGTTACCGTTACTAATATCGAGTGAAATACGGCAATAAAATTAGGTTTTTTTGTATAGAATTAGTAAATAATTATTTTATTCTGTTTTTAGTATTTGTTGTTATAGCGGCAACAGAAATATACCATCTGTGACAAATTCAACTGTCTAGCTATCATGGTTCATGAGATTCAGCCTGGTTCAGACAGACAGACGGACAGCGTAGTCTTAGTAATTGGGTCCTGTTTTTACCCTTTGGTACGGAACCCTAAAAATGAAATTGAGGAAAAACATTGGAATGAATGCTTATAAATGTGGTACCAAAAAAACGTCCATATCTACCCACTTCATGCCAGGCCATTTGTTTCGCTTAAAAAACATTGTAACAATTGTTATTGATAATTAAGATGATAAAAAGTGCCCCATATTTTTCTTTAAAGTAGATTTACGAGTACCTATATCCGTATAACATTTATTGCAATCCTTGAATGTCATTAAGTGAAATTAGTGATTTTCGTAATTAGAATGATGTTAATTCACTATGCATGTACATAATTACCTATTCATATAAGAGACTACGTGAAAAACAAAGCTGACCAAACCACAGAACATAAGTAATTATAGTAAGTCACAAACAGGAAACTTATTTCAAAATAATATACCATAAATAAAGACTACTTAGTTTCTTTACAATAAAATCTGCTTCCTCACAAATATAAATCAATCTTACTCTGCGAGACATAATAAAAAATGATGAGCTAAGTACTGTATATTTTTTTCCTACTAAAAATATAATGGTTCTGGTATCCATAGTTTATAGGTACACAAAAATTGAATAAAAAATGCAACACAATTTTATGAAAATCTTCATATACGAATTCTAACCGAAGTATCAGATTACATTGCAACTTAAAATAAGATAAACAGTTGTGCCAAATAAGAAGAAGTCGTCTAAAATATCCAAAATGTTGACTATAGTAGAATTTATAAAAATAGTGCTGCCTATTGATTACACCTCAAGTCAGCCGAGCTGGTGAAGTTGAATATTATCCTATCAAACGAAAAAAACAGAATATAAGTTGTGTAAAAATGTATTCCTGATGTCAGAAATTTCAGGCCTGAAGGCCTCTGTCATGGTTTCATCCAACAAAAGTACTTCATATTCCGTCAGCGTGGCTTAAAGCCAACACAATTGATGGACTGTGCAAAATCGCCACGCCTGGTAACAAAATAATAAACCAGAATTGGTGTTACAGAAGTCAAAGCTGTAAAACGCGGTTTATGACGTGAGATGACGGAATCGCTGTTTTGTCTGGAATTGTTTCTGTCGCCGGCCAGGCCTGGTCAGATGTAAATGACCGTGTCAAATGCTTCTGTGGCTGTACCTACTGAAAGCTATAAAGAGGCTGTTCAGAGTGCGCTATATTATACTTCATCGTTAATTATTATTTAATTATTCAGATCTAGGATGTGCGTTGGCTTTTGTCCACTGGCCGACGCTATGAGAAAAATACGATCGATTTTAAATCGGATTTAATTTTCTTCCTTGCAATCAGTCGTACAAATCGCATCGAAAATGTTCGCCTAACAATTGTGAGGCTATGGGTTCATGTCCCGGTCCTATTACGTCTTTAGAATGTATTTAAGGGATTTGTTTATTTTTCTTTTCTATTTCTTTTCACATTGCGTACTAAAATTCAGATTCCGTGTTTTGACCACAACTTCAATGGCGCTCTCTGTTGCCTCATGTAAGTCCTGTCTGGTGCAAGTTTTAGGACTTATTGTTGCACAGTTGTCGTTGACCAGTTGTGATATAGTCTGCGGGTTGACACCACAAAAATCACCCGTGCGGCTTTTCGGTAATAAAAAAACATCGAAAGAAAACCTTCACAGATCCGTCTACAGAACATACGAGTAAGAGGAATTATTTCCCCGAATGGCATTAAATGAATCCACCAAAATACACTAGACAAGCGTGGTTGATATGGTCCAGTCGCCTTTCGTGGGTAGGCCTACGTCTTTTGCCGATACAGTACTAGGTTCTACTTTGATATGAGTAGTTATATTATATAGGTTTATAGGTCATCGGTCATTTTATCGGTGGAAAACAAACAAATTATCACAAAAATATTTTCGCACATAATGTTTTTGAAATTCCATTTTATGGAAATAAATCACGTCTCGAATCCTCAAAGCTGAATAAAATATCATAATATAAAAGCAAAACAATTCACTTGTTCTTCTTATTCAGTCAACATTTATAAAATTATAGTACCTACCTAATTTTCTAGTCTAGAGCGTACCTAATAAATAAATGAAAGTCGTAAATTACCACAGCTAATTTATGATTATTCAAGTCTGGTGAATATGCTAACTAATACTAATATTTTGTTTATAAAATATCTTTATTGAAACAACTAATTTTAAAAATGAACACACGAGACTATGGTCACGACTAGACTGTGACGATTCGACACAGAAACGCTTAGCAGTGTACTTACCTATGTCCAATGTATGGCTGAAAACGGTGACGACAAAAGGTAGAAAGCAAATAATGTTATGTTTTGTATTGACAAAATAATAGGTACGAAAATTTATTACCGACATCACAATGAGGAACATGGGCGGTAGAATAACAAAGGAAGAAGATAATTACCTGTATGGCACCACCAACTTATATACAGACGAACATAGTTCCTTTTCGGAAGTCGTTAAAAAGCACACTAGACGTTTTTGCTAAAAGCTCATCATAAATAAATAATCATGTTATATTATGATTATTTCAGTATAGACCGAGCAACTGTGAAAATGTCTAAATGTGAAATACATACTTAGCTAAAATTCTTTTGATAAATCGATGGGGATGTTTCTTAAGACATCGGAGATATTATAGGACAACATTGTACTCATCGTTATGATTAATATTACGATGGGACCTAAAATGAATGACAGCTAGTAAAAACATAAATGAAGATGAAAGATAACATAGTCCATTGAATTGATACTAATATTGCATTTTTTAGAGAACGTAATTTTATTTTTGGGACATGTGTGGGGACATGTGTTTGGGACATCAATAGAAGCTTAATCCTGTGTAAGTTTGTGGTGTTGCCGCCCTTGTCCCCCGGCCGCCATCTTGGAAAACACCATCGCGATATCTCGGAAACTATGCGTCCTACAAAACATTTGTAAACATCTTTTTTAGCAAATTGCTTTGCAAGCTCATGTAACATTTCAAGAAAATAAATATCCTGAACAAAATTACTGATATAGATGAAGCATGGACTATTAAGTAGATGTTGGGACATTAGGCCACTACGTACCTGCCTACTCCAACAAAATGTAGTCACATCATAGGTCACCCCAGCCAAAAAACTGCTAGCTTTTAGGTAGGTACATCCTTTGAGCGTAGGTAGTGATTTACGTTGAATCACTTTAGTGTTCCCTCACACGCAAGCTATTTGGGAAAAGATGCGCAGCTTAAATAAATAGGTCTCCCAGACATCCCAAGAATCCTGATCTTGGAAAAATTACATCCATTTATTGTGATTTTGCTGAATAGGACGGCACTAATAGTGCTAATAAATCGATTGTCTACGAATTCTCTGATGTAAGGAGTAACTTACGTTAATTAGAAGACACTGTTAGTGTTTTCTACTTATATTCTTAGGTTTGCATGAAATAAAGGCATAATATAATTTAGTTAGTGTTAGTCTTTTCTACGTATATTCGTAGGTTTGCATGAAATGAAGGCATAATAGACAAAATAACTTTAGTTTGTTTCGTCACTCAATTGTACCAATGTGAATAACATAATAATTTAATTATACGTCGTATAACCGTAAGTGGCTTCTTATTGATTTTCAATACGTTTATTAGATTTACTTTGTATTGTTTCGTTGTTTTATAAATCCTGTAATTTTCTAAAATAGTATTATCATTGTGCTGGCTTGGTCCTGGCCGGCCATGGTAGCTGAAGAGTTTGACCAAAATCACTACCTAGTGGCAGGTCTCAACTCGGCCTGGCCACTTGGCAGGCCCCAAACGAGTTAAACGTTTGATACTACAATAAAAATCGAAGGAATACCTTTGCAGAGCAGTAAAGCGCAACAGGCTAGCAATAACAACCTTTTAAAATAATGGTAGAAATTCTAATAGCAGCGCGAGTGTGTTTTAGTTTATGTTCTAATATCTCTTTTTGCAACACTACAAGCAACTTCAAAATCAGACCGAAACAGTTGGATGGCTACAGCAATTAATTTTTACGCCTATTTTCAGTCTTTCAAAAAAATGTTTTATCTTCATTAATGCTTTATCTACAATTTATTTACTTCACTGTAGACACTTTTACTGTAAAATTATACAAATATTAATTATTCGATGGAAATTACCTAAAACTTTGCAACTGAAAGTTTCTGCTTTTCCTGAATTTCCTTACAGCGACATCTGTGATTTCACGTTGAAATTGCTTAGAAACAAAAGGTTTCGTTTGGGTTCTGGTGCCTTAACTGAAACACGACGCGCGCGACGTCACAGTCACACCTTAATTCCGAAAGAAAATCATAGATGGCGCTAAATGAGGTATTTATAAAAGGGGTTCACTAATGATCTGAAATAAATAGGTACAATTATTGTGACAATAATTATTTAAGATTTAGGAAATTGATGTATACTTAATCTGTAAATAAGATATTTAAAATGAGAAACAAATTAGGTAGGTATAATAAGTTTAATTTTAAGGTATTAAAAAGAAGAGGTACTAAAATATTATAGCCACGAATTGATTTTAGTATAAAAATCTTACGCCTATACGTCTTCAACATTTAGGTAAGTAATTATCGTGGTGGATAGGTACATATTTTTCATTAATAAATATTAGATATTAAAAGTGTCATAAAGTTTTATTGCTCTCAACTAAACTGCTCTGTTAAAGAGCGCTGGATGCCAAGGAACTTTTTATAGGAATCCCGTTTTTTATGACAAGCACGTGAGAAATTAAATTTAGATATAAAGCCCGGAGAGATTATATCCAGCGAAATGTCTTTGGAAGTGCGTCAGTCAGCTGGAACAGCACTGAACTTTATAAATGTGAAACGTGGAGATATACTCGTAGATCTACTCGTAGATGCGCTGATCCGAACATTGTGTTTCCTGTTGTTGTATGAACCTATTTGCATTATTTTGATAATAGGAAATGTTTTTAAAAAAATGTTTCATAGCTGTAATTCATTTCATTTAGAAAGAATAAACAACCAACAAATCAAAAAATTATAATTACTAGTACTATCTTTGATTATGTAAGTATTTTTGTCTAGATAAAAGATAAACGCAAGATTGATTTTTTTTCCGTCACAACTCTTGGGTATTCAGGAATAGTAACTTGCACCGGTCTGGTTAATGAATTAAAATTAAATTACAATACAGATGTCGATGGTATATAATTAATACCTAACTAACAGTATGTGGGTAAGATAACAAAGACTAAATTTCAACTTTGGTTACCAACGATACTAAAATTAATGGTTCTGCCAACGGGCGACATTTTAATTGAAAAGGTACCTACGCCCTAAATTTATAAGCCCGGGTCGATAACCTACCTACTGAAACTTTTATGAATAATAATTTCACAGCAACGGATACTTATTGCCTATTAAGCATTACTTATTTTCTAATTTTCAAAACTTTTGTTATCGGAGTTGATGCTATTGCTATAAGTTTGAAAGGAAACAAAGGTAACTCAAACACTAAAACGGCTCTGTTATAAACCGTTCTAACAGTTCTAACTATTGCTTGGAACGAAAAACTAATAGGTACCTAGCGAACATCATTAAAAACGATTCCATTTTGAAATCCTTGGGATCTGAACGAAAATGTGATGTGAAACTTTAATGGATAATATAGGTAGGATAATAATTACAAATAACTTCATATTTAAGTTTTAACGACCAGTTTTATAAAACTTTGAACATGATAAGCACATCATTATTTTTTTCTGCCAGAGGATGTTTACTACTGTATACATATTTAGGCCTCGCGTCTAGATCTACGATTTGTTGTTTGCATACTTACTTACTACGCGATCCTGCGATCTTCCGTCGTCGTTTCAGCCATAGGGTGTCCACTGCTGGACATAGGCCTCCTCTAAAGATCTTCAATAAGACCGGTTAGTAGCGGCTTGCATCTAGCGCTTTCCTGCAGTCCTAACGAGATCATCTCTGTCTAGTTTGTGGGTGAACGTCCTACGCTGCGCAGCCGGTACCTACGTGGTTTCCACTCGAGAACTTTTCGACCCTATCGGTCTTCAATCCTTAGTTCTATGTTTCCTGCCAACTGCCATTTCAACTTGCCAATCCGCTGGGTTATATGGGTAACTTTGATTCTTCTACGGTTCTCCTCATATTATCTGATTCGATCTCGTAGGGAGACCTTATTTTGCCAACCTATCTTGTCTTAATGAGACCATTTTGACAAACACACTAAAAACATAACTAAACCAATATTGGTAAACGGAGGAAAAGGACGTCGATTATTTCTATAAGCCAGCACTGACTTTATTTTCCTTGTTCTAATAAAAATAATTACAGTGCGATCAAGTAGAATGATTAAAGAGGAATTGGGGAGCTTTAGTCGCATTTTCGATAGCCTTCTTGATAGGATATTGTTAAGACGAGAGTTTACGCTTTTCACTACTTGTTCAAACAGAAAACTGAAACGTTCAGCCGCTCTTATGTTAAAATCAATTTTTTTTTTCAGTATGAGATCAACGCGTATTAAATTTGTGTGTCAAAAATAGTTCGGACCTATATTGAATTAAAATAGATAGTTATTTTTCTTTTATTTATTTCTACTTACATTAGACCATTCACATGTATGATATTTAGGAAAAATCCAAAATCAGAATCATAAACTAATTGCAAATCAAAGATTCGGGATTTTGTAATGTAAGACAATTCTATGCTTAGGACTTCAAAACCAGGACCAATCCAACCATCTAATCCAAATTTTACAAAAAATCTCTTCTAAAATACTAAATTACTATTACTATTTTCTAAACTAATCATTTTTGTAGATAGACACAAATCTATATTGGTTGTTTTAGAAAATAACCTAAACTTAAACCGAACAGTAGCAAATAATCTTGAACGTCAATCCGAAAAAAAAACAATATCAAACTTATCATTTTCATGTCACAATAATTATTTTTCGCAAAAAATGGCAAAACCGCCTTCCATAGAGTACAAAATTCGAATATTTCGCTCGAATTGCTTACATTATTGTTGTTTTTTTCAAAAACGGCTCAGCCGATTTCTGTAAAATTTAAATGGGACCACCTCGGGTGTATAACCTTTCGAACTAAAAAAGAATTTTCGATTCGGTTCACAATTGGCGAAATTAATGATGAACATACACAAAAAAAAATACATACACACGAACATAGAACCTCCTCATTTTTGGAAGTTGGTTAAAAATGGTACAACTTTAATTTGTAAATATTTGATTCCTAAGTAGGTATGTAGAGTTGTAGACACCATGATTAAGTAAAAATATCACGCATTTTTTTAGTACTTTATTTTTCAAATCATTCTAGTTTTATTCTGCGACAGAGACAAGTTCAATAGCAGAACAGAAATAAGATTTTATGATAGCACCTGGCATTAAACATAGGACATTTTAGATATTTTGGATTTCATGCGTCATAGCATTTTACAGCTATCGTATATCATTGTTATGGTCACAGGCAAATTGCTGTGGTTTTGAAACGTACAACACTGGTATTAAAAGCAAGATGTTTGACGTAGCCATTATAACTACTAAAAATTCTCTGTATGTTTTGACTATTGGAAAGGATAAAATGTGGTAATGTATTATTAATAGATCAAAAATATTATGTTTAATAAATCGCATAACCACGTACATTCGCAAAATGTGGATTTAATGATACCTTAAGTTTCAGTTATTTATTACCATTGAATTACCTACTTACGATATTGTAGGTAAATATGTATAGGTACGTATATCAACTCAATATTATAAGCTTACTTCGTTTTATGAAATCAATACGTTATTATATTTAAGTAAATTAGTACATTTGCGCAATAAAAATAAACTCTAAGAAGAACATTCGTTCGAATAGGCACACTTCAAATAGTCACTAGATAACAGAGTTTTATCTGGTAGATAACTTAATACCTAAATCTAGAGTTGAACTTATACTATACTCTGAGGTTCTGCGAGTTAGTATTTTATGCGAGGAACGAGGGCGCATTACTGCGTGTGACCTGGCAAGGACCGGGCTATAAAACTGAAGAGCTTTGAAGGTGAAATAAAGGTTGTTTATTTTCACTACACAATTTTCAGTGACTTAGAATCTGATCTGTTAGATCAAAGTCAGCAGATTAAAATTCGAGAGCGTTTTTGTAATTTGTAACAGCAAAATTCTGACAGGTTTTCTTTAACTTCTAAGTTGTATCAGACCTTTTCCTTTGATAGAAAAAATTAAAACAAAATAAAATCGAGTTTGCTTTCTGCGTATTCTGATTGAGAAAAAGCTTCTTCATTCGTTTTCCATTTCGGTGCTATGCTACCTACTGGGATCCCATTAACTTATGTTCAAGGTTGTCAAGTTTCTTGTATGTGAAGATAAGAAAATAATAGCCGCTCCCGACTTTTTCACGGATGTTGGAATTCGGATAAGGGGGTTCAAGTGTGCTTACCCATTTCACTTAATTAGGTACTTCTCACAATGGCGATGTATTTTCGATATAACAAAATAATAATAGGATTTTGGTAAAGGTACAGATGTTAGATTCTGTGTGGCCCGATTTGTCTCACATTGCTTTAGTTTTTTTTTAAAACTTACAAAATGTTGTGTTCGTAGTTTTTACATTTTCAACTTCCATAAAAAGAGGAGTTATTTCAACTATGTTTTTTCCCAGTGTTTTAAACCATAACGTCGATGAAAGATTTTTTTACTCTAATCATCTATAATTATACCAAAAAAATATGCGCCAATTTGCAAAATACTCTCTTAAAAACCTAATTCAGTAATATTTACTTTAAGCAAGCCTAAAAATACATAATATTTTGTACTGAAGCTTGCGGGCTAAAGCGGGCATGACAAGTTAAAGTCGACTGTCATTTTATTTTTAAATTTATTATTAAGCCCAAGTTAAACTCGTTTAAAAGTTTTAAAACTCTGACAGAGCTTATAGATTTTGTTCGCACAGGCCGTCGCATTACAAACGGGAGAAAATCTGGGAAAAAAATATTTTCCTCTTATTTTCCTCCCTTCGTTTGCAGTCCTCGGATTCCTAAGTACTTAGGTATTTGAGTTTCAGGTAGAAACTTTTTATTTTGACAGTAATGACTACTGCAATAAAAGGCATGCTGAGTGTTGAAACGAGCAAGTACCTGCTTATATGTTAGTGGTGTTTTTACAATATGTTTGTATGCCTTTCTTTGTATAAATAATTGATGTAGGGTCGTGTAATCTACCTAAAGACATTTTAAATTACTACAACTTTGAGTTCACATATTTTTTGAAGATAATGAAGATTTTAAAATGAAAGTTCTTAAATCTCGTAAGTTTAGTGCGCGATTAGTCCCGTGGTATTTAATAATGATGTGTTCAAATCGCGAAAGTTTAACAACAACAAATAATGAGGAGTTTATAAACACAGACAGAATATCTTTTAATGAAAGACTAACCCTTAAATTGTGAATTAAGTTGTTACGTACAAAAAGGTCGTTACTTCCTACAAACTGTGTGGAACAGCTGGTACTTTATTTACGATTTCAGCGTTGGTCCTATACTAAAAATGGCTGTGATAATGTGCAGAATGAAAATTATAACCTTGAATTTGTCCATCGTCTAATCTAAAGAAGCATCCAACAAAAACATTTTCGTGTGAAATGAAGCCAAGTCTAAATCACAGTTCCTACTATCAAAAAGTTGACATGTAATTCTTAAAACTAAATTACCAATAAATTTGTTTATCTGTTGTCAGATATCACGTAAAGCCAAGCTTCTAACTCTACACGCCTAACTCTACAAGTCCTTACTCCACAAACTCTACAGCTTAGTCAATATAAGTGACTTGGCCGATACTTAAGCGATACTTTTTTTTAATTCTAAAATGAATTACCTCAAACATATACCTATCAATAATATCAATCAATAATCAAAAAGTTATAAAAACCTAGCGGGCTTTATGTAAATGTGACACGTGACGTCGGCGATAGTGATGCGCCAAAACTACGTCGGTAGCCAAAGGTTAAAATAGCAACAATGGGTAAGGTTAATAAATAACACAATAAATCATACCAAATGAATTACTCATTTATATGCACTCATTACAACACGGTATGTTTTGTAAACATGCATTTCCCGGTTTATGTTTTTTTTTATAAAAGTATGCTCGCGCCGTTAGATTAAAAGATTTTTTTTTGAATCTCTGTGATATGAACTTTAACGTACAGAATTTTTTATCTATTACTTCAGATAAAAACAAAAAAAGCCTCACGGTTCTTTAGGCTATCTTTCGCCAAAGTTTGGCAAAAACTATTGAACTCTCTCCGTGTTAGTAGATTTTAGTAAGTATTCACTAACTCATGGTAGCCCTAAAGATCTAATCTATGAAAGTGTTCCTTTCATTAGGTTGGGACTGACTTGCTATCTTCAGCAAATACAATTATATTCGTAATATCAATCGACAAGTTTGAGTGATACTGTTTTACAACATTCTAATTATTAGTATAAACGCTAGAGCTTTAATAAAAGTGATAATGCAGCAATCACCGATCAGATTTTCTTTTTCGCTAAGAACACTCTTGACTGAAAACTCTTTCGAATTAAAAAATAACTTCTGAAGTCAACAATTATTCTAAGAACCAAAACTTCATTAAGAGAGAGAGAGAGACATACACGCTAAACCTAAAACCCGTATTTTTGCGTCGGGGATTTTTAAAATCGTCATTGAAAACTCTAACCCAATGCCAATTTACGGATGATGTCTCGTAGCTTTTGGACGAAACAAGTGCGAACTACATGTAGGTATATACTAACGGGATTCGCAATCTCCATAAACGCAACTTTACTAATCAAATTAATGCTTTGTTTTTGGTTCCATTAAATACAATCAAAGGCAGGTCACATTAGTAAATATAGTGGGGCAAATAGTAACCTTTATCAATAAGCATAGATTTCAAAAATCAATAGAATATTTAAAAAAACATATGGTTTCTTGTTTATTATTAAAATTGATATCTTGCAAATGTTCCTGCAAATTAATAACCTTAGTTAATAAACTTTGATTAACAGACCCGCATAATTTACAATACATTAAGAATTATTTGTATCTGAAAATTGTTTTTGAATCGTTAAATTTATTCACTCAAACAACAAGAACACGAAACAAACATTATCGCCGTTGTAAATTTAACTTATCTACAACAAGAACAATAATTTGCCATTATTCAAAGTAAAATTAGAGTTAGAAACGGCTGGGTCGAATGGGTTGACTTCGGAACCCATAGTCGGACTTGATTACAGTGCAACGCAAACTTTGCGGCCAAGGATTAGACGTGAATCAAATGGGCCGTGACCCGAGACGCCATTCTCGGTTAACAGGGCAATAGAGTTGACAGCTATCTCATTTGCGCATTCGTACCTATATTTTGGACAACTACCAAGAAAAGTTTCGGAAAATTGTTTGGTTGGATTTTAGTGGCAAAAACGGCACATATTTATAACATAAACACGTATTTCGGAAAAGCGTGGTGGTCTAGTGGTAGTGACACCCGCTTTACAATCGTGAGATCGTGTCGGTGGATTCAAGTCCCGGTTCCGTTCCAATGAGTTCTTTGGAGTTTTCACAAGAATGGTTTTTCGGTAAACGAAAACATCGTGGGGCAACCTGCGTGCATCCGTAGAAGTCACCAACTCGCACTGGGCCAGCGTGGTGAATAGGGCCCAATCACCCTTCGCAGATAGGCCTACGTCCTGCAATAGACCATTAAAAAGGCTGATAACAAGTATTTTGTTGTTTTTATAGTTCTATGTGGTTGTTGTTTTGTACATATGATTATGGTTATCGTTACAAATCAAAGTCCGTCTATTATCAAAATTTATTTTATCTACACTAATGTTGTAACATTCTACTTATGTTTCCAATACTTGACTTATAATGACTACTGTTATAGCGCAGGCAACAAAACACTCAATTTAAGCAATTTCACATGATGTTATAATATCCACATCGATATCGTAAAATCTCATTATAACATCGCGCGCTCGCTCCTGATTGGCCCTGCGCGCGCAGCTGCGCTCTCATTGGTTAGATTTTAAGCGCGTGAATTTAATGTTTCGCAATATGTTTATTTTTTTATTTTTATTAGTGAAGATAAAGTAGTGTATGCAACTGCATATAACACGGGTATTAAAACACTCGTTACTATTATGAAACTCGCTGCGCTCGTTTCATAAACTCACACTCGTGTTTTAATACCCCTCATTATATGACAGTTGCATAAACTACTATTATTAAATCATCAAAAAAATACAGTTATTATTTTTTTTTTAAAACACTGTATCTTTTCATTTGACGATGTCACAAGAAAATGAAGCTATATGTACCTAATGTCGTTATATTCGTAAAACTAAATCCAATTTAAAGTTACTGTGACACAGTTTTTTACTAATAATTAACCATGTAACTTTTTAATCTTTCCCAGTTATTTTATTTCCTTCAAAATTTAAAAATGCACGAATGATAAATAGCTAACAAATTCTATCTTCTCTTTATAAGATAGTTCTTCTCTCCTATCAGTCTACGTACAGTACGAGAAGGACATAGTAACAATTCTGTGGCAGAATCACCCTAATAATTGGGGTCGAAGCGAGGATTACAGTATTTCGCATGATTTTCTTGGTGACGAGAGCCAGCTTTCCCTGTAATCAAACATAAACAGAAAAGGGACACGAGAAATAATCTATGGATCATCCGAATACAAGGAAAAACAATTTTTCGGAGAAACCCACTTCCATGATTTAGATCCTTACAGAAAACTAGCTTTTGCCCTAGGCTTCGACCACGTGATTTATTTAAATTCCTGTGCTATCAAATTCCTGTTATGATTCCGGGATAAAATATAAACTATACAGGGTTACTCCTTTGAACAATACAGGGTTATCTGCTTACCCTGTAATAAGTTCATAGATTTTGTCGATTCCGAGTTGCAGTTTTGCAGCTGATTTTTATTCTCGAATTTTGAGTTGGCCCATAGTAAAAGTAATTCGTAATGATGGTCTTAATTACCCTTTTCGGTTTAGTACACCGGTTCTGGATAACCCTGTATATCCATGCCCAAAATCAAGTCATTCTGTGGCTGCCTGAAAGAAAATCAAACTAACAAACACACTTTCGGATTTATAATATTATTAAGGATGTATAATACTGTACCATCTTTTGTAAAATTGCAATAATAAATAGTAAATTGCACGAGAACATGGAAAGGAGATAAAATATGGGACTAATGGCGACCTTTCAGAGTCAAAGTGCCTTTTTATGGCCGATGCAGCAGTGCGGTAATTCAACAAATATCAGTTTATGGCAATATGAAATGTCGCATATATCTTATTAAATGATATTTTACAGGGTTATTCCTAATCAATTATCATCCTTTTAGGGGCTTATTCTGTACATCAAAAAAACAAAACTAACAACTTTTGTTCTGCAACATTTGTCAAAATTTAAAAAAAAATCAGCTGTTCCATACTTTTTGTCGCGGGTGAACGATATTTTTCTATAGAACAACATTTTTTTTGAGTTTTAACAAAAGTCGCAGAACAAAAGTTTTTAGTTTTGATGTACATAATAAGCCCCTAAAAGGATGCTAATTGATTAGGAATAACCCTGTATAAGTAAAATAAATGTAGTAGGTACTTATAGCGCAGTAGATTTGTATTAACTTTTACTGTGATTTTAGACGCCTGGATTTTTTTTAATGTTGCGCAAAGTTACTCCATTGCTGGTAACTTACTCATAACCTCTATACGTCAAGATGAACAAATATTATAATATCAACCCAGAATTTGCGGAAATAAACTAAATATTACATACATTTTGTCGAGAGTCAATGAACTTTTTGTATGGAACAGCAGTTTTTTTTTTCGTTTTCTGTGATGGGCTAGTGCAGTATTTTGTTTTACAAAATTATAAGTTACAGTACACATCCACCTTTTTAGGACCCTGCACTTTGCAAGGAGAATACCGTATACAAAAATGTCCCAAAATTCAAACCAATAGAATGTTATGTTGGCAAGAACAGTTTTTACTAAACAAAACATTAGAAAATTAAGAAAAAAATTGTATGGAGAAATAATATTAACTACAACATAATTGGATCATGGTGAAGGGTAAGTCCAAGTTGATACTGCAGTGGAAACTTTGTGGCAAGACAAGACGTGACCAGACTCCGCCAGCCTCGAGAGTTTAGATGCAAAATACCTAATTTGCAAAATGCCATATGAGTCTTAAATGGACTGATTCTACAAATGGCAAGTTCTCACAATGCCAATTTTTTGAATCGCCTTATTTGCAAAATGATAATATCCGAAATGAAAAAAAAAAAAAAAACGTTTACATTTACCTATATTTTTATTTTGATGGAATGGTGAATCATTTAAACATTATACATTTTCAATTCTGTGAAATAAATTAAAATTGAGTATTATAATTATTATGATCGTTATCATCTACAGAACCCTTTCATACGCGTCTCTTATAACGCTTTTGATATGTCATTTTATTAATTTTCTAACTGAACTTATTTCACTATTTTGCGAGAATTAGATTTTTATTATTTTGAAAATATGTCAGTTGTAAAATTTGACATCGTTTTAAGATTTGTATGCCATTTTGATAATTGGACATTTTGCGGCGAAAGCGCCTCGAGTTAGATCCAGTAATTGGAATGATTTGACGTACGACGCAAATACCTTGATCAAACACGGATCAAGCTCTGAGAGTAAATAGAAATAAATGATAATTGGCAGAATAAGGTCAATCGTTAGAGTTCAGAAAACATCTTGTGAGTGAGACTGAGATAGGAATAACAACTGAGAACAAAAAACAAGTCTATTATTTAGTCTATAATTTCTATAGTGTGTTTTAACATAATTTATCACTCAGAATACAGTGATCAGTGAATTTGTAGCTACTGATATCTGACTCAAAACCAAAAATCTTTTATCTCTTGACTCAATCAGTTTACCAGTTTATAGTTTAACTAAACACATAATTAAAGAAGCTAAATATGCATTGTGTTCTTTCACTTTAAAGACCTGGCATACCTACCTATGTCCTTGGCTATTTTTAAACCACCTTCCAAAAAGAAGAGGTGCTATGTTCGTCTATATGTATTTTTTTGTGTATGTTCATCGACATTTTCGCCAATTGTGAAACGATTCAAAGAAATACTTTTTTAATTCGTAAGGATACACTCCTGGGGTAGTTCCTTTTAAATTTAATCGAAATCGGCTGAGCCGTATTTCAAAAATGAACAATAATGTAAAGTTGTATACATCAATTCGAGGGAATATTCGAATTTTGTACTTGATGCAAGTCGGTTTTGCCATTTTTTGCGAAAAATAAATATAAGATTTATCAATCAATGAGACAAAAACAGAATTTAAACCCTACGATATAGCGTTTTAAATATCTTCAAATGTGTAAAACGCTAGCTTGACATTCTACACACAGTTTTGTAAAATATCACGAAAATGAGGCTCTCTAAAGATTAAATAGTGGCCGTGGTGGTCTAGTGGTTGTTACGCTGGCCTGTCATTCTCGAGGTCGTGGGTCGTCAATCCTGGTCTCGTACCAATGAGTTTCTTTTGAACTTATGTACGGAATTTCACACCACTGGCTTTTCGGTGAAGGAAAACATCGTGAAGCAACCTGCATACGTCCGTAGAAGAAATTCGATGGCGTGTGTGAATCCACCAACCCGCACAGGGCCAGCGTGGTGGATATGGCCCAATCACCCTTCGTGGGTAGGCCTACGTCCTTCAATGGACTATTAAAAAGGCTGGTACAGTACAGTACAAAGATTAAATGTCGACTCTCATTCTAAGATAATGATAGATTTTCTTACAATCCATCAAAATAGAATCGGCTACGATAATACTAGCCACACGACTGCCATTATTCGTAGTCTGCGATTAGGCTACGAGTTACTTGTAGATTGTACGTATATAGTAGTAGCTACACAGAATTACTGAAAAAATAATCGCAGATGGCTATTTTTGAAAGTTAACTTTTTTTTAAATATGTTTTTTGGATACTACTACAAGCTAGCAACATGTAAAAGATGAAAAGAGAATTTGAAACAAACACCGTAGCATATTATCCATGCAAGTATTCATATAAAGGCACTAAACAGCTAAGCAATAAAGTTTATTTCTATTTCTATTACTACAATTCTAAAATTAATGAATTTAATAAGATGACAAAAAGTACCTCCCAGAGTTTTTAACACATTTCGGAATATTTATTTGACAATAATTGTAAATTTTATAAAGTGTGTCTGTATCTGTGTCTTAATGCACTGTTGTAATATTAGAATCACTGTTTTATATCGTGAGTTAGAAAATCGTTACATAACGTGATACAAAAACCTTATCTGTAAGAAGTACAACGTAAGTTAACAATCCATCCATCCATCAATTGTAGGACGTCCACTGCCGTACATAGCTAGGCCTCCCTATGGATTTCCAATAAAGCTAGTTAGACGTGGCCTGCATCCAGCGTGTTCTTGCGGTCTTCATTATAATTTAATTGCAATTTAGTTACTAAACTTTCTGTTGCTATTTATTTTGTGCTAAAACGGATGAATGGATAAAACAGTAAGGATCAAGCAGTGTGGTGTAGCTTAGCCAAAGAGAGTCTTGTGCTCACTACGTTTTATGACGTAACTCGGTAAATCCCAGAGGTTTCATGATTCTGACCCTTTTGGAATAAGTAGAACTTATGGAAACACTACTCAGAAATTATGTAATTGAGTACGGGAAAGCATAATTATAAGGAAAAATAGAAGTAGAGTAAATATGTAGAAAAGTGAAAAGTAAAAATTATTTCTTAAAGAAAACACGAAATGTTGGAGCACGTTTCTTTCGACAAAGCAAAGTAGTTTGAAACGTCGAGTGCAAATCTCTAAATCATGAAGTGTCTAATTATGTAAAATGTATTACTAACAAAATATTTTATAAAATGAGATTTTTCAATCTTGGATCTTCACTTTATCTGCCAAGTCTGTCTCTCAATTTTCGAAGTTTTGTTTACATAAATATATATTAATAATTATTAGAGTTATCATTGTATTATTCCAATCTATTGATCAAAACCAGCGCTGTACTGAAACTGGAAAAATGTAAACTGCTACTCCATCGCTGGACTGGTGTAATGTAAGCTTGTCAAAACAGAAAATGTGGTAGTGCAAACTAGTAAAATAATAGACCAAAACACGTCCAAACCACAATAAAGGCTCCGCTAATTAATGATACTCATAATGATACACAGTACCGGTAGGGCAACTTTTCCGGTCATACAACCAGCCTCCTAACAAATTTGTTGTAAATGGGTACAAATTTAAATCTAATATGCAAGTTAAATAAATAAATAAAAAAACCTATGATTAAAATTGCAGACTAATACATTAAAAGTAATAATAATAATATACTAAGGACATCTTACATACAAAAATTCACCTTAATTTTCAATTCTCTTCCTGAAGAGTTGATTGATTTACCATATAAGAGGTTCTGTGCGCAGTTGAAGAAGTGGCTAGTAAGCGAGAGTTTTTATGAAGTTGACGAATTTTTGAGGAAAGCGTCGTGCTGCATGCATGTTTATAATTGTGCTTTTTAATTTAATATCCATTTCATTATTATAACTTTCGTTTTTGTGTTAATTTATAAATTATGTTATCAAATGATGTAAAATTAATTTTAAATGTACCTATAATAATGACATTGATTGATTAAAAATAGGAGAATATACCTAATATTTTATAAATTAACGTTGCCACACCCTTACAGGGTCATATGTGTATAACTTTTGAAACATGTTATTTAAGATCTACATGCATTACTACATATGTTGCAATAAATATTATTGATTGATTGATAAAAAAAGTACAGTAAAAACACTGTTAATAAATGGACTAAACCACAAAAAGAGTAGAGTAACAATAAAATTGGTAAAAACTTTTTTAAATTAAACAGTTTTATGTACTGAAAGCTAAACAACAATAACTCAAAAATAAAATCGTGGGGCCGTCGCCTGGAAGATTACATTATGTACGTTGCGCCCCACGATTTTATTTTTGAGTTATTATTGTTTAGCTTTCAGTACATAAAACCGTTTAGTTTTAAAAAGTTTTTTTAACAATTTTATTTTTTTGTTTTTAGTTTTATTTTGTTACTAAAAACTGTGTTCTACATAAAAAGCCCTTTCATTTGATACCCATTTTGAGGAATTGTGTAAAAAAAAACTGCCATTTTGTGGAGGTAGTCATCTTGTATTTACGTCAATACTAAATACAAAAAAATGTATTGTCATCAAAACTAAAGCTGTGTATCAAATATTATGTCAATCTGGTCACGGGAAGGGGATCACATTTGAATTACTAGATTCGACCCAAAAAACGGGCAAGTGAAGTTAAATGAAACCGTTTAAAAACACCGAAAACGAATACTACTGCAACTAAGAAACATAAGTATTAAAAACACCGTTAATTACTAGTATCCCAACTAAAAAAAATGGGAGTAGAGTAACCAAAATACCGTTAATGAATAGTGCTTCATCTAAAATACAAAAGGAGTAGAGCAGCAAAAACACCGTTAATGAATAGTACTCCAATTAAAAACACAAAAAGGATAGAGTAACAAAAACAACGATAAATAAATAATCCTTCACCTAAACCTCAAACAGTGTCGAGTAAATTTTAAAGTCAATAGTAATTTTATTCGCTAAACAAAATATGTAATTAAATAAAGAGTAAATAAAATATGAAAAAAATTTTCATTTAAGACTAAAGTAACACATTCATGGTTGAGGAGATCTGTATAAGTAGAATCATAGACGAAAAAAATATCGGAAGCACAATGAAAACACCGTTAAATGAATGAAAGGTACTCGTGCCAAAACACAAAAGCGTTAGAGCAACTTTTTGGGTCACGAAACCATACGCCAAGCAAAATGTGTTGGTGAAGTGGGTCCAAACGTTTGCACGTGATACGAACCTAATAATATAGTACCTATCTGCGAGAATTTGTAACACAAATATTAAAGGAAAAAGTGTGTCTGTTTGCTTGTTAGTCCCTTTTTCGCGGGACAGCAGATACGGGTCAACGTGATCGATCGAGGGTCGCAAATAGCCTTTCTTGTTTGTTTCTTTCTTTATTTTTTCACATTGATGTATGTTTTTACATACCTATATTGTGTTTGAGAAAAAAATTAAAACTGAGAAAATTATATTAATGAAATCTAACGTATAATTGAGAAAAGCATAAAAATTAATATTTTAAAATGCTCACACATAATAATATGTCATAGGTATAAAGTATATGTTTACTTTGTACACTGTTTCATTAGATTTCTTGTAAAATGTATGCAAAGAAGCATTTAGGCACATTGTTTTTCCAAAATTTAAGTAACAATAGGTACGTTTGGAAAAATTGAGAGTGAATGGTTAGTTATAGGATTTATGGGTCACCCTTTGCTATACATGGTAATTTTAAATACTTATGATGGTCAGTAAACGTATAATTACTATGTAATATATCTTTTGAGACTCCCTAAAATAAATAGTATCTTATAATGGTTCCATTCTTTTCCCGTTTCGGGTATGGAAGCCTAAAAAGTACGACTACTGAAGAATTGTTCACGTGAGTGAACCAGCGCGGCGAAGATAGCTAATATGTATAGAGAAAGCCCCAACAGAGACCTCGATTTCGTGAGTAAACATGGAGGGATGATAATGGAAATGTAAGTCAGAAAGCGTTGATTGTTATAGAGAAACGTGCCTATACCTACGATCTATAACTAAGTCCCTATTACTACGAGTGCCTATTCTTGGAAATGTCTTTGTATAAAATAAGAGGATTTTGTCGTACTCGGAACGTGAATTGCTGAAAGATGAAGTTACTTCAATGATAAAAGAGGGCATTAAGATGAAAAACAGAAGAAAAAGTACTTTCACTTAACAGTAATTCCTGCTACTAAAACCTTCAGACGAATCTCCGACTTTTCTGAAAAGTATATTTCACCTACTATTCCTTTTGATAGTAGACGAATGGCATTAAAATAAAATAAAAGCAACTACATATTACTACATATATTCAAATTTATTATTTTTATTTTCTCAAACAAACTCACTCAAATAACAGGACTCACTACACTCAGGAGCGCCAAAAGTTAAGAAAAAAAAAAAACAGTTTAAAAAGCCACAAATTGAGTCAACTACTACTACTATATAATGAAGATGCTACTGATATAATTAATATTAACAAAACAGTTTTATTGGCTTCCAAGTACGAGTAAGACAGAAAAAATAGATAATTATGTAGCCAGAGCGAACAAAATAGCCTGATATTGCACCAAAACCAAATAACCACAGTAGACCCCCAGATTCATATAGCGTGAACATAATGATATAATTACTACATGTGCGTGACATACCGGTATTTATCAAATGAACAAAATAAATAGGTATAAAATGCTTGTTTGTAGCATTATTAGGCACTGAACGAAAATTAAGTTGACGCGCGGTAAAGCCACGCCGCGCCGCCCGTATGTAATAATTTGAGTTTAGTTTGAACTTTTTAAGGTATTTAGTACTAAAGAAGTGGATAATTTCCTATCGGAGAGTTTTTTTTATGTTGCCAGAAATCGTTTTAATGTTTCATTTAGTTCATTAGTAATATTTTAACATCAAAGGTTCAAATATTTCGAAACTTAATTATTTTTCGCATAAAGTGGCACCACCGACTTCCACTGTGTACAAAATTCGAATATAAAATTTAAATGAGAACACCTCGGGAGTATATGCTTTTGAATATTTTTTTAAATCGTTTCACAATAATAATTGGCGAAAATATCGATAAACGTACAAAAAAAATACATACAAGTCGAACATCTCCACCTTCTCTATTATATACCTATCTATAGTCTTGTTATCAGTATACTGCCATTTCAAATTTCGAGATACATTAGCTCTTATTAGACCTACTTGTCCTAATGATTTCCCTCCATCGTAATTGAGGGCTAATTACTCGAGCTTATCTTAAAAATAAGTCAACGTCAATAACGTCTCGGAAGATTCTAGCTACATTAAACTTCCTAGGAGAGATTAAGTCCATTAGTGCATGGGGTGGCTTAATTACCATGGCTGGCCTCTATAAAGCTCAAATTCAGTTTTATTATTTAACAGCCTCCATCAAGAGTAATAAAGGGTTAAATTCATTTCGCCAACGCTGCGAGCTTGGTGTAATTCGTTGGATCGACCAAATAGGATGTGCTTGGGTGTCGTTTTTCGCTTGATCGCTTCTAAAATTACGCTTATGGAGTGGTATTTTTGTCATGGTTTGCATTTAGGGTGCTAATTTCATTTATGAGATCATCGTATTCATACTAGCGACCGGCCCCGGCTTCGCCCGGGTACGATTGGCTTAAGAACACAAATAGTAAGGATCCCTAATTTTTTAAAAGTATAATTTAGCTATGTTCACCAGGGATATCGTAGCGTAGCTTTCCAACAGTGAAAAAAGTTTTCAAATCGGTTCAGTAGTTTCGGAGCTTATTCGATGCAAAATTGCAAACAAACAATCAAATCTTTCCTCTTTATAATATTGGTATGTGTACTATGGAAATCAATCAAAACAATTTTCGTCAATATGTTCTTTTAATGACTGTTGGAAATTTAATAAGTACGATAGGCACTACATAATAAATGGATACGTTAGGTACCAACAGGGGCTTATTGGGCAGTTATGCAAGTTTAGGTACGTGTTCTTTAAATTATCGTGTTCTTTCAAAATTATTGAAGAAAACAATGTATGCTTCCGCTTCCTATGATTACAAGTACCTACGTTTGTACGTTTTCATTAACATTTTAGGCGCTATGGCCAACTTGTATTTTAGAGAAAACAATAGGCAAATAAGTCTTGCATCCAGCGTGATCCAGCGTGATCCGGTTTTCATGAGACCATCTGTCCACTTCGTATAGGTGAATTAGTTATTACTAGCTTTTATTACTTACCGCCCGATAAAACTAGGTAATAACATTAGGTACTAAAATCATTAAAAAATCAAGTGAGCAAAAACTAAATACTAGATAGTAAAAATACAAAAATGCTCAGCTATCTATTTTTAAACAGTAATTTACTTAAAAGACAAAAACAAGATAATAATATTCCAAATAGCCGAAACTCACGAAATTAATTAACTAAGAGTAATAAACAAAGGGAATACGAATTTTCATTACAGAGTACTTATATAGGTACGCTTTTCTTTATTTATTAACTGGAGATATATATAGCTTAATGAGGACAGAAATTCGTGGGAAGCTTATGTTTTATCTACCTATTAGATTCGTTAGACTAGCGTGGGATGCGCATACTCGTACCACAGAGTTCGGTATCGAAGCACTATCTGAACTTAGCTACAATAAATATTTTTTTCCATATTTTCTATTTAATTCCTTTACTGATACAATATACTTAACTTCTCAAGGTTACTTGAGGAGGTTAGTCTATGCTGATACATACTTTCTGATTTTATGATGTCTGTCAATTAAACTTTGAGTTTAAAAATATGCATTGATGAAAAAAAAACTTTTTAAAGCTATTTTGATCGTTCAGCATTCATCAGACTTCACTGGAGTTCACAGACATAAAATAATTTAGGATAATCAACCGTAATTCAGCACACTACAATCTCATTCCCTGTCAATATACATTAAAAAATAGGCCAAGTACGAGTCGGACTCGCGCACGGAGGTTTCCGTACTGTATGGGAGCCGCCCTTAAATACCTATTTATTTTCTTTTAAAATTTTATTATTTATTAATAAAGTGCATATACAATTCCTGTTACCATTATAAACATAGAGCGAAAAACGGCAAAAAAATCAGGTTTGTTGTATCAGAGCCCCCCCTTAATTATTAATTTTATTCTGTTTTTAGTATTTGTGGTTATAGCGGCAACAGAAATACATCATCTGTGAAAATTTCAGCTTTCTAGCTAAAATGGTTTATGAGATACAGCCTGGAGACAGACAGACAGAAGGCCACACGGGCAGACGGACAAGGGTGTCTTAGTAATAGGGTCCCGTTTTTACCCTTCGGGTAAAAAATATACTAGAAAGCTAAAATTTTCACAGATTATGTATTTCTGTTGCCGCTGTAGGTCAACAAATACTAAAAATAGAATACAAATAATATTTAATGGGGGCTCCCATACAATAAACCTGATTTTTTAGCCGTTTTTTGCTCGATATTAATAATGGTAGCAGATGGATGCTTGAAATATTCACAGAATATTTAGCTGCATGCTTACTTTAATAATAAATAATTAAATTAAAATTAAATCAATATTTAAGGGATATATTCCCATACAGTATAGAACCCCTTGTGCGCGAGTCCGACTCGTACTTGGCAGATTATTATTTTAAAAATTCCATTTTAAAGTCAGAAGTGACCAAGTCAATTTTGGAAGGCTTACAACACATCGACTGGATCAAAGTTACTACGATTAAAATGGTCTAGGTATTTATACATATTACATATGTTATCCCTAGATGTTCCCAGACCCACAGTCATGAAGTAGTTAATAAACATTAAACTGGATTTTGCATCAGTGTTGCTATGTGTTCCAAAAAACATTATTCTTTTTATCATATTTCTGTAAAAGTTGGGAGCAAAATTTATTAATAGTAGAAAATAGTACGTAAGTTATAAGTACTTTTATACGTAATTTATAGTTATTATTTCATACAGCAAAAGCATTTATCAAGGCAACAATTTCAGCCGCCCGTGGTGCGAAGTAAACTTTTATTATTACAAAGTTTATTACTGTTTAAGAGCAGGCAACAAATTTTCACGCTGTAGTTGACACACTAATAATTTTGTATGATACCTCCTTCAGATATCAATTGCTAATTTACCTCTATGATTTGAAACTGCTAAAATAATTATGTAATTCTTAAAAATAATTGAAAGATCGATATTTACTAGATACCTAACATCTCTAGGTCTATGTATGCTCAAAATTCGTCTGCGAGACAGATTCACGTATGAGGAGATCCATAGACAAACTAAAGTGATCGTCATAGCTAGCAGATCAGCAAGTTGAAGTAGCAGAGGTCAAGACAAAAAATAATAATTCGTTAGTAAGTTATTTAAAAAAAGTATTTTTTTAAATTGTAGGTTATAAAATACAATTTTTGCAGCTAAGTATTTATTTATAAAATTTTAGGTTACGACTTATAATCCAATGACGTTTGAAACCTACCCCATCTCGTCAATTGCGGAAAAAATGCAGTCTATGGTAAAACGTGGCTTAAATATAAAATATCTAAGTAATTAGATTTTGAAATCTATAATATTAAACGTACGAGTTTACTAAATGTTGTATGAAATATTTATTGACGTTATTGTTAACGTTTTCAAGTCTCTCATTTATGTGTTAAAATCCGAAAAAAATATACCTTTTCATAAAACTAAATTACCTACAAACTTTTTTATTGTAAACTTTTACAATTGTAAATCTAAAGGAGTGGGTTTTTTTACACTGTTAAAAAAAATTATGCGTAATTTGCTAAATTGCTCTTGACCGGGTGAAGTAAGTTATGGTGGTGCTTTAACTACGAAAACAATTATCCCAAGGAGGATTTAGTAATGGGGCAGAGCCGGTTAAATGTGTCTTCAGCAAAGATATCTAGAGAGTGGTCCTTTCTTTACTCCACACGACGCGCGTAGTACGCGTGTAAGTACGTACATGTAGCATAGACATGCACACACCTCAAAATGCAAAGGATGAAGGACAACAATTTATGAAACCTGGTACCAGTGCCAATCGAAATGAATGATACAACATTAGAAAGGTATTTTTATGTAGAATATCAATAATATTGGCGCTTGTCCCAACTTATTGTCCGATCGGGGTGCTCTAATCCTACCGCACACTTTGTCTTCATGCTTGGACCAGTTAAATCTATCATCAATGATGGGGCCTAAGTAGGTAAGTGTGTTCAGCCACCCGTTTCAGATCTAAGCAATCTTTGATTTACCTATTTATTTTTTAGTAAAGTATTTCATTCTGTGACATTTTGCTCCTACTTGTCATGGTATTATTATTTATTTATATAAATATGTGTCATTATCTTGGTAAATATAAAACAAGATCTGCGACCGACTGACGTGGGAACGTGCGCAAGCGCGGCGAGTGTCTCAGCCTTCCGCGCCAGCCGCTACGCTGCGTAAGAGAGCGAGGGAGGGAACAATACCGGTTCTTCTGAAGACTGTATTTCAAAACGTACAATTTTTACAAGTCAATAGTGAATCTTCTAGGTCTACATATTCCATCTTCGTCTACAACTTCGCTTTCCATCAGGCGAGTTGGTGGTCAAATGTAGCCCTATTCTACCTAAAAAAAAGGAAAAAGTTTGTCAATTTAGTAGATTTTTTTACTTTTGAAAATAACTATCCAACGATGTGTGATTCAACATTGGACATGGGTACCAAAACGCCTATAATTCAAACAAAAAACACTTAGGTACCTACAATGAAGAATGCAGTGGGTGAGCGCATATGAATACGAGTAAGTAATTTGTTGTGCACATTGTTGTGGTAATTATTGACGTTACGCGTAGTTCATTGTGATTATAAGCACAGTTTTATGCGAAATTTGGTTCCCACTAGATTGAGACGACATATCTCTTCTCGTGAGATCTGTGGTCTCTAGTTATTTTTATTGCGCACCCAAGGCAGTAACGTTGATTCTGTTCTCCCATTTTCTAAGCTAAATTGAATTTAATAGCTCTAAAATATACTTGTACCTTCAGTTACATGAAATCGTCTAAGAATTTCGGTCGATTTTAATCATTAAATGTTAAATAATATAAAATAAAGATCAGTCTGGATGCAGGACTTCCAAAAAGAAGGAGGTTCTATGTTCGTGTGTATGTATTTTTATTAATGTATGTTCATCGATAATTTCGCCAATTGAGAACCGAATCGAAAAGTTCTTTTTTAGTTCGAAAGAGTAACTCCCGAGGTGGTCTCATTTAAATTTTACAGAAATCGGCTCAGCCGTTTTTGAAAAAACCAACAATAATGTAAGCAATTCGAGCAAAATATTCGAATTTTGTACATGATGGAAGGCGGTTTTGCCATTTTTTGCGAAAAATAAGCGACCGCAATTATTAAAACCTTGACAGCTTAATCAGTATTTCATGACACTTCCACTTTAGTATTTTTAGGTGTACATGAGCTTAAATCTGTTATCCTTTTTACCTTTTTCGCTGTTCCGATGTAGCAATCTTCTCATACCATCGGGCCTTTCAAACGATACGATGTTAAACCGCTAAATCACTTTGCATCTGTGCTCCGAATCCATTCCAATGCGGACCTGATGAAAGCATTTCTAAATGCAAGACAGATTATTATTATTTCTTTGCGTCGAGATTAACCGCTGTACGTTGGCCTCGTGATATAAATCACTTGTACCTGTGATTACGATCCGCATTTCTTTTTACCGGCTTTTAAGTTTTGTATTTTGGTTTTTTGCTTAAGTTTCAGTTTGATCATGAAGACGCATTTTTATTGTGGACACGTTTTTTTGAAACTGTTTTGCTTGCTTACTATGAAATATTTCAAAATAAAAAAAAATCTAAGTTAATTGATTAGATGGGAAACAGACAAGCCTGTCACTTGGTGGCTTAAAAAAATCATAAAATTAATTTTAAATTGAGTAATGACATTATTTGAAAGGTTTAAATCTGTAGGGAGGTGGTTTAATTTAAAACTGCACTAAGAATGAAAGTTAATACGATAAAATTGTCATTAACACACCTAGTTTGAATAATAATAAATAATTTACGTACCTAGTCGTAGAGGTTCATCGACTTTTTATCAAAATTAATTATAATGTGGTAAAAGAAAAAAATGTTTAGGGTCAATCATAAGCTATGTTTTTGTTAACATTAATCATTTAAATACTTATTTAGCAGACGAACACCGGAATGGAAATTGTGCTTATCATTTACGCCTCAGGCAATTGCTTTTGCATTCATAATATTAGTGTCAAGTATGATATATGAAGCATTCTAAGAACATTTAATGGATATGACATATGAATGAGCTGCTGAGTGCAGGCGGCAACAAGACATGTCTATTCATCACTGTTAGCGTCGAGCACTTGTCACCAACAAACATGCCAATCAACGCCCAACATTTCCTATTACAGACGTGTACACCATGAATACCATAATTTTTCGGCGAACGGCGCGACGGCGTAGGAATAAACACATTATTAGCGATACACGATGTTGTCCCAAACTTATTGGCAATCAACGATTGCGACGCGACACGACTGGATAACAATATAAAAGACTTGTACACGGTATAAATATCCATTATAAATAAGTTATAGCTCCGTGATAGTACTAAGCCGAAAAGTGTCAATGCTTGATTAACAAACAATGTTTTCATAAAATTATTCTGAGACCTATGGTTTGTCAGATAAACCGTTAATAGTAGATTATGTACCAAGAGAACCAAGTCGTGTCTTACGTCACGGGCAACATATTGGACCCTGAGCGCAGCGAGGGACTCTACAGTTAACTCCCGAGCGCAGCGAGTGAGTTTAAATTTAATGTCCTGAGTGAAGCGATGGGTTCAAGACGCCCAAGTAGAAGACAGACTTGGTTCTAGTGGTGCATACTCTACTTTTTATACCTCCTGCGGGAAAATAAAACCCTAGGAATATGAGTAATACTTAGGTAAATTCACTAAGTGTATATACTCACTAGGCAACCCGATATTGTTTACAATAAAAAAAAAATAGAATGTACCTACGAATTTTCATAGAATCACACATAAATCCGTTATAAAACAGAAAATGTAAATACGAGTACTACGTGAAAAACATAAGACCATGGCCAGCTCGATTATCATGGCCTAACACGAGCAATGCAAATAGGTTTTATTCTTTAAATTCGAACTGATACGGGAACTAAAGAAGTTTTATTCAATGAAATAGAATAAAACCTCCTTACAATGTCCGTTGCCCTGCAATGTAAAGAGGTTTTATTTGCTTTTACAAAATAAAACCACTTAAAATAAAATAAATGTTCTAAGTTAAGAAATTTTCATACGAATTAGACGTTCCGAATTTAAATCACTTCACTCCTTAGGGATTTTTATATAACATTATTGACCTGCCATAGCCCTCGAGATTGTGAAAAGATAGTACGACATATAATGAGTCATTTTCGAGCAGGTGGTATGAAAAACCATTTACACCACTTTTTCCAGGATGGCGGCAGTGGGACAATGAGTGAGGTGGTTTGCTATCCCGCTATTTATCAACTAATATCAATAAATGTTTGGCAAAATTGTTTAATATTTACGAGTATATCCTAACAAGATTTGCGAGTATGAATTAAATTGGTCAAGAGCGAGTCGAGATATAGCCTTATGAAGATTCAGTTAAAGCGATGTGACGC
This sequence comes from Hypomecis atomaria, assembly GCA_964007245.1. Lineage (NCBI taxonomy): Eukaryota > Metazoa > Arthropoda > Insecta > Lepidoptera > Geometridae > Hypomecis > Hypomecis atomaria. The sequence goes on along the minus strand of OZ023284.1, from coordinate 14,207,985 downwards.
GAGGTCTCCTATTCTATTTTTTTTTTTTTTTTTTTTTTTTTTTTTTTTTTTTTTTTTTTTTTTTTTTTTTTTTTTTTTTTTGAATGACTTATAGCTGTTGGCCACTGAGGCCTCTACAGCTTACCGGACATGGGCGAGCGCGGATGGCGGCTGAGCCCTAAGATTAGGTTAGAGGGTGACTAGCGCAAGGGCACCTGAGAAGGTACGGACCTCGGCTTGGGCCGTCACCCGGCGGGGAAGATCAGACTTGCCCGGGCACCCCAGATGGGGTGTGCCCTGTGGCCCTAATGGGTTGAGCTGGTTGACTATTTGGAGAGAATCTAACCGATCTTCTGACAGATCCGGAGGGTCCTCGACCTCGCCGGCGAGGTCGGTGTGTGACTGTGTGCCTATGGTAACCGGCGCCTATACCAAAGACGGAATACTTCCTGTTGCAGGGAGCTGTCGGATCGGCCGACCCCAGCGCCGCAGATGTGACTACGGCGATGGGGTCGTCCGGGTCGCCCAAGAGGTGTTTTGGGCGACGTCTGAGGGTGGGTGTGTTTGTCGTGTCTGTCGTATAGTCTGAGGCTTGGACTACGAGTGGGTTGGGGTGGTGGGGCGCCCTATCAAAGTAGCGGCGAGAGAGGTACTTGATGTACTGTGTGATGGAGGGGAGTTCGAGATCGCAGTGCAGGTCAGAGTTTCGCATGAACCAGCTAGCTCCGACTGCTTTGCGAATGAACCTGTTCTGAATGACCTGGAGTTTGTCCAGATCAATGCGGGAGGCGTGGCCAAAGACCACGGAAGCATAGGTCATGACTGTGCGGATGCACGTTTTGTAAATTGTCACCTTATTTCTAAGGGACATTTTACTACGTGAGTCGAGAAGTGGGGAGAGGCGGCCTAGGAAGAAGGCTGCTCTGTTACGGACTATCTGAATGTGTTTGGAGAAGCTGAGTCGACGGTCGAGGGTCACGCCAAGGTATTTGGTCGTGGAGGCCCAGGGAATAGGCTGGCCGTTAAGCGTGAGTTGCTTTTTCGGGTTGCCTTTGAGTATAGTGGGATGAAAGTACATGGCTGCACTTTTATCGGGGTTTACCGAGATGGCCCATTTCCTAAACCATTTACCAAGCTGGTCAAGGGCTTTTTGGACATGGGTCACCTGGAGGCTCTTTTTCCAGCCTCTGGAGTAAAGAGCAGTGTCGTCCGCGAAGAGCGCAAGCTCAACGTTGGGAGAACGGGGGATGTCGTATGTGTAGAACGAGTATAGCACAGGGGCCAATGCTGAGCCTTGAGGGACTCCAGCAGTGATAGGGCGGGGGATCGAGCGGGCTCCTTCGACCTTGTAGGAAAACTTCCGACAAGATAGAAAGTCTTGTATTATGAATACAAGACGGTCTGGGAATTGTTTCGCAAACAGCTTGAAAATCAAGCCGTTGTGCCAGACTTTGTCGAATGCCTTCGCTACGTCCAGGAAGACCGCTACGGATCCCTGGGGCTTTGGCGTGGTAAGAAACCCGTGACTGGGTTTCTTGTTGAAGCCTTCTAGAATGTACTCCGTTATGCGGTGTACTTGTTGGACGCAAGAGTGTCTGGCCCTAAAGCCAAACTGCTCGTTGGGAAGGATATTGTTGTCCTTAATGTGGGACCAGATGCGCTTCAGAATGATGCGCTCATAGATCTTCCCCAGAGTACTGAGGAGACTGATAGGGCGATAGCTGGATGGCTCGGAGGCCTTCTTGCCGGGCTTGTGGATGCCGATGACATCGGCGGACTTCCACGCTTCGGGGAACATGCAGTTGTTCATAGCCGCATTGAATATGCTGACTAGAAGACACACTAGGGATACTGAGAAGTGCTTGAGCACTCTGTTGGAAATGCCATCAGCACCGGGAGCTTTCCTGGTGTGAAGGCGCTTTATGATCGACTCAACCTCCGAAGCCGTGACAGGCTCAAGGGCGTCAGTGGGGGGGACGGATAGTCTTTCTTCGACTTCTCTGTTCACCGTATCGAAGTGAACAGGGTCGACGAAGCCTAAGCTGGGGCTGCATTGTGACTCGAGGCTGTCGGCCAGGCATTCGGCCTTTTCCTCGTCCTCAAACGCAGGTGGGAGATTGGGACAGTTGAGGGGGGGCATATTCGTAACTACGTCGGATTTCAGAGCTCGGGCCAGCTTCCAGTATGCCTGGTGAGATGGCTCGATCTCCGAAAGTAAACTGTCCCACCTCTGATTGCGGAGTTCACTAATGCGGTTTTTTACGGCACGCTCGTAATACCGCAGAGTGGCTCTGTTCTCTTCGGAGGGACGGGAGTCGTAGGCCCTAGTGGCGGCGTGTTTAGCCCTCAGAAGGTCCCTCGCGTCCTCCGGCAGGGCCCAGCGTCGGTCATTGACCTCTGCTGGGACCTGCCTGGAGCACTCACGTACTGTGTTGCGAAGGTGACTGGTGAGGGCGTCAACCGAGAGGGTGACGTCATCGCGGGAAACGATGTTGTCTGGGATTTTGTCTAGATCGGGTGAGCTGGTGGCCTCCAGGGCTGTGCCTAGTCGGTCCCAGTCCACCACGGTCCTAGTACGGGGAGGTCTGTCAGTTGGGTCGGGACCTAGTCTCATGAGGACTGGTCTGTGGTCAGAGTCAAGTTCGTGGATCACTTCTAACGAGCGTAACCGGAGGGTTACACCCTTTAGTAGCGCAAAGTCTAAGATGTCGGGTCTATGGTCGACGATGAAGGGAAAGTGAGTTGGGGAGCTGGGTGGGATAATTTCAAAGTGAATTTCGTCTGAGAGGGAGTTGAGAAGGTTGCCCTTCGTGTTGGTCGTGTTGCAGCCCCATATTATGTGCTTGCTATTGAAATCGCCAGCCAGAATGACGGCGCTACTTAGGGAGAACAGAGCTTCAAAGTCACTTTTTTCAAGTGCTTTGTTGCAGGGGAGGTAGCATGACGCTATGGTAATTGGTTGATGACCAGTCATTGAGAGACGGCAACAGGAAGCTTCCAAGCTAATCAGGGGTGGGGTATCTATGGGAATACAGTGAAGGGACCTTCTGTAGTAGATCAGGGTACCGCCCCTTGGGCCGGTAGTCCTGTCACTACGTACCAGCGAGTAGTTTCCGATTTTCGGATCCCGCCTGCTGGGTTTGAGAAAAGTCTCGCTCACAAGTAAGATATCGACTTGGTGAGTGGACAAGAATTGTTGAATTAAGACACGTTGGTCTTTTTGGTCGCTAAAGAGACCGTTGGCATTGAACCATGCCAAGGATAAGGAGTGGGGCTTCTCTCTTAATGGTGTACTATCCATAGTACTTCTTAAGGAGGTTTACCATGGCGGCTCCATGGACCTTGACATGGTCAAGGAGCGTGCGGTGTTCGGCCATGAATTGTGCGGTGTTGCACGGATTAGCGCGGACCTTAGCCGTGAACTCGGCTAGTTCGGCGGGGTCTACTATGGCGTGGTGCGCCATGAATTCTTTAGCGAATTCAATGTCGGTGATATAGCTCTCCATGGAAGAGCTATTGACGACGGCACCTAAGGGGGCGGGCTTAGCGGCCTTAGTGGCGACTTTGGGGGCTAGAGACGCAGGAGCGCGTGTTTGGGTCTGAGGGCGGGGGCGCGGTAGCTCTGGCTTGGCCGCGGATCCCCGTTGGGGCACTGCGCGTTGCCAAGCGTTGGCTACGGGGGCAGGGGCATCCACGAAAGTGGAAGGAGGGGTCGCAAGCTGGAGCTTGGACTGTGTGGGGTGGATGGGACGAGTCGGCCTGCCCCTGGGCTTGGGCTTGTGTTGGCCTTTAGCGGCCTTTGGAGCCATGGGGCAGCCGCGGTAATTCGCGGTGTGCCCCTGGGTCTCACAAAGGACGCAGCTGGGCGGGGTGGGGTCTTGTTTAGTGCGCGAGCACTCTGAGGTGCTGTGCGCGCCTGCACATTTCACGCAGCGGTATTCTGCGTGACAGAATCGCGCTGCGTGGCCGTATCGTTGGCAGCGGTGGCACTGCCCCGGGACGCCCCTTTTGTGAGGGGCCTCGATCTTGAAGCCGGAGAGCTTGCAGACCGAGCGAATAAGCTCGATCTTCTTGCCCTCCGGGGTGTTGTCAAGAACAGCTAAGACCATGTCTAGCTGTTTCTTTGTCCTGCCGCTGGTCATGCGGTGGACCTGACGTGCGGGAAGCCCCTGGGCGAGGAGATCCTGTAGGATGTCCTCGGTGGGGATTTCCTTTGGAATGCCGCGAATTACAGCGCGGTACACCTTTTCCTCCTCAAGGGCCTGCATGAAGAACTGCAGGTGCTCCTCTTGAAGGAAACGGGTGGCCATTCTGTAGTGATCGGGGGTCGGGACAAAGATGGCTATGCCATCATGATTGGGCTTACCCGTAAAGGGTACTTGCAGCTCCGTCAGACGACGGGCTACGTAGGCCCATTTGGTTTTGTCCACAAGCGTGAAAGCTCTGGGGGCTTTCTGGGCCTTGGAGGGACCGGGCTGAGACGAGGAGGAGGTGGCGGTGGCAGTGGCGGTGGAGGCCGCAGGGCAGGGGACCTTAGGTGGGGGCGGGGGGGAAGAAGATTCGGCGGGCCGCTTCTTTTTCTTCCGCTCCACCAAGGTGAAGGGGTCGGACTCTCCCTGTGTGTCGAGGATTAGATCCTCTTCCATTTGGGAGTTGGGGGACTCCGGGGAGTCCGCAGTCGAAGTCGCGGGGGCCGGTTGATGGACCGCGAGGGGGGCTGGAGCGGGGGCCTCGAGCAAGAGCGAGCGGCTCTTGTCGTAGGGCGTAGCCCTAGAAGGAGCGATCGAGCGAGACCGCCCACGGTGGGAACGGTCCTTGGCAGCGTTCCGACCGCGTTCGGGGCTCGAGTGAGCGGAGGCCCGTGAGGCGGGACCTTTGAATTCGGGCGTTAGAAATGCGGCTGCCGCCTTGCTCTTTGGGGAGACTTGGCGGGGCGCGGGTGAGGGCGGGGGGGCAGCCTTAAAGGCGGGACGGGGGAGCGTCTCAGGGACGAAGGGGGTTTCCGGCTCTAGGCCGGGCAAGACTTGTCTTGCGGCATGAATGAACGCGTCGATGGCGTCAACGGAATCTTCGTTGGACACGTAGGCAGCCCGGATGTAGTTTAGCACCTCGTCGAGTTTGCAAAACGCCTCCCGGGTTGCCATGGTGATAAGAGTGAGGGTGCCGGGGGAGGAGGTCCCCAGCGGGGAAAAAAATGAGAGATCTCCCTGCCGGGTATAGGCAGGGAGGTGGGTACCTAAGTGTGCCCTAGCGTGTGCCGGCTGCCAATCTCAATGTGCAGCCGGTTGTGTGCCTAGCGGCCCTAGCTGCCACAGGGGAGAGGCAGGGACTCCGGTTTTTAGGCCGGCCGTCCAAGCCAAACACACACCCGAGGAATAGGTAAGGGATGGGTAGGGTGGGAGGGAGATGTCTGGTGTCGGCGAGGGTCGCTCCCAAGGCCGGTGGTTCCAGACCCAGCCGGATTCCGTTGTTCCCCTGAAGGGGGAAAAACGTACGTCCCGGGTCAACGCACGCTCAGCTTCGTTGGCACGGTTACGTATCCACTGAACGACCACTAAGCGTGGATTATCCTATTCTATAGTTTCTCTGCTCTACTATTTATCTGTATGTAGAGCTGGACCATGGATCAATCGTTAGATACCTTTTTGCCAACTACAGTCTGATGTTATGTCGCGATTCGTGTCGAGGACTGTAAATATGCAAGCGGGAACAGTATTAAAGCGTTTCTATGGATATCTTTGCGAGTACGTGAAGGCCGCGCAGCCGACGACATTAATTGGCGCCCTGTTTCGTCTCAATTGAACGAGATTCCTTGATTGGTTTTGATTTCTAGTGTGTGACATCTGAGCGTAGCTGTATTGATGATGTTTGAACACTTATTGGAACACTCTGGAAATTCCTAAAGCATGATATCGTTTGACTTTGGCAATATTTTTTGGTTCACTAAACCAGTAATTTTTTTTTTTTTTTTTTTATTCTATATAGGTTTGCGTTTGACTACATACTGCCTGATGTTGAGCAGATATGCGGTCTAGGATGTAGCACGCTTACCTAGAAGATACCTATAAAATACATGAGCGAAATGAGCAAATAATATTTATTTACCAAATAACATGATAATAAACTGCTCAGCAAGAGAAATCTAGAAGGCACTAACAAAAGACCTAAAAATAATCATTACGTAGGTATTTCAATCCAATCAACCGCCCTTAAAGGGTAGGGTAGGTAAATGTACAACAGTGGCATATTAAATGCTGGTGCAGAGTAGTGCAGTACAAGTTGTCTTTATACTTATTCATCAACGAAATATATTAAACATCTGGTATAACAACTACTTATAGGTGTTTTCTTTAAACAGAATCTTATCCCGCCGAATCCGACTTGGCTGGGCAGCGTTAGGCAAATTGCGTGACGTCTTTTCATCCGATATACCTCAGTGCCTCAAGACGAAGGTTTTCGATAGTTGTGTGTTGCCAGTGATGACATATGGAACTGAAACGTGTACTTTTAATGTGGGCCTTATGAATAAGCTCAAGATAGCCCAACGGGCCGTTTGAGAGCCCTCTCCATAGAGAGGGCTATGCTCGGTGTCTATCCGCGGGATAGAATCAGAAATGAGGAGATCCGCAGACGAACCAAAGTTACCGACATAGCCCAGCGGATTAGCAAATTAAAGTGGCAATGGGCAGGGCACATAGTTCGAAGAACGGATGGCCGATGGGGCCGTAAAGTTCTCGAATGGAGACCACGGACCAGCAAGCGCAGCGTAGGACGTCCACCGACTAGGTGGACTGACAATATAATAAAGATCGTAGGAACGCGCTGGATGCAGGCCTTATTGGAAATCTATGGGGGAAGCCTATTTCTAGCAGTGGACGCCCTATGGCTGATGGATGGGTGGATGGAAGGAATCTAAATTTTCAAGTCGATGCTTTATGCTTTACTCGTACAAGTACCTACTCGTATCATATTGCGTATCTATAGTCATCAAGGACGATATGATACTTACACTCGTATCGTATCGTGCTTGATGACTAGAGATGTATGCTAAATAAAATTGATAAAAATACAAATAAAAATTCTCAGTAAAGGGTAAATATTTGAAAAATTCATGCTTCTATTTCCAAATAGAAATGTAATCCTAACTTTTCACTAAAACCAAGGTAGAAAATAAACTTATGCAATGGTCTACGGAAACATCCTTTCGGCTTCCGGATAATTACAACTACCACTAGAAACCAGAGCGGAAAGGTCGCTAAAGTACTCGGACCTAAAAGATGGTTTCGGTTCAAAGTTCACGGTAGTTTATCACGCAGATTTATTTTAGGACAAGAGAACCCAAAATTCTCTCTCTGTTTTCGAAACAATTTCAGTCCTCTCGCGTACAAACAAAAACTTTACTATCAAGACTTTCTAATAGATTAGTTGGTACAACGATCGGTACAATGAGCTTTAACATTAGTTTTACAATTTTATTTTATTAGATCTCTGTAGTTTTTATGGACTAGCGTGCGACCGCATTCTTCCTGACGTTGGGCGGTAATGCGGTATCAATTCGATGAAGCGCAATTAAGATATTCTTGAAATATATGGTTTGGTGTAGATTTAAAGTCGTCTGTTTTGCAGATTAGCTCACTATGTATTATAATATTTCATCGTCGCCGTTGATCAGCCATAGGACGTCCTTCTGAACATAGGCCTTCCCTTTAGATCTCCAATAAGATAGGTTAGAAGGGGGTCGCATCCAGCGCGATTCTGCGGTCTTGATGAGGTCATCTATTTACCTTGTGGATAGACGACTTACGCTGCGCTTGCTGGTAAGTTATAATATTTAGAAAAGGAAAGTACTAAATGTTTGTTAGGCATTAAAAGTGTGTTAAGTCATTGAGTTTTGAACGCATTCATGAAAATAAACGAAATGAGAGTGAGAAAAATGTTACAATTCGCGTGGTTGTATAACGGTAGAACCTAAACAAAATACCAAAAAAATACCACTCTAAGATACCTTAGGCTCACCTCAGCAGTATATAAACATTTTAGAAAGTAGGTACCTACCAATTTTTAAGCCCCTGATCGACATACAAAATAAAACCGCGGTTTTAAAGTTTTATCTGTGGTTAAACCGTGTTACCGTCACAGTACGAGCCTATTCACAGAGAAACCGCGGCTTTATTTGACCGTCAATCAGGGGCTCAAGCATGTACAAAATAAAAAGACAATAAACAATGTACGGGTAACGCTCTCCGAGTACTTACAAGTATGATTTTGGCCATCTTAACATAGTCAATATCGAAACTATAAAAGGCTGGAACCAGCGCGCACTTCGCATCTTCGTGTATTATAATACATGCTACAAGTGAAGTAGGAAACATGTCTCCCCTTTGATCGTCGACTAACGACTAGCGACTGGGGCAGATCACAGAATTAACCTCAATTTACTCTGACAGCTGCTCTGAAGTGTCTGAATACTTATATCTAGTGGACTATTTTGCTAACGGCCGTGTTGATTAAAATAATTTTATGAACGACGACGTGCGAGGAGATCCATTAAGGAAGGTAGGTATAATGATTCGAATTATGATAGCTAGTATAAATAAACATCACTAGAATAACAGCTAGTAGTATTATGGTAGAGCCAATTGATATATTTAGAATGTCGTGTTGGTATTTTGCTTATCGTTTTATCGTCTAATAAAAATGTGTTCCAAATCTTTCAAAGCTTTTTTTGTGTAAGTGTTTCAAAGGAAATAACACATTGAAGTTAAAAAGTTGTAAAGAGGTTATATTTTTGACATGTGACAATATGTAGTATTTAGCCCAATTGCATTTGCTAATCATGCCTAGGTATCTAGTTTTATACAATATCTGTTTTAACCACAGCTAGTGCTAAGTTATTACGATTTGTGAAACAGTTCTAGTTATTCAAAGTTGTATTTTATAATTTTTATAAAGCTGTGGAGCAAAATCGTAGAATGCCTTTGGAGCAAGCTGCATAATTTACATGGCTTACCATTTTCAAACTGATAAACCATACGAACGATGAAACTCGTAACGAAAGAGACGTTGAATTAATAAAAGAACAAGTCATTAAGCATCATAATTAAAATAGCACGATATTATGCAAATATGAGAGACGCTTACACGGTGTTAAATATCCCAGTATAATTTCACTACGAAGATGAAATAAAGTTTGCTTCACAGATTTGGTTATATACCAGAAGCACCGCAAAACTTTTGCTCTAGTTTGTAAAAAGTTACCAGCTGGTGCCTTTTTGTAAAAGAAAATAAACATCGAAAATGCGCAAAGTTTTGGATGAGCCCTCGTCCTGTACTCCGGTCTCCATCAAAATGGATCTGAATTGAAATATACACTACCCTAAAATGAGTTGATACAACTCCATCAAAATGACGGGAATATTTTTCTTAGAGTAAAAGTTTCGCCTGAACTCTATTTTTTTTTAAACTTGATAAGGTAAAAGTGTTTGGCGGCGCTGATATTTATGTCTTGCTGTAAATGTAATGTTAACTTCAACCACTGCACTTCAATGTGCAAAATTTTTCATTCAAACAAAAGTCTAGGTACATAAAGTTAATACTTTGCACTAAAAGTAACTGAAATGTAGTCAATTATTTATGAAATGTGACTGTTTCGAGAATGTGCTTCAAAATTGAACAACTTAATTCTGCTGGAGCCTTTTATCTGACTACAAAGGCGACACCCGTACATAGTGGACATTCTTAGACTAGAAAGTGTTTCAATTCCACATTTTTGATATGAACAGAGAAAATGGAACTACATTCTCTTCTAAGTTTCAATGTGTATTGTAAAGTTAAATATCCTCTTGGTAATGCGTGTTTGAATAACCGATAATCATGAGTTATTGTTGTTTCATTAATAGCTTGTGAAACTTTGCGTCAGTAAATAATTAAATCTTATTTTAACTTCTTATGTAATTGAATGTTCATAAATAATTTGTAAACTCTTAGGTTAGCTTTTCATGAATAAAGATCATATTCGGTTCACAATAAGCAAAAATATCGATGAACATACACAGAAAACACTCTTAGGAACATAGAACCTCCTCCTTTTTGGAAGTCGGTTAAAAAGGAAAACCAATTTAATTTGGTACTAATATGCATAGCAACCAAATTTTAATTTGAAACCTTACACACTCCTCATAATTAGTTCGTACTTTAATATATGGCGTCGTTTTACACGTCACGTTCGCATTCTATCCAGTTTATTGATTCGTCTTACGCTTACAAACATAATAAAATCGTGATGGGCGTCAATAACGAGAGGGTACGATGAAAATTTCGTTCGTTCAGAATATGGTTATGATGGTATTACTACCTCTTGGCACGATCGTAAACTAAATGTCCTAGGTACTTATTGGGTCTTCCATACATCTAATAGGCACATAGTGACACTGGCGAAGCTGTATTCTGTCGAGACTGGAACGACACTAATTTGTTTGCTGATCTACCCACACAATTTTGACGCAAATCAATAAAAACAGGCCCAAAGAGTGATCAAATATTTATTACTTAATAAAGAAGTGTACTTTAGTAAAATATTTTACGAAGTGTCGCAGCACTAACTTTTAAAAATAAATAAATATTGTATGCCGTAGCCATATGTTCGTACTGCTGAATGATTGATGGTTTGTCATAAGGGCACCGGCGTTCATAAAATCTGATTGAGTATTGCGTAACACAGTGTACTCGTATTTATATTGCGTAGTAGTTTCAATTTCTGTTTTCAAAATCTATGACTGAATCTAAATCTATGAATTTCATGAACATTTTATTTTGTTCAGTATAAAGATGAAAATGGTTGAAACGTGTTCTTGTACTTTGTAGGTTCACTAGATTCACGGAATTTGTGTCCTCTTCTAAATATTGTATCTAAATAAATCTAAATCTTTTAGCCAAGTCAGACCTTAAGGTGGCTTAAAAACTCTGACACTAGGGTTAGCCACCCGGCCTATACGAACTTACTAAATAAATCTAAATTTTGATATTGTATTTTTCACCATTGTAGTACTAAAGAGTTGTAATTCACTATGCAAGTAATTATCCAAAGACACGTAATATAGTAGGGTGTTATATTTTTTACTATTTCGTTTCCCTATATACATAGGTATATTATTGTAGGTACCATAAAATTTCTATTTGCATAAAGAAGGATGCCGGGAGCTCAAAAATACAAATACCTACCTGTTGCTTAAGAATAGGTACATTCATTCATCATTGTTTCCCAAGTTTGTTTTTATAATGATATGTTCATCAGAGTAACTTATGACGCTTCTAAAACTGTTCAGATATGTACAATTTGGCTAAAAATGAAGATAAAATAAGGAAAAACCACAGAATAGGCCCTATTACACAAAGGTCGCTGGGAAAAACGAAAACAATTTTCGAGCTATATGAGTACGTAGGTATGAGTTATGTGCTGACAGCATTATTTTGCAATTAGGAGCTAAATAGGCAAAAAAATATTAATACTATGAACTTCATACAGCGTTAGATTATTATTTTGATTTCCAATTTATGTAATATTTATGCATTTCCTCTAACACTTCCCTGTTATTTGGTAATAAGAAACGAGGATGCGTTACAACATGCTCAAAAAAACTCCTAATAAACAGTCAAAATACGTTCTTTGTCAAGGAAAAAGTTTTTTTTTTTTATGAAGATAAGTGCAAAGCATTAGACTCTGTGATAGCAATTAAAAATAATCGGCCAAGTACGAGTCGGACTCGCGCAAGGAGGGTTCCGTCCTGTATGGGAGCCCCCCGTAAAGATTTATTTTATTTTAATTTTATTATTTATTTTTGAATTTGAAGTGAATATAAAACTAAATATTCTGTGAAAATTTCAAGCATCTACCTGTTATCATTATTAAAATAGAGCGAAAAACGTCTAAAAAATCAGGTTTGTTGTATGGGAGCCTTAAATATTTATGTTATTTTCTTTTTAGTATTTGTTGTTATAGCGGCAACAGAAATACATCATTTGTGAAAATTTCAGCTGCCTAGCTATCATGGTTCATGAGGTACAGCACGGTGACAGACGGACAGACAGACAGACGGACAGACGGACATCGAAGTCTTAGTAATAGGGTCCCGTATTTACCCTTTGGGTAAGGAACCCTAAAAAGCGTGTTTGGCATAAATATGAAATTGCTAAATCTGGCTCTGGGAACCCATCGATGGTAACATAAAGTCGTGACGTGCGTGACATTTTATATTTTTTGAAATCGGCAGTGAAAGAAGGATGCAGCGAATGGACCTGTCGTTTTTTTTTTTTTTTTGCAAGTAGGTAGAAAACAAAACATCATTTATAATAATGATATGTGCTTCAAAACTTTAGTGATTTTTTGTTGTTTTCATATCACTAATTAAAATTAATATTAGACCACCAGAAAAATTACAATGATTTTTTATTGTTTTAACATTATAGATTACATACATAAGAAGTGGCGGTATGACCTTAAAGGCTTTAGCCTGTCCAAAAATGGGCACATTATTTGAAAAAATCACTATTTTATTACTGTTGCTGTCAAAAAAAAAGGAAATGTCAAATTCAGTCGATCAGATGATGTATTCAGTATTGCCAGATTTCGTTTTCGGTATTCCGACTTAGCAATTTTTTGGAGGGGTTGATATAATTATTTTCTTTTTCAACAGTTGGTACATGCTCTTTCCTTAACTCGTTTTAAGTGTTTCAACTAGTAATTTTACGAACTGAGGTGTCTTTTTACATATTTTATAGAAACATACAATTTTGTATACTAAAATATTATCAAAAAGAAAGAATACTTATATTTTTAGGTTTCACTCACTTTACTACTAACAAAAAGCTGCAGTTGAAATTATCCGAGATATTCCTGATTATTTTGATATTACTCGTAATAATCCTTAAAGGTGCTATTCGAATCTCGGCAGCAGGCTACAGCTACAAACAGCACTTGCAGCAGCTGCACGAAGCCGGCTGTGGCTGCACAACTGAGGGGTTAATCCAGGTTTACACGTAAATTGTAACTACAGCTGTTTCGGCATGGCCCTATACATTTTTGTACAGCGCCCCTAGCAGAAACGAGGAAGAACTAACCAAAATCTATGGAGCCACATGCGAACGCGAAAGTTTGAGTAAACTTCGCAAAGCCTGGACTACGAGTAAGGGCTCTGGTTATCTATGTAGTAGTATGAATTTCTGCAAAAAAGATTCCGATTGCGGCTCCGGCAGCACGTGCTACCGAGCCTCAGCTGCGAGTGTTGTTCACCTGTTTAGACAAGTCCGACGTGCTGCCTGTCGCAGCACGTGTAGCCAACCTCGGAATCACTCTCGACTGCGGAAGCAGGCAGTGGCTGCATTTCAGATGTGTGTTACCTGCAATCGCGACCTGCATCCGCAGGCTGCGGCCGAAGTTCGAATAGCAGCAAGTTGTGGTTCTTATACTATTGCTAATGAAATGGATGAATACCGAAATTCATTATCATTCATTTTTTCGTAGTACCAGTCGTCGTAGTTACCATTTAGCGCTTCTGGCGCGTTTTTAACGTGCTGATAGCGAATTTTTGCCAAAAGGAGTTGGCAGCACTGCTATGGTCTATAATTCTATAAATCAAAGTAGGTACATATAGCTTGAAAATTATTTTCGGTTTTTCTTATTTTAACTTCATTTTAAACAATCTTGTACATATCAGAACAGTTTTAGAAGCGTCATAAATTACTCTGGTGAAGATAACATTTTTATAAATGAGCTTGGGAGAAACTGAGTGTATTCGTACACAACAGGTATTCGTATGTATGAGCTGTCGACATCCTTCTTTAGGTTAAAAATAATTTTCTATTTCATTTATTGAGTTATTTTGGCTTTGCAGTCTAATGACATTTGCCACCAGTTGGAAATCATAGTTAAGTTAACAGAGAAATTAGTGAAAAATAATTTGCTTTAAATCAATTCATTATAATTGAATTTTAATCAGCGATATGAAAATAACAAAAACACAGCAATTTATAATTTTTAGCATTGAAATTTTTAAAATTTTTTGGAGATCGAGTCTTGGCATACTTCTTTAGGTGTTTCTTGACATGTAAAACACAAGTTTTACATATTAAGCCAGATTGACTTACTTACATTGACCGATTTGCCTCACTTTAGATACGGTTACACGACCCAAACGTATAGCATCCTTGGGTTTGAGTGTATTGTAAACTGAAACCGTTATCCATCACCTTTCTCCAATCGATTATAGCCATTGGAGTGTAAACTTAACTTTCGTATGAGTTCAAGCATAGGATTCAGGTAAAGAAAGGTTTTGCGATTCTTCTTCTTTAAAACATTATTTGTTTACCATTATTCTTTATTTTTTTTATTTTTAAACTGCTAAATTCTTGATAATTGTAAATAAGGCTCCCAAACTATTTTTCGACAACAACGTGACGTGGTGTTAATATGGAGCTCAATACCGACTAACATAAAGCTTAATATTGACTCCATTCCTACTTTGTACTTAGTAAAAAAGTAAATTATAAAGTTATCGTCACATGCATCTGTCTTCATAGCGAGAGTTTATCTTTAAATATTATATTAAGCCCCTTTTCAGTGCCGTTATACTAGAATAAAAAAAATTACAAACAGGACCAGAAAAATAGTAGACTCTTTTATAGATTGCTAACAATCTGCAAGGATATTGAAAATATCCATTACAACCTCTTATAAAAATAAAAAAAAGTTAAACAGTAGACTACATACCAATAAATTTAGAATAGCAATACAACTTTACAAGACAAGGGTTAATTAATACAAGAAAAGCGAACCTCAAAGAAGGCTAAAGCCTATTAAAGGGCAAAGGTATTTTAAATAGGGTTCGATTCAATGGTCTCCGAAAAAATACCCTCTTTTATATCTGAAAATACTTTTGGCTTTGTAACGCTTTAAGTGGACCATTCAAACGAAAAAAAAAAGCAGTTGTATTTTATTATTTCAGCTTGCGTTTTCAGAACTTGTTGAATGTTTAGTTAAAATATAATAAAGACGGAAATTTAAATATAATTCATGCTGTAAAGTCATCAATACAGTTCACATAAAGTTACAAAATCAGATCAACGAAGAGCCATAAATAAAACAAATCAATGCAAATATGTATTGTTTTAACTAAAAAAATTGAACGGTGGTTAAATAAAACCAAACAGGATGAGCGCTAAGGTTTTTCTTTGATCGTCTTTTAATCTCTCGATTATCTTCACACAACTTCAATCGACAATTCTATAGTATAATAGAAACAATTCTTACCCAACGGCAGTTTCAGAACTAAAGCGTCACACCTTACTCACGCCACTCATTTGCGAATACGTTGTGAGCTTGAACATTAGATCTAATCGCATGTTTGTTTGAACCAGTCTATTATTGTAAGGCTCAAAAGGTACTGTACCAGCCTTTTCATAGTCCACTGATGAATATAAACCTACCCACGAAAGGCGAACTAGCCTTGTCTACCACGCTGACCCATTGCGAGATTGTGAATTCATATACGTTATTGAATTCCGTTTGAGGTATGTAGGTTTAAAATTCGAACATAAATTCCAAAGAACTCAATGAAACATGATCGGGATAGAACCACAACGTTACGATTTTAAGACAAGAGTTACCATCGCTAGGCTACCACAGTTTAAAATTAACGCGCGAAGACAAGCGTGCTTCCTGATAAAGTCTTAAAACATCGAAAATTGGTAAGTATAACATGGCTACCAGTACATAAATAACCTCAGTAGAAAGCCGGATTGATTACATTATTATGAACACTCGGGAAAATTTTATTACTGAGTTGTAAAGCTTTTAAAAGTGGGTCACACGTTTTTAGCTGTCTCTTCACCCGCAAATCACCTTTCATGCTGAATATTGGAGAGCCACTTGAATAGGAGTGTGATACTTTGTGTTTATATTAGTGTTGTTGTTTATCCAATATACAGCAACGTAAAATACCAACAGATTCAAACATTTTTAAAGCAATAAAGTATTTTATGTATTATTTCAAGGTTCAATACTTGATAACTGCGTACTGAAAATAAGTATAAATAATGTTTATTTTACCAATATTACTTACTAAAATTAGAATCTCTATTTAGTGCATACCTACTTAGTCCTAACTATAGAATATTAGGCTTTAGTCTAACTTTACGAAAAATACTTTTTTCCCTGTTTTGTTTCTGTAATAATCACAGAGACAAAATGAGGACATGTTTATAAAAAAATCGTTTTTGTAGACCTTATAAATATTATGATTAGTACTAGCACTAATTTTCGTAGGCCATATTGGCTTATTGTGTTGTAAAAAATCGCAACACCGACTTCCACCGTGTACAAAACTCGAATAGTCATTAATTCGAATGCCACACTACTCATGCAAAAATCAAGTCGATCCGTTGCTTCGTATATTAGTATGGATTCTGTACCATAAAGATAGAATAAAGAAACATGTTAAACCTCTAATGGTGGTAGATTTAATAATTATTTTTCACAAAAAATGGCAAAACCGCCTTCCATCGTGTACAAAATTCGAATATTTCGCTCGAATTGTTCACATTATTCTTGATTTATCAAAAATAGCTCAGCCGATTTCTATGACATTTAAATGGAACCACGTCGGGAGTATACCTTTTCAAATTAAAAAATAATTTTTCGATTCGGTTCACAATTGGCGAAATGATCGATGAACATACACAAAAAAAGCATACACACGAACATAGAACCTCCTCCTTTTCGGAAGTCGGTTAATTAAGATCTCTGTAACCACAATTTCTACGAATAAAACTACTTTTGACTTCGACTTGACTTGATTTTATTAAAATATAAAACTATCGTATATGTTACTACTATTTTAGTAGGATTTTTTTTTAAAATTAGTTTATACCGACCAAGACGACAGAATAACAACTTTTCATTTTTAAAATTGTCTGCTGTGGAATTGCAATCTTGATAATCGTTATTTTTTGGTATTTTGGTTTTGCGCGCCCATGCAAAAATGTATGATTTTTTACATTTTTGAACTATTCTGGCTAGTAATTATACATATTCAAGGTTGAAAACGAATATTCTCGAAGAACAATTTGAAGATTTCGTGAGATTTCCGGCTACTTTGAGTCGATACAGATGTCAATCACAGTCAACTCTATACAATAGAGCAAACAGTCGATATTTACGATGCATATTCTGTTTTATAATAATCGTCAAAAAATAGATTATGTTTAGCGTATTTGTTGCCATGTGACGCTGTTGTCGAAGGTTATGGAATATATCTACCTACCTACTTTACATGGAAAATACAGCTCTCAAATGCGGCATTTGTATATTTTAACGTTTGCGTTATTTTGTGTGTGCCGTAGGTAAAAATAAATAAATAAAATAAATATCAAGGGACATCTTACATACAGTCTCTAACCCCAAACTAAGCAAAGCTTGAGATATGGCTTCCAGAGATTGATATACTACATTTACATATTTTTAAATTTTAGGTAAAAGATTAAAGTTTATTAAGCAAAAAATATAATATGGGAACAGTTTTTGAAAGCAGATGCTGATTCTGGATAGTCTGGCAGTATTTGCTGATGAATTAAGTTTGTATTTTGTTCTACCTTTCACTTGTGATATAAGGTATCATCATCATGCCAGTCGTTGTAGGTACTTCCAGCGTACGATACAGGTCTCTCCAGGGACTGTTATGAGATTGTTTGCCCATCTTGCCGATGGGCATCTTACGCTACGCTTGCCGGTACATGGTTTCCATTAGAAAACTTTACGGTCTCATCAACCATCGCTTCTGCGTGCTATGTAGGTATTATACAAAGTACAAATTGTTTTATTGATGACAAACATGTTGAGTACATACAAACGTGGTGCTTCTACTGACCTTCTAACTCATACTCTTTGTTACTGCATAAATAACAGTCGTTGACATTATTCTGCTAGTTGCTTTTGAGCTCATCTCCACAGCAGTTTACAGCTTAATTACTTCTGACAATGTTAATGGTCCGTGGCGAGACGAGTGTCTTCCAGACTCGCTTTTTGTGATAATTATGCTTAGAGTTTTCCATTTGTACCAAAATAACTTGTTTAAGTTTTGCTCCTTTTACCAACATTCATGTTAAAATAGCTCTGAGATGGAGAGTTATGTGTACATTGTATACAATTATGAATTTTGTATCACATTTTCAGGAGCATAATAATTTCATAAAGACGTGGAAGTTGCTCCACCGTAAAAAGCCTAGCTCTTAAATTTGGATGAACGAATAATTTTACACGCATACAAGTTTATCTGCGATTATTGCATACAAATCCATAATACGTTTATAAATATCAAATGCCAATCAACATAATTATAATCAACTTACCGTCTATAAAAAATGTATGTAGGTAAGTACGTATTGTATGTAGGTCTCGGTTGTTTTAACCGTTTAGACATGTCATAGGCCTTCGGGTGGCCTAAAAACTCTGACACCAGGGCAAGCCACCCGGCCTATACGAACTTACTTCCTAAATTTTATTTAAAAAATACACTAAATCTATGGAGTAGTAATGTTAAGCTAATACTTAAACGCTGAATATTTCAATAAATTGAAAAAAAAGTTGCTTATACTCTACAGCTACACTGATGTATCATGTAAGTAATATAAATATTCGTTCGGTGAAATTTCAGGCCATTTCATTTCTGTCACAAGCTTTGCAGACAAACAATTCCAAATTGGCAAATTGGTCCGTAATACGTGATGGTGAACGTTAGTCGAACAATGCAAAAACACGCCACTTCACAACTTATCCAGGAGAATGTGTTCGTATGATTATTAAATATACTTATGGGCCCTATCCTACCAAGTATCGCAAATGTTAAAATTAATTCTTACAGGCTATAATATATGAATGTAATATTCAATAAATAATTAATATACCGCTACCGCATAAGCACAACAAGGGAATGCGTCTGGAATCGTTCCGTAGAAAATTCACGAAAGTTTAATTTGGCCGCTGGATATAATTTCCGTCGCTCGCCAATATTTTGACAGCAGTAATGAGAATTTAGGCATCTTCCCTAACATAACTCTCGCGTCGAGGCTAGAGTAAATCAAGTCAAACGTTCATAAGAATATAATTGGACGAGCTTTTCTGGCACGTCTACGTATGCGCATCGACGGATACACGATTTACCCCCTACCACATTTTCCCTACGGGTGTTGATTTTGGGAGGCAAAACTGGATACCTGTTTGCTTTAAGAACGCTTTGCGAGGGATTTCGCATTACGAAGTTTGGTGAAATTCTACGTCAGTGTATTTTCCGTCTTCGTGATATAAATATGTGATTTTACGTACGAAGTCGTCTTCACCGCGCTTACTTTTTCCGTGTTAAAGTTTACTGTTTTATTTTGTATCGAGCGCACAGGCCTTATCAAACGTATATATGATGTAAGCATTCATTCAATACGTAATCGAAGTTGTAGAATCCTTCAAGGTTTTAACAGTATTTACAGCATGCAGACTGTGCAAGCAAAATTAATAAACAAAAATTACCGCAGTGCTAAAAAATCTAAGAAACAACGGGAGAAAACCTGCTTGTCAGAGAGTACCTAACAATTTTAAAAGACATTGAAGTTTACTTCAGCCTTGCTTGCAGCTTGTTCGAATTTTAACATCGAAGTAGACTAGCCTAGACTTTCTCGTCATCAGGAAAGTTATTTGCTCAAAAAATGAACTGCTTTATAAACATAGTAAGAAAACAAAAAAATAAACTACATACCCAAACTAAGTACTCGTACCTGTAAAATTAATAAGCATTGTACTCGTAAATCAATTCTGATGTATTTGTTTTCGCTAATACATCTGACTTGATATAATGTAAAACGGCAGAACTTACGTAAAACTAATTCCCAAAGCTCGACCGAAATTAGTTTTACGTGAGTTCAGCCGTTTTACATACATTCATTTATGATGAATTCTCACCCTATTTTCAATAAAGTGATACCTTTGACTTGTTCGCAACACCAAATCTTATTTTAAAACAAACACCTTCCGTTTTGATTTCATCCTCCCCCTAGCTACAATGTTTCTCGAGCTCAATATAGCCTTATGTACCCACTGTGATAAAACTAAACACTGATAAAATAAGGCGTGAAGTAATCCAATATGTGTCCAATAAATGTCCATCGGCGAGCGATTTTCTCTATTTAGAGCCCTCTATATGGAGAAGCGAAGGGTCCGATTACATATGTAGAAGATGGACATTATTAGAGGTTATGTAGTTTTGAACTGTATACATGTGCGTAGTATATTTGTAGGAGTCCGACTATTAAATAGAGCCTGTTTGGAGAAGCACTACATACTACAACTTTTTAAATGTTCCATTGCCAAATATCATTCATCCGCCAAAAGTAGTATGCAAGCTTTACTATGTTCCGCATTGAATGGCAACATGTCAGAGCAATCAACAAAGTGTGGTTTTGCTGTTATGTACAGGTTTTGCAAAGATATATTTAGATATTCTGGGTACTTACATTTAAGCGAACGCATACCTCATATTGTCCTTCAATATACATATATATATATATATAATAATTGTTAAAAACATATTAGTAACGCAAAAAACAATAATGACAGGTACTGAAGATATACCTTTATATGTGCGGACAAAGCTACATATATTTTGTACGTAAGTATATCCAAATGGAAATTAACTCGTTATACAAATTCTTTGTGTTTTATTATTCCATGTTCTCTACCATCATTTTAGTCAATCTTAACACGTTACTAAAACCAATTTATCTTGAAATTACTTGTTGCAGTTTTGCGTGAACACGCCTTCTTCTTGATGCTGTGAGGCAAGCGAAATGTTTTTACACACCTATTAATCAACAAAGAACTTAGGTATAAAGGATCTAAGTTTTGCAACGGAGCCCTAAAAACGAACAAGATTGCAATCCTTACTTCCTAACAATTATTAAAAATCCAAAATTGTGTTTGTTGGTATGTTCCTCTATTACGCAGCAACAGAGCAAAGGATTGGCTTGATTTTTGGCATAGATAGAGTTCAAAATTTTCGTTTTATCCCGGAAAAATAAAAGGTCCTTGGGGTTAGCACAAAAGCCAAAATATAACGCGCGCGAAGTCGTGGGCAAAAGCTAGTATCAAAATAATTACAAAAAATGAACTACAAAAATATAACTGTAATAACAACCATAGAACTATAAAAATGTATCATGATACAGCTACGGCGTACAATATCTATAAATACATATGTGTCACATGTTTATATTGAAATATTTTATGTTCTGCATGTACGTAAAATATGTACATGTTATAGTTCATCATATATCCGTAGTTACAAAATGAATTTCGCAATTCCAATATCGGGATAAAGGAATGTTCATTCAAATGAGGGATGGGGGTGACTTACTGTTATTGAATAGTGAAGCATACCCAAGTGAATACTAGTGATTGTGTCCTGTTTTACTCGTTGTAAATAAATAAATAATATCGGAGGACAGAGGGGCGCTTAGTTTGGGATCAGAAGTGTAAAAACACTCACTCCTGACCCCAAATTAAGCGAATCTAAAAACTATAAACATTTCAATCACGAGTACAAATAACAATATCTACCTACTAATCAAAGTAAAAAAATATCCCACTGTAGTTGAGAGAATCGAGTGTTACTTTACTCTATCGGTCCGAGGCAATATGCTCGCTCGTAGATTCGCTCGTTGTACGGACGAAGTCAAGATCACGCTCTTTAAGGCGTACTGTCAGGGTCTGTACACGGGTGGTCTCTGGTTTGGGTACGTCAAGAGATCAATAGAAACTCTCCGTGTCCAATACAACAATGTTTTCAGGATGATGATGAGACTTCTTCGCTTTTGCAGCGCCTCCGAGATGTTTGCGCAGGCCCATACAGACGGCTTTCAGGCCGTTATTCGCAAAAAAGTGGCATCATTGGTAAGGAGAGTGCGAGGAAGTCAAAACTCTATCCTGAGAACAGTGGCGGAGGACTATCGATCGCCATTGATGAGGCATCTCGTGCGGATAATGTGTGGGTGAGGAACCCGTAACCGCATAGAATGCCTCTCAATGTCTCTATACATATAATAATGTTACTGCAATAGAATTTAAGTACTAATATAGTCTATAAGTTTCTACTAACACCATGGATTATGTGATCTGAATAAAAAACTTTTGATTTGATTTGATTTACAGAAAATTCATTTTCAGATGTTTAGTGTATTTCCGCTCTGTTAAATACACCAAAGATAAGGTTAGAGCGAAAATACATTAAAGATTTATTCAAATTATAGAAATTCAACTAAGGATGTATATCATTTCATTTTATACCGATATCTCACTACATAGTAGGTAAGTCTAAACATGTCTGTTTTGGTTTTTAGCGCAGTAAACCTAATAAAAATTTACAGGGTTATTAGTAATCAATTAGGATCCTTTTAAGGGCATACTTTGTACGTCAAAACCAACAACTTTTGTTCTACAGCTTTTCCCAAATATCAAGAAATTTCCAAAAAAAAATAGGGGAAACAGTATAGTTATTGGCCAGTTAAGGGACCGCTCGATAAAAAAAATCAATTAAAAATATTTTTATTGCTAAAAAATAAAAAAAACTCACGGCATATGTTTCTTTATTAAATGTATTTACTACACAAGGGACTTACATAAGCTTTTATTGCATTTCTTAAGAATAATGTGAACATAAAGAAATAAAACTTAAAATCACAGTAATTGGCCATAACATTGCAGTTATTGGCCATGAGATCACATAGTTATTGGCCACACTGAAAATCAAAATATAAATTGAAATTAAATCTAAGAAAATAGTTTTATATTTATATTATTAGTAACGACAATGATGTATGATGATGAAGATATATGTTTTACATGTCTTCATCATCATTTTTATCTTCGAAAGATTCACAATCATCATCAGAGTCATCATTCAACGAAAAACAGTTGTGGCATATGAAATCTGAAAGCTCATCGTCATCTGGCATATGTTCTTGGTGTTTTTGAGGAATGCAATGACCATATTAATCAACCACTCTGCAATGGTAGTTTCTTCCTCATTTGTTAGATACGGTGTTGGCCCAAATTGAGATTTCGAAGTAAGGTTTTTTAGTTTGAATTGTAAAGTTGCTCTGGGTATATTATAATTTTTGGCGACTGCTCTCAAAGACATTGCTTTTGTATTTATTTTTTCTAACGCCTCGTCAAGGGCCTCTTTTGTGTATTCGGGTATTTTCGGCATTTTATTTTCTTGTATACCTGATACAAACAAGTAAATATTTTAGCTAATTTATCCAAAATAAATGAAAAAAACATTATATAGTAATTGGCCTACTTTTTTCTATAGACTAGCTTTGCGAATGATACAGTTATTGGCCTAGGCTATTAACTGTGCATAGTGATTTCAAATTTGTAGAAATTGTAGAGAAGACGTTATCTTGAATGAAAACGCTACTTTGTTTTTTTTTATAAATACAGTTATTGGCATAGGAGGCCAATTACTATAAGTTATTCAAATAATTATGACAGCTATTGGCCACTACGAAATTTTGAGGTTATGAAGAAAATAGGTTATATTACACCTTCAAAATGTTTATAACGCATAAAAAGGCTATATATTTTAAAATTTTAAAAAGGGATTAACTACATACAAATGTCAAAATATCGCACAAAAAAATATATGCAGTCTTAACATTTCTTTAACTCACTTACCAGATTTTGTTCTTCCGGCAAAACATGACACATTGGAAAAGAACCAAATAATGTAGCGGAATTTTGTTGAAACTTTTTGACAGATAATAAAAGTGTTGCCATTAATAATCTTTTAAATCTACTATTTGTATAGGATATTGCTAGTTTTTTGGCAACAAAGTTAAAATGGCTAATTACTGTCAAGGGGCCAATAACTATACTGTTTCCCCTATTTAAAAATTGGAATCAGGATATGTGCAAATAATTGTTTTTACATACCAACCCAATATTTGTCTTGTAGTATATAATAATAATGTGTTCAAATCGCGAAAGTTTAAAAACAACAAAGTATTTTTTATTTAATTTTGTATGGAATAAAATAAAGACGATTTTTAGACGTCGTACAACAAAAGATGTTTGTTTTGATGTACAGAATATGCCCTTAAAAGGATGCTTATTGATTACCAGTAACCATGTACATATAAGGAACATTTTAAACAGGTTTTTTTACAGTTTCACAGATTTTACATATTCTGTACTTTTTTTAGTGGTTATCAAATAAACCACTGAAAAAGTAGGTGACTTCAGAAATACTCCATAAATCCATAATGTAGGCCTATATCCAGCAGTGGATGTCCTAACGTTGATATAACTATAGTAATTATCACTGACGGGATTTGTCGGTGATTTATTGTTATGATGCGCCCCTGATAGTTCAGCGTAGTTGCTTATGCACTCTATTTATAAATATACCAACTCCACACAAATACAAATATTAGTAAGATTTGCAATTCTAAATTAGACGAGTGACGAATCTCACGTAAATTCAAAACAATCTATTTCTGAAACAATAACATGTCTATCTGTTAGCTCTGCAGTAGTAGGTATTCATAAAAATAGATTTCTTCTTATAAATGAGATGTTCTTTTTGAAGAGTAAAACATTACAAGCGTGTTCAGTGAAATTGATTTCAATTTTAATTCGACTGAATGGATGTATTGTCAACGTTTCCAACTACTCGTGCGCTCATTACTTTTTATTAGAGGCAATCAGAAATATTAAAAAACAATTCGTAGAATGAAATTGTGTTATAATCTGCGTAGTACCTGCGTAGTGAAAAACGTTGCGTCTATGATGTACCTGATATAAAAACGCTTGATTTTTTCAAACTATGAATCAGAGTTAGTGTCCCCCATCTGATTACCATAGAGAGCCTAGATAATTACCTAATTTCGATTTTTGGAGCAATCGTTCAATGATCATAATTCGCAGAGTTATTCAGAAAAAATGTTTTTATGCACAAAATACTGCTATAATATCTCATATGTGTAATATATGTCATATGTGTAATATAATTATACAGGTTAAATGTTTATATTATAATGTCATATCAAAATATAATTTTTGTTGCTGATCTTTCCTTGGGATCATAACTTTTCGAGTTTTAAAGAAAAATTTAAATTTTTAAGAATGCATAGCTCAGAGGTTATTGACCTCACAAACATATTTCATACTCAATAACGTCTTTTTAGTAGTCAACCAACTAATGACATCGTAAAAATTGGTTTTTGGCATCATCATCGACATCATCTACGGAATCCTATTATACGCGTGTCTTGACACGCATTTGATAACTTATTGTTGCTGACCTTTCATTCGTTCGTTCAACTATGAAGACGTCACTGTGGAAAAAGTGGAAAGAAAATTGGTACCACCCACCATTAGCAAAACCCACTCGATGCGTTCGCCTTGACACATAATGTTACCGCAATTTCTTTGAAAGCTGCCAGTGCTGCCACCGCCCTCATTTCCCTTGTGTCATGCGTTTTACTAACGAACAATTTTCATATAAAGGATAAATCAACAAGCAATGTTAAATTAAAATTGTAGGTAGGTATGAAGGGGTATGAGCATTGAGCAAGGCTGAAGTAATGTTTGTTTTTCGACGAAAGTGTAGAGAGCTCAAATCAAACTTCCTACAAGAAACCTCATTAAATTAAATCGATACTTCATAAGCACAACATATTGATTTGGAAATTTATAGAGGTACTCGTATAGTCATCGAATAGTTGAATCTTTACTCAATTCCAATGCAATAAGAGAAAATATTTCCTCTTCGCATCTGACTACAAAACGGAAACGTACCAAAATTTTAACACCTTTACAAGCGAAGCATTTAATTTAGCTCGTATTTTTGAAGTTAGTTTATTACGAAAAATGTAAGTAAGTACACAAAAATACCCTACAATGCAATGTGTAAAAGTGGTAGGTTTTTAAAATCACTAAAATGAACTTAAGAACAATCAAGCTTCGCTAAGAGCAAAAGAAAAAAAAACGGAATTTCTCATAACATTCAGATATTATGAGAAATTCCTTTTTTTTTTCAATAAAACCGATACTTAATGAGCACAACATGTTGATTTGGAAATTTACAGAGATATAGTCATCGAGTAATAGAATTTTTACTCAAAGGGGCTTTTTACTACTTTTTAGTATATACTAAACCCTTTGAGTAAAGATTCTATTGGTACGTTTCCGTTTTGTAGTCAGAAGCGAAGAGGAAATATTTTCTCATAATGCATTGGGTTATTAAGAAAGCATTGTTTCTATTTTCGCTTCAGGTATAATCAGCTACAATTTAAAAATAAAGTTCTTTACTCTTCCGTAGCTTTAGTTAAAATATTGCTATTTGACTGTTAATTTTCCGGAACATTTTAAAAAAAATGCCTTTTGTAACTTTCCGCTTCCTCGTTCTACCTACTTTTCTGGCAGTTATTATCTCAACATTTTAAACGATGGGTAAATGGGCCATACGGTATGGGCGAGTGAGGGTATGGCCCATACCCTCACTCGCGCATCACTCAAACCACACTCGCGCTGGCTCAGTGCCTGACTGCCATCGAATTTCTTCTGCGAATGTAAGTACCTATGCAGATTTCCACCTGCAACGATTCACGATTTTCTTCGCATGAGCAGAATATATTCAGAAGAGGACTACTAAAATATAATGCAATACTTAGCAGTAACTTTCAAACATTTTATAAAATCCAGAAGGCAAAAATGAAATACCTCTGTTACTAAGGATTTGAACGGCTTACGAGGCTGAACTGACACCTTTTGTACTTAAATCATTTTACCCGGTCGTGTGACATCAAAGGTAGGTCCGTTTCATGGTATGGTGGTCACGCCCCTCGCCCGCGGTAGGTGACCTAATGGAATTATCATTTACGTAGGACGTAAATATTATAGTTCTTGGAAGAAAAAGCTTTTGGAGTGTGTAGTTCTTCGGAATAATAAGTTTGTATTTGCTGGGTAGCGTTGGTGTTAGAATTTTTGAGCCGCATTATGAGTTTGGCAGTAACTACTGGGTTCAAAGTAATGATTTTGTCCAAGTATCAGTTTACGGAGTAACTATAATCTAGGTCATTCTAGGTAATCAGTGCCACAAAAGTGTTCAGTTGTATATATAGGTACTTCATCTACCCGGAAACTGAGCGTGCCGACCGCTGCTTCCACAATTGTTCTTATCTTAAAATTAAGAAACTTACTCTGACGACATCTGTTATAGTGAAATTTGTGTTACTCGTACTAACATAGTCAGATAATGTTTTAGTTACAGCAGAAAATATTGGTAAAACTCATCTCAAAATGTACCTATAGGTACTGTTCCTGTGACTACACTACAATCAGCTTTTAATGATGATTACTACATAATATTTTTTACCTTAACCTTACCATGAAAAAAATTACAAATGATTGAGTTGACAAATGTAGCTTACCTATTACGGCAGAATAAAAGTGATGTTATTGTGGTCATGAAAATGATGTATACGCAAGTTAATTCATGTGAGAATATATTATATATGTATAATATTTCGTTACAGGACTCAATTTATCATTTTGATATGTAGTATAGGTTTAGGCACAGTTTCATATTATACCTAGATCACAAAATTATTAGACACATTTTTGCTTAAATTTGCATTCCGAGTAAATTTTAAGTACCTATAATGCAAAACTAAGTTAGTTTGGTGTAAGTATTGAATTCTTTAAAATATTCAGCATGATTAACGATTGTTCTTGCATTTTCATGTCGCATTCAGAACTTTTCTAGAACGTGGTCATTCAGCCAGCACGTCCTTTTCGCTTTGAGTGCTAGCTTGTAGCGGAACCTCGGGCGCGTGAGTTCATAAGGAACTCTTTCACCACCATTATAACCTCAGGACCTCCGGACCACAATCCAACACTACGTTTGGCCTTTTCCCTTTGAGGATACTTTGCAACTACGTGTAAACAGTAAACAGTTCCCACATAGCTCGAAAGTCGCAGGAAACTCTGATTGCTTTCTTTTATATCGCAGTTTTTCTCTGATGTTTGTGTAAGGCGCATTTCGCATTTTATTAGCTTCTATTGTTGATGAATTGTTTTCTCTGACGTTACCTTTTCTACAGATCTTTTATTTTCCTCGTAGACTTAACAATACTTCTGTTAATTAGGTTAATTAAATAATAAACGCACAAAATTTGAACTGCTTAGTCATGATGACGTAGCGTTTTTGGTTTTTATAAATCTTGGTTACTGAGATCTATTTTAGCTTTTAACACATGGCTAATTATCTACAAACCGTTACGGTTTGAATAGCTCTTCTGTTTTCACATTTGTTTATTATCAAATGCGTTAGGGTCATTAACTTGTGAATAAAACATGCTATAACTTCGAGTTACGGTCGATTGTCTATTTTTTATTTCTATTAGGCGGTGAGCTGGCGCCTCAGAGATGATCACGTGGTTATTTCTGTTCTTGCCAGCAAATAAACTCTATAATATTAGTTTTTACACTATTTAACTGAAACCCTAGTGTCTTTCGTTTCATCTTTAAAACAGGTGTCGCTAAATGTTTTTTTTTCTATGCGTGTGTAGAATGCTTACATTTTTAGGGTTCCGTACCCAAAGGGAAAAACGGGACCCTATTACTAAGACTTCGATGTCCGTCTGTCCGACTGTCACCGGGCTGTATCTCATGAACCATGATAGCTGGGCAGCTGAAATTTTCACAGATGATGTATTTCTGTTGCCGCTAAAACAACAATTACTAAATAGAGAATAAAATGAATATTTAAGGGGGGCTCCCATGCAACAAACTTGAATTTTTAGACGATTTTCACTGTATTTTAATAATGGTAACAGGTAGATGCTTAACATTTTCACAAAATATTTAGTTTTAAATTCACTTCAATAAGAAATAATAAAATTAAAATAAAATAAATATTTTAGGGGGGCTCCCATACAGTACGGAACCCTCTGTGTGCGAGTCCGACTCGTACTTGGCCGATTATTTAGGATAAATATAGCAATGATCTTTTGTTATAACCTAGAACATAAAATGCATTTCATATTTATTCTGTGGCACACGCTGACAATAGCAGGTATACTATTGACTATAAAACAAAAAAATACACAACAGCATACATTTGTATTATTTTAATTATTGTATCCTTATCCTTACATAGTATAAAATAAAGTCGCTATTTTTGTCTGTTTGTCTGTATGCTTAAATCTTTAAAACTACGCAATGCGCGATTTTGATGCGGTTTTTTTTAATGGATAGAGTGATTCAAGAGGAAGTTTTATATGTATAATACACCTGTGCGAAGCCGGGGCGGGTCGTCTAGTTACCTATATTATGGAGCTTGTCATATGCAGGCAACAGCAAAATCATAACCGTTTCCCGTATTTATGTTACAATCCCTCTTTTGAGCAGTAGGCATATACGAGAGTATCTAAATACAAGCTACTTACTAAAATAGGATTGAGATTTGTTTGGTTTGACTTAGGTATAGAGTAACTCTCAGAACTACCAATTCTGTTAAGCAAATATAAACCTAATTTAAATTAAACCTACGTGACGCAATACGATTTCACCACAATATACTTGTTGAAAAGTTATTTCCACACAGTATGCTCCTTTGCAAACAAGTAAACAATTGTGTTAGGAAACTTGCGAACAAGTGAAATTCGCTGTGAGTGACGCCTTTTGTGCCTGTACTCACAATGGGTGACGTTACTTTTTCAAACAGAAATGAATACCCGGCCTAGATAGTGTAGTGTAATATGCTAAATGGGTCGGTTCGTTTGCGTATTCATCGGGTAACATCCAAAATCAATCACCTGTGCGGGCCGTTGTCGATCAATCATCGCTGACAGGCGTACCGACCGCCCTGTTGCGCGAACCGATACACCAAACTCTTCGCTCTAAGCCACTGACAAATTTACGTTTCAGAAACGCGGGAAGCGGGACATCCTCGCGGTAGTTGTGCTGCTATTTGACGTGTTTTCGCACTATACTAGGAAACGGGAGATCAGAGCGGTATTCTCTCCCCCTAGTAGTTGTGCCCAATCATGCTATTGTTGTGCGGTAGGAAGTTGTACGAGTACGTGGCTATTCCAAAAATAGTTAGTGAAATGAGAAATAGTTAATTTATGTACAGTTTTTGTTTGTGTTTTAGTTTACAGGCGGCGGGTCCCGGCGCCCGCACCAGTCTCAGTCCCCTTTGTCGTCTCCCCCGGCGCCCCTGTACCGCGCAGGCGATGACTTAGTCACGGTAATGATTTTATCATTACCGTGACTTAGTTAAGCGGTTGGATTTTAGCATTTTTTTCTATTTCAATAATTTTAAGATTGATGCAAATATTATGATATTTATTTGCAACAAAAAACAATAACTTCTAGTTAAATTCGGATTCTAGAGGTTTTCCGCTTCCCGCGTTGCTAACGCGCAGATTTGGCTGTAGCTTTACCCTTTGTACGTACGACACCCATGTGCCCTTTGCGCTATGTCCGTATTAGCAATAATTTAGGCACTTTGCATGTGAAAGCGGACGAGGGTCGGCGGCAAGACAGGAAGAGCTTACATTAAATGTGGATAATATAAGAAAATAGTCCGTGACTTTAGTAATATATTAGTTTTGTATTTTCATTTACGTCTTTCACACCACATGTAACCAAGATTCTGCCAAAATGAGCTAATTAAAATTAATAACTACGAGGAGCTACGAGTATCTACTTTTGCGCAATGTATTTAAAACCAAAATAACTCGAGTTTTTATGCGTTTCTAGTTTCTGCATTTTAGAGTTAATACCACTTGTATCCTCTCCAAATAAGTATTGTGGTTTTAGAATAAGGTTGCATTTTATTTACATATATGCAACGCGGAAAATTGTGCCAGTAATTCATATAGGTACCTAAAGTAAAGCTAACATAGTTTTTTTTTTTCAAGTTACAACTGAACAATCACTACATAGTATAAAACAAAGTCGATTCTCACTGCCTGTCTGTACATGTTTATATTTATATCTTTAAAACCACGTAACGGATTTTGATGCGGTTTTTTTAATAGATATAGTAATTCAAGACGAAGGTTTTTGTGTATATTACAACTCTACGAAGCTGAGGAAGGTCGCTAGTTAATAATAAACGACATGCAGATCATTTCTCTAGAAAAGTTATGACTGAGTTTGGATAGCCACCGTATACAAAATTCGAATAGCACGAATAGAAAATGATAGACGAAACGGACACCTAACCTAACTCTACTTACTCGTAAGTGGGAATAGTGTAGGAGAATAATGATAAGAACACTAAATAAAATTGAGGTATTATTTTACACATTATATCCTTACAAATTGTAAATTCAGCCTATTTGAAGTAAAAAAAATCTTGTACTTTGAAAAAAAAAATTTTTTAAATCCATATTTTCTGAATGATGTCAACTTTATTTGTCATTTATGTTATTATAAAGAATAAGAATAAATACATTAAAAACGTTAGTCGCCACAAGGTCCGAACCTTCGCTGAGGCTGTCTATTTCCATCAATGTAATGAATCGAACAGAATTCAAATTAGAAAGAAATATATATGAAAAGAAGTCTATTTAGGTCAGTAGATTTAAAGTTTTAAAATGTTTAAGCTATTGCATTGCTTCTATCGCGGGCCTTGAGCGCGGGGACCGAATCCAGAAATTCCGTAACGAAAAAACCTCACGCTCCCCACTCCGACGGGCAAGGGCCCGTCGGAGGTAGCGTGTGGCTTGAAGGCCGTGCATCGTCTAACGTCGTTTCAGTTCGGCAGTCTTCGACACGGCGTTGTGTGCGATTAGACGTATTGTAAAATTATGCAATAGCTTTACCGCGGCAGTCCCCGAGTGCCACACGTCTTTTTTTGTTTAATCCGATGATATGGGGAAATCCGAAATTAAACACACAACACCAAATATGTTTTTCATGTCTTTGAAGATATGACAAACAAATTAATTGCAGAATTATTATTTTTACTGTTTTTGATTCTGTTTTTTTCAGATTCAAGTTACTCTTGCCAGGAATTTATGAATTAATAGGCCTTTTTATAAATTAACAAAGAGGACTGATAAGCAACTACATACATCTATATAATATTTTATCTACACTAATGTTGTAACATTCTACTTATGTTTCCAATACTTGACTTATAATGACTACTGTTATAGCGCAGACAACAAAACACTCAATTTAAGCAATTTCACATGATGTTATAATATCCACATTGATATCGTAAAATCTCATTATAACATCGCGCGCTCGCTCCTGATTGGCCCTGCGCGCGCAGCTGCGCTCTCATTGGTTAGATTTTAATGGCGCCAAGTTCACTGTGACAATACACGTACGCGTGAATTTAATGTTTCGCAATATGTTTTTTTTTTATTTATTTTTTTATTAGTGAAGATAAAGTAGTGTATGCAACTGCATATAATACGGGTATTAAAACACTCGTTACTATTATGAAACTCGCTGCGCTCGTTTCATAAACTCACACTCGTGTTTTAATACCCTTCATTATATGACAGTTGCATAAACTACTATAAATCCCATCATCGACTTTTTTATTTCATTATAACAACAAGTTACAGTATATCAAGCAATTATAAACGATAATGTATACGATGAAAAAAATCATGTCACGCTTAAAACTTTACACTAATTAACACACTTTACATTATAAACATTCTCATTATAATAATAAATAATTCAAATATAATTATTTAAATTAATTTTGGAGCAACTTGATAAAAACAAATCTTATATGCACTTTTTTAAAACCGATAGTTCTTTACAAGATATAAATAAATTATCCAATTAAGGAGCATGCAAAAAATATTTCAGTCCAAATTTCAAAGTCATACTAGAGAAATGTTTAGTGCTAAAACTCATGATAACACGTAATTTTCGTTTTCACTCTATAATTACTAGAACAACAGTTTGTTGTTCAATCTACCAAAAAGAGACAATATTTGGTTTTGCTTCTATATGATTTATATTTTAGAGCTGTAGAGTACTAACATAAATATTGCATTTTTTTAACTATTCTTTTACATCTACATACTTGAACCACAATAACATAAAAAAAACAATAATTGTATCATCTACATTAAAATATACCCTTGAAGGTCTAAAGATAATCCAAACGCACAAGCCCAATGCCAGTTAGTTTGTTCTTTTAAATTGGTACCTATAAACAAAAATATGCCTGGGACTACTCAAAAAGTTAATTAACTTAAGAAACTGAATCATTATTTTTAGCTTCACCGATTCTTGAAAAAAAAAGACATTCAGGTGAAATTTATTTACTTAAAAAGTTTCCAAGTTTGTGAACGGAGCCAAGAGCTACGAGGATTATCGTAGTCAGTGTCAAAAAAGTTATTGTGACTTTAGAGCTACATTTCATAAAGGCTCAAAGAGGACCTACAAATACACGCTTCTGTGCTAGGTACAAACATGAAAAAGTTTTTGTAATAAAACTGCCAGAACGAAAAAATAACCAGCTGACAGAGACAACTTACCTAACTAAAGAAAATCGAGTTACAAAAACAAGATCCTAAAAAAATACATCGGTTTTTTTGCTGAACCCATTACACCAATCAACATTGGGGTGAAAATTGTTTATGTTTAATTAAATTCGGGCAAGAAGAATATTCAAATGGCTATATATTAGTTTAGAGCGGTTTTGCAGTGGTAATTAAGGACTTTCTTAATAATTAGTGTAATTGATGAAGACCGCGGTTTGCTAGAAACTACAGCTAAGTTATATAATCGGCCAAGTACGAGTAGGAATCGCGCACGAAGGGTTCCGTAGTGTATGGGAGTCCCCCTTAAACATTTATTATATTTTAGTTTAACTATTTATTATCGAATCGCATATACAACTAAACATCCTGTGAATATTTCATGCATCTACCTGTTACTATAATTAATATGGAGCGAAAAACGGTTAAAAATTCAGGTTTGTTGTATGAGAGCCCCCCTTAAAAATTAATTTCATTCTGTTTTTAATCTGTTGTTATAGCGACAACAGAAATACATAATCTGTGAAAAATTCAGCTTTCTAGCTATAACGGTTTATGATATATAGCCTGGAGACAGACAGACAGACGGACATCGGAGTCTTAGTAATAGGGTCCCGTTTTTACCCTTTGAGTACGGAACCCTAAAAATTACTTTGAAAGTTTAAATCAACATCTATAAAGCTAGTTTGCAATGAAAGTCATAAACCAATTCTATATCCTACTTAATATTATAAACGTGAAAGTTTGTAAGGATGGATGGATGGATGTTTGTTACTTTTTCACGCAAAAACTACTGAACGGATTGAGATGAAACTTTGCAATTATTTAGCTTATATATCAGAATAACACATAGGCTATAAATTATAATGATATTGCGTAATTTTTCCATATTATAACAATAAGTGTAAAAGTAAGTAAGAAAATTTCTGCCATCTGCGAGCTATTATAGAGTGCGCTCCAAGAAATGTAAAAAAAGAACTGTCGAATCGAACTAATGCCAAATCGATTTTTTTTTAATTCTACCTCCTTTATTAAGGGTGGTCAAGTAAGGCCTAGAAATATCATGCGGGCGAAGCCACGGGCAAAAACTAGTTCATTTATATATAACCAATCAATAATTACATCATTTTGTTGTGGACAGAGGTTCCTATGTAACCTAATTCATACATAGACTGCGTTTGATCCCATTAAAATCTAAGATCCCAAGTCACGTTTATTTTTTTTTATATTTCCAATCATTGGCGAAGTAATCGTGCATTGCATTGTTATTGAAAGCTGCTTATGTGAGTACTACTCATTTTGTATTAAATAAACAGTGGCAAAAGAAAGCAATGAAGATTTCAGCAGACCTCACAATGACAAACATAATTGTTAAGTATGAAAATTGCGACCACCACCACACGACAATTGAGCAATGATAGTGATGATTACTGCATGCTTATTAAACTGTCACCTCTTTATAATCAGCCCTATGTTAAAATCATGAAAATTTCACTGTGCTATTATAAAACAAACTTCCCTCTGTATTACTCTTTGTGTAGATACTACGATTAATTTAGTTGATTTAACCACGATAATTGCGCAGTCTTAATTACCTTGTCTCAACTTGCAGATCAATGTCATCTATCGGAGGCTGGTAATGAGAAAACCTCTCTCTAGATAGGTATTTGTAATACAGAGAAGGCCGTATCTTTACTTGAAGCGCAAATCAATGTAGCAAGGACACATAGGTACACCGAAATATGCATGTTTACGAAACACATCATACATCGCATAATGGAAAGTGTAGGTGGTTCATGGTGCTCTGCAAACACTAGATTATAATGTAGCTATTGAACGTATAGAATGTATTGTTTGGACAAACCTACTTTAAGCATTTAACATGAATATACATAATAAGTGTTATCTCTTATCAAAAGTTATTATTTAAATAAATTAGTGTAAAACGTAGTTGTGATCTTAAGCAGAGAGTTTGGTACAAAATCAGATCTCTGATAGATTCAGACGATATTGCTCCTTTTTGCAAAGTTGTGATCGAATGTATAGTTAAGGGGGATTAAGTGCCATGTCCTGACACTATCAATTGAGAACTGCTGTGATTTAAGAGCAATTTGATGGCTGTGACACGGATAGTAAGTTATTAACCTCATCAGTCAGCAATGGTATTAACTGACTGATGGCTGAAGCATAAAACTGGTACTGTGAGAATTGTAATGTAAATTAAAAATCTTTTTACATTAAGTACTTGAAACATTATTAAAAGCAGCGGGAAAATTTTCGGGATTATAATTTTGCATTTATATAAATCCATTTAGCTATACATTTATACCACTTAGGTGAGTTTTGTACCACTTAGGTGAGCAGTACGAGTATAATTAAACCCTTTCTCATTTTGTCACTATTTGCGTTTGTTTTTCAATCTTCTGAATTTCGGTAGAATCTCACCATTCTCGTAAAATAGACAAAACCAAAAGATAAAGACAACTACTTACAAATTTCTTTTATTTTCTCTCGTTGGTCACCGCACCTAAATCTTGCGTCTTTTAGTGCTATTAATGAAATCATCAAAACTATTTTTACGGCTTGGGACCCGAAATTGCTAGCGGACTTTGACATTCAGACGTCCAAGTACCTATAAAGTTATTTTTATGAGATAGGATAGGAGTAAAATGGGTCCACTCGAGAGCATCTAGATCTGAGATTCTCAGACTTATTTTCATCCTTTAAAAACAATCAATTTTTCTGCGCTTCTTACCGCATCCCTCAAGGTCAGCTCTCAAGAAGGATTATTACCTTGAAAAAACTGATCTAGTTTATAGTAGAAGACAAAGAACAAGCGTTCACGAAAAATTTTGGGAGTCATCTCCAATAATAAAATTCGTACAAGTATATACCTTATTTTCCTTAACATTTCCCTTAATCAATTATAGTTATTATTGTTATTGTCACTGGGCCAAACACATTTTGGGATCCTTGCGACGGCCGGTCTGTTCGGACAGCTACATGATAAATTAACTCTGTTCTAATAGCTAGAGCGATTAGAATGTTGATTCGCTTTAGCTAACCAACAATGGAGATATTAAATGGAATTGATCTCTATTCAAGGATACAAATAAATACTTTACACGTTTAAGTTTTGATGTAAGTCTACAATGTTTCCTAATGTCAATAATTTAATGTACTTATCTGTTAATACATTTTTTTAAAGTTAGTAAAAAACATTCAAGGGCATTGTTTTTAGGATTCCGTACCCAAAGGGTAAAAACGGGACCCTATTACTAAGACTTCTATGTCCGTCTGTCCGTGTGTCTATCTGTCACCAGGCTGACTCTCATAAACCATGATAGCTAGGCAGCTGAAATTTTCACAGATGATATATTTCTGTTGCCGCTATAACAACAAATACTAAAAACTAAATAAAATAAATATTTAAGTCGGGCTTCCCATACAACAAACCGTAATAGTTGGGCAGCTGAAACTTTCACAAATGATGTACTCGTATTTCTGTTGTCGCTATAACAGAAAATACTAAAAATAGAATAAAATAAATATTTAAGTGACATACAACAAATGTGATTTTTAGGAGTTTTTTGCTCGCTATTAATAACGCCAAGAGGAATTGGGTTCTCATACGGTACGGAACCCTTCGTGCGCGAGTCCGACTCGCACTTGGCCGATTTTATTTATTATTACATAAAAATAAAAAGTCGGTTTTAGCAGTAGATTTACTATTGAATTAAGTAGCTGCCTAGGCAAGTATAAGATCTCTATATCAAAATACCTATATCTAATGATAAAATGTTGATTGTACCTAATAATAATAATTGTGAGCATTTTATGTCTCGTTTGTTTCCATATCATGTAAAAAATTGACTACTAAAAAATAGTTAGTAGGTATTGTACACAATCAAAATAAAGATTTGTTCAATTTTGTTTGTTTGTAAAATAAGTTTTGAGAAATGTAATAATTTCATTGAGAGGTGACTTACCGAACATTGGCGAGCGTATGCCGGCGACTCTTGAGGTATCTGCCGTGGTACTTCTGCAGCTCGCCGATGCTGCCCTGCTCCGCCTGCATCCTGCCCTGCGGCGCCTGCGCAGCCGGCGCGGCCTCCTCGGCCTGCCCCGCGCTCGCGCTCGCGCCACTACCCGAGCCACGCTTACGCGCCTTATTAGACTTCCGGGCCGCAGCAGAA
The DNA here is from genome assembly GCA_964007245.1 of Hypomecis atomaria. Lineage (NCBI taxonomy): Eukaryota > Metazoa > Arthropoda > Insecta > Lepidoptera > Geometridae > Hypomecis > Hypomecis atomaria. The sequence continues at coordinate 14,170,186 of OZ023284.1, read as the reverse complement.
ATGCATATTTTCACTGACGAGGGGCTTCCAAAACTGCGCTTCTTACTCGAACTCCACGACGACGTAAACGCCGTATCCGTACTACTCCTCGTGCTCTTATACGATGGTGTTATAGTAGCGTCAGTCGCGTCTTCTAAAGGCCAATCTGAGTCGTCTTCTTCTTCTATACCAGGTAACGGCGACTGTTGGCCGATTGGACGCGGGGAGCTTACTACAGGCTCGGGGACGACTGCAAATAAGCAATAAAGACACTGAACAAACACACTCAGTTTAGTTTTGTACCGGCTACTTATGGAACGAAGATTTGCTAAACGACCTGGCATCAAAGTTAGTAAGATTGGGCTGTTCTCCAAGACCTTGGTTATTAGTGTTTCCTTAATTTGTCTGAACACCTATTTATCCCACGGATTTGATACATTGTATATTTTACGAATTTATCGTTGAAATTAATGTAAGATTACTGTCAATCGATATATGGATGTGCCATGTAGATTAAATACCCACCATACGATCACAGAAGTTTTAATGCACGTCAGCGATGCAATTAGTCGAAATTAAGAAAAACTAAATAAAAATAAAATAATGGACTTCTTATCGATGAGCTATAAACCTACTCTTCATAATCATACATAACTACGTGTTACCATTTATAAAAAAAGGAAATTGATTTTAACTTTAGCTTGTTTAGTAGGGACTAGGTACGTTAGAACCGGCCATCGGCAACGGCATCTTCATAAATAACAAAGGTAGGCTTTGTAGTTGAATAATTAAATGTAATGCCTTGTAAACATCCTTGAGATTTTCTTTCAAGATATGTGTTATGTATAACGAGCTGATGTGTTCGAGCGACAATAATCGCTCCACCCCTAAGAGTCGTTAGCGCAATGGCAGCCAGAATTATTAATAGGCCAGGTACTTATTACTTATTGAAATTACGTATTCAGAGCTTGTTGTTCTGCGTCTCAGGATAAGGTTTTAACGCATAATTTCCACCCCCAAGGGAAATTGAGTTCAATCTGGCCCAGAATACGAATGATGTTTTTATTACATCTCGTCGATAAAGCTTTAATTAAAATATAAAATTTGACGAAGAAAAGATATTAGCGACCTATATTTAGCACACGGAATCGAAACTCGATAAAAAATAATATTATTACGTATTCTGCGACAGGTTGAGAGTCGAAAAGCTCGAAGACTGACATAATTTATTATACAAATTTTTATTGGAGCCTGAAAAATACGCGTCTCGGATACAAACAGCGGAGATGAAAAATAAGTGATCGTTAATCTTGCCATGGGTAGGTAAATAAGCAATTAGGCAAATGGTACTTTATTTTATTACAGAGGTGCTTTGCTTATAATTTCTACGTAAACTCCTACGTGAAAGTAATATCGTGAACCAGGAAACTAAAACTGAGAAATTTAAAACAAATGGATAAACAGCTGATGATGGAGATAAACAAACCAAGATTCGTGAATGCAATAAATCTTTTCAGATAAAACGATTTCGCGATCGCTCCAGAAGATTGAGCTGGTATAAAATTAGTTTCAGAGAAAGATTCAATGATCAGTCAATATATTTCAAGCTACAATCGATCATCCCAAATGGAGAGCATTGCTTCGAATGGGAAGAGAGCCTCAAAAGAAAATATTGGCTCCAGGGCACTTAGCTCTGCACTCTGCAAAGTCGCTTGACGTTAGGTGGAAAGAACTTAGATTAAGTGCCATGTCCAGATGTCTGGTGACTCTGGTGCCAAAGTGGATAAAGTATCGTAGCGTTAAATTCAGGCTGAAATGCTGACCGGTACTGAATTATGTAGATCTAGCTAGGTTTTACCGCGTCCTTGCTTAGATGTGTTTTTCCCTAGAAAAATAGCATGTACTATTGTGAATGTTAATACAATGTTGCCTAATGAGTAGCTTTTACATGAATTTTGTTTGTTTACTTCGAAAGACAAATATAGACGGAATTACTAGGAGGTATGTCTTCTTGTCTGTTCTTAGGTTCAGTGATCGTTGTAAATGTGAAATAAAAAAAAATGAAAATGTTCAATATAATGATTAATGACGTATCTTTGAATTTTTGATAATTATGTATTGTATGTATGTAATTACTACCACAATTGAGATTATAGTTTAAATAAAATTCAGCCAAGACAATTTAAACTGTAGAGAAAAGTTTTAATACCGAACCTTGTAATCAAAGACTGAGTTATTAACAGACTTTAGTCAATAACATTTATATATCAAACATCCATGTGCAAAATTGTAAAAGCTTAACGAATTAGCAACGCTCGACTGCAATTTATTATTGCATTAGTTATTATTTATGTGGTTGTTATGTGTGAAATATGGAGGCGTAGAATTGTTACATAATTCATGATTATGGCTAAAATCTCTTGTAAGCTTCCGTGATTTATGAACAATATACAAATTGCTTGAGCGCAGCGCTCAAACTATTTTTTATTCAGAAATTTATCGATACAGACGAAGCAGTGTCTTTGGATGAGATATTTTTATGGTGACATCGTCTAGTTTATACCCTGACTAATAATACTGAATACTAATGCGGAGAATTGTTCTTTATCAACCTGGTCCGAAACGACATCTTCCTACATCGTTCTCGGCGTTTCGCCCCTCTTGGCGAATGGGGGCCTTCAAAAATAAACTTGTGCGATTCGCCCCGCGGTGCGGACCGCTCGCGGGGCGAAACGCCGCAGTACCCGGAGATAATTTTATTGTTTCAATAATATCTCTGAATGTGACACATTTAGAAGCTGCCTTTTTTAAATCGCAACAAATAAAAATACACTGAAATGGTAACATCTAATTCCAGGTAGGTAGTAACAGTACCAGATAGGTAATACGGAATGTTGAAAGTAAAGAACAAAATGATACTAATATTAATTCCAAACAACTTTTCTTACATTTTTGTTTCCTTAAAAATCCTTACAATAAAATCCGGTACAAATTATTGTCACACAAATCCCCAATAAGCAGAGTGGACTTGCACTTGACCAATTTATTCACTTTACATTTACAACAGCAGTAAAACTCTCTCAACGAACGACATAATACATCGCGACTGAAATAAAGTGAATGCCGCTCAATTATTCATGTGTGACCTTTGGAGTCTTCAAAATCGATATAAAGCTATGAAAGCCACACGAATTTCATAGGTGATGTTGCTTTCCCTTTTACGACAAACGTTTCTGTATCAATGAGCGATTGTGCCATTAGCAAGTAAACACATTTAATAGAGCAATTTTGATAGAGATCGTAAACGACTGGAGGACATTAGGTTTAGAGGTCGCGTCGTCACCTCTGAGTATTTTTTCTAGATAAATAACAGTTTCATGGATGTCAAAGTGCCTGTAAATATTTTTATTTTTAACGGTTTTATTTAACTTCAATTACCCGTTTTTTTGTGTCAAATCCAGTAATTGAAATTTGAGCCCCTTCCCGTGGACAGATTGATATGATATTTGATACCCAGCTTTAGTTTCGATGACAAAACAATTCTTTGTATTCAGTATTGACTTAAATACAAGATAGCCACCGCCACAAGTTTTGTTTTTTTACACAACCCCCTCAATATGGTTCTCAAATGAAAGGGCTTTTCATGTAGAACACAGTTTTAGTGACAAAACTAAAAACACACAAATAAAATTGGTGTTCTTTTTTTTTTAAATTAAACGGTTTTATGTATCTACTAAAAGATAAAAATTATAACTCAAAAATAAAATCGTGGGGCGCAAGGTACATCCTGAAATCTTTCAGGCCAAAAGCCCCTCGATTTTATTTCTGTAAGTGTTGATTAAAATGTTTATTTAGATATCGAAGTAAAAGTTACATTATGAATAATAATAGCACATTTAAAATGCGAGTCATACAAATTTGTCAAAATCAAAACAATTATTATTGTGAAGTAAATAATGTAGAGAGAAAAATGTCAAAATATTAATCCTAATCATATATCCTAAGATGGTAGACAAACTTCAAGCGTCTCCTAGGCAGGGCTTTTATTTTGAACTTTATCGTCATAGCAATAATGCCATGTCATTTCAAACACCGCCCCTATGTATCGAACAGTCCTCCCCTGATAGTGCCATAGCAGGAGGTGCCCATAATGCTAGCCGCGTTGGATCGCCAGTGATTATTATTTTTTTAGCTTTTAGTAGATACATAAAATCCGTTTAATTTAAAAAGTGTTTTACCAATTTTATTAATATTTAACTTAAACACTAGGCTAGGACTGTGCGTTTCAGTATTAATTTAGTAGGTCACGTGTACTCTAGGACGCTCATAGTACTGAGATTTCCCTTTGGTTGGGTGGTCGTAAATGTCGTAAGTTTGCATTTGTGAAATGAATTATTTAAATGTATAATACCTAATTTTTACGAAAGATAATTGAGTATTCCAGAGAACATATAACTGACTGCATGTATGTATAAAAGCGTAGTCCTTAAACATACCCGTAGCTTATACAATTTAAATCTTGCTTATACCTCAACATTCTAAAATTGTTAACCTCCTATTTGTTTGCCTCCAGGTTAGTTGGTACGAAGCTTTTAAATGTAACATAACAGTTGTGTAGTTGATTACATCTATTGTCAGAAAATCAATCTGTTGTAATCAATAAAAACATAATTTTAGACTTTTATTTTTGTAATATTAATTCGATTTGATAATAATAAATAGAGCTGCCAGTCACGTTGCACGCCTTGAATAGGCAAGTTTGTATTGAGCCATGATTATATTTTTATACCACCAATGTAACATGCAAACTGAAATAAAAAAATTGACTTTGACTTTGAAAAAAAAATTGACACAAACCATAACGTAGAACATTCTTCATCTTTTACATTTATAATTCTACTGTACGTGTGTATGTCACTGAACTCCTCCTAAACGACTGGACCGATTTGAACCGACTTTCTAAAAAGAGGAGGTTCTATGTTCGTGTGTATGTATTTTTATTTTGTGTGTGTTCATTGATAGTTTCGCCAATTGAGAACCGAATTGAAAAAATATTATTTGTTTCAAAAGGGTGTACTCCCGAGGTGGTCCCATTTAAATTATACAGAAATCGGCTAAGCCGTTTTTGATAAATCAAGAATAATGTAAACATTTTGAGCGAATTATTCGAATTTTTTACACGATGGAAGGCGGTTTTGCCATTTTTTGTGAAAAATAATTATTTTGTTTGCGTTTGGGTGGCGCCCTGGATGGTTTAGATTTACAAATCAGCCCGGCAGTGAAACGAAGTTTGCCGGGTCAGCTAGTGCATTTATGTCATACTTTTAAATCAATTAATATATGTCTTTTTAACTTCAAAATATGTTAAAATGTTTACATCTAAATGAGAGAGAGTGCAAAGGATGTTAGAAGGTCAACGTAAATATGAGTAATAATATTGTACAAGATTTATTACAAGTAAATCTTGCGCACCTCGCACAATGAATCGTGCAACATCTCATTTGATAGCTCACTGTAAATATTTTGAAGACCATTCTGTCCGTGTTTATTTGGGGGTTATGTTTAGAGAACGAAATAAATTATATTGCTATTTTGATGTAAGTACCTATGTGAATGAAATATATTGTTGAGTATTTATACTATACTAGCTGACCCGGCGAACTTTGTTTCACTGCCGGGCTAATTTGTGAATCTAAACAATTCAGGGCGCCACGCAAACGCATACAAAAAAATCATTCAAATCGGTCCATCCGTTTAGGAGAAGTTTAGTGACATAATTACGAATACAGTAGAATTATTATACAGGGTTATTTTCTAATCTATTAGCATCCTTTTAGGGTTTTAAACGGGACTCACTCACGTGTTCGTATAGTCATAACACGACTATAGTTTCGATCGCATTCGGCGACCTTTCTCAAGTTGGCGAGTGCTAACACGCGGAGCCGTCTCGCAATGCACTGCGGGCTGCGGCGCGTAGCGCTCGCGATGACAGCGGTTGCGGTGGCGGGGCGGGGGCGTGTAGAGAGGATTGTTGTGTCGGCGCGCACTGAATATCCTCTTCTTCGATATAACGGTCTCCGTCGGGGATACTCCAGCACACTGAGCTCACTATGTCTCCACCAGTCCCACGGTCAAATCCTCTGGTTCCCTGAAGACACGGTCTCCACGTCGGTGGCAGTGTCCATCCCCCGTCTCTATTGAAGTTAGGGCGTCTGCTAATCTCAATAGCCTCCCTAACTTTACGGGGCACGAAAAACTTCTCTCGTGCTAGCACCTTCGCTCTATCAAATCTGATGAAGTGCTGTGCATCGGAATCGAGAGTGTGTTCCACTACCGCAGATCCATTTCTGTCTAAATTCTTCATTGAACGTATATGTTCCGTGAGCCTGGTAGAGACATTTCTTCTTGTCTCTCCAACGTAACACTTCCCGCAATCGCACGGGATCATGTAGACACCGGGGACACCCAAAGGGTATCTATCCTTAGGAGAGCGTAGCAATTGCCTTAGCTGTCCTGGAGGACGGAAGATGGTTTTAATGCTATACCCTCGGCGTAATAAATTTCCAATTCTGTCCGTCACTCCTTTAATGTACGGCAAATATGTTGCTACTCTCTCAACCGATGCCGGACGAGTCCTGGGAGATGCGTTTGCCAACCGCCAGCCCCCGTTAATATCGTTTAAAATGTGTGAAAACCACGTAAATTTCCATACTAAAATCCTTTTAGGGGTTTATTCTGTACACAAAAACTATCAACTTTTGTTGTACGACTTTATTTATTCTCAAAAAAAAAGTTATTGTTCCATAGAAATCGACAAAATGTATGGAACAGCAGATTGTTTGATTGAGTTTCTACAAAAACCGCAGAACAAAAGTTGTTAGTTTTAATGTACAGAATAAGCCTCTAAAAGGATGCTAATTGATTAGAAATAACCCTGTATATAAGGATTTATGATTATATTCATATGAAAGAAATTTTGTTCTAATTTGGTAGAATGTAGAGTAGGTCCATACAGTCATACATACTTAGATATCTGCTGAGTTCAAGATTTTGTTGAAATTTAGATAAAAAGAAAGATATTTAGATCAACTTTAATCACAGATACAGCCAGTAAACAGTTTCGTTCACAGCGTGATAAACAGAATGGATATCTTATTTTTTATCCGGTTCCTCTAAGTACGGTTTCCTGGGCAACCACTGGCAACTTGGGAAGACAAGTTTAGCAGCTATCTCATTTGCGCATTCGTACACTCTTAATTAGGGTGCCGTACCTCAAAAGAAAAAATACAGAACCCTTGTAAGATGTTGTCCGTTTTTTCGTCTGTCAAGATCACGATAACGTGCTGAAAGTATCAAGTTGAAATTAAAACCATATACTAAGAACCTCTTGCAGCCGAGAAAAATTCTTACTTCTTAGTTATTTTTATACGTATAGCTGATTTCTCCAAATACAGATCCCCGGGCGCCCGCTGCCAACTTGGAAGTTTAATCAATTTCGCTGGACGCAACTAAAGGTTACACAGATTAATCTTGTTTGACTAAAACTTAGCTGACAGCCGTAATTTTCTAAATGGTTTGAGGTAGTTATCTTAAAACTTAATCTGAAGGTAAATCTTCATTGATTGACCAAAGCCAGTCTTAAAGTCTCAAGCAATACATCAGCATGTATTATATTTATATCTATAAATTTATTATAAAAAAAATTGAGGTTGTTAGTCGCTAAAGCTCGAGATTGACTGTTAAGGGAAGGTTTAGACGATGAGAAAATTTATAAAAGTTGCGAGAAAAATAATTTTAAAAAAAACATTTTTCCACACTAAATGTTCCTGCATGTAAAGTTGTCATTGACAGTTGATGGTGAGATGAAGTTCGCCGGTCAGCTAGTATTTTTAACCGACTTCCATAAAGGGTTCTATGTTCATCTATACATATGTATTTTTTTGTGTATGTTCATCGATATTTGCGTCAATTTTGAACCGAATCGAAAAATATTTTTTAGTTCAAAAGGGTATATCTTGGTATTCCTGATTCGATCTAGCAGAGAAACTCTGAGCACAGCCCTTAAATTTTATCAAAATCGGCTGAGCCATTTTTGAGCTATCAACAATAATGAAAAAATTGTATACATCAATTCGAGAGAACTATTCGAATTTTGTACACGATGGAAGCCGGTTTTACCAATTTCTGCAAAAAATAATTAATTAGTACTATTAGTACTAATTAATTATTTTTTGTACTTTGTACTTTAATTATTTTGTGTTGCCATTTTTGCGAAAAATTTTTATCTTGACTATCATATACGCTTTGAAAAAATCTTCACAAGTTCAAAAATCAGCATTTATTCAGCATCGTGACCAACTTTGCCTCCAATCACGAACATTGTCAGTTCCATATATTTTCTGATCAATTGTGCTGTATGAAATATTATTATATAAATACACTTAGTATAATTCCTGTCTTACTCCAAAATACAGTATTAATAACGTAGATCCGATAATGGTTTCAGGAAGGGACAATAAAGTGATGGACAACTCCTTGAATTGTCAACAGATAACAGTAGATTGATATTTGGAGTCCCTTTAAAGTGCTCGACTTCTATAAAACATTTAATGACTAGATGTGAATGAAGAATTGCTCAGGAAGTGAAAATTGCTTCGTGAAATTTTTAGATGATAAAAATAAATTAAAATTCTAGTTATGTAAAATCTTTTGTTAATTTACATTTTTGTAGCAACAGCCGATTTATGCCGTATTTGAGCAGGCTACTTAGTCAATATTGACGAAAAATAGAAAAACTTCACAGCTTTTGTACAGCAAGCTGAATATGTACTCGTAGGTAGTGCTATTGAATAGTTTTCTAATTTTTTTGTAAATCCGTAAGACAAGGAATTGCTAGCCAAATAAAGGAAATGAGTAATATGGCTTCAAGTTCAACTCTGAATACTCGTGGCATACATAGTCTTTGGTTGAGTATGCGGAAAAAATATTCTTCCTTGGCTTCGTAGTTGCCTACGAAGAAGAGAAATCTCCTCGTACGCAACTAGTTGCGAACATTGGTTGCGTACGCGGCCAAAAGCAATGAACTAATAGTCTTGCCACTCTGGGTTTATGATGTTGATTTCCTTTGTCACGAGTATCTGGCATTTCACTGAAAGCATAGCTCTTTAACTTATAATAGATACCTACGTTTTTCTGATCAAAGTTATGTTTTTCAACGACACTTTGTTACCTATTACTGCAAATCTTTTCTTGTTTAATTTGCTTACTAGGCTCTTACCTACTTAATTAACTGTCTAGGTATAAAATACGTAAACTCTTGTCTAAAACTGAACCGTCTATTTTCGCAAATGTTTTCAGCTCATAAGTCTATTTAAAGCCAGGCACAACTACTTACCCAATATTAAAACTATTACTCCCTAAACAGGTAGGTATATAAAAGCACTAAAATCCTACAAAGAACGCAGCCTAGTCAGAGAAACGTCATCTAACTAACCTAAATACATATGAAATGAGACTTTTAGCGCTGAAACTGGGCTTAATTTAAAGTAAACAAAAAGAGGTGGCTCGACGCTGGCGGCGGTACAGCTACATACGAGTACATACAAATTATGAACAGATCCTCAACAGACATGTTTCGTGAACTCGTACAGAAGTGCGATCGATGTGCTTGTTCGCACTGAGTTTGTATCAAGATGTTCTAAATATCTAGAGATGTTAAGAATATCAATAAAGTTAAGTTTTCTTTACAATGATATGAAAAGGTTTTATCTGATGTAATGCTTGGGACAATGGTAAACGTTAATGTCTTATCGCTGATCAAATACACATCATTGATTTGTTAGTGTTACAATACTTGCAATATAAAGTCTTCTTTCACCTAGTCGTAACATTGTAATATGAATGTCAACGATGAATGAATACAGCTACACTAAGCTCGTAAAGTTTATACGTGAAAAACAACTCACACCAAACATACATGTTGTATTTAACCATATTTTTATGTGGTAACAAAGAAACCCAGATAGAACCGAAAATTAGTGCAAACGACGCATAACACTCGTTAACCTTCGAAATATTGTCATGAACTTAACAAATATGATACAAAAAATACTGACAATTAAAAACTTTTCGGTAAAGGTAAAGATATAAATAACTGTTCAGGTCAGAATTGCCGCTAGACGGTCCCGGCATCGATCCGTCTCACCGTTGTCTCTATGCGAAAGCTAAATGTGGCTAGGGTTATCAGATGGAAACATTTAAATGGCAGGAGAAACAGTCTAATTTCCCTAGAAAAATCTTCAGATTTTTGTACCTACATACATTTTCTAGTAATTTAAAATTTTAACCGATTATTGTAAAAAAATTTTAAATAATTATTTTTCGCAAAGAATGGCAAAACCGCCTTCCATCGTGTACAAAATTCGAATATTTACATTATTTTTCAAAAACGGCTCAGCCGATTTCTGTAAAATTTAAATGAGACTATTTTGGGAGTATATTCTTTCCAACTAAAAAAGAATTTTTCGATTCGGTTCACAATTGGCGAAATTATCGATGAAAATGCACAAAAAAATTTAAAAAAAATACACACATACGAACATAGAACCTCCTCCTATTTGAAAGTCGGTTAAAAATAGACACAAATGACACTTTTGATAAGGTTTTGCTCGCTTCTCCATTCGTAAAGCTCATTTTGCCTAAACTTCGAGATATATCCATGGTCAATCACATACAATTTCAGTTTCATCGTTTAGCGAAATCACTAAAGGAATGTGACTATGTCTAGATTCTCAGAGTACCTAGTATACATTGCGACCAGCCACCAATTTCAGTCCCTGGTCCCAACATTTCTAAAGTACGAGCGGCATTTCTGAGCCTAACATTCTTGGGACCTCAGAACAAATTAATGAGCAAAGAGCTGATTAAGAACAAAAGTGATTAAAGTGGCATTTTTATAGAGCACTTGGATTTCTTCTATGGTTGACGGATATGAATCGCGCAAACCCACAGACGTCCCAGAAAACGTATGTGGCCGATCGAGAAAATCTGAAAAAGATGCATTGAAAAAAACATGAAAGATATCTCGATTCGGTGACTTGCCAGATTTTTCGATGTGGAACGTCAAATTCCAATACATATTTGAGAATTTTGGCAAATATTCCATACATTTTTGTGATGAGAATTGCCCTCAAGTGACAACAGCGTTAGGATACTAGTAATTCATATGTATTCTGGCCGACAATCAGCCCAAAAATGCGATTTATGATTTGAAATATTAAGGTAACCCTTAATGTAGATCACTGTGCCCGCTTGTAATTATATAAACTTGCATAGTCGCTTGCAACTGACACCAAGTGGCTCAGGGAAATAAATTACGTCTTGCTGACTCAGCAAGTAGGAAAGTTACGCGACGGGATTTTAGGATCTAGTGGTTTTGAAGTAAATTAGGGTAAGGTGAGGAAGTGGACAAAAATGACGCAGGAAATCACCAATGGCAAAGCATTTTTGACAAGTTTTAAGTTTAACCGATTTTAAGTAGATGTGTAGTGACGCTTAGTTTCTCGCTTATATAGAAGATACCTATCTACTCATATCTGGCATGGCATTAATAAATAATTAGGTATTATGTCGGTGAGCATGATAACGGTAAAAGATTTTAATTTTTCGTTCTATTGGTATAGGGTCAAGATGGTTTAAATCACATGAGACATATTAAGCAGATATCTGTTTTAGCTTGCTTACTTAAAAGGCATTTTTTTTGTTTTCTATATGATTACTCCCAGATTGTAATTGGGGTCATGATGTTAGTAGTTTTAAGCTCTACTAAATTTGGTCTCTTAATCTAATTTAGTCTCTAAATCTTAGTGTTATGATTGCAAGTATGAAAATATATGATTTTAAACAATTTTTACTTTTTTTTTCAATAGGGTTTGTTTCGTTTATTTATTATTTTAAAATAATAACTAAGTTATTGAAATTCACAGCATGCGTGACTTTAATCATTGAAATATTTGTAGCTTTAAGTGCTCTATGCTTTTTATCTCATGTTATTTCAATTCACATAAAAATAGAAGTAAGTACTGGCTACTTCAAAAATAAAATGTATTAAAGATACACGGTACAGTCAAAGAGACTCGGATTAGCTGCTTAAGGCTTTGCTGGTTATTTGAGTTTGGTTGTGGTCTCTATGCTACGTCACCGCAGTTTTTTGTGGATGACTGATTCTGTGGTATTTTACTCTGACATGTGTCTATAGCAATTGCAACAAACTTAAAGTTAAAAAGTTTTACTGCACACTTTATTTGTTTTTTGTTGTGTTAGCCTGAAAAAAAATGCATGATATGAATGTGAATATTTTTTGTACCATTAGGTAGTAGTTCTAGTGGTAGCACTTTTTTAACAGAGGAAAGTCCCTGAAAGTCACTCTTGGAGAAATAGATGTCTTTAGCATTTTTGTTCAAAATCTATGTCAAATTGTACGCAGCTAATTATTACTGTGTTCTGTATAATGTTTTCAGCAAATTCCAAGACTACAGGAGATTTCATTTCTGTGATGAGCACAATGCTGGTACAGCACAGGGATTTTTACTATTTCAAAGGAGGGCAAGTATGTTTATTTATTTATGTGTCTGTATAAGGTAAAGTGATAAAATTACTTAAGAGCTATTACTTATTACTATGTCTAATGATCGATAAAATGATCTTGATGTACTGTCAACTTTATTGTCAAAAATTTTAACAATCATGATCTTTAGTCAATAAGTAATCATCAGCCATTTGTAACCCACTAAGCATAAACTTCCTTTCGTTTTTTCCATTGACCTGAGTCCCTTCGCTTAATTATGTCCGTCCTAATATTTCTTTGGACGTGTCAGAACGAAACAGAGTTATGGCGAAGTATATTTTTGTCACTTTTTCACACATCGAAAAGAGTTCTTTTCGTGGCATTTCGTGGTTGCATGCTTGGCCTACTGGTCTATCTACAAGGTGTTGCTATGCAAAGGGCAAGGACTTTTAGAGATTCGTTATTTGTATGAATAAGCAACAACAACTTTCACAGCGGAATCAACTGCGAAATCGTAAAAAAACAGCTTTACGATATTTTTTTTTATCAAATCTTGACAAAATGTATGGACCAGCTGTATTTTGTTTCGTGATTTTTGCAGTTGATCTCATTTTATTAGTTATTCATAATGATGAGAATACCTGGATGAAAAGTCTCTGTACTTTACAAAACAACCGCCTGAAAAGTAGTGAAAATATCTTATATTTGTATGTCTGTTATTGTACTTAGCTAGACAATCCTTTGACTCGCGCGCTTTTCACAGTTTCATTTTAGCAGTTTCAAAACTTTTCACATTTGAAGCCGGAAAACGTACCGCAAGATTGTATATGAGTTTGGGAGCGGAAAACAATAAGAGGAACTCGCAATTAACTTCGTCTGCCGCGAACCTGCTGCACTCATAGTTCTACAAAGAAAAAAGTTCAAGACTGCGGTCCGAGTTTTTGTGTTAAGAACGGGATTCAAATGGTCAGCAGTCCTAATTAAATAAACGATGAGATATTTAGCAAATATTATATCAAGTTTGTCAGCTTTCATTTAATTGAATTTAATTCATTAAAATCATCGACTTGGCATTTCTTCTGCCAAGTCAAGTATTACTTGCTTCAAGACTTGCACAAAATAAAATAATTGGCCAAGTGCGAGTCGGACTCGCACACAAAAGGTTCCGTACCCTATGGGAACTTCCTTGGCCCTATTTCAAGTGTATACCCGTTGCCGTTATTAATATCGAGCAAAAAACAGCAAAAACATACGTTTGTTGTATGAAAGCCCCTCTTAAATATTTATTTTATTCTATTTTTATTTGTTGTTATAGCGGTAACAGAAATACATCACCTGTGAAAATTTGAGCTGTCTAGCTATGACAGTTCATGAGATACAGTCTGTTGTCAGCCAGACAGACAGACGGACAGACGGACGGACAACGAAATCTTAGTAATAGGGTCCTATTTTAACCTTTTAGGCACGGAACCCTAAAAATATGGAGATATCTTATTACATTGACCAGCTCAAATGTAATAGGATTCAATTCATAAAATGTGTCAATAGAATTGAATCCATTTCTCGAAACCCATCATTATTTTTGGTTTCCGGATATCATTTCTGAACATACGATAAACTGTATGTGAATTCTGAATGTTAAAATGATAAATAATTCAAAATGATAAAAAATAAATCACCTAATAGCAATTTAGGAGAGCTAATGACATTGACCACTTTTACAGATACGATTGGTACTATTTGTTTTTTTATTTTTTAAGTGTGAGCAATAGATTTATTTAGTATGTTCTTAGCTAAATGTTTAGCTTAGTACTGGATGCAACAGCAAATATGAATAGTAGACATCAAATTTTACCTAACCTAAGTATAAAATGGAAAATTTTAGAAATTTTCTCGGATGTCATCAACTTAACCCACACAAGCTTATATAAATACTGAGTCAAGGGTTCTACAAAGACTGAATGAGTTTAAACTTATTATGAACACCTCCAGTCGCTGACCCGCTCAGATCTACAGCAAACCATTTAAATGCTTCTCTCATGTTAATTGACTGCCACTAGCTGTTTGTCGTGAGTGAAACTGGTGGAAACCGACCAAACTCCGAACGCTAAATTAAATAACTATAAATCCAGTTCAGACCGGCAAACAAAATGTTCACAAAAAGTTACGTTCGCTAAGCCATCACCATAAAATTCAAATATTTGTTTTCCGCTTCAATTTACGATTAAAAATTTTCACGTTCAAAATTAAAATTTTTTTTGGAAATATTATCGTTTAAAATATTATTACGCCCATTTATAATAATAATAATCTACATGATGTATCAGACTGAAGCAACCTATACATAATATCATATGTGTTTTTGGGAAATAAACTTACTACCTATACCAAACTAACAGTAAATTTTTATGAGCACTAAATTATTTTTAAATTTCCTTACAAAATGTTGAAACAAGAAATTGTTGAAGCGTATATTGTTGTTAGATGTTTATAGCTTTGTCTATCCAAGTCAAGAAGTCTCAAATGAACTATTCGAGAAGCAAACATTAAGCGAATTGTTGGTATTGCTGTGGCAACGGAAAAGTTTATTAGGACAAGGTCACAGGAACGAGCTTTTTCTGACTACCAGTAGACCTTTAACTTCGGTAACTAATTTAATGTCGTTTAGCAAACTTTGGTTCTCCATTTACGTACAAGTCGAACAAAGGGAGGTAATTGTCTGAAGATTTATGGTCACAATGTACTTACCTCCTGCTAATAGAAAACTATGGACTCAAGAGGAAAGTTGCCGCGTTTGGATAACCCTTGATGATGTTTTATCCAACATTATCAAGTTTATTGCTTTATTTACTATGTTTTACCTTCTACTTTCAATACCTATTCTTGTTAAGTATATAATGATGAGCCGAATAATTTTCGTATCGTTTAAAATAATGTAGGTATTGAAAAACATGAATATATTACCATTTTCTTGAAATGCTGTTTATTGCAAAAATCTTAAAAGAATATGGTTGGTTCATAATGTTCTGTCCTTTTGAGTCCACTATTACAAAAAAATACATACAGATCTAAGTTCTTAAAATTTTCATAGCTCTGAAGAGTTTCAATGAAAGAGAATGTGTAAAAGTACAAGTGGGGAGGTACTTACTGAATTGTTCATGATCAAGGTGAGGGCTGCCGTCCCGGAGTGCATAGTCGGCTTCGTCGGCGGGAGCCGCCCCGCGCGCCCCGCACCAGGGCACGCAGCAACGGAACACCCCCCCTCCGACCACCTTGGAGCCGTCCACACACCAGCGAACACACTAACACCACCAAACACCATACGTTACACCACCATCAACAGTAACAACCGTACAAAAATACTTTCACTACTAATCTTGGCACTTGAAAAAGCTTAGAAAATGTATAAGATTTCAGTCTTGAAAGTTGGCTTAGAAGATAAAGTTAAGATACCGATATGTCAGTCGACTACGTGAACGTTTGTTGGATCCTCGGAGAGGGAGGGAAGTAAGGGATATTGGAAGGGACAGGTGGGAAAGAAATGTTAATTGAGTTCGGGAACTGCTGTCACTGAGTTTTTATTCACTATTTTGCTTTGGAATCATTCTAGTTTGGTGATTACACTTTTTGGTTACATTGTCAACGTTACTAACCCATAGCTTGTGGTATCACTGTGACGTATCTGTAACATATCGTTCGCGCGTTGATGTCGATGCCATTTATTCTCTGACCGGGTCTGACATTACACTGTGTTATTGAACGAGCTCTACAATCGATTTCCCATTAATAAATGCGACGTCCGCGTTGCAATGAATACATTTTAATTTCGATGATGTGGCAAATCTAGGTGATGTGGATCAAAGTGCGAGTGAGAGATGCGTTCGGAGTAGCTATTTGTTGGCTATCTGCCATTATGAGACACGTGCTATCACTACAAGAATATGAAACTTACTTTCAGTCTGAATTAAATTGAAACAGAAATAGTAACAACATATCATACATCTGTCAGCGGCTCTGTTACAAATGACCCTACCTATATCATCTTCACAAAATATTTCTCTGCTATACCTACGCAAAGATTAAACTAAGCCTTAGACTCCTTAGAGTGTAAACCTATTATATTTACATGAAATTCCTATTACAAAATAAATTGAACCGGTTTTTATAGGTATCAAAATAACAAACCTGTCTATTTTGTTTGAAAATTGAATTTTGTACAAGCTTTCCCGAATTCTCTAGGGCACGTAGACATTCTCCGAAAGTAGGTTAGTTATTCGATAAGAACATTATTTATTTTCAACAAAATAAGGCTGGCGTCACAAACTTATCTAGTACGTGTCGGCGGCTACGAAACCCAACCACAGGTAAAGGAGCTGTC
Organism: Hypomecis atomaria; assembly: GCA_964007245.1. Taxonomy (NCBI): domain Eukaryota; kingdom Metazoa; phylum Arthropoda; class Insecta; order Lepidoptera; family Geometridae; genus Hypomecis; species Hypomecis atomaria. Next base: position 14,153,264 of record OZ023284.1, on the reverse strand, counting down.
AAAATCAATTTCGCTTTGTATTGAATATCATCTTGATACTGACTTGGGCTGACAAGAGGCCGCATGAATAGATGATAGGTACTTACTATACATTATTCTGTAACTGACACTGCTACAAACATAAATTCACAGATAAAGGTTATATTCGATGGATTATTAGTTAGATTAGCACTCAGAATACTTAGAGCTATATTCTATTTCTTTTTCGGCGTTTAAACTACCCCAACTGGGCACACACCTCTACATATTACGAGAAGGGTTAGGTTATATGAACCAGTACGCAGGGTGCATGAAGGTTGGCAGACGACATAATGTATTCTACTAGATGAAGAACACACAGATATGCAAGTTTTCTCTCTGTATCACGAGCATAGCTAAGGGGCGCTGCCCTAGAAACTTCTTTGCCAACCTCAGAAAACTTGAATTTCATTCTTGTTTTACATTTTTATATTCTATTTTTCTGGGATGGCCTCAGCATAGAGAATATTTTATTCATCGTTTGACACTAGCCGCAACTAACAATACGCTCATAACTTCCAAAAAACAGAGCCAACTTACTGTTTTCGTGAAATCTTTTAAGTTTGTAGGTAATAAACCCAATTTAAGACTTTTCTATTTTTCTACTTTTTCTTTCTGAGTGTAACGAGGTGTGTTCATCATTTATGTTCAAAAAGTGAGTTTAATTCTGGATTGCGAACCTTTTGAGTTGACCTTTAAAAATAAGGTATACTGTTAACCCACAATACTTCAAAGAACCCGTGGGTTGTGAGTTCTAAAGTATTAAAAACTGTATTATCTTTTCAATTTTCTACGGTAAAGAAACTGAAATCATTATTATTTCAACGTAAATGTTCACTACATTTACGTTGAAATAGCAGCAAATAATTTAAGGCTACAAATTACGTAGTCAGAATACTAGTTTTTATAGTCTTTGAGATAGTATTATTTACCTTCGTAAAGATTTTAGTAAAATGCTATTCAACTCTGAATATTAAATATAGGCAAATATAATCAAATTCTAATGAATGACTTCTCTGAAGCAAATAAAAATAATTCTCTTTGACTGTAGAAAAATATATTACTATGATAATTAGTTTAAGTAATAAATATAATTAATTAGTCACTTTAATAAAGAAATTAAAGACTGCTTTCGAATTAATGCGAAAATATTAATATTAAATGGTAATAAAAGTCTGCCCGCCTTTGTTTTGGCCTGACGATCACGAGAAAAGTTAATAAAAATTAATTAAATTAAAAGTATTAATTGGCCGGCCCATAAATTATAGTAAAGTACAAAGTAAAAGTAAAGTACATCGCTACAAACAACAATATATTGTAGCAATCGCAAATTGCTGCGAAAGCGATCGTTAATATGCATTATTGCCTGGTCAAGGATAAGGGGTGCGGACCACAGATCATAAAAATTGGTGGACTGCTTGTGCTAACTAATAGATATACTTTTTGTTTATACGAGTATGATGCAAAGACACTATATTTCAAAAGATTGTTACTAGTTTCACTAGTTTTCATAGCGGATTTCTAGGTTTAAGTTACACTCGATTTCTTTAGTAATCGTGTGACAATAGCAAATTCTGCATTCGTGCATATTTTTTTCTCTGTAAGCTTATCCATTTGTTTTTTATTATCCTTGTAATAGTTTGGAAGGTGACAATGACAATGCAAACTCGTACCTATGAGTGCTAGTTTCCTCTTTCTACATTTCATTAAGGAATTGATTTTGATTCGTCAACGACCTACTTAAGTATTCAAATAGGTAATAGTCACGTATACGAACTTATGTGTAACCTTTGATTTTTTATTATAAATGTAGGTACAATTATACTTAGGTACATGTCTTTCCTGGAAAACTATGATAACACTAACTTTTCTTAAACAGACTTTTCGTGTTTCGATTAATATATTCCTACGACATACGGTTTTCAGAAATACAGTGAAATTTAAAATTTAAATGTGAGAGTGAGACAGCTGTGTTTGAAAGCCGTTAAATTTAGATATTAGGAGGCGAATATTGACATTTAAAAATATCTATCAGAAACATATTCGGAATAAATCTTGAAAAATATGTTATGGATTTAATCTTAAGCATTTTAGAATATTTAGTTTAGGTAGGAATTCCATTAAATGTCTGGTGTCGTCATTTCCTTTCATATAGATTTATCCAACATCCTTTGTTACTTGATTGAACAAAGCAAAATGAGGTATTATAACTTCGAAGGAGGCATAGTCTAGCTAGTATATATGTACCTATCGCTCAAAATATTACTTCGTAATAAATTTACAGCGAGCATAGAGTTCTAGAAATATCTAGTAACATGAATTATTGTTTGTAGCTAAGCTTTTAAACAGCTACGAAGCTACACATTAACAATTTATAAACACAAAATAATGATTTAGAAATGCTATTGTGACTGAGTTATTATAACGTACGGAAGACTATTTTCTGTAAATATGTAGAAAGATTTTTAAAGTGTAATATAATGACTTCTTAAATGACTGAAAAGACATAAGAATATTACAATTTGAATAGTAAAGTAAGTAAGTTCGTATAGGCCGGGTGGCTAGCCCTGGTGTCAGAGTTTTTAGGCCGCCTGAAGGCCTCTGACATGGCTTTGAATAGTGGGCAAGCACATTACATGAAAGGATAGGTACACGCCGTAATACATTTCTAAGAAAAGCCGAATCCAGCACATTGTTCAGGAAAATCGTTAGACACCATTCACAATTACAAGTATTTTTTGGGTTGTTAAAACACCGATACAGAGCGCTGAAAAAAAAAGATGTGTTTATAATTAGCTAAGATATTTCTAAACATACGCACAAAATTAGGCTGAAAATAGCTCTTCATCGGAAATCATTCATAACAATACGAAAGCAAATTTATATTCACGCTCACTGCTGCAAATAAACCGTTTCTGTCAAGGTATTTATATGCATATTTTTATTTTATCGAGCTCCAAACAATGATGGGGAATAATTGATATTGCTACGGCTACCAAAGTCATCGACGGGACATATATAGCTATCGCAATCAATTACTACTCGTTGAGCGGTCGCTGGTTTCAATTGTGAAGTCATTTTCGTCTTGTTAGTGTCAGCATTTGCAAGCTACGGTCGTATTCTTATGACAACTGTGTAATCTATAGCTATGCATCATCATTTTGTTGTGTATCTACTGTGTTAGCTTCACCTAACTAGTATTGGTATCATCAACTAGCCAGTATCGGTAGATCGCTAGATCTCTATCTTCTCACTAAAAAAAAGAGTTAACACTAAAATATATGGCATTAACATTAATCCCCTTAAATTGACAGAATTTTTAATTTAACAGTTATCCATCCATCCACTAGCCGTAAGACGTCCACTGCTGGACATAGGCCTCCCCAATGGATTTTCAATAAGGCCGGTTGGAAGCGGCCCAACAGTTAACAGTTATACATACATGATAATACCTACCTACACTTATTTACGATTTTTTGTAAGAATTCTTTAACATTGTTTTGTAAAATTGTTTATTATAAAATTATAGAGATGGTATAGGACTTAGCCACCAGACTTGATGTTAATTTAGAATAATAAAAATATATTTAAAATAATGAAAACTTTTTTTCTCCAGTCATACATGTTTGATTTCTAAATCAAAAAGCTAACCTGTTGTTATCAATATTATGTTTTTGTTTTAAATGCATGTCTGTTTATTTTTGTGTCTTAGGTTTTGGTCACACATTTTATCTTTTCTAATGATTTACTTATGAACGTAAAATATGTACTAAATGAGTAAGTAATAAGCAATTTCGCAAGTTAAATACCCTTAAGCCACACCCTTTTCTGGCAGCCGGGTAGGTAAAAAGTTGCTATCTAGGATACTGTTGTTCTGTTGATATTTATTAAAACAGCATAACATTTTAACCAAGATTATTTCATAGTAATATTAGATTTAATTATTTTTTTTAATTTAATAAAACAACTTAGAAATTTTAAAAATTGAGAATCTGGCCATATCCCATAAATAGATAGCTGAGTAAAACAGTAAAAACCTCAAATCTCAAATAAAACACGTCCTTTGAAATGTTGATAACTTCTTGAATATTTTAACAGTTCAGAATAATAACGTCAAGCGATGAAAAAAATATTTTAGTTTTGTCCTTTGGGTATAAGTCACATGACTGAGGATTGAGTTATAATATTTTTGCTCAATCTAAATATGTTTACTAAAAATACACCTTTGCGTGATACTTCTCCGTGGTTTCGTAGAGGTAATAGGAATATTAGATACCTATAATAGCATCGTTCATTAGATGGTGTGACGTCACATTAACGTCATGACTTGATACAATAGTACCCATTCTATGCCTTAATAAGTTCCACACTGAGAATAATTAAGCTTGGGTGAGAAGATTATGTTTGAGTAACCTCAACAATAATGATCTACTTTTTACTTAAGTGTTCTTACTTTGTAGCCAAAAAAGCCTTTTGATATTTTCCCCGTAACAACCTTTATAAAAAATAAATTCATAACAATAAATGAGAATTATTCACAAAGTAGGTCAAACGTATACGCCATATTGAAAAGGATAACGGCAAAGTTAACATTTTTATTTGAAATCCTTACTAATTTGTACACTGCGACGTAAAACGTGACTATGTTGTTATTTTTAATAAAATACACTTCAATATAATAAGTACGGATCGTGCAACAAATAACACGACATTGGCTCAAAATAAACACAACGACACAAGAAAAAATTGATGGCAGGATGCGATAAAAATAAAAATATTTCACACCTGCTTGTAAGACATCGTACTCGTATATTTGAGTAACATTTTCTCAATTAGGCTACCAGGGAGTTGGGTCCAATTGATCAATATTAAATTATGAAAGCACAAAAGATTAATTTAAAATCTTTGAAATTATGTAGTTTCATTAAGAATCAAATTATTATTTTGAATTTACATCAGCCGTTACATGTGTGTGTCGCTTGTACTCCCGCATTCAACAAGTTGTTCGACGCGTCACAAAAATCTGTAATTTTATTTTATGAGAATACATATCACCTGAAACGTATACTACAGTGAAAATAGAATCTGATACTTATAAGGCCACAAAGTCTATTTTTGTTCACTGACTAGTAGATACTCTCTTATCTCTCTCAAGAGATTAAGGCATAATTGACAAACATTATTAACCAGGTGTTGTGCCAGCTAGATTAATAGGATAACGAATAGATACCGTAACGTCGGCGCTTTTGCAGCATAATAGGCATAGCTCCATTGTGATCCAAATAGGTAAGCATCAACTCGTCAATAGAGCAGTTTCATTCAACTAGCCGAACAGAAATACGATTTAAAGTACACAACGTTTCTTCCATCTCTTTATGTGTAAGCGTAAACATAAATTAGCTCAGTCATAAAACCATTTTCGTGTTCCGTATAACCTTGACACTTTTATACAATTATATTCTACACATTAAGCACTCGTAGCCCTCGTAGGCGACACTGCGTAAAAGCGCTAATGCATGTTTTTTACTGCGTGATATTGGATTAAACTGTTATCTTATGTCGTAACGTTATTACAACGAGCCGCGAACGATACCCACAGCCGTACCCCTGACGTACGCGGATCAGTGATTCGATAGCATAACAAAATCGTGCGCTTTTTACCCTGGTGATAGGGAAACTGAATCACTGGCGAAATGCGATTTGTCACAGATACGTCGTATCGTACACACACGAAACAATAGGCCGGCGGCGGCGGCGGCCAGTGCAGCGTCGCCGTCAGTGTCGGCGCAGGGTGCGTTGGGCGCGCGACGGTTACCAGTGCATCGCGGCAGCGCGGCGGCGGGAGGCGGCGGCCCCGAGCGTCGCGACGGCCGGCAGACCGCGACTGGAGCGTCACTGCGCGTCGCAGCCTAGGGCGCCGCGCGAGCGGGACGCACATACTCGCCGCCCGTGCGCTCGACCTACGATTCTAGCCCTTGAACCTTCCGGCTTGATTCTCATTTACTTTGTTCGACGGCGGTCTCTTATGTTTTTGTGCGACCGCAAAAGGGTTTTCAACCCGCGAGCGTCCGATCCCTTGAACGATGCTACGTAGGGGCTAGAGATAGAGATGCTGCGTGGCCTTTCGTATGGTATGGCTCGTTTCGACGTTATGTCACTATCGAGCGCCGCTCTGCCTTGTTGTTTGGCCGTGAACGTGTTTTAGCAGCGCACTCATTTGGGCCATTATGATTTATTGCTCCAGAGGGACTCACGTGACGAGCTATCACACGAGGGAACCGCTGTGTCGCACACTTCTATACTCCTAGATATTTTACACACTCTTTTTACGCGCTCTCGTTATTTCCTACGACCTACGATAGCGAAAGGCGGTAAACAGACCGTAAGACATGAATATGTGTTATCGAAGTCTCGATTCCTTATCTTTTATAATGAAATGCAATTAATGTTTATAATTTGTTAACAAGAATCATCAAGATTAATAACAGTTAGATTAAAACGCCCGCCAAATACGGTATCTAAAAACACTGATTAGAAATGACGTATTTTATACGTAGGCAATTGTCATAACCAAACTGATTAATCTGATTGTTCAATATATCATAGTTGCTGATTATGTTTTTTTTTTATCCAATACTTTTAGTCAGAAAATGTAAAGGAATTGTACACAAACCCCACGCACGTTGATAAAATTCTTACATTGTAACTGAAAGTGTTACTCGCTTCTCATAAATTCGGCTGACGTGGTATTACATTATGTACATGCGTAATATCAAGTCGAGGCACATAATATTATTATGCTGGGAGCGCAGTAGGGACATACAAATCTTCCACTGAGGTCGTTATTCAAAAATATTCGCACTATAATAATTATTATTACAAGGAGGAAAAATATATCACAATATTGTTAACAAATAAAGAGAACCGAAATAAAAATGTAATATAGAAAAAGATTGCAACCTACGTGAGTAGTGTGTGAAACATCTCTACTTGGTCAGAAAATTTTCAGCATTTCTTAGGAAAGATCAGGCTTTTTCTTACCAAAAGTGTTTGCTTTTATACGCGAAAACATTTTAACAGTTCTAGTAGTATTGTACTACATCTTAGATAAATGTTCGTCTTGATTTTTGCAAAATTCTAATACCTCATAAATATTCATCTTGTTTTTGGTAGTAAGTGCGAGGAACTTTAAATCGAATTTACAAAACATATAAACTTCCATTGCTTTTTCCTTCGTTACGTTACGCCTACGGACTAACAAGCGCTCAATAATCAAAAGTAGTCTAAGAGTGCCTTTATTAACTACAACAAAATACAACACTACTTAATATGCTAAAACTGTTTACACTACTACTACATAAAAAGCATTGGATCATCCAAAGACCCTTGAAGGTCTTAAGATAAGCCACATGCTCAAACCCACTGCTAGTTGGCAGCGTGCCCAGCATGCTGGTTGCATTGTCACGCTGAATGGCAATGCTTATGCGTTGAGCCAAAAAACACCAGCATTTTGGTCACGCGTCGCGTCCATCAGACGCTCAGAAAGACTTTTGTAAATAACATTAGCTCCCGGCCCCCACAGACTCAATGTCTCAGCTCCAAATGGCTCAAATATGTAACCACTACCGAGGTTGGCATATTTGCCCGCCGAATTGGCCGCCGCTTCAGCCCTACTCTGAGTCTCAGAAAGATGTGACGGTGCCAAAGTATCGACGCAAGTTGCGTCCCATACTAAGGGCTGTCCACACTTCCATGGGACTAGTCATGACGTCAGGCCTCTTGCCATCACCACGAAATTAAAGAGTATGTACAGTCATATTTCATGCGTATGTGGCCTCTATCACACCTCAGCTGCTATTCTTAAAGAATTAGCAGGTGTAATACTTCCGTTCTCTAAACTTCAATACCTACGTCATATACAAGGGAACTGTTAATTAAACACGATGATTTCATCTCCAAAGCCAAAGTAGAACGGATGGATTAAAATCGATAAAAAATCACAAAAAATAATAAACAAACAAGAGAAATCGTATCGACGTATGCCTCGAATCGGAAATCTCAACTGGTGCGAAGTTAGTGACAACATGTGTCTATTTCAGTCACACTTTCAGAAGATCGTATCTCTGTCTCTACGGGATCGAAGTTCAGGCAGTCCAAGAAAATTTACGTGAGATGTATCGAAGTTAATCGTGTTTACGAGTCAGCTCGAAGAGGCAAGAACTGGAATGCATTAAATGCGATCGTGTGATTGCTTTCGCTGATTTCACGGACTGCCTTCCAGTTTTACTGTCAACAAACTTTGTTATAGTGAGCTCTAGATATTTGTCTTTAAAATTGAAAACTTTTTGTTGCTCTTTGAAATTTAAACGAGGTTAAAGCTTTATATATATAGGGCTCAGTCTCCTAACAGTTAAAAGTAGATACAAGTGTGGAATTATCTGTTTGTTTGTGAGCTTTGAATCATCATTAGCATAAATGTTTTTGTCTTTGAATGCATAAGCTTTATTAGCGAAGCCGCGAAGGTAGACCGTCATATTGACCACAAGGTTTCTAAGAAAGACAAATCTATAAATCAATCGTTACAAACAAGTAAATCTTAACTACTGAATTATTCTACCTTTTTCCGTGTAGTAGAGCGTGGTAAATTTTGTGCAAGTATCCAAGACAGAGTAGGTACTCGTATCTGAATTTTCAGTCGAAGCAATCAGCTGAAAAAAGAAAATATCCGCTCATCAAATATGTATGATCTCGTTCAATCGGCCGATATATCGGATGAATTATAAATTTTGCTGACACCGATGGTCAAGTAGGTCTCTTTCTCATATTTGTTCCATATTTGGCTTTCCTTAGTTATGTTGCTGAAGTTTTACGGTCCAACTAATAACATTAGCATTATCTGTAGTAGTAAAAATAATAGGTATATTTGTTGATACACTAAGTAAATATACTTTTTGGGTTAACAGTAAACTATAAATATATTTGGTTTATCTCTAATAATGCAATTGGTTTTATTGTCATACCACTTAACATCATTAATTCCTAAAGCCTGGAAGAAGTCGCGATATGGCCGCCGATTGTCGCACTATTTAAATTTATTGTACTCTTTTATTGTTATATTGTCGATTGTGTGAACAATAAAGCGTTTCTATTCTATTCTATTAATTATGCTAGTAGAAGTTTCTTCAGCTAAAGAGCAGATCTTTGTCATTTTGAATTCTAATCAAAACATTTTCATGTAAAATGTTGCCTAGACGAGATTGTAATATCAACTTGGACTGTCAAAAACCTGTCAAAACTCATGTAGAGCCAAGCTTTTGTCTCGACACGCCCTAAATCTACAAGCCTTACTTCACAAATTCTACACCTAATTCTACAGTCAATGTATGTGGCAGGTTTTAATAATTTTATCAATTCAAAACTGTTACACCATGTGCTACTTACATTAGAACGTGGAAGAGCTAACACTAAAACTATACTAAAATGCAGAGATAGAAAATAAACCGTAACTTACACAAACATGGGTAGATAAGTATTAATATAATTATGGCTGTATAGTAGTTATTATCACTACTAACTAGGCTTATTGCCTGTGTTTCAAGAAAGGATAAAAAGTTGCCCATGTTTTCAACCGACTTCCAAAAAGGATGAGGTTCTATGTTCGTCTGTATGTATTCTTTTTATGAACATACACAAAAAAATCACCATTTATATTTTCACCGATTGTGATCCAATTTGAATAATCGGCCAAGTACGAGTCGGACTCGCGCACGGAGAGTTCCGTACTGTATGGGAGCCCCTCTTAAATATTTATTTTATTTTACCTTTATTATTTATCATTGAAGGGAATATAAAACTAAATATTCTGTGATAATTTCAAGCATCTACCTGGTACCATTATTAATATAGAGCGAAAAACGTCTAAAAATTCAGGTTTCTTGTGTGGGAGCCCCCCTTAAGTATTTATTTTATTTTGTTTTTAGTATTTGTTGTTATAGCGGCAACCGAAATACATCATCTGTGTAAATTTCAGCTGCCTAGCTATCATGGTTCAAGAGATACAGCCCGGTGACAAACAGACGGACAGACGGACATCGAAGTCTTAGTAATAGGGACTTAATAATTTTTCCCTTTGGGTACGGAACCCTAAAAACAACTCTTTTAGTTCGACAGGATATGCTCCGAAGTGGTCCAATTTAAATTTTATCGATACCTACTGAGCTAGCTAGCGGAGCTACATATTTGAATAATCGGCCAAGTACGAGTCGGACTCGCGCACGGAGGGTTCCGTACTGTATGGGAGCCCCCATTAAATATTTATTTTATTTTAATTTTTATTATTGAAGAGATTATAAAACTAAATATTCTGTGAAAATTTCAAGCATCTACCGGGTACCATTATTAATATAGAGCGAAAAACGTCTAAAAATTCAGGTTTGTTGTATGGGAGCCCCCCTAAAGTATTTATTTCATTTTGTTTTTAGTATTTGTTGTTATAGCGGCAACCGAAATACATCATCTGTGAAAATTTCAGCTGCCTAGCTATCATGGGTCATGAGATACAGCCCGGTGACAGACAGACAGACAGACAGACAGACAGACAGACAGACAGACAGACAGACAGACGGACGGACAGACGGTCAGACGGACAGATGGACATCGAAGTCTTAGTAATAGGGTCCCGTTTTTCCCTTTGGGTACGGAACCCTAAAAATCAACATTTATATAAAATTGTCTGCATAGATTCGAACGAAATTTTCGAATTTTGTACACAGTTGAAGTAGGTTGTGCCATTTTTTGCGAAAAATAAAATTATATACCAGTGTGATGGCAGTGTGATTCCAGTGCATTTGTCCAAACAGACAACCAGACAGCTGATTGCTACTGCAATACAGGCTCAATAACTATTTATAACTGAACCGGGCACGTGTTGCAGTTAGCGGTTTCGGTCAATGCGTAAGTACATGTAAATATTATGCTAAGGAGTATTTTAGACGTTGAAACCTGTCGTTATTATCTGGAAAGGTTAACAATACACAAAGTCTTAGTTTTCTTATCAGTTATCATATTGCTATAATTACAATATAAAATTATTCAACGAGCTCTTTGTGTAATATCATCCTAAGATCATGTTAAAATGTTTTCAATACGTGAATTGTAGGTCCCGGTTGTTTTACCGTTAAGCTAAGTCAGAGGCCTTTAGGCGGCCTAAAAACTCTGACACCGGGGCCTGCCACCCGGGCTCTACGAACTTAGTCACTTTAATATGTAAACACATTATGATTATGATAAAAAACATATTTTTTTTTTTCATTGGATGGCTGACTACTAAAAAACATAAATCAGAGAGAGCTGTGTGTAAGTTTAAAAATTTAAATATTCCTATATAACTCAAAAAGTTATAATCTCACAGTGCGCGGAATAATTCCGAGAGATATTTTTTGATATGAAAAATTGTTTAAGCGCCCTTTAAATGTATTAGCGCTACCACTTTTTTAAGTATTTGAAATTAAGACCGTTTATGTCTAATATTATCATGCATTTCATGCATAAATACCGGTCCGGAGTCGTGGTTACACCGCCCTATATTGAAAGTTACAAGACTTTGAAATCTGAGGACGGACAGACGGGCACAATGAAGTTACTTGTATAAGAGTTCCTCGTTATACTTTGCTACTAAATTTATGTTTTTTGATAGGTAGTTTTATCTAAAATGTTTCACACAATTCAAAATCTATTGTCATAACGGTTGGAATTGTAAATCAAACATTGATGTAGAAGACATTCTTCTCCAATGTCAAACAATTGGTTGTTGGTTGTGGAGTGGAGGAGTCTATCTATACTGCACCTCTCCTTGAATTGGTGGTCACAAACATACTCATTCAGAAAAAAATCCGAGTTTTGAGTAGGTACCTACATTAAATAGGTTACCTTACCTACCGATTTGTGTGGTAAAGAGTTTAAAAAAAAAACTTATTTTTTATGAAGTAAGAATATAGAATAAGGAATGTCTTTCCAAAGCTTTTTATCGTCTCTACCTGTACCGGAGATTAGCGAGTACTGTTTATTCTGAGACAGTCTAGCATTACTTACCTACGTAGCTCCAGACCTCGAACCGTATTAATTTTAGTAGAAATTTCAGACGAAATTCAGTTTTGAATTCAACTAGTAAAATTATTTAAAAATGTGTTTTAAGCTTTTAACGTGTTTTTTGTATTCTTCATGGCAAACCCAATTCACAATTATACATGAATTATTTAATTTAACATCTATTTTCTACCAAATTATACGTGAATGCTAGATTTTATCATAATATAGATAGATAGATACATAGATAACCCTTTACTAGCTTAACCACATTACAAAACAATCAAAGTACATGAACAAAAAGATTTTAAATTAGTTATACTAAATGGCCGCCTTATCGTTTCAAGCGATTTCTTCCAGAAAATAATGATGATAACTTAAAAATTTATTCGCAAAATTTAACACGATCATCGCAAGTGAAATAAAAGCATAATATAATTGACGTATTGATTGAACACGCTAGTTAAAATAATAATGTAATGATTACGAAACATTTGTATTTACAGGTACCTACGAGTACATTAGAAAACCTCGGCGCTCTTCTAAACAGTGAGGGGGACAGTGGAAAAGAGATCACTAGGAGAGTCCAAATGTCTAAGGCAGCAATGACAAAACTCACTAAGATATGGAAAGACCGCAATATATCCCGAAAAACTAAAGTGAGGTTAGTGCGCTCATTGGTTTTCTCAATCTTTTCTTACGGTGCCGAGTCCTGGACGATAAAACAGAGAGAAAGAACGAAAATCGATGCTTTTGAAATGTGGTGCTGGAGGCGTATGTTGCGAATCCCATGGACCGCACGTCGAACGAACGTGTCGATACTCAAGGAGCTCGGAATATCCACTAGATCATCCACTACATGTTTCCAGCGGATACTCACGTCGCACGCAGAAACCCGGATTGTCTGGAAAAACTAATGGTGGTTGGGCGGAAACGGAAAAAGACCACGCGCGCGTTCTCCTACCCGTTGGTCTGACCAAATAAAAACACTTACTGGCCTGCCTATAACTAAAGCCATTAAGACCGCCGAGGACAGAACCGCATGGAAGAGCATGGTGCAGCAAGTAGCGAACATTTCAAAGTAGACACGACCTTCAGCAATGAAGATACCGATTAAGAAGAGAAGACATTAGAAAATATGAAACCAATTACCTACAAATAACAAGGCTTTTTCAAAGAAGACAATAAGGACAGAGCTGTATAATTAATGTGTTTTTTTTCTAATCAACTAATTTACATTAAGTATTATGGCAAAAAAAAAAAATAACTTAAAAAGTCCTAACGGAAAGTAAAATCTCGTATTAAATAATACGGGACGAGAATCAATTGAAAATAATGATAAAATTGTACATGTCGTCGCATGAATAAAAGAAATGTTGAATGGTAAAGATAGGCAATCACATACTTACGAGTACAAAGTGAATATTTACCAAGTATTTCTTTGAATAAATCGCTTTTAAAGGGATAAAAATATACATAATACACATGCAGTGTGTATTTTATATTTTAAATCACTTTTTTGAGCCTTTAAAATATTATAATCAGGGAGCTTACATAAAATGATCATCAAATATTGTCAATTAATTAAATTGATAACTGGATGTCTATCAAATAGAATGAATAATAATTGGCCAAGTGCGAGTTGGATTCGCGCACGAAGAGTTCCGCATCATGCGGAAGCCCCCTTAAGGCCTTAACATATTTTAATTTAATTTATTAATTATTTTTGAAAGCAATATACCACTTAATATTTGAAGCATCTTCCTGTTGCCGTTATTAATATCGAGCGAAAAACGTCTAAAAATTCAGGTTTGTTGTGTCGGAGCCCCCCTTAAATATCAATTTAATTCTGTTTTTATTATTTGTTGTTCTAGCGGCAACAGAAATAGGTACATCATCTGTAAAAATTTCAGCTTTCTAGCTACAACGGTTCATGAGATACAGTCTGGTGACAGACAGACAGACGAATGGACAGCGGAGTCTTAGTAATAGGGTCCCGTTTTTACCCTTTGGGTACGGAACCCTAAAAATGATAGTACAAAAACAACACATATACCTACCTAAGTAGTTTAGACTCTAACTTGCACCATGAAGGCTCTCTCGTCCTGATTCTGACTCATCTTCGGTATGGATCGCGTCTAGAATTCAGAACCTTTGGAAGGCTTTAAGTGATTTTTCAGACAATTGAGATGTTACTTTTTCCTAAAGCCATCGTGAAGGTTACAGTGAAAGATAAACAAAGCATTTAACAACTAAAACGGGGGCGTACCGTCTATTGATGGATTGATGGATATCGTTTACCAAAAATGTATTCAATCACGTCTATTCAATATCGAAGCTGTAAAGAGTAGACAGTTGCTATAACAAAGCAACTAGCGGAAAAATGAATGTTGTGAATTAATTTTGCACATTTTTGGTAAGCTTTGTGCATATCTGGATACTGCATCTCTGCCTGCAATTTCTGCGCAAGAGGTATTAGGGTAAAGAATTGAAGCTAGACTCATAAGCTATTTGAAAATAGACTCATAAGCTTCAATTCACCCTAGTACAGCCTGAAATCATATTATACAAGTAATTTGGAAATTTTCGAGCACGTAAATTCATTGTAATCACTGAACTTTTAAAATTTCCAGACTTGATAAGATTGTTTCTTTATACAGTGAAGTAAAAAAAATGCACAGGTACTTAATTCTTTGTGTGTGTTAATGAGGGTACTAACAGAACCTGTCTAAGCCGCGCAATTTTTTATTTTAGTTAATATCCTAAATATATTTGTCGTTGAGTCCCGCTTTTAAACAATTTGTTACGTAGAATTTCAATCATAAGTTTTGTTGCCCAGCTCAATCGTGTTACGAGTCCTTCCAGAAAACATAAATAAATCATTAAATAAATAAAAGTTTTCCTAAAATTTGGAACCTCTGTATATCTAAACAGTACATGAAAAGGACACTGTTTTCTCTATTTTCCTGATAGAACAAACCAAAAACAAACTACCAATTTATATTCATGATAACAATGTTTAACAAATAATTCAGGCCAGCAAAATGAATTGTTTTTGCCGCTTTATCTTTGTTACTGATCGAAATTCTTAAATAAAAGTACGTGAAGGCCTATTTCAAGTATATTATAGTACGAAGATGCCCAAATAATTGTTATAAGTTAAGTAAATGAAAAAAGAAACCACTATACTCGGAATTTTAATTCGATTCCAGATTTGACATTAAATTTCATTCATTTGACATTTTCAATAGAGAAAAAATGTCAAATGAATGAAATTTAATGTCAAATCTGGAATCGAATTAAAATTCCGAGTATAGTGTTACATATGTTTGCGCGTTTTGTCACAAAATACCTATAAGTGTGCTATGCTGTGATATCTAAACTATTAAACGTATAATCAGTATAATAGTACCTACATTACTGCAGCGGCCAGCAACAGAGGCATTGATGGACGAAGCGTGCAGATGGGTGACGAACCGAAGCCGAGGCACACATACACTAATCCATCAATGCCTTTATAGTTGTGGCTACGGCTTGTATAGCCCTTTGCTCTAAAAATGCGCGAAAATTACTTAGTAATACAATTTTCAAAATTAATGATGAACCACGAACAATAACGATTTTTCACGCGCCAAAAGAAAAGCCAAAGAAAAAAAACTAATGAACACAAGTTTTTTTTTCTTAAATTTCTATTTCCAATTCAGCTCGAAATATCAGTAATTTCCGTGCATATTTTGAGAAAAGGACTACCTATACTTGTATAGGTGCCTTGGCCACAACTAGGCATTGATAGAATACGCCGTAGCCACAACTATATAGGCATTGATGGACTTGTGTATGTGTGCCTCGGCTTCGCCTCGGCCCCCATGTGCACGCTTCGTTCTTCAATACCTCTGTTGCTGGCCGTAAGTAATACTATTTCATAAGATTTTCATATATTTAGGAGTCATGACGAGCCTTAATCTTCGGTCATGACATCATAACATTAAAGAATTGGTTAGAAAAGTTAAGTCAGTTTTCGAAAAGCTAACATAAAATTCTTAAGATTTTGATTTGCTAAACTGATCCAAGAACTAACCTTGGATTATAATTATGTTTAATCCTACCTACGACGAAATTATGTTAACCCAGATATAATTATGGAATTGATGGTTTATTTATATTTGTACCTTAGTATGTTCATGAACATTGTAGGTCTACCCTCGAAAGGAATTTATTCATTTTAGTCAATTTTTAAATTATTTATATCTTTTACTTTTACCATAATATATAAGAGAGGTATTTATATGAAAACAATAACACAACAAACTTAAATAAGTGTAATAAACGGTGGCGATATCGCTAGAAGCGATTTCTTCAATCTCTTTAGTTTATAGTTTTTCGCCAGTAAAATCTTGAGTTTCAAATGAAAAATACAACAAAACAGTGCTCTTCACCTTCAAATTCTAAAATATTTATTACGGGAGTTGTTCTCAGAACGAAACGTAGATGGCTTTGAAACAAGCAGGTATTTTCATTTATATTGTTTTAACAACGCTCTAGTTTGTTATTATTCGACAATGCTCAAAAACTGACGATGTTAAACAATGTTTCGTAAACTTTACTTCACTCTTACGCTAATACGCCTATTAGCATAACAAATATTGCGGAAAACATCTTGAATATATTATGTGCTATTTTAGTCGATTTTTCAGTGATCTTAAATATATCGTATATGTTTTAAGTAGGTATTAGTGTATGTTTTATTAGAACACTAGCGACCCGTCCCGGCTTCGCACAGGTGTATTATACATATTATAGACCTTCCTCTTAAATCACTCTATCTATTAAAAAAACGCATTAAAATCCGTTGCGTAGTTTTAAATATATAAGCATACATAGGGACAGACAGACAGGGAAGCGAATTTGTTTTATACTATACTATAGTGATACCTATATTACTTATGTCTATAGTGAATGCGGTGTTAATGTACGCTTAATTATGTGTAAATAGATAAATTTGGAATAGGATATAATATGTATATTCTCCGTCCTAAAGATGCCTAGAGGAGACCGCTGTTAGCGACAAGGCAGCCCGTTGTTACATTATTTTTAGTCGCCTGACAACAATGGAGTATATATTAACGTAATTGGTGTACATATCGTGTAAATTGAATAAATAAATTGAAATTTAGTTGTACACATGATAAGCAAAGTCTAACAAGTCTACTATAACTTGTTAGACTTTGCTTATACCTAATAACAAAACTATTTGATGTTATTGGATAGTAAATTAAAATTTGAATAGAATAGTAAACTGCGCAACATAGGCTAACCCACGAAGGACGATTGGGCTATATCCACTGCGCTGGCCTAGAGCGGGTTGGTGGATAGTGAACTATCCGCTCTATACCAGGTAAATTATGTGTATATGGACAATCCCAAGCACGAGTGAGTGATACCTTTGATCATGCGATAAAACATTTATGTGAAAAGTCTCCAAACTGCACTTAGTAATATGGGATCTTTGTATCTTTGTGTTATTGTGTTGCGATTTAATGTTACCTTCGTGGTATCATTGATGCGCGAGATCCCATTGAAATCCATAAAATCAAAGCAAGACTAGATAACAAAGACGATTTTGCTAGGCTATTGTATTTTGTAACTATACAGGTACTTTTATAGGGGGAAAATGCGTAGTTATAATTGATAGATTTAGAACATTACATTTTACATAGGTAAAATTACATGTTTTCTGTATCTAACTATCTACCTATCTTAAGAATTTTATGTTAGCTTTTCGAAAACTGACTTAACTTTTCTAACCAATTCTTTAATGTTATGATGTCATGACCGAAGATTAAGGCTCGTCATGACTCCTAAATATATGAAAATCTTATGAAATAGTATTACTTACGGCCAGCAACAGAGGTATTGAAGAACGAAGCGTGCACATGGGGGCCGAGGCGAAGCCGAGGCACACATACACAAGTCCATCAATGCCTATATAGTTGTGGCTACGGCGTATTCTATCAATGCCTAGTTGTGGCCAAGGCACCTATACAAGTATAGGTAGTCCTTTTCTCAAAATATGCACGGAAATTACTGATATTTCGAGCTGAATTGGAAATAGAAATTTAAGAAAAAAAAACTTGTGTTCATTAGTTTTTTTTCTTTGGCTTTTCTTTTGGCGCGTGAAAAATCGTTATTGTTCGTGGTTCATCATTAATTTTGAAAATTGTATTACTAAGTAATTTTCGCGCATTTTTAGAGCAAAGGGCTATACAAGCCGTAGCCACAACTATAAAGGCATTGATGGATTAGTGTATGTGTGCCTCGGCTTCGGTTCGTCACCCATCTGCACGCTTCGTCCATCAATGCCTCTGTTGCTGGCCGCTGCAGTAATGTAGGTACTATTATACTGATTATACGTTTAATAGTTTAGATATCACAGCATAGCACACTTATAGGTATTTTGTGACAAAACGCGCAAACATATGTAACACTATACTCGGAATTTTAATTCGATTCCAGATTTGACATTAAATTTCATTCATTTGACATTTTTTCTCTATTGAAAATGTCAAATGAATGAAATTTAATGTCAAATCTGGAATCGAATTAAAATTCCGAGTATAGTGGTTTCTTTTTTCATTTACTTAACTTATAACAATTATTTGGGCATCTTCGTACTATAATATACTTGAAATAGGCCTTCACGTACTTTTATTTAAGAATTTCGATCAGTAACAAAGATAAAGCGGCAAAAACAATTCATTTTGCTGGCCTGAATTATTTGTTAAACATTGTTATCATGAATATAAATTGGTAGTTTGTTTTTGGTTTGTTCTATCAGGAAAATAGAGAAAACAGTGTCCTTTTCATGTACTGTTTAGATATACAGAGGTTCCAAATTTTAGGAAAACTTTTATTTATTTAATGAATTATTTATGTTTTCTGGAAGGACTCGTAACACGATTGAGCTGGGCAACAAAACTTATGATTGAAATTCTACGTAACAAATTGTTTAAAAGCGGGACTCAACGACAAATATATTTAGGATATTAACTAAAATAAAAAATTGCGCGGCTTAGACAGGTTCTGTTAGTACCCTCATTAACACACACAAAGAATTAAGTACCTGTGCATTTTTTTTACTTCACTGTATAAAGAAACAATCTTATCAAGTCTGGAAATTTTAAAAGTTCAGTGATTACAATGAATTTACGTGCTCGAAAATTTCCAAATTACTTGTATAATATGATTTCAGGCTGTACTAGGGTGAATTGAAGCTTATGAGTCTATTTTCAAATAGCTTATGAGTCTAGCTTCAATTCTTTACCCTAATACCTCTTGCGCAGAAATTGCAGGCAGAGATGCAGTATCCAGATATGCACAAAGCTTACCAAAAATGTGCAAAATTAATTCACAACATTCATTTTTCCGCTAGTTGCTTTGTTATAGCAACTGTCTACTCTTTACAGCTTCGATATTGAATAGACGTGATTGAATACATTTTTGGTAAACGATATCCATCAATCCATCAATAGACGGTACGCCCCCGTTTTAGTTGTTAAATGCTTTGTTTATCTTTCACTGTAACCTTCACGATGGCTTTAGGAAAAAGTAACATCTCAATTGTCTGAAAAATCACTTAAAGCCTTCCAAAGGTTCTGAATTCTAGACGCGATCCATACCGAAGATGAGTCAGAATCAGGACGAGAGAGCCTTCATGGTGCAAGTTAGAGTCTAAACTACTTAGGTAGGTATATGTGTTGTTTTTGTACTATCATTTTTAGGGTTCCGTACCCAAAGGGTAAAAACGGGACCCTATTACTAAGACTCCGCTGTCCATTCGTCTGTCTGTCTGTCACCAGACTGTATCTCATGAACCGTTGTAGCTAGAAAGCTGAAATTTTTACAGATGATGTACCTATTTCTGTTGCCGCTAGAACAACAAATAATAAAAACAGAATTAAATTGATATTTAAGGGGGCTCCGACACAACAAACCTGAATTTTTAGACGTTTTTCGCTCGATATTAATAACGGCAACAGGAAGATGCTTCAAATATTAAGTGGTATATTGCTTTCAAAAATAATTAATAAATTAAATTAAAATATGTTAAGGCCTTAAGGGGGCTTCCGCATGATGCGGAACTCTTCGTGCGCGAATCCAACTCGCACTTGGCCAATTATTATTCATTCTATTTGATAGACATCCAGTTATCAATTTAATTAATTGACAATATTTGATGATCATTTTATGTAAGCTCCCTGATTATAATATTTTAAAGGCTCAAAAAAGTGATTTAAAATATAAAATACACACTGCATGTGTATTATGTATATTTTTATCCCTTTAAAAGCGATTTATTCAAAGAAATACTTGGTAAATATTCACTTTGTACTCGTAAGTATGTGATTGCCTATCTTTACCATTCAACATTTCTTTTATTCATGCGACGACATGTACAATTTTATCATTATTTTCAATTGATTCTCGTCCCGTATTATTTAATACGAGATTTTACTTTCCGTTAGGACTTTTTAAGTTATTTTTTTTTTTTGCCATAATACTTAATGTAAATTAGTTGATTAGAAAAAAAACACATTAATTATACAGCTCTGTCCTTATTGTCTTCTTTGAAAAAGCCTTGTTATTTGTAGGTAATTGGTTTCATATTTTCTAATGTCTTCTCTTCTTAATCGGTATCTTCATTGCTGAAGGTCGTGTCTACTTTGAAATGTTCGCTACTTGCTGCACCATGCTCTTCCATGCGGTTCTGTCCTCGGCGGTCTTAATGGCTTTAGTTATAGGCAGGCCAGTAAGTGTTTTTATTTGGTCAGACCAACGGGTAGGAGAACGCGCGCGTGGTCTTTTTCCGTTTCCGCCCAACCACCATTAGTTTTTCCAGACAATCCGGGTTTCTGCGTGCGACGTGAGTATCCGCTGGAAACATGTAGTGGATGATCTAGTGGATATTCCGAGCTCCTTGAGTATCGACACGTTCGTTCGACGTGCGGTCCATGGGATTCGCAACATACGCCTCCAGCACCACATTTCAAAAGCATCGATTTTCGTTCTTTCTCTCTGTTTTATCGTCCAGGACTCGGCACCGTAAGAAAAGATTGAGAAAACCAATGAGCGCACTAACCTCACTTTAGTTTTTCGGGATATATTGCGGTCTTTCCATATCTTAGTGAGTTTTGTCATTGCTGCCTTAGACATTTGGACTCTCCTAGTGATCTCTTTTCCACTGTCCCCCTCACTGTTTAGAAGAGCGCCGAGGTTTTCTAATGTACTCGTAGGTACCTGTAAATACAAATGTTTCGTAATCATTACATTATTATTTTAACTAGCGTGTTCAATCAATACGTCAATTATATTATGCTTTTATTTCACTTGCGATGATCGTGTTAAATTTTGCGAATAAATTTTTAAGTTATCATCATTATTTTCTGGAAGAAATCGCTTGAAACGATAAGGCGGCCATTTAGTATAACTAATTTAAAATCTTTTTGTTCATGTACTTTGATTGTTTTGTAATGTGGTTAAGCTAGTAAAGGGTTATCTATGTATCTATCTATCTATATTATGATAAAATCTAGCATTCACGTATAATTTGGTAGAAAATAGATGTTAAATTAAATAATTCATGTATAATTGTGAATTGGGTTTGCCATGAAGAATACAAAAAACACGTTAAAAGCTTAAAACACATTTTTAAATAATTTTACTAGTTGAATTCAAAACTGAATTTCGTCTGAAATTTCTACTAAAATTAATACGGTTCGAGGTCTGGAGCTACGTAGGTAAGTAATGCTAGACTGTCTCAGAATAAACAGTACTCGCTAATCTCCGGTACAGGTAGAGACGATAAAAAGCTTTGGAAAGACATTCCTTATTCTATATTCTTACTTCATAAAAAATAAGTTTTTTTTTTAAACTCTTTACCACACAAATCGGTAGGTAAGGTAACCTATTTAATGTAGGTACCTACTCAAAACTCGGATTTTTTTCTGAATGAGTATGTTTGTGACCACCAATTCAAGGAGAGGTGCAGTATAGATAGACTCCTCCACTCCACAACCAACAACCAATTGTTTTGACCAAAACCAACCAAAAATTTGAATTTACTTCTATTTCGTGATTTTGCCATAATTATGTATTCGTTGGGTGTTTTTCCACTAATATGAAAAAATATCGACTTTACGATTTAGGCGTAGATGGATAAATCTTTACATTCAGATGAAATATTAGCAAAGTGTAGGTAAGTCTAAAACTAGTGTGAAAGCTGAGAACTTATGTTTTTTTTATTCATACATCTCAGTCAAGAAAAATAAAATATAAGACATAGCTGCCTATGATAGGGAACGCAGCAAGACGTATCCAGTCGAGTACTTTCTAAATACCGATAGGTATCTACGGTATCCTAAATCCGCGCGTGTTTTCTAATACCTTATCTCGTGTATCAGGATACCGTTTCATCAAATCCTGTGAGAATCTATTTTCAATCGCGTTTACCTTCGAAATCCCTAAATCAATTACACGAAGCTTTACCGTAACTGAGCTCTTAGGTACGAGTATATCGACATTAAACTGAATTGTTTAAAAATGGAAAAAACTCCTAAATTTTTAACCGACTTTGTATCAAAGATGAAACGAAAAACGAAGAACATTTCGAGTGAATGACGTTTTTTTAACATGTACTTACTAGTACTAGGTTTATAAATGTAAAACAGAAGCTTTCCTAGACTAGTGGTTGTAACACTTGACTTACATTCGTGAAGTCGTGAGTTCAAATTGTGATTGCCCACGACTTCTTAGGAACTCATACCTATATATGAAAATTCACACCATTACATCTGCATATGTTTGCAGGACAAGATCGATAGTGCATCAACCACTACACTTCACAGTGAGCATAGTTAGTGGATAGATCTGTCAGTAGTAAGTAAATTATTATTAAAAAGCCTAGAACCATTGGTACATTTTGTTTTATTATTATGATAATAATTAATGATTGTCTAACTTTAAATTCTATTGTACCTAAATCTCATATTGAATCACACGGCTTTATGATATCTTAAATAGATATATTTAAGATATCATATAGTCATTCATCTATAGCGTCTTGCATCTTTATAATACCATTAAAACGATCCTGCATTAAGCGAAAACTAATCAAAATAAATCAAACAGAGCAATCTAATATCGTACTTAGCTGAATCATTGCATATACTCAATGCAGAGAACTTGAACGCAGATTCGATGCTTTCGGGAGCACTCTTGTTGCTTAAATCTACTGAATAATCAATCTCATACCCCTTCTGTTTGCATAAAAAGTTAGCACGTGACGGGACAACGGTAAACAAAGAACTCGCTTCGGAAGCACACATTACCTACTGATCTAAAACACCACAACAACGCAAGATACCTTGTTTATGCAATGTGTTTATGTGTGTAATTTTGGCAAACAAAAAGCGAACCTTGTAAACAAAACACAAAGAAGATCAATAGAACGCTTTTGTACTCACCTCACCCAGTACAATACAATGGAAAAAAATACCTCTTCTTATATTTTCTTTCGTATCCCATTATTGACTGATGGAAGCAATATATCGGTTTTGTGTTTAAACGCGGATTGCATTACATATCCTTTATGATGGGATGGATAGTGGATTTTATAGTGATAGGCTGGTAAGACCTTTTGCAGAGTTTGTTTGAGAAAGAAACACAGTCACAATTGAGTAGTTTTTGACATTCGTAATTCTAAGACCCGAGTTCACCAACGCTTGTTTATGTGAAACGTGTGATTACTGTATTTAAACAACGGCTTTTGATTGGTAAACAGCAACATTTTTTAACAAGCCGTTTAAGATTTAACCAACGGTTAATAAATTAAACATCCGTTGGTGAACTCGGGTCTAGGACCCGAGTTTGAACGTTGTTTAAATAGAGTAATCACACGATTCACTTAAACAAGCGTTGGTGAACTCGGGTCTTAAACTTATAAACACTGTTTTCATTCTTAACCAGACTTAGGCCAAATATTTATTTAGGAAATGATGAACTTGCAACTACAGCCGAAACTCATTTAATAAAGATTTGACGTAGGCAACACCTATTTAAACCAAAACTATACAATCGTCATAATCCTAAAATACCTTTATTTTCAAACAGGCAAAAAAAGGCTTCGAATTTGACTTATTCGACTAAACACACATTTTTATTTGTTGAAAACTGGTACCTACCCGTGCGCAGATTTCAGTAAACATGGGGTCCGAACTTCACAGACTCCACGAACATGCAGCACCGGAATCAACAGTGGGAAAGCTGCGTAATCCCGCGCATTTCATGTACGTCCGGTACGAGCATAAAAGCATTACGCGCATTGTCCACATACATTAGATAATAGCGTCACACAGTCGCATATTCCCGGTGTTTTCAGCCCAGTTTTGGCCCGCACTCCACCAAAACAGACTTGGGCAGAGCATTGTAGTCATCAATAAATAATCGGCCAAGTACGAGTCGGACTCGCGCACGGAGGGTTCCGTACTATTTGGGAGCCCCCCTTAAATATTTATTTTATTTTAATTTTATCATTTATTATTAAAGGGAGTATAAAAATGTTCTGTGAAAATTTCAAGCATCTACCTGGTACCATTATTAATATAGATCGAAAAACGTCTAAAAATTCAGGTTTGTTGTATGGGAGCCCCCCTTAAATATTCATTTTATTTTGTTTTTAGTATTTGTGGTTATAGCGGCAACCGAAATACATCATCTATGAAAATTTCAGCTGCCTAGCTATCATGGTTTATTAGATACAGCCCGGTGACAGACGGACAGACAGACAGACGGACAGACGGACATCGAAGTCTTAGTAATAGGGTCCCGTTTTTCCCTTTGGGTACGGAACCCTAAAAAATCAAGTTGATGGCTGTAGTCCATGACACCACGGTGTATATGTCTAACGCAGCGATAAACAAGTTGCGAGCGGAGACAAGCTGTGTTTTGTTCTTCACTGAGGTATAACATTCTGCAGTGGGTTTTCCAAAGAGTATATAGTTATAATGAGCTCATAGAAATAATGGGTTATAAGAGTTGGAATTTTGAAAATAAGGTCTTCCTAGCTCCACATAATTTCCGCTGCGCCGTACTTTGGTGGAATCTAAATTTGAATCCTCCCATGTAAGCAGTCCCGCACAGAATCATTGGCTACGTGCTACATTTATGAATTTCATGACAATACGGTATTCTGTACTTGATTCTTAAACATTTTACGGCTAGAACAATTTTTAAACGGTTTTATTTAGCTATTACGAGTATCTTTGTTTGAAATGTTTGAAAACTAAGGTACAGCTTGTTTAATACTATGATGACTAATGATTACTGCTTTTGGCTAACCAGTTTTATATATAAATACATATATGTAGGTATGAGTATACCGGTATAAATACTTTTCTTTCGGAGTGTAAATTATACTACCGTCATAACTTCCAAGGCTCTATTATTCACTGCACAATTTTCAAAGGAACCAAATCAAAATGGTTATTCTCCACTTTGGCGATTTTTTTTTTCAAATTACCGTTGGCTTTACTTTTTGTTGATTTGACTCAAACTGAAAATTTAAATTTGATAGTATTACTGATAAATGCTAGCCCGGACGGTTAAAATTCTTATCGGATAATGTTGGTTGAATCAAAGCAAGAAAAATAATAAATAGTACGGTAATTAGGCGAAAAGCGCCATATTGGAAAATGGCCGAAAAATACTCCAAACTTGCCAACTTAGAGTAAATTAAACGAAAACAAAATAATTTAAATGCATCTTAGCCAGTCAAATTGCTCGGAAGTTGAAAATTAATTGAATTAAACTTCCAGTTTCTAATCAAATAAAATTCGACTCTCTATTCTTAGATTTTCGGAAAGCGATTTACTTGGTTCCGGAATCCGGAGATACGAGTCGTAAATCTTATCCGGGTTAAGATAAATTTTGCGATGACACCATTATTATACTCGTATAATTTGCGGAAATACTTTCTAAGCAAAACAAGAAACGGAATTTAAATAAGAATCCTATTATTCGGCACCGGTTTGGCTATCCTGTTAATTTTCCTGTTTAGGGTTAACAAATCAAATCTTTTTAAACCTTTGCCTTTTAAAGAGATCTTCATTTTAATACAAAAGAGTAGTAGATAATTCAAGACTAAGTGCTGCCTGGTCGAAAAATGCTGTGGTATTTTTTTCTGCTAGCTTTGAGAAAGAGCCTAACCACTTTAAACATGGAAAAATAAGCTGTAATTTTTTACTACAACATTGTTATGACAATAGCGATTATTGAATTTATGAGTTGCCTTGTTAAGGGTTGCCTACAATAAGATTTTCAGGCACCTGATGGGCCTAAAATGGTATTGTAGTGCATCTGAGATGTACAGTCGTTAGTACTCCTTTAACGCTATACAGCGAAAGCGAATTTCATCGTTTATGTCTAAAGTTGACACGTGTAAGAACACCATTATGAAAGTCTCGCAGAAAGATTGCCCCTGACAGCAACTTACCGACTTTGCGTGGCTATTGCCACATAATTTTTTATTATTATTATTAAACGATTATTATTATTATTTCATTTATTCAGTTTTCACATCACGGGGTAGGCCCGGCCTTGTGAAGGGCATCAATGAAGCCGTGGCCAACATTAAGAGGCCCTTTTACTAACAAAATATTATAAAAATCACTGTTTTTGGGTAGGTAGTAGGAAGAGGAAAACTATTGTTAAAGTAATAATTATAGTTAAAGACGGAAAATTTGTACAGTTCTGGGCAGCAGTTCGGTTCTATGAAATGTTTTTTTTTTGTTATTATTATTATTTTCACATAAATAAAAAAATAATATGCAATTCTACTCCCTGAAATAAATCATCGTCTGACTGCCAAACAATGTGTTTGGCAGATGAGAGAGAACATGATTTTTAACCATGAAAATTGCGTAATTTCCTACATTGCTCAATGCCAGCATTACCTAATGTCGGAATTTCGATCATTACCATCTCGTATTTGTGTATTTCAATAATAACGTGACTAAACCACTCGCCTGGTGGTAACTGGTCGTTTATCCATTACAGTTCAAAACTTGTAACTCTAATACTTCAAAACTTTAGGTATATCATAGAAAAATTAGGTAAATAGTTTCATTACGTTCGACGCTAAAATAAAATTTGGAACTGAATAATTATTTATCGCAAAAAAATGGCAAAATCGCCTCCCATCGTGTATACAAGATTAGAATATTTCGCTAGAATTGTTTAAATTATTGTTGATTTTTCAAAAACGGCTCATCTGATTTCTGTACATAAATAAATAAATAAATATTAGAGGACATCTTACACACGGTCTCTGACCCCAAACTAAGCAAAGCTTGTGATATGGCTGCCAGAGACTGATATACTACATATACATATTTTTAAATACATACTTATATAGATGGTACCTAAATAACACCCAGACACAGAGCAAACACTTATGTTCATCACATAAATGTTTGCCCTGGGTGGGGATCGAACCCACGCCTCTTTGATCCAGAAGTCAGGGTCACTAACCACTGAGCCACCGAGGCAGTCATAACATTATAAATGGGATCATCTCGGGAGTATACATTTTCGAACTAAAAAAGAATTTTTCGATTCGGTTCACAAATGGCGGAATTATCGATGAACATACACAAAAAAATACATACAGACGAACATAGTACCTCCTCCTTTTTGGAAGTCGGTTAGAAACATTATTCCAGGTATTTTGTTAGAAAAAAATGCCTTTTAATCCTTGTCTTGCTCTTCAGTGACCCGTCTTCTTACTAATACTTGACAACTAAATAACTGTTAAAGCTGTTCAAACTCTAAGAGTCTCCAGTCTCCACTTCAACTTTCAGTTCTTAATTACTTACTCTTGAATTCTATAACCTAAAAGGCATTTACAGCAATAAACTCAAAGCTACTGCAATCCGTTGTGCATTCTGAGGTAGAAAGTTCTTAAGAAATAATTACGCCTTTACTTCGTCATTATGAAAAGTGGCAGCGATCTTGAGACGACAGACTAACAAGGCTAGATAAAATAGTACTTTTAAACATCGAGCTATATGTATATTTCCTCAAAGCTTTTTAAGGACTAATTATTAAGAGTACCAATTTCACCTACAGAGCTGCCGAGAATGGTGGAACTGAACGCATCCTAAAAGATTGTTTTATTCATTATTGCCAACAACTTTTACAAGCATTGTCTGGCACTGGCACATGTGTCACACTCGTGATCGGCTGCTGCTTGCGGGTCGCTGGTTTGCCCGTGGTATTCATACAATGCACCAAAAAAAAATTATACTGGCCCTTAACAAAAATATGACCTAATTTTTTTCCAAAGTACTTCATAGTAGATAATTAACTTTGGAACAAAAATTGACAAAGGACACGAACCCTAGGGATCCGTGGAGCAGCACTAACAAATAAAAAACAACTTTTACTATTAGAGTTACATACTTTGAATTAGTTAAATTTAAACCTAAGCCCAATCATATAATGTATCACTATTGGTAATTGTTTTGAGTTTTTAAAGTAAGTATTGTAGTACATCTTTTTTACCGACTTCCAAAAAGGAGGAGGTACTATGTTCGTCTAAATGTATTTCTTTTGTGTATGTTCATCAATATTTTCGCAAATTGTGAACCGATTTAAAAGAAATCTTTTTTGTTCAAAATAGTATACTTCCAAAGTGGTTCGATTTAAATTTTATTGAAATCGACTGAGCCGTTTTTGATAAATCAACAAAAACGTAGTTACATCTATTCGTGCAAGTTATTCGATTTCTGTACACGGTGGAAGTCAGTGTTGCGATTTTATGCGAAAAATAATGATTAATTGTCTTATTCGTGCTCTTCATTACTGAAAGTCGTGTCAATCGTCAAAGGCTTTAACGGGATAGTAACAAGCAGCTTCCATACCACTATGTTCTCGACTCAAAGCAGTGGAAACAGGAAGTCCGGTTATCAACTTGATTTGATCAGGCCAACGGGTAATGATCGCCCACATGATCATTTATCTTATACTTGAGATTATTAGAGCTGAAAATTAATTGCTAAGAAAATCACAAGGCAACATTTTTGGCTTAGCATAGTACCTTAAGTTATTAGCATGTATTACTTACATTGTGCTTATAGTTATCGTTATTTCTAGATCTGGCGGTTGACGCACTGCATCTACCTATTATAAATACGAGTATAATAGGGCAGGTTCCAGGCCCTTTGCTGTTATAATTATAACAGGCCTGGAGCGGTCAAACATTCAAGTTCAGAATCTCCGAAGTTGTCTCTAGAGACAATCCTAGTCTGCCAATTAAACGTACATAGATTAAAATCACTGCATATACTGGTACCTATATTATTAAAATCGTTTAAATGACCTAAGAGCTTCGCTCGCTACGAATCCATAAGCATCAAAGGGACTGATAAATAATCCACGAACATTTTTTCTAAAAACATTTCGATCATTAGTGGAAAAGAGAATAAAAAGGATTTAAACACTTTCGAGTATGTTACGTTCACAAACGTCATTTTAAATCATTTTAAATTGAAATTTTAGATTAACCTCAATGAATAGCGAGAAAGCTTTCGGTGAACGTTTCATTTTAAAGCTCTTTGTGAGTAATAATGCCTCAATATTTTAGCTTAATAGCAAAAGTTATTAATAACTTATCAAAGCAAGTAATGTTCTCATATTTAGTGATTTACATCAACAGTAAAAACTTTCATGTTTTACGTGCACTTTTAAAACTTCTACACTTACATTGTGGTCAATTTACACGGCGCAAATGTAAATTTACTATTACTAGGTACATAAAAAGTCGTCACTTTTCACTACGCGCTAAAAATGGAAAGCCATATTTTACTATTTTACGTTGCTAGCCATTTTATAATAGCCCAACCTAATTCTTCAGTAAGTACCTAGGGTAACTTAAACAATAAAGTGCTTTAAAATATTTGATAATGATTATAATTGATATAAGCATTGGTGACACGTGGTAGACATTGAAAAAACACACAATACGTTTCAATACATCAAAAATACGTAATGTGGCCGATAAACGATGTCGTAATAATATTTGTAGCAAATAAGATTTATCCAAGAACTATTGTTGGACCGCACCGAACCCATTTGAATTATTAGTAACTGTCGTAGAGCCACTCGCCTATAGCCACAAGAACAGATTACAGCTTACAAGCTATAGTTTGTACTTAATATTCCGTAGGCTACGTGACAACCGTAATTGGCGTAATAGCAACGGTAGGTACTCTCTCTATAATAATGATTCAATATTCTATCGAATAATTAATTTTCAACTACTACGTGCGATAATGATTTATTGATAATGTAGCGCTCGTAGCGTAGTTTGGTTAGGTCTTTGTCAGCGATCAACGAAATTAAGCAACGTTCCGCACGGTCAGTATTTGGGTGGGTGACCGCGGGTGGCATTTGCCAACGGAGCGCTACCGTGCCTCGGATGACACGCTAAATGTTTAAACTTTTAGCCAAGTCAGAGGCCTTCAGGCGGCCTAAACTCATGACACCAGGGCTAGCCACCCGGCCTATACGAACTTTCTTACTATGATATATTGCCATCGTTTGTAAATATTACCAAGTGAAACAAATTGCTGTTGAAGTTTTAACTCCACCTCGTTCAATCAATGAGCGTAATAATCATTTCACATACAGGTCAGCATAAATATATAGTTACAATTCTAATAATTTATCAGTACAATTTTTTTTCTTAGATTTCTTATCTATCTATCTAATTTTAAGCAATTTCTGCAATTCCAAAGTAACAATTTTTCGACTAATTTTTAGTGAGAATGGTGTACATTTTACATTTTTTTAACGTAGCTACAATGCTTAGTTACTAAAGTAGCAAAAAAGCTGATAGGTCCCCTGAAGGTAGGGATTCTCCGTCGGTCTTCTGTGGACATATCTTATAGTCTTATCTTACCGGTGGTGTTACCACTACACGCAAATTACTTACTAAAAGTAACTATGGCGGTAGGTATATGATGTAATAATTTCCAAAATAGGTAAAAATTAAGCATTAGGTTTATGAACAGATATTGCTTACCACACAGCCTCCAGCTATTGTTCCCATACAAAGCGGTAATAACGTATTGTGCTAATGTAATATCTATAATGACAGATATGAAGATTAGGAGCACACAAATAAGAGGAAATTAATTTTCCTCCCATTATAGTGAAAGGGTAAACAGGGCACAACAAACACAAAGCTCACGGTTGTTGTGCTGTTAGTGGCACTCGAATATTACTGTAAATCTACCTTTACAATACTCACCTAATTAATTATTAGAGATGAACTTTACTCAACACACACAAAGATACTTTTATAGAAAAGCTCTATCTGATTCGCATTTCATCAAAGTTAGAACCGTTTTCAAAATCTGGATTTTGTATTTATAAATATATATACACAACAACTTTTCATTAAAAGGTATTATGTACGTTTACGATAACGTTATGTACGTTATCTTAGTAACGATAAATTAAGTAAATAACCTATGCCTGTTCCATTGCCCATTATGGAACATAATAACATAATAAGCAGTAGGTAAATAAAGTAAGTAAAGTGGCAAAATAAAAATGAGCAACAATAAATCAGGAGAAACAGAAAATGATCTGTATTCAAAAGTCATTTTTGATTCACTTCTTTACGTTCGTGCACCATTCTTGCAACTTGCGCTGAAAATTTGGAAACTCCACCTCAATAACATACACAGTATTATCATATTAGTACTGTACGCACACTTTTTTCAAACCTCACAGCAGTCACAGCTCTATCTCTAGACTGTCCACAGCCTTTACCTGAAACAAAAAAAATCTTTTAATCATCTTGATAGTAATCTGCTAGAAGTATTAAAGTCCTGCCTCAAAACTGGTTCAAGAAAAACCCCCCAGAGAAGAATTTCTTTAACTGACACCGCAATCTAGCCTTCGACAAAACAAAATGAATGGACGCTACTGTTGATTATTTTCAATGAAATTAACTCGAAAAGTATTACAGATCATGCTACCATGCCTAATTTTTATAAACGTTCGTAAGTACCTACATGCCCAAGAAGGTCCAGTTTTTTGTTATTTTTTTTTTTGGAACAATAGAGAACGTGTCACATTTCTTACGTCCAGAAATACAGTGAGATGTATGGTACTGTGAACATGTAACCTACTTAATAAGGGTTGGAATCTGGCTCGTCCAAAATGATTGCCTCTGGATGTCAAAAATATACGACGACGACGACTACTGCTTTGAATTGGACTACATTTCATTTTTTGGCGTGAATCAAATGAAAGAAATATTAAAAGAAATCTTTACCTGTTTATCCTTACTAATATCTGATATATAACTAATACTGATATAAATCCGAAGGTGTGTTGGTTGGTTTATTGGTTCGTTCCTCTTTTACGCAGCATCGGATTGACTTGATTTTGGCATGTAAAAAGTTTGAGAGATGAAAAGTGACATAGGCTACTTTTTACCGACTTCTAAAAAGGAGGAGGTACTATGTTCGTCTGTATGTTTTTTTTTGTGTACGTTCATCGATATTTTCGCCAATTGTGAACCAATTTAAAACAATCTTTTTAAGTTTTAAAAGGTATACTTCCGAGGTAGTCCCATTTAAATTTCATCGAATTCGGCTGGGCCATTTTTGATAAATCATCGATAATGGACATGGCTTCGTGCAAACTATTCGAATTCTGTACACGGTGGACAGTCGATGTTACGATTTTTTGCGAAAAATTATTTTCGAAAAACAGCGTGGTTTCTGTAGAATGAGCAAAACACTTTTTTATTAGCTTACCAACTTATCCACGTCTAACATAGACAGGTGAAACGTTAATGGACCATATGGTGACAAAGGCTGCAGTCTTTCATGCATAGAAAAAAGAAAAATATGGGAAACACCCTACGACATGATCACCGCAAAATGGCGTTAGTGCATAGAAGAAAATGCACAGGAATCGATTATTATTTACCAAAGGGATAGCTTAAAAATAAAAATGTGACGCCAACATGAAGTCATGGGTAAAGTTTGGTTAAATTTAAGAAATAAATACGTTACTAAATTTAATAATTTGTAAAGAATAAGTATTTTTTACCACTCTGTCTCGCTAAGCCCACAGGAAGACCACCGTGGTCGCTGAAAAATGTATCGACTTACCTATCATACTTTTTGGACCTAGAGGATAAAATCGTATCTTATTCTGATGTAGCGAATTCTAGAGGAGGAAGACGGTTCCCGCAGTGGACTTGAATGGAATTAAGTATGGTTTAAATAGCACATAGCAGAATTAGGCTACCGAACCCAACCCTTTACACGATCGTCTCCAACAGTGCGCATCTTCAACGCAGGTCCTTTCATTTTATTTTGGTCGAATATTCTAGTTTCTACAAAGTTTCCATAATGACTTGGAGATCTAATTAAACTGAAGCAATGTTCCTTTTGTTGGAACACTTAACGATTCAGCGCTAACAGACACTGTGGTAGATAAAGCCCCTACAGTTTGCGGTTTATCAACGCTTTAAGAGCGAGAAACCGATTTTTGCCCTCTATGTTTAACACAGATTTGTTATATTTAACGCGTACAATTAGGCTTTTAAAGATTTGTGTTTAAAATAAATCAACCTGATACTAGGCTACAATTGAATACAGACAAGGGACTAAAAGGAACATAAAATTCTCATAGGTAGGTATATTGGGAAGTCAAGGATCAACTAGGTTATCTACTTTACCATAATGTATTTTACATTTTTTTATTTCTTTTGACATTTATATCTTCTTAAATTTTAAATTCATCGAAACATTATTTCTTGTTTGTTACAGTTTTAAAACTGGTGTTGAATCTTATTCGGGCTAGTATTTGTATTAATTTTCGTATTAATTAATACAAATACTAGCCCGAATTGTATTAATTTATACGAAAATTAATGAACACATCTATTTAGTATCACATGTTGCAATGGTTTTGATTTTAATTTACTGAGTTGAAAATATTGAAGCAAGTTTTATTGCGAGATAAAAATGTATTTCGGATAAAAAGAACGAAAATTGTTTTCTCGCTCTTATCGTTTCAAACGAGTAGTTTGGCACCTTCTGTATTGTGTCACGAATTAAGGTCACTGATTTTCACTAAACATTCTACTGTATACGCCGCTGAGCAAATCGAAAACAGCTTTTATGTTGCGTGACAAAATAAAACTGTGACCCAGCAATTTCTAAATTTATTACCTGTAATTATTCTTCATCCTATTGAATATGTATCCTCGTGTTTTATAATCAATAACCTTTTTTGAATCACTGGATTTTTTGTGAATTCTTTTTAGAAGTTTTATTATTTTTTTATCATTTTTAATCGATATTGTACTGTACGTCTTTGACAATAGTACGAAGGGTGATTGAGCCTTATCTACCACGAAAAATTATCAATTCCGCAGTCTACTATGACGGAAATTGACTTATTTTTTTTTACTCTTGGTAGAAGATATCTATTCTTGCCTTGCCTACCACAAGTTAAGTAATTGCTGAGCAACAGCCACCAAAATGAAAGGATCTGGTTTGTGTGATTTTGCACGCGAACCAAAATTTGGACAAAATTAACATACCAAAATGGGTTCTGTATTAATTAAAAACGTAATTTCTTATGCATAAAGCCAACAGATAGTACAGACTAGCTGCCATGAGATTATGTCGATGATGACATGGTTACATCACAAGTATTCTATTCGTGAAGCAGTAGTAACAAAATATCCATCTCCTATAGCATTCCCTTTGAGACAGCTGATATACAGTGGAATACACTGTTGCTTTTATTTATACCTTTGCGAAGAAATGAGATGGAACGACGAGCAGACTTCTGAGAGCTTAGTCGTATTTCATGGGCGGTGGTAACCGACGCTCGCGGATTTAACTTTGTAGATAAATCAAAAGATAATTATTATTGTGTCAGTTCTGTGAAAATATTTCACGGACTTGCGACAACTTGTTACTTTTATTTTGAATGTTGGGGAAGTTCTTAAGAGCGACGCCACCATGGATTCACTTCTACTGAGTTTTCAGATGATGTAAACCAAGGATTTTTACCCCAAAAATACGTTTGTATCCATGATGTAAACTCTGACGTTGTGCAAGAGTCCTGTAAGCCACAAAAAGTAGTAAAGTGACGTAACAACCGTAAATACGTTATAGTTACGTTGGCAATAAAAGTTTAGTTCGTTAGTAGTAAACGTAATCATAAAATTAATCTTTTCATAAGAGACTTGAGACATATGAGACTATTTTAAAAACTTGTAGCTCTCCGAACAGTAAATCTCGCAGCTGTTTAATTGAATCTTAATAAGCCTAATATCTCGACTCGTTCTCAACCAAGATTCATATTTGCAAATCGTGTTAGGATTTAAATTTATTAAGCAATCTTACCAATATTATTGAAATCAGCTAATAAATTACTTGAACGCAAATTTCCCCCTTTTTGTGGATTTACCCCCCAAATCAAAATCGTTGACGAAAAAAAAATCTAAAAATGTATACATAGAACCTGTGTACCAAGTATCTTCAAATTTTGTTAAATTAAAAACAATTTTTCCACCTGTAAGTATAGTTTTCTTCGGTTGCTCGGTCAATTTATTTATTATACCATACAATGCTTCTTGGTTACTTACGCGTTTTGAAGTTCAGGATTCCATTCACGTAATAAAACTCATTTTCAGAGACACGTCACGCCATAAATTACCTACGTATTTATGGTACAAGTAACACGTAATGATTCAGGACTTTCGATTTGAGGCTAATTCCTAATTCCTTTCTAAGAATTGATGACCCTCCTCTGACGCAATGGAAGAATCCACCCTTGAATGTACCTATGCCTTAGAAGAAAATAAAATACCACTAGATGCCGTCATCGCTACGTCAATGTGTCCCCTGCAATATAAACCAACGAGATAAATGCAGTTTAATCCCGCCAAGCGGTCAGCGATACGAACATAATCACGTTACGTCGTTCCCATAACAATTGGCCACGTACGATCGGATAATCATTTTGACGTTAAGCCACAGAGTATGAAAGTATAGTCCCTAGTGAATCTGTTATTAAAATAAAATTCTGGCGGGAAAATTCCAATACTGAAAACTGAATAAGTAAAAATTCGTTTATTTCTAACAGTTTCAGTAGTTTTTAACCAAGTTCAATTCAAATAATAATATGACAAGTATTGCTTGGGCAAGCGTCTAGCTTGCATAGTTCGATTGGTTGGCTGTCTTATTACATTTTTGTCTAACTTTTACACATTACTTTGTTAAAATAACAACTTAACGCAAATATTTTGCGTTTTAAAATACAACCAATATACAGGCTTCCTAGTGCAGATGACGGATGATTGCGGCGCGAGCAAATCACATAATCATAATATTTAGTTTAAATAAGTTGTCAAATGCGTGTCGAGACACGCGTATGATAGACTTCCGTAGATGGTGACGATGATTATGATGATGATAAT
Source organism: Hypomecis atomaria (assembly GCA_964007245.1). Lineage (NCBI taxonomy): Eukaryota > Metazoa > Arthropoda > Insecta > Lepidoptera > Geometridae > Hypomecis > Hypomecis atomaria. The sequence goes on along the minus strand of OZ023284.1, from coordinate 14,116,585 downwards.
AACCGATTTTATAATGTCATAAGATGGTTGACTGCTAGAAAAACATAACTGGCTAATAAATAAATTGGTGAGGTCAATGACCTCTGAGCTATGTGCAAGCTTAAGAATTTCAATTTTTCTTTATAACTCAAAAAGTTATTATCCCACAGTGTTAAATTTTTTTTTGAAATAAAGTTATACATATATTATGGTACACTTCTTTTTCAACTTTGGCGACCTATATCTCACATATGATACATGTGAGAAAAAAATGGTTCAAGAAACCTTACATTCATGTTAGATACCCCACACGAGGGGGTGGGATTGAAATAAAAGTTTCATCCCCACTTTACATGTATGGGAGCTACCCCATACATGTAAAGTCGGGATAAACAGTTTTGAATTTTTTAAGAATCATAAATTGAGATCTATACTAAAACTATTATAATAACAAATTTCATGCAATTTCGTTCATAAATGTGGAAGTTATAAGGTTTTGTAGCATGAGGACGGACGGACGTACGGACACAACGAAGTTAAAAGGGTTCCTCGTTTTACTACGGAACCCTTAAAATCCATTTGAAGTAAGCCTAACATTGGTCAATTGCACATCTCTATCGCAAAATAAGCAATAATTATATTACTCGTACAACATGATTTTTTCCTATCAAGAAAATAAATATCTTTTTGCTTAATAAATGCTTCAAATAAAAATAAGTGCAATTAAATCTAAGAACCCAATTCTAAACTTAGGTACAAGATTAACCAATTGCATTGGTTAAGTCACAGTAACATATACAGTCACAGCACGGTCAAACTTGATATTGCACGTTACTGTTTTAACCAAATTCCTCAAACTTGGATTAGGCAGAGTCGGAGTTCATCCCTCTATATCCCTTTATCTACCCATGTACCTTTCAATCCATCCGCAAACAAGGTACTCGTAAGTACCTACCTAATAAATACCTTGCCATCACGTGCCTTAACTTGCATACCTGGGTCCGATTGCAGACGCGATCAATATGTCGTACGAAGCATTGAGTCAATAGCCAAAGTTATTTGATATTAGCTTAGAGTTATGTAAAATATTAAAAATAAATGCTTTATTACTGAATTAAACTAATTCATTAATTCATACAAAAATAATTATGAAAACCTATTTATAGCACGTCCACTGCTGGACATAGGCTTCCCCTAAAGATCTCCAATAAAAAAAACATAACACAGATAAAACCAGAAGTCGTTTGAAAATGCTTTCCTTCCCTTTGTATTTAGCCGTGCTAAGCCAAAAGCCTCTAAAATATACCTACATTGTACAATTTATATTAGGTTCCTGTAGACAATAAAGTATAAAATATATCAGTCGCGCGTCGCCGTGTGCGCTAAAATTAACTTTATTACGACGTTGCGATGTTCTTATTTATTTAAATGCCATTTCTGAGTGAGTCTTGTGTGATTCACTATTATTTATTCTGTGTCTGAAAGAGATTCCGAACACATATTGAAACATGAAAGGAAACGAGTACTGACTATATCTTATTACTTTCTGGGTAGTAGGTGAAGTGGTGGATGAGGTGCAACGCTATCACAGAACGGTGTCTAAAGCAAGGCAAGGGGAGCTTTGGTCGTCCAGCTGCAAGATGGGTCGAGGATATAGTTAAAATCGCTGGTCAACCCTGGACGTGATTGGCACCGGACTTAGGTAGATGACACAGTAAGAGAGAGGCCGTGCGATAAAGAGAGCTATAAGATGGATGATGATGATGATGGTTAGGTACTTCTAACGCGTACCTTGACTAAAAGAATATCAAAGTGTAGCGAGTGACCGTAGTTGGCAATGACAACTGATCCTAGCTAGCTTAGGTACTTGTGCGATAAGTAAAAAACTGTTGGCCTCAAAATCTGTCAAAATCGAAAAACATCAGGTTTCTGCTATTCAGAATCATATGTTTTAAATGTGGGATAGATTGCGTTTGACCATATCTTGCCTCATGTTAATGCAGAGATGCGGTCTAGTGTGTAGCTAGGGTGTAAGAGCAGGTTATAGTGTAAGATGGCGTATATACGAGTAGCTTTGGCACACTTTGAATGCTACCAGCATCGTCTTTATTCAGTTTCCGTAGTCGGATTACAGTTTACAAAACTTTCATTTTGCTTGTTATTCTTCACAGTGTTGCGAGTGAATTCAGATTAAAGTATGCCATGCAAGTATTAATGTTTGAACTTGTCAGACTTAATTAACCAAGACTGGCTGATATTAATCTAAGCGAGGCTGTGAAATTCAAATGACTTTGCTTCACTCATTGCCTACCGCTTGAATAGGGAGCTACGCTATGAAAAGCTGAAATAACTCTTCCCTGAGGTTTTCTAAAAATATATTTTAACTTGCTTATTTCTTTTATATATGTATGTACATCAATCAATATAACACATGTCAAATGATACCCACGGTTATCTTCCCACGAATAGATCCGCGACTTTAACATGTTTTCATATTTTGACTATGTATGTCAAATGGTAACGATATGGCCTTATACGAGTATATAGCATACACCATAAAATGCCATATATAGCCATGTTTAGATATGTAAATAGTTTTTAGGGTTCCGTACCCAAAGGGTAAAAACCCTATTTCTAAGACTCCGCTGTCCGTCTGTCTGTCTGTCCGTCTGTCTGTCTGTCATCAAGCTGTATCTCATAAACCGTTATAGCTAGAAAGCTGAAATTTTCACAGATGTTGTATTTCTGTTGCCGATATAACAACAAATACTAAAAACAGAATAAAATTAACAATCAAGGGGGATTCCCATACAACAAACCTGAGTTTTTAACTGTTTTTCATTTTTATATTAAAAATGGTAACATGTAGCCCATGTATGCTTGAAATATTCACAGAACTTTTGGTTATGGTATATACAATTTAATAAAAAAATAATAAAATTAAAATAAAATAAATATTTAAGGGGGGTTCCCATACGGTACGGAACCCTTCGTGCGCGAGTCTGACTCGCACTTGACTGATTTTTTTTTTCAGTGTGAAACAAACCTTACCCAATTTTGAGTTTAAAGAATTCCCAAGTTGACAGGACCTAGACATTTAGTATAGGTAGATATTTTATTGATTGATTGTATTGAACTGCCTACTCGTTACCTCTGATTGAATTTCACAGTAATTACATAATGGAATTTTAGTAACTGTATTTTAATCTTTATTTTGCTATTACTACACCTACCTAGTAATACCAAAAGTTGTTCGTGTAAAACTGAATTACTGCTGTAGGTATAACTTTTGACGTTGATAAAGTTGTAAAAGGGAAACCGTCCTACTAAAAAGTACTTACCGACATCTTTGGTGTTGATGTACAGACACTTACACCTTAAGTATTACAACAAGTAGTCAACAGTAATGTAAGGGGATATTCCCTACCGTGTTCACGTCATGGTAACAAAAAAGCCGTTCCCAGTGGATCTGCTTTACTGTTGTCTACTTTAAAAGCTTTTACATGAAATGAACAGTTGCATTCATGCGGCAAAATCGATACGTCCGTATCGATTTTAGCTAGTCTTCATAAAACGATTCGCTTTAAAGCGGAATCACTTGATGAGTAGAGAAATTGCTAAACTTTCTTTTATCGTTTAATATCAATCCAACAAAAAACATTTTCATGTAAAATGGGGCCAAGACGAGACTACAGTTTACTCTACCAAAAAGTTATCAGATCTCATGTAGAGCCAATCTTATAACTCTACAGTACTTAACTCTACAAGCAATAAAAAAATGTATTTTAATTTTTTTTTTTTTACTAACTACAACATTATACAATACTACTTTATATGCTAAAACTACCTACACTACTACTACATAAAAAGCATTGGGTCATCCACAGACCCTTGAAGGTCTAAATGTAATCCAAATGCTTACCCTTTAAAATATTTCATTTTAATTATTTATTTTCAAGGGAATATTCAACTTAATATTCTGTAAACATTTCAGGCATTTTCCTTGCCGTTGTCGTTAATAATACCGTTATCAAAGTACACACAGGTGACAGGTAGATACTTGAAATATATACAGAATATTTTCTTAAATATTAACATAAAAAATTAATAATTAAATTTAAATAAAATATAGTAAGGGGTTTCCATAATATGGTACACAAAAATAACTCATTGATATAAACCTAGTGCGGCAAAATCATTTCATTATCTTTTACTCTTGAAAATATCATTGCAAACTTTACAAATTCAAAAACTAGAGGTTGGCCGTCTCAAAACTCGTCGAATGAATAGGTTTACGACGAAAGTTGTTTGTGCTGGAAAGGTGACCTACGAAAAAACTTTCAACAGCATATTTCTAAAATTATTTCCAGAATTTATGGAGTGGTGACGAAGATTGTTCTAAAAATATACTTTCTTTTTGCCGAGACCGTGGTGGCCTGGTGGGTTAGTAAAAATTTTTGATCTAAATGCGTGAGGCGTGGATTTAAATTCAGTCCTGTCACAATTAGTTCTTCAAAAATCATAAATGGACTAGCTTTTCCCACGTTGTTGTGCCATCTCATAGGATCATTTAGTTTTCGGGATACAAAATCACGTTCCTATCTTTAAGGTGCAAAATATCAAGTCGAACCAACTCTCCATTGCGGCGTGAATGAGTAAAAAAACAACAAACAAACTTACAGATTAACAATACATATTTGTAAAGATTTACACACTACTGATTTTACTATGAAATAAAAGATCGTGTGGCGCTTTGTATACTTCCGTATAATAGATAGCATACGCAAATTCTCCAAGAACACTGGTGCCAGCGCGATGGATATATCTCAATAGCCTTTCGTGGGTAAGCCTATGTTCAGCAGTAGACTATTTGAAATAATGTTGGTGCGGTACTCTGTCTCTTAATTTAATTTTTTCTACTTCTGACAAATTTATTAAACACATCAAAGCAAATCAAAGTCTAATTGAATCCTCAATAATGCCCATAAATTAAAAGCACTTTTCCCAAATTGATTTCCCATAGTAATTTTCTTTATCTGGCTCATCATAAGCTCGAGGAAAATGGAAATGATACACTAGAGAGCAAAATCAGGAGAACCTTTGCTAGTTGCCAGCAAGGTAATTTTTTCAATATTTTGCTTTTGTACTGATTTGGGATGACAGGTTACGAAAAAGCAAAAGTGTTTATATTTTAAGATACAATTTTACTGTAGGTTAAATTTGTAATAAATACTTGTCTTGTTGATTATTTTATACTTACCAACATAAGTAAGTTTGTGTGGGTCGGGTGGCTAGCTCTGGTGTCAGTAATTTAAGCCGCCTTGCGGCCTCTGACATGGTTTTACGGTTAAAAACAACCGGGACCTACAACTTGTCCATCCGAGTCACGGCAGCGCGCAGTTCTAAAAGCCACCTACGATCACAACCCGTCTAAAGGCTCATCGTCCCGAATGTGGTTCAACTTTGGCAATGAAAGACCTAGTCAAACTACGCTATGAGCGCTAATAATAAAAAAATATGCTAATAATTTACTGAAATAGTTTCCTTCCATTTAAAACCTCGGGTACCAAGTAAAGCTACCAAACAACCCAATGTACATATTTTTGAATTTCATAAATATTATATCGATAGCATTCCTTTTATTATCATACTACATTTCTATTTAACAATCGCACAAATGGCTATTTGTTTCTAGACTAGACTTCATTATGGTAATTTTGCACTTGTGTGAGTAATTGTAACATTGTGATATAACTATTCCATAGTAACAGATATACCTAGTGGGAAATAAATTATCTATTTCATTATCTAACATTTGATTATAGTGGAACTATGAAATAAATTATTTTAACAACCGACACGCAAGTCAAAGTTTTAATTTAGAAGTTTACTTTTCCTTATCATCCTTGGTAATACACGATCTCTTCAAAAAGTTTGAATGTAGGTATACCTACTCGATTCAATATACAATTCTAGTTGAGACTTTTCTCCTATTATTACGCCTACAAACTTAGAAAACATTGAACTCCTGCTAAATCTAAGCAATCTGATCAAGTATTCACAAGCAAGATTTCTATTCAATAAAGCCGATCGAATACGAGAGACGCGTATAAAGACGAATTTATAGACAGGCCCGGCAGTGCGAAGCTCTAAGCACATCCATCTTAATTATTCATGGCGGTATCGACCCGATCCTGCCGCCATCTGGCCCCATCTGATACCGCCGTGTTCCTTTGCCAACACATACCTATTAGGCCTAGACCCCACCATAGCGGCGCGGTGATGCACAGTGCTGTCAAAAATCGAGCTTCATACTAATCTCAGAATAACAAATTTATTAAAAATATCTGTCTTCAGTACACCCACATTGTTTTAGGAGTAGATATGGAGCTCGATCTTGAGACCGATGTTCGACGTGCGGAACAGTTCCGCTGGGATCAGACCAATCTGAACTGAGCCTTATCCGTTTATCCACTCTGAAAATGACAAAGTGGCAAAAAATCACGCATTTTTACGTCATCAACCGGAACTGCTGTCCTATTCTACTAAGACCAGACTAAACATAGGACATATCAATAATAAAGGTACGCGTTCAGCTTTATGTAATGGTCTCACAGCCTACAACACTCTAAATGTTCTCTTTTTTTATGTTTCAGTCTACCTACATGTTAAATTTAACATTCCTTTGTAATCTGTGTGTGTGGAAATAAATAAATAATCTTATCTATCTATCTCCGCTCCGCTTTAATGGAGCTTGAGCCTTACATTTTCTCAAATACGATACGATTCAGACTCTTTGTAACATGCAAATCCATTAATTTCAATTTGACATTGCGTTTGTGAATACCTGATGCGTTTTTAGAACTGATAGGGTTGGGATTATGTCGCTTCTCATTGTGTATTCTGAGCAACATCTCTGGAAAAAACAGCGTTTTTTCTTCATTGATTTGATTATCTAGAATATCCCAACTTGGAAGGGGATTTTGGCGTAACTGTCGCAAACAGAGATTAAGAGAGGGATTTTTTAAACCACGTGAATTAACAATTATAGAAATAAATATACTTATTATCTATGAGATTCATTCAGTTACAATTACGATACAAATTACATAATTCAGTCAACCTTAAATACCATATAACCCACCTCTGACTGTACCCGGCGCAAAGAACGTCTACTTACAGAAGCCCATAACGCTGCATTGCTGCGCTGGATGATGATGGCTATCCTTTGCACTACGTACGAGCTTGAGTGATAGTTTCCAGCTTTCTCCATCAATCTCCGCCCTACTTCAGTGAGCAAACACTTGGCTTTTAATTTCAACCACCTCTTGATGGCTCAGACACCTTGATGGCGATTCGCCACGACAAAAAACTTGCCTCCAAAAAGGCATAAATACTTTTGCCATTTTTTATCAGCAGCAGAAATAAATTAATATTAATGTATGTATTTTTGAATGTTAGTAGATGTAATTGGAGAATTATATAAGGGTTCTTTAAAGATTATGTTTATTCTGTGCGAGCAACCGACGCACGACGCAAAAGGTTCAGGGGTGCCCACTCAACTCGTAAACTTTTACACCCCTGTCTGTAGAGAGATTTGGTTTCGTGTTAACTCAATATTCAATTCAATTTACTTTTATTTATCGTTACTAGTTACTTTTACTGCATAAGGTATTCGATGAAACGACGAAAATATCCTTACAAACATTTTTATAACAAAACCAGCTAACCACACAGGCACATGCTTAGTTTCGATTTTTAGCCCCATATTTCGTAAAGGGTGGAGAGCTGACGACGAAATTAAATGAAATCATATTATTTGGCCTTCTGTTTTAAAGCCTGTTCTGTTTCTGTTAGTTTCTGTTTTAAACATATTTCGAATTTAATAAATAAAGCTTTTTACTTAGTTATGTTCAATTTTCTAAAGCATCGTTTTGGAGCAACCTGTATCAAAACAGCGGCTCGAGCTACTTTGACATTAGTCAAAAGAACTCGAATAGGTTAAAGACCTTCTACTAATAGCTTACAAGGTATTTAGTTAGAATAGGTTATTTCTGTTATTTATTTATTTAGTTTTTTGTGTGTTTTCAATTTCAAGATTTTTTTGTTATTGCTTTTATGATTAAGTACTAGTTAATAAGTAAGTAAGGTCAAATTAATATCGGCGTCAGCTCCTATTTAGGAATATTATAATAATGTTTGTTTTCACTTCAGTTTAGAATAAAATAAATTTTAAAAAATATATTTTTATCATCATTCTAGTCTACGGAAGTCATGCACGTACTTCCGACACGCACTTGACAGCTTATTTTTTTTATGGGGCAAAAGATTACAACAAAATTCAATAAAAGAGACAGCCACAAGTGGTATATTATTCAGAGAAAAATCGAACCAAGATGATATATACATCATTTAAAAGCTTGTTTTACGAGCTTTTCAAAATTATTTTTTTTATATTTTCTTATCCCTCCATCTCTTTTTAAATGGTAAATATACATTGTATGAAAAATGGGAATACACAGCTTACTAATATTTCTGTTTTAGCACTAGCTATATGCTTTTATTTTTCTTTTACTTGCATTATTACCTGATTCTTCCACATTTATAATATCATACTATGCAAATTAAAATAATTCTTAAAAAACCAGTACGCCCAGTTAGAACAATATTTCAAGAAAATCATTAAGAATTGTGTCCAATTGATAAAAATGCTTGTGTTTTTTTTGTTTCTAACTAATGTAATAGACTCAGAATAACATGTGCTTTCTCGAGATACGAGCGAGTGCTCTGGTTAGATTTTTTGATTAATATTATACCAGCCTCCACACATTTTGTGGGCGTGTCCTTTACGGTCCTAAACAGAACGCGATTAGATTTTTCACAGATCATTGCAACTGATGAATAGTATTCATAATAATATCACATTCAATATAATATGAAAAATGCATGTCATGGAAGGATAAGCTATATTATTAGATACCTATTGTACCCGTATTAGCGCCGTCGTCTATTCAAGAATTTCATTTTATAGTAAGATACTTGATTAATCATCTATTTATAGCTTCAGCTTACTTAAGTACTCAGTTTTAATATTTATTATGAACCTTAGGTAGGTATTTATATTATAATATCTCAAGAGTCTCTTGACTTTGACTTTCGTTTATTGGCATTACGCGTAGGCAAATACGAATATATTTGATTGGTAAATAGAGTTCTTCATCTTTTATCATCTCAACTGGGAAAAGAAATGTTTGCACATTTAGGCGTTCTGCAAATATTAAGAGAATTTTAAATTACTCATGTCATATTATAATATGCAAGCTTTACTTATGCCCGCCTTACACTGCGAGCGGTAAAGAACCCATTATGAACTCCATGACAAAATGGTTGTTCATTCTCTTTTTCAGTACAATCAGGTTCTACTGAAAAAGTGTTAATTTATACGAATTTGACACAGAGTCCGTTCTTGGTCGTCTGTTCCGCTCACTGTAGAAGGTGTGCATTAATCGTTAAAAGAGAACTATTTTGATTTAAAATTAACTTAAGTTATATCAAAAGCCATGGAATATCTAACCGGGAGGATACAAATCCCAGGAATATTTTTGTTTTGTTTTAGAACATAATAAATAACGTTAATTGACCAATTGCTTACATCCCTACATAACAACTGTATCGTATGACAGTTATAAGGGATATTCAAAGGATGTTTCGAACAAGAAAATTATCTATCTCGGATAATAGCAACTTTCTTTTACTTATAATAGCTAAAATTATTTAGGATAAATTGTCGTGTCTCAGATAACTAGCTAGGCTATCTTTTCGCAATTGATTTAATTTATGCCCTCTTATACTTACTCATCACTAGACGTTATACGCTTGAAATAATATTTATGGTCCACATGGACTCGAATACAATAATTAAAATCCATGATATTAATTCTACTTGTAATATGTTGAACTTGTAAATGTAAAATTATTGAACATATTTTAATTTCCCCCAATATGTTAATTTTTGTCCAATAAATATTAAATTTTTGAACATCTTAAACAAACTTTCCATTAGGGAACCGGTGTTGCTCGTCATTACAATTTATTTTCCGAATCTATTCATATTTACTTTTTGGGGTTTTCATTAAGGGGACTGGTATGTTTATTTTGTAAAAGCAAAGTAAAGCTGAGCTTTCATTAACGTAAATAAGCCTACTGAAAATAAATTAAGGCTAATGTTGCGAAGTAAAATTTTCTTGCCATAAAGTTAACCTCGATTACCGTAAAATTCTAAAGCGTCAATACGGTTATTGTGAGGCGCCAACTTGTCCATAGAAAAACAATAAGCTGTTATCTACCTCTAAATTTTATCCGATTTCAGTGATTTTGTTTTACATGTAATCAGCATTTCAATCGCAGCGATTGAAGTGCTACGCTACGTATTGGTTTTTCAGTTTTTTAAAGGACCTTAAAGTTATAAGCCTCTAAAAAGTCATTTTTTTACGCAAATCTATAGCTGAAAATTATACATAAACTTTTTTTTAAAATGCGATTGACACCAATAACATATTATTTGGTTACAATTTAAGGGGTAAAACGAGTTTTCTCCCGGAACGTAAATTTTATTAATAATGTATCTTGAATTTCCTCGATGCTCTACAGAAAACCCGAAAACACTGGTCAATTCAGAATCCTCTTATGACAAAAGGTCTATTAATATTTTTTTTTGCATATTTTGCCCGTTCATCTTGTAAGCTGTCGTCTATAAAAGAAAAAGTTTACACCTTTAGATGATTATCGCGTGGCTATGCCACGCAGCCACGCAGGATTATAAAATTCGTACAGGTCCTGACCATACTTGCTCACAGATACAAAGCTTAGGCTTAAAGGGAAAACGAAGTCAGTCGATTTACTTTAATGACTATAGATAGTCAATAAAATCAGTGAGGTGAAGTACAAATAAGTATAATAAGCGAGGTAAATACATATAGTTGTATTTATCTAGATAATATGTATTTATGGTGCAATAAAAACAATTGAATTGAATTGTACTCTGAATATGTTCCTTTCATTTGTAAGCAATAAATAATAATACATCCATCTATTAATCCTGAAAATGTCACCCTGCTTTTTGGCAGCTAAAAGCTTACAAGATGTATAGGTACTCCAAAAAACATTTCAATTTCCATTTAAATGCCATTGACATACCCATTACGTCCGACGTGTGATCAACGTAAGCAATTACGCCTCTAACCAGCATGGCTGGGAGGATTATACGATTACAGACTGATTGCGAGCGATTGGATTGATTTGTTTGATGGTTTAAATGGCACCAAATAGAATTTCAGATATGAGCGACTTCAATTTAATATTTTAAGTTCTGGTTATTTTTCTTATCGGGGAATGTACCTAAGAGAGTAAATATTGGTTATTGAAGGCTAAGCATTGTTTCAAAAACACCTAGGTCGAGTTTATTCCGCTTCCAAACGAACCTTAAGATACAGCTATAAATTCAGTGGTGATAAATTCTAACCAACAGTTTTTTTCTGTTCTGGCTACATTGGTATTATGTTGTCATGGTGATGTACAACAAGATCTTGGAGTCAGTCAGCTGGGATGCTTAGCGTCTGGTGGGGGTACCCGTTTGATTTACTTTTAAATAAATGAGTATCTTGCAACTACTTCTAAAAGCTGAAAATTGATGTACGAGTAAGAGCCTCTCAGTCAGGATTTAAAGTGGCGCTACTTTAAACCCTGGCCTTGCTACTTGCTTCAGGTAATTTGCTACGATTAAACCAAATAAAATGTTTACTCCTAGCGGAGGATTAAACTATTTGCAAGTGATTTTTCTACCCGCACACCAATTCTCAGCTTTCAGAAATAGTTGCAAGATACTCATTTATTTAAAAAAAAAAAACAAACGCTAAGCATCCCAGCTGACTGACTCCGGGGTATTGTTGTACACCACCACGACAACGTAATACCAAAAATTCAGCTACTAGAATGTAGTTGCATTTTTTGCGCTTACCTCCCGGGCTATTAGCTGAGTGGAAAACGTAACGTGTTTCTCCCGCTTTCACACTTTTTTTGACCAGCTATGCGCTTAGTTCTATTGCAATTAAAACATAATAAAGATAGGCTATGGGTTACAAACCATTTAGTTAATAATGACAAAAAAATGCATCGGCATAAACAAAGTGGCAATCTAGCGTAGAATTAGAAATGTAATCTGCAGAGCAAAAATGGTACCTAGGTATAGCCTCATCAAAAATGCGTATTTGTTCTCTTTTCATAATTAAATCTTCAACAAAGTCCGCCGCGCAAGTATGTGCTAATCAAATAATGTAGTAGACAAAGCTCGTTTACATGCCATAAAAGAGTCATCTTCATCATATCACTTTTCGATTTTAAGAAGTTAACTCTTAATAATGACCATATAGACCTCTGATAATCCCTGCACTTTTCAAAACAAAAGCCTGCAAGTATCTAAATAAAACCATCTCATAAAAAGGTACAACTAAAAAGTCAAGGCAATTGAAAAAAACAAACAACACAAAGAACTTTTCTCATGCTGTTAAGTACTTGTTGCTGCAATGGTTGTAAAACAAAGTGTTCGTTACGGCATGGAGAGCAGTGCTCGAGTTATGCATGCGGTATCGATCGTACCACCTTTATGAGCGAAACAGCTGTGTCGGCTTGGAATGAGAGCTATGTGCCTACAATTCTATACCTACAGTGATTGTACTGAATGTCTGTTGTTTGGATCTGGAGCATAAAACTTATGGTTCTACAATTTTTAGCAATTCACGTAAGTAGCGTGTTTGTAACAAGTTTTCTGTAGCATTTAGGTATCATTCCGCTGCCGATTGCATGCGACAGCAGCAGTCTACAGTGTCGTCGCGGCTGTACTGGATTCTATGAAATACATTCCAAAGCTAGCGACGCATATTTTACGGTATATCGCCCTGTATATCACCTGATGACACTGTAATCTGCTGCTGCAGTCGGCTACGGGATTGTACCTTTATGTGTTGAATTACTTATCCTGAAAGATTTTTTTTTATATATTTTTATCATCATATATATGTATTATTAATTATTTTTAAGTTTAGTTTTTTTAATAAATAATATCATAAAGATAATGTAAAGTTTTTTTTTTATTTCAAGTAAGGTATTGAGCAGATCCTACATAGGTATCAAAGCAGACTAACGCGAAATACTAAAAACTTATTTTAAAAATTGGCCACTTTCACAATGGACAGTGGGATGTAAAAGATAAGTTTATAAAATCTCTATAAATTTTGAAAACCTTTGTGCCAGAATAATACAGGCTGACTAACACAACAAATTACATAAAAAATACCTAGTTCCAGAAATTATGGTGACTTATGCTGAACACATTAAAAGAGATAATGCAAAAATAAATCGAGATTAGGTCATTACCTGGTACTGGTACCTGGTACTGTACTGTATCAGCCTTTGTAATAGTCCACTGCAGGACTTAGGCCTACCCACGAAGGGAGATTGGGCCATATCCACCACGCTAGCCCAGTGCGGGTTGGTGGATTCATATACGCCATCGAATTTCTTCTACGGTCGTATGCCGGTTGCCTCACGATTTTTTCCTCCACCAAAAAGCCAATGGTGTTAATAGTATTACTACCTGATACAGTATTTAATTATTTGGTTTATTTGTTTTGAAATATGATTTTCCTATTAATTTTATATTATCCTTTTTTTTTTATCAAAAATCACAATTTAAAGAAATTTCATATTTTCGGATCTTAATATCAGTCTTTTTACATTGCTAGAAAAATTTGGGGCGTGATGACGGCCTTAAACAAAAATCAATTGAGAAATTACGAAATTCTATTTTAATTAAGCATGAAATATGTTGTTTATTCTGTGAATTTGTTTACCATATTTTAAAGCTTTTTTTGGCCTACTGTACATAGTCTGAGCCCACTTTGCAAGATCTTCTTTCTTTACATTTTTATTGTACTCACATGATGTTGCTTTGCAAAAACTTGTGCAAAGAAATTGTGAAAATATAAACTTAGGTAATAATTATTTTTCGCAAAAAATGGCAAAAACCGACTTCCCTCCATGTACGAAATTGAATAGTTCGCTCAAATGGATGTATACAATTTTTACATTGTTGTTGATTTTTCAAAAATGGCTCAGCTGATTTCGATATAATTTAAATGGGACCACCTCTGGAGTATATACCCTTTCGAACTAAAAAAAATATCAATGAACAGACACAAAAAAAACAGGCGAAGTTAGAACCTCCTACTTTTTGGAAGTCGGTTAAAAATTATCTGGTCCATAAAAAAGTTCTTGGACTCTCTGCAAAATGCATTTACGTAGCATATGTTTTTTTTCACAATTTCTCAATTGGTTGCATTGTAAAAGTGGTTCAAAATGATATGAGCATATTTAAACACTTTTAAAAGTTCCTGCGCTTTTCTAAGCAACACTTTATAAAATGACCTGAAAAGATACTTGAAACCTGTTATTATGAGCTATTTTGAGTAAGACAGCATCTTAATTATTAAATATCACGGAATTTGCAGCTGAAAGCATGCATCAAGTCTGTGCAGCCGAGATGAAAATTAGTTTCACTGGGAATTTACTTAGCTACGGTATTTACGCCCATCCGCTATTTACACTTGCCTCAGCGGGAGGTATTTCAGTACGAAGACGTTGTTCTTGAGATATATTGTCTTTAGTACCTTTGACTAAAATAAACGAGAGGATGGTCCTTGGCCGTAGATCGTGTTCTATGGAATTGTGTCAAAAATCAAAACCATCACTATTGCAGTGCCTAAAATCTATGTTTTGACGATTTTAAGAGTATATTACTCTGTACAAGTACAGAAAATTTTCAATAATAATTCTTCCGTTAAAATGAAGACTGTAGTACTGTATCAGTATTTTTAATAGTCCACTGCAGCACGTAGGCCTACCCACGAAGGGTGATTGGTCCATATCCACCACGCTAGCCACGACCAAGACCCACGACCTCGCGATTGTAAGGCGGGTGTCACTACCACTAAACCGCCATGGCTACCTCACCTAAGACCACAGTGATTAAAGTCAAATATTAGTTTGAAAAAATTACTGCATTTTAACGGCAATGACAATGGCTTTGTCAAACTAATATTTGCTAACAATTACTGCAATCAGCCCTTATGAAGGGAGAATTACTTACACTAATCATTAATTCAAAACACAGATTCGTGAATAGTAACCTGATTCAAAGTACTGTCTTTCGTGCTTAGGTAATTATATTATTCGTATACCTATACCTAAGTTGTATTTGCACAATGCATGATTGTTAGTTAATTTAGTACAAAAAAATGGAAAGGTAAAAAATATTGTTTTATGTGTTGTTGGAATGCACTAAAGACGTGTCACTCTTCCTAAGAGTGAAACGTAGTGCGAGCAAGTAGCCTATTTGATCATCTTCAAAAGTGCTCTTATTAAGGCTTATCCACGTGTCCATTTAATTTTGGTCGAAGTTCAGTACAGCACTTGAGCCAGCTTCAAATGAACTGGCGACCAAGTTGCTTTCATTATTGGCAAACGTGCACAAGGTTTGATTTAGCTTATTAGAACTCTTTCAACGGGTTCGAATTTTTGTTTGATTTCCTAAGGAGGGTAACTTTTATGTTGGGATATAAATGTAAGTAAGTATATCTATTTACATTAGCTTACCAACTTTGACAATCAGTCAGTTTTCCTAATTAAACCTACGAGTAATTCTATGAAATACTGCTTCACATTTAATTACAAAACTCACTTTTTTCATTTTTAAAAAAAGGAATACAAATAAAATATCCTAAAACAAATTACCTAAAAATAAATTATTATGAGTCAACATCTAAGTTTACAAACAGCCGAACTACATCATGTCCAACAAGCACTTTTGTACTAGAAATGTATTTACTTCATCAACATTCATTTACGACACAGTTAAAAGTATACTATACGTTGTAAATAAGAAAATGGACGCAAACTTTTCTATTTCTTATTAAAACATTCATCATCAAATCCCTCCAGGCGGCAGCTCAACAAAAAGGCCTCTAAACTTTACGATGACGAGAAAAACTCCAGACGTCTCGAGTTGCACGTCTGCGAGAGTAATCACAACCGAAAATTAAGGCTCTCCAGATGACAATAGGGTAAACGTTGTAAAAATGGTCCGACGACGTGGTGTTACCGAGAACCGAGTAGTATGTAGGGTACGTAACGCTGCTCCGCGCCGCGGCCGTATCGACCGCCGGCGCCTGTTGAATGCCTACCCCTCCCCACCCTTCGAAACCCCCTAAGAAGGGAGACCCCGACCCCACACTTTTCACTTGCTCAAAATAGAAGCGTGCACTGTCGATATTTGTTACATTAGCCCGCACAGGACACTAAGCATAACTAATTCACTAGACTTTGAATTCGTTTCAGATCCCGGTTTATTTATGTCGCAACTGAATTTTTGGGTTGGATCCTTTTGTATGGAATGTTCTCGTCTAAATTGTTAGCTAAGGATAATGTCATTAATTATTTTAAGGGTAATGAGGGAGAGTTTCCATAACTCTGGGATCTGGTTAAATAACGGCTATTTAAAAGAAAACAGTATGAATTTTGAGTATCATTTGGGTTTTATAAGATTTATATGTATTTTTTTTTATTTATTCAATTTATAATAAGTATAATATTATAATTATTAGTAAATCTTTTTAGGTATTATAAATTAATTTTATTGGTATAAATTACTAAATCTCAACATTTAATAATTTAATGAGGAGAAAAATCCGCTCTTTTCCCCAGTTAATTTAAGCTATTAAAATAATAGCGTAATGTTCTTAAAATGTATATAACCAATTAAACATACTACTTCACGTATTAGCATTATTTATTTTAAAAATACTCATATTGTGATTTTTCAAAAGACCTCTGTTCCGCTGCAGAATATAATATAGAGTAGAATAGATTAGTACATTGTTCACCGAGAGGAGAAAGTGACCGATTACCGTCGAGGGTGTCGTTTGAAGTCCGAGCCGTAGGCGAGGGCTTTAAAACACCCGAGATCGGGAATCGCACTTTCTCTCGAGTGATACATAGTGCTTTATACTACACCTACGAGGAAAATAAAAAACTAAATCTTTACTAATTGAAATTTATATTGAAATTGTTGCAGTTAGTGAAGCTTAATGTAACACTTGAAAATGGTGCCAATGGCGTCTGCAATTTTCACATGTTCTTTTTTCAAATTGTTTGACACCATCCAACACACAGTTAGTGGCCAGTGTCATTTTGCGAACTTGGAGATAAAAACTCACTGTAAAAACTTTTTGGCTTTTGATATTTAGGTTACCAGCGCATAGTCTTACCCAAAATTAAAAAAGAAAAACCACGTAAGAAATGGATTTTCATACACTTTTCTCTCCCGCTCAGATGCGTTTTCTCCCCGCATATTTGTTCGATATGCAATGACGTACTTTCTACCGTAAATTTGATAAAGTATCAAGGTACTTTCCGAGCAGGTGTAGTATAAAGCTTATTTACATACCTGTAGAAATAACATTACTTGGCGTATCATACAGATAGATACAATAAGATATTCTAGGGCGTACCCAACTTGGTATCTTTATCAGAGCCTGTAAAGTTCTAAGATTATTGAGAAAGTAGAGTTACAGGCGACATCTCTATTTTCATTTCGCAACTGGTAAATTGCTCAAAGTAAAGTACGACTAACGGAGTTGGTTACAGCACTACGTTATACGCAAATTAGGATGTCACTATTTATCAATAATTTTGAGTTTGAGACCTATTCAAATAATACAAATTTCATATACGAGTATATGTTATTTTATACGCGCACTTTTAAATCTAATTTTACAAACAATTTATTCTATCAGACTAGTACCTAACTGGAAGCTCTTCAACAAATCAGATTCATTTTTGTATTTGCAAGATTGTAAAGTAGCGTACCTAGGTATTTTAGTTTATTCTGCTATATACACGTAAGTACCTACGCACTACGATATACTTGAGTTTGTTACACACACCCATGCAGGTCGTAAACATAATTCTCTATTAAACAAATTTTACTGCTCCATCCAGCTGAAAGTCGTTAGAAAAGATAATAATTTTAATATTGAGATTAATGCCTCGAGGAAATTACTCCCGTTTTAAAGCAAACTTGAAAAAGCATTTTATTAATTTGTTAGGTCGTTATTAGCTGGGAATGCTAATAGACTGACGGGCCCGTAATGTTTCCTAACTTTCTCGCGATTTATAGCCAAACGGTCTTAACAGCCGCTTAATTATTAATGTTTTACAAAGGTTTAGTGAATTCATTGGGTCACTTATTGCGACATAGTTTCAGAAATCATCATCATCATTGTAGTTAAGTTCAGGTCATCGGCTGCTGGACTTAGTTGCTCTATTATTTGTTTAGGACTGGTGGGCTACCGCGTATCTGCAGTCTTAGGGGTCCCACAGACAGCTGCAGCCTGCGGCTATGACCTTGTCATCAACCAATCAGAGATCTTAATTTAAAAAATTCAACCACTATGATTGGTAAGGCTGGGCAGCAGGAGACCGCAGCTGTCTTGGGGATGCTTTAATCACGTACTCTATGTGCCCTATCGACGGATGTCTATGCTGCACTTGGTCATCCAAAGTACTTTACGTACACCCTTTAAGTACTTTACATATTTACTGGCCGTGTTGAGAAAACAGCTAAGTACCTCAATTCTTACATTCTGCCCTACGGGAAACAGACGCAGGTAAAGAAGTTTCACATCCTTGTTGGTAATAATACAAGATATGAGAAATTAAAACATTTTTGTTTACGCGGCACGTTCGTAAATATAAAATGAAATGAAATATAAATAGTATATAGGTCTGATACATTGAGCTAGAAATTTCCACAGTCAAGTTTGAGGAAAGTTTTCTTGTCGAAGATATTGCAATGCTCTAGACAAATTGACATGACAAAATAACATTATCTACTCATTATGAAATTGCAATTTCTTCACATATCTTCGTCCAGGAAATCAATGAAAGAAGTTCTAACCAGGTTGCGGTAAAATTAAGTCAGCGCTCAGTTTTATAGTCAGGTTCTTGATTAAATTTTCCACCGACTTTATAAAACTACCTTCTTAATCTACGAGCATATCCGCTAGAAGGCAGAGTAAGAGCGAGAAAAAGGTTTATGGATATTCTCATTTTTAACCGACTTCCAAAAAGGAGGAGGTTCTATGTTCGTGTGTATGTCTTTTTTTTGTGTATGTTCATCGAACATTTCGCCAATTGTGAACCGAATCGAAAATTTTTTTCTTAGCTCGAAAGACTATACTCACAAGGTGGTCCGATTTAAATTTCACAGAAATCGGCTAAACCGTTTTTGATAAATAAACAATAATGCAAACAATTAGTGCAAAATATTTGAATTTTGTACACGATGGAAGGTGGTTTTGCCATTTTTTGCGAAAAATAATTATTAACTGATGACATGGAAGAGGCAGGTCTCAACTAAAGACGACGCGTATGTTTTTCAACCGACTTCCAAAAAAGGAGGATCTATGTTCGTCTCTATGTATTTTTTGTGCCAATTGTGAACAGGGTAGGAAAGGTAATTCCATATGAGTTTTACCTAAACCAGGTGTAATTAACAATGATGTAAAAATCCCGAAATCAATTCAAGCGATCCATTTGAATTTTGTAGAAGTCAGTGGTGCCATCTTTTGCAAAAAAAATAATTATTGATTGATTGTATGAACATGCATAAGTTTTTAAGAGTAGTCTGATTTTAATTTTCTTTTTTAAAGGAGAACAAGAAAATGGGATGGGTAATCCGAATTTGTTCCAAAATTTATCAAAATTTGTTAGTTAATTTTTAAAAAATCAACAAAAATATTTAATGGTCATACATCGATTCGACAATGTTGAAGTCGGTTTGGCGAATTACAAATAATATTCTTAGTAGATCAAACTATTGATCAAAAATTAAGAACATTTGTAGTAATAAATCAGTCGAAGGCAACTATCACTAAGCCAACTAAAAAGGGCTCCAAGGTTGCCGGCACACCCTGAAGTTCAAGCCGATATGTTTTCAACTTGAGTAGCCCTCAAACTCATCGTAAATATGCTATAACCAGTTTTTACGTACAATATTATTCGCATCATCTAATTTAATGACTACAGTTCAGAATCGTTAGTACCTATAAGTTTTTAACCTAAACCTTCAAAAGAGGAGGTTCTCAG
This sequence comes from Hypomecis atomaria, assembly GCA_964007245.1. Lineage (NCBI taxonomy): Eukaryota > Metazoa > Arthropoda > Insecta > Lepidoptera > Geometridae > Hypomecis > Hypomecis atomaria. Next base: position 14,096,347 of record OZ023284.1, on the reverse strand, counting down.
TTTCATGTTTTTTTTGTCTGTGACGCGATTACTTCTCCAAAATTAAATATGAACCGATTTCGATGATTTATTTTTTATTTGGTAGATAACACTTTGAGTTTTATCTACATTTGATCGAAAACGGCTGAGCTATTAATAAAAAATCAATATTCATCAAAAAATGGTAAGTATATACCTTACATACATCGGTTCGAGCGATCATTCGAATTTTGTACTTATATTTCGAATTTTGTACTTATATTACACGATTGAAGTCGGTTCTGCCATATTTGAAATGGAACTAGAGTTGTAAGTTTTTAACAGTAGTTCCATCATGGAACTGTTTATGGCACTAGTGGCGACGAACGAAAAAAAAATATACCTAAATTGTAAACGTAAGCTAGTACTTTTCGTGTCTCCATACATTTTTGTACAGAGTCTACCTACTAAGTGTGTTGTTTTCAAGCAGGTACTAACCCATTCAATTACACCAAATGTATTTTGATAAAATAAATCTTTCTTTTATGTGATGAGACACATTTCCCACCTTTGCTCGCACGTTATTGCTGTCAACAATGTTATTATTGCACTCACGTAATAATCATAACTCAGGCTAACCACGAAGACCACGTGACAGTTCCAAACCACATCTCATTCGTGCTTGACACGCAATCTCGTTTAGACCCTCGTAAATCTACGAATACCTACTTATTACGCTGGCATCATAAATGCAAATTTTACTTTTGAGTTTTTAATTTTCTTTCATTTTTAGTATTTTTTTATATCTTTAGTATTTTGAATATTGATTTAATATTCTCTGTAGTTCCTCTTGACTCGCTCTAGTTTTTAGTGACCTTTGTTTCTTGGATAAAATAAAATTCATTAAGAACTAATGTAAGGCTGATCGCCCTAAGTCAGTCAGTCCTAACGGGATACCTATGTCCAGCGGTGAACGTCGTACTACTAACTACTAACGATATACCTACCTCTATGATAATAATAATGATTATGATAAAGTTTGTTCTGAAATCATGAAAATGATACAATTATTATTTCGTTTATCCCTTGTTAGCTTTTTCTCCTACGGGAGAAAATCATAAAAAGTCTCCGACCCTTTTAGACCCCCTGAGGTTTCACTGATTTTTATTTTGTTTCCCCTTCTCTTGTCCTACTTAAAATAGTATACGATTTGTATTTTTTCATGCATGCTTTAAATTCAACTTTCTCGTGATGTAGACTGAAAAACTAACTTTTGTGATCATTTACAATCAATCAATCAATCATTTATTTATTTTTGACACATTTTTTTTTATTCCATATAGATTTGCGTTTGACTACATACTGCCTGATGTTGAGCAGACATAATGTTAATGTACAGTACCAGATGATCCATAGACTCTTGAACTAGTCTAAGACTGTGTTTCAGGAGCCAATGGCTTCTCTATAGCAATATTTTTTTACATTATGTCAAAACAAATCGTGTTCTACTAAATTTTTGAAACAATTTTGTAATGTAACAATAATTAATTTTGAAAAACAGAAAGAAAAAAATACAATTTAGCTCATGTCTCAGATACTATTTAACAACATTAATCAAATCCATTTATGTACTGTAGAGACTAAATCATTTTCTAAAATTGCAAAAATAAAAACAAAAGTTAGTATTAAATAAAAACAGAAGTGAGTATTTAGATAGATACTAACATAACATGTATCGTTATAAATTACTTAATGTTATTATTGTTTATCACATTTACAATATAATTCACTTTTTACGCAAACTGTTAAAGGTAAATACTACTATATTAACTAGATTAATCAGATATACAAACTTTCAAGCAAAACTTCAGTACTTTGGTAGTCGAACTTATTTAACCATTGTAATATTATTTTTTTAAATTCACTATTACTGTATTGTTTTGTGTAACAATTTTTATTTAACATAGTTACAATGTTAACAATAACGCATTTGTCTTATTATTTTTCTAGTGACACTTTGTGGTCCATGTTTGTGCGATCTAATGCTTACCAAGAACACTTACGAGTATACCTTACATTCATAATTATACGTCTGAAAACTTGATTATGAAGCTTAACCTAACTCTCAATAGCATAAAAAAGCAATACAATAGAAGATCATTGGGAAAACATACTCCAGCTGTGAATTATACATTCCAGCACTTCGCAATAAAAGTGGACGGTCCCTATATACCAGGCAATAAAACCGTAGGGTACCGCTAGTTCGAAATAAAACAGACGGAATCAGCTGAAAACAAAATGTAGTGGCCAAGATTAATGATCGTGAAATATACTGGTAGGAGGGGCCATGACACTTGGATTTACTCGAGCGTCTTGGAGACCTGTTGGATTCTATAGACATAATGTTAAAAGATATAAAATTATTCAAGAATATCAGATAATCAGAGAAGATGTTAAGTGAATCCTAAAAATGCACCTATTCAAATGACAGAAAAAAGACAAATTCAGACGTGACGCAAACGCTTTGGTAAAAAAATGTTGATAATGAGAAATTGCCTTTGTAATCCATCGTGTCAGATATTTTTATACCTTGGTAGTCTGTGTTTTATACAGACATATTTAGCTTGCTATCTCTTACGGGCCAGCCTTTAATCTGACCAGCCTTTAAACTGGAAGGATATGTTTAGTACGATAGATTATAAGCGCCTGTATTGGCGGGCTATGCAATAGAGCTACGGGATGTTAGGAATATCTCCACAGAACAGGAAAAACTAGATTTTTTCTGTGAGTCTCCTAATGTGAATTTGTCAGGCTCAAGTAAATATAAAAATCCCTTCTTGGGCTCCCCAGCTATACGGCGAGCTGGCTTCAAGCCTTTCTTTTCATTGAATTAATAAGTCCCTGTCAAATGGACGAGCTAAGGCGTAATGTAGTGAGAACTGAAGGTTATTAATGGCCCTTCGATGAATGGAAGTTGTTGAGTGGTTACTGGAACAAGGTGAACAAATATTTAGCAATTCATCTTTAAAATCCATTTCTAATTTTAAACCTCGCAAGTCGACTGTTGCTGTTTAGACTGACGTACAAAGTTGTACAAGGTTTATTAGGAACCTAACTCGGGTCACTAACAATGTGTATTTTTTCTCGAAATGTATATGCAATATGTGCATACTAATTGATTGTAAAAATAAATCTATCTATTTTAATAAATCTAAAATGAATAAAATAAAATAATATTAGAAGTTAAAGTTTTAGATGCCAGGACGTAAGTAACATACAATGTAAATAGGTTTGTATTGTAGTGTAAATATTTTTAAAGGGTAAGTATAGGTAAAATATTTTTAAAGGCTCAGAATAAGGACTAAAGTTACATTATTCTGAGGGTAAAGGCAAAAATAAAAACAATTGTCGAAATAAAAATCAACTAAAATTACTTTCGAATCGATAGCGACACCTATCAGAAATTTCCAATAGCAGTTACAACGTAGCTACAATTTCCAGGCTAATGTAGCAGGTGAATTTAGTTACGCCATCTCGTGAGATTTTCCTGAACTTTCTGTTCGTTAGCAAGACTTAGGAAAACTAGAATTTTCCAGATTAAACGTCCAGTTGCTAGATGGCGCTAAATTAAATAAGATGTTTTTCTAAGAACAAAGATGTTCTACGAGTTCTACCCGCTAAAAGTCTACTATTTTTACCGACTCCCCAAAAAGGAGGAGGTACTATTTTCGTCGGTAAGGATTTTTTTGTGTATGTTCGTCGATAATTGTGAACTGACTCGAAGAATTGTTTTTTAGTTCAAAAAGGTATACTCCCGAGGTGGTCCCATTTAAATTTAGAAGAAATCGGCTGAGCTGTTTTTGGAACATCAACAACAATGTTAACAATTTGGCGGTTCAATTGAAGGCGGTTTTGCCATTTTTTGCGAAAAATAATTATTTTTTAACGACTTAACTTATGACTCTAGATAGACGCTTATGAATATTATAGTACCTACTAATTGGTATATATCGGCAATAATAACTAAAATAGGCTGGTATTGTACTTTAATTTCATAAAATGCTTTTACTTTAGACGTTACAGTTCCAAACACATTTATTAATAGCTTGATAAAAGCCATAGACATCTTATTCTCTCAGTCCATAAACTCTGCAAAAGAACCATTAAAATCTTTGGCATTTCTCACAAACTTTTCCTTTTTTATGACCGACTGTAAAAATGCGGCGACTCGGTCCAACAAATGGCTCCACATCCGTTACGAGTACCAAGTAGAGCACAATGGCGTATCTTCAAGTTTATTTTCAGTTGGCCTTGAACTAGTCCCCTGAAATGGGGCTCTGCTGCCTCATTGGCCTGTAAAACGGAATATAGCAAATTGCTTTCTAGGAAGGCAAACGCTCGATCGCACAATTTTCTGTCATTTGTGCGGAAGTATGTGCATATAAAATCAAGCAATTGCTAAGTAATCACACTTACAAGTACGTACATTTACAAATATGTGTTTGTTATGGTATCTACTTACTCGTACATTGACACTATCGCCACTTCTAGGCTGATTTTAACAATGTTATTTGACTTTTTAAACGACGTCCAAAAAGGAGGAGGTTTTTTGTTCGTCTGTATGTTTTTTGTGTATATTTATCGATAATTTTGCCAATTGTGAACCGAATCGAAAAATTATTTTTTAGTTCAAAAGATGGTCTCCCGAGGATTTTCGTGGTGGTCCTATTTAAATTTTAGAGAATAAAGTCGTATCTGAAAAATCTACAATAATGTAAACAATTCGAGCGAAACATTAGAATTTTGTACACGATGGAAGGCGGTTTTGCCATTGTTTGCTAAAAAGAATTATTTTAATTTTGTTATTTATGAACATTATTGGCTAAACTGGGCCAAAATCTCGACTTCGACTTTTACTACAAAGTGTACATGGGTATAGGTATGAATCTAAGAATTTTTACTACAGGTGCAACCTCAACATCGCGAAATAAACTAGGTATTCCGTTTCGTCGAATGTTAATAAACTTTTTGTGTGGAACCGCTGAGCTGATCTTTCGTTTTTTCCAAAGCAAGATTTAGAAAATTACGATAGACTTTAAACTTTATCATATTTTCTATTTAACCCACTGTTTAAGTATGTAAGTTCCATAACAATGGACGTTCAGTAGTAATTACTTCACACGTAAAAACGTGGAAGGAAGATGAAAAAAGCCTCTAGCAATAGTGAAATGAAATAGCAACATTATAAAAATATAAAGCATTGATATTTTTAGTTAACTGTACTCAACACAAACTGAGAGCACCCAGGTGTTTGAACCTTGTTTCAGATATTACTTACTCATATGTACTTCTAATCCCAATAAGCCGGCTTTACCTACCACTAACTAATAATAGAGGCATAGAATTAATGTTTCGCCGTGATAATCACTCGGAACATAGAACTTACCTACATAAGGCTCGAACACCACCAACCCGGAGATGTGCGGAGTGGACAGAGCGTTGTTTACCGGGATAATATATTAGTATTTTTTGCCCGCGACTTAGCCCGCATATTATTTAGATTTTTTGGGCTATCCCATAAGAACCTTTATTTTTTCAGGATAAAAATATACAATATAATAGCTTATATTATTATATATTACTAAGGATTTGCTTAAAGCTGCTTTATGGCTAACTTTTATTGCACGAGACAAACTCTGAAATTGCAAAAAATAGCTCTTCAGTTCAGTTTTTGGCAAACAATTAACTTTTTGTCTGTAACTGCCGATTTATCAGTTAGTTAAAAGTTAGTCACCATGAGTTCTTACAATGATTTTATAAAATATGTTTGTCGTCTAGAAAAACCTGTATGTCGTTTCTACAATGAATTTTCGGTCACAACGCCCTGTCTAATTCAACGGAGGTACCTATAATCTGCTCCGCTTTATCAGAGTATGGGCCTAACACAAGGTTAGATGATCGTGACAAGCGAACAATTACTAAATTGCTTCTTAATCCCTATGAGGATTGAAAAAGATAACGGAGGTATCTTGCTCTGCCCTGGATTTTGTTTATTGGATAGATCCGCGTTTAACCACGTCCTGCCTGATTTTACGAAGAGTTATGGTCCAGGAAAAATCATAATAGCTCCTGAGCTATTATGACTTTTTCCTAGAAGAAAGGTAGAGAGCTGTTAGTCTTAAACTGCACGCCCTTTCACCGTGATTACGCAGGCAGTCGTCAAATTTATTGAAGTTAGTGAATAGTTATTGCTTTAGTTCGTAACGAGGATATTGCAGCTTTTTACTTGTGTGCATCTGCTATAGCAGCACGCCGAGTGCAATACGTCCGATTACACTAAACTACTACTACTACTATTAAAGAGAAATTTCAATATTTAACACTTATCTTTTTCGAAATATAGCTGTCAAGTTTAGTGAGGGGCCGTGTAGTTCTAGACTGAAAATCTCTACCATTTTTCTCAAGATTTAAAGTCGCCTTTATTGACAATTGATAACCGACTGATATACATATACTCTTAGGCATAGCCATAATAAACGTACTAGTATTTTTGAACTACATGTAAATATTACATAGGTATGTTGCAGTAACTTATTGAGTATTAAAGTAAAAGTAATTCGTATATAGCTGACATTTATAGCTGAGGTGAGTCCCTTTCGACGCTTTTTATTTCTTTTTAATTTTATAAGTTCTTTGTACCTACCTATAAGTATGTCGAATAAAAAATATTTTATTTCATTTCATTTTCATGTATAGGCCGAGTGGCTAGCCCTGGTGTCAGTTTTAAGCCGCTTGAAGGCTTCTGACATGGCTAAAAGGTTTAAACAACCGGGACCTACATTTAACGTGTCATCCGAGCCACAGTAGCACTCAGGTGTAAATGTCACCCATCCGAAGACTGACCGTGCTGTCTGTTGCTTAACTTCGATGATCGCTAACGAACACCTAGTCAAACTACGCTATGAGCGCTACAGTATTGAGCATTGAAAATGTATCTATCCGAGTTTTGTAAGTATTTTCTTAAAGTGCTAATGAAAAGGGTTCATATCACATCAACGTCTAGTAATATAAAGATGACCTATGGAAACTGTGCACCAGGAAGCACAGTTTAGATTTGTGGAACAAAAAACGCAAAATTGCACTAGATTTGACTGGGTGCAAACCTCTTACAAGCAGACTTATTCATTATTCAGTTCTATGATTAGCAGAGGATGTTTCTATGACGCTGAGATACTGATTGATAATATTTTTACCCAATTTATTATTTCAGCCGTGAATACCTAACTCGCAGCAGGAAAATCCTCTATTCCTTCTTTTCACGATCTAAACTACGAGTATTTGAGGTCCTATTTTTTACTACGGTCATAGGTATATTTTTATTACTGTACCGTACCGTATCAGGCTTTTAATAGTCCACTGCAGGACGTAGGCCTACCCACGAAGGGTCATTGGGCCATATCCACCACGCTGGCCCAGTGCAGGTTTGTTATTTCTATTACGGTCACCTAAATCCTGGACCTATTAGCTAAGACAACTAAAACATCTCATAAGCACAGCCTACAAAAATATGGGAAGATCAGAATATAACATGATTCGAGAATATTTACCACCCTGGTCTTCGAGCAAATCTACAGAACCACACTCCCTAAATGAAAGTACCTTAGAAAGACTTAGATATTCACATTAAACATTTTCTCGAATCTCGACGTTATGTCACCTAATAAGTGCTTGTTACCAAGCACTTTGGCATCGCGCTGCGTTGTAGTCGGATTGCAATAGCTTTACGACTAACTAAAATAAAAAGCCTGCCCACTACGTAACTTGGGCAGGATTTTGGCTCGGACACTTTTTTCGGACACCTCTATAGATATTTGCTGGAAGAACCTGACAAATAATTCTTGCTATATTTTATCTAGTTGTTATATTAATGATAAAATGGGCAAAACTATAATTTAAATCAATAGACAAACCTAATAACACTTTGAATAAACGGTACAGTATACAACACTAATGTGTGTCTTATTTACAAAATATCTTTTGTTCCACGCATTATTGTTTGCCCATGGTACATTATTTTCATACCTAATATCGATTATTCTTAAAACAAGTTAAAAGGTTTTAGCATCTTACATCAAACAATAAATGTCTCCCTCGACATAAAAGGGTTTGCTACAAAATAAGTAACTTTATGTACGTTAAGTCACCAAGGGACGCGGTATTCGTCAAACAATGGTTCACCGTTCGACCAACTTTGCTCTCTATTTTAGTTCAAAAAGATCACACAGATAAGCGAGTGTGTGTACTGTGTAAGTGGAACGTATGTATAAACATACTACAATGGGACTGACTTAGATGTAAAGCCTAAACGCAGCGCTACTAAGGCGTATTCTTAGGAAAAATAACCGCCGTGTACTGACAACTTTAGTTCCTTCTTATGGTCGCTTGCAATCATAAGGTTTTTGCATTGTTCGAACTTTGGTCGACTCATGTTGCTAGTGGTCGTTACCATAGGTAGCTAGTTGTGTGGAACTCGTGTAGCCGTAGATGACGCGTGATACAAAAGGGTTTGCGATAAAGTTGCCCTTTAGTTATTGTTATTTCCGTATTCATTTCCAACATGTGAAAATCACAAGAAAAATATTTTTTCCCAATAGTTAGTTGTTCTGAACTTTGGGTATAGTACTACAAGTAAGGTAATACTATTGGGAGCAGTATTAAAAAAATCTTTTCACAGTGTTGGTATATCTAAAAACTTAACGTAATATGTCATAGTTTTTACCCACATAACGATAAAAAGCTTTATTTTAGAAATTGTTTGAAAGAAAAAAGTAAGATCAACAATGTTTTCTTTTTTTCCTACCTGCATTTTAAAATAATTATCTGATCTATGAAAAAACTAAGGTTAAATTTTCTACAGACACCCATTTTTACTGTGTTAGTTTATCTAAGAAGTTTACAGAGATTTTATAGTTTTTACATCACGAAAAAAGCTTTATTTCATAAATTGTTTAAAAGAAAAAAGATAGCATTTTCTTTTTTTCTACCTGCATTTTATAATAATGGTCAGAGTTATGAATAAACTAAAGTTAAATTTTCTTTTACTAACCAATTTTAGTAAACGAAAATTCTAACGAGAACAAATGAACCTATTCAGATACAAAATCCGCCTAACTGAAATATGTGTCAGGTACCTTCCTGTTTATGAAATAAAATAAACAACGCGAAGCACAGACGCGGCGGGATTCCTCCTGCTTCCTGTAAAAATGAATATTTGTTAAACGAAATTGTTTATCGAAACGAAGCTTGTATCATAAAACTGGTCGCGCCATCGATCAACTCAGCGAAGTACTTATTAGATATGCAAGAAGTCGATACTTCGACCCGTAATTTATTGAAGCAACTCGAAAAGTAATAGCTTCCAGTGTAGCTGTAAGGTGATACGCCCATTTAAAGGTAAAAGGAAAGAGTGGCTTATGAGCGCCACTCAAAATATGAATTCTTCGGAAAACACGCAACCAAAGTATATAATATCTGGAGTGATAACGAAATTGATTGGTATAAGCTGTAAATTGAACAACATTTCTTGTAGCAATCACCGCTGGCTTTTATCTTGAGAGATATACCTACCTGATGTGAAGTTCTTAGGAGAGAGCTTATAAGTTCACGTGCTTCATTTACGACCACAACCATCAAAGAAAAAAATGCCAAGTCAATGACCACAATATACTAGTTTACAATCAAGCGAGAAAACACATTTAAGTGGTCAAAAGTTTAAAAAAATTGCTTAATTTTTTGCATACACTGTATTTATATAGGTATAGTGTGACTCTATCTGTATAACATGTGTAATGAATAGAACTATGGTTTGGTTGAGATGACACGTGACCAGAATGCTGGCATCTACTTTGGCCAAAAAATTAGTATTGCGATTCGGCGAGGCAATGCCGCAAGCATTCTGGCAACGTTACCCTCTGCTACGAGTCTTTTAGATTAGTTTCATTTTTAATTTTGCATAAGTTTTAGTTTCTTAGTATGTATAAGTTTTTATTTGAAGTAGGTTAATTTTAATAGTTATGTTTTTTTATCCACAACGTACTTAAGTGTCTTCAAATCTTCAATAGTTGTTACATGTTTCGTGTTTCACAACCTGGACAGCACTATGTAAAATATAATACCTAGATCTATTATATTTTATTCTTCATTTGTTACGTCGATAATTTTGTACTTTCCTGTAATTTCAGCTATTTACTTGATGTAACTTTGAATTAAGCATAGACAAAATTTACTTTTTGTAATTTTGGAAGATTTCTAATATAAATTTCCTTGACGCCGCCAACTTTATCCATTTATGAAAATAACATAAACAATCCCTGTTTACTTATGCGAATAAAAATCGTAATTCACTTCGGCAAATTTCTATTTTACAAGATGTTATTCTCGTTAATCAATGTTAACAAGGAATGTCATCTTTTGTATTTTATTAGCTACCAATCAAGCCATGCCTTTCGACGTTTTCAATTAAGCTTACGAAATCGATTTGGAGACCCTATCAATAACGACTCGACAATAATTACAAATATTGACCCTGTCTTAGGGTCAATCTTTGCAAATAAGCCAGGTATAATATTATTTAGGAGGAACTTTATATAAATCATCATAAATCTTCAAAAAGATCGGGAGAAGGATGGAAGATGGAGACATTTGCCTAGCAGAGCGACACATCAGGCTAACAACAGCAAAAATATTCACTAAATTTATAACAGAGCGTCAAAACCAACGTCACACAATTTATATTTTTACTTATTCCATTTTTCGTGTGTAACTCAACTCACTTATAGAAATAACTATGGCGTGCGTATTTTTTTTTAAATATGGTGAATAATACATCATTTACTATACGACTAAACAAAGGCTGGGAACTGTTACGCGGGCATGACTGATGGCTTACTTAAGCTCGCTCGTCAAACTCAGTTAATAAAAAAAATAGTACACTGAACATTTTAAAGCTTACTTGGAATGATGGTACGAAGTCAATAACCTTCGATTTTGTACTTATTACTGTATGTAACTTGAAAAAAGAGCCTGTTCTTGAAATGTATAATATAATCGTCGCTAATAACACCTGTAAAACGTTTTAAACGGATTCCCATAAGTAGCATCAACTTATTTAGTTTAAGAATTTCCTATTTACTTACCTAACAATTTATCATCAAGATGGTGTCACCATAGAGATAAACTAAATAACCTAAAAGTAACGGAGTCGTTTTTTTACATTTTCATTCCAAAATAATGTTTCCTCCCTTCTCTAATGTATAGTCTTTAATCTATTCGGTTCTATTCTTTTCGAAATGACGAGATTCACGACTTTTCATACCATACCAAATAGATTTCTTGGACTTTTCATTTCATACCATATAGATGGTACGTCTGTGTAGCTCTTCTAAACAATGGATTATTACACCTTATTTACCACTTTTTTGTAACGTTTAACCTTATACAAAATCCTAATTGATGTGTCCCCGTGCGAGAACAAGCGGGTCCTAAAAGTATTGAATTAGAGTAAAACATTCTTTGTGTAACGCCATAATTGAATTTTTCACTTATATTTTTTTCAAAACATCCAAATACATTAACATTCCTCCGCTGAGGAGGAAAAGAACCATTAACGTTCTTTATTGGTAGAGAGCAAATCAGGAACCTTTTTTTCTGTGAAGGCTTAACCTTTTTCATGACGAAAACGATTAAATATCAAAAAAGGCATATTATAAAACACTTGTCATTTAAGAGAATGTTTTCTATTTAAAGAGAGTACATAATTACCACCACACTACACGTAATGTCTCTACTTAACAACATTGGTTGCTCAACTGCATGTTGCACGGAACAAACAACAGCGCATGATGTTGCGCGCCAAGCGCTACCAACGTCGCACGTGTTGTTCAACGTTGCCGAACTTGTTGAGCGTAATTTGCTGCGTAGTGATACGGAAGCTGCTACTACAGTTCAATGTCACGCAGAATTTTGAACTCTGGGAAGTCAAAACTACCCACGGTAAAGTTCTGCGCACATCTTTTGATATTTGAGGTGTTAAATCACTCAAAATGGTTGAACGGATATTAATCGAATCTAACACAAACAACTTGTGACATGGTTTAGCTGACAAGATACATTTATTTACTTACCTAATCACATGGTATTAAGAAAGAGAATATTTTTTTATTCAATTAAAATCGCGTTTCTATATAGTCTAAGATATGGCATGGTAACAAAAAATGCGGCAGTAATGATTACTATTTATAATAAAGCATCGATAAGAAATCATCGTGTCTAATATCTCACACGTTATAATAAATAATGCTTATTGTATTTAATTTTTAAATCTATGTAGTTTGACAAAAAAGGACGCTAAAAGAGCTCAAATAATATTTGGAGAGCTTTGATTTCAGTCGTTTAATGAAACAATAAAGTTATATCAGTGTCTGGTTCCATTTTAGAGAGGTTTGCCGTAAATCGACATAAAATAAATAGCTACGTTAGAGACGGTCTTAGACTTTCTATACTTTGATCGTGGCAGGAGAGGCCAAAAAAAAATAATTAAACATACAAATTACATTAAAAACAAACATATTTTCTTCGTTTCCTACAGCAAAAAACACATGAGTAACAATTAGTTTTCACAAAAAATGGCAAATTCCATCATGTACAAAATTCGAATATTTCGTTCGAATTGTTTACATTATTGTTGATTTATCAAAAACGGCTCAGCCGATTTCTATAACATTTAAATGGGACTACCTTGGGAGTATACCCTTTTAAACTAAAAAAAAAAAATCGATTCGGTTTACAATAGGCGAAATTATCGATGAACATACACAAAAAACAGATATATACACACGAACATAAAACCTCCTCCTTTTTGGGAGTCGGTTAAAAAGAAAGATTTAATTAATTTTATCCGTCTTTCTAAAGATTCCCTGACACAATACCGAAATATTTTCCACACCTTGATGTGGGTTTAATAGTAAACTCCTGTTTCATTATGAAAAAAAGGTTTACCACCATTTCTTAGCTATTTAATAACTCGAGCTCCACAAAGCCCGGTTCGTCATAATACGGACATCAATTTGAAGGTAATTTTTTCCAACCAACATCATTATTCAATACTTCTTTCATCTGTGTTGCTCTAATGCGTTCTTAATATACCTACCTATCCGGCGAATAAAAATAAAATGGCGAAAATCTGTCAGGTTTCAGTAAGTTATCAATCATTATTGTGAGATGAAAATATTTGAAAGCGATGAAATACGAAACAAACTTTAGATGAGGAAGATTAATTTTCGTATTTTAGTCTGGCAATAATAAAATATGTTATGATTAGATAATTTAACAATTTGAAAGAAGCAATCTAAAACGTTTCATGCAAGATTGGTGGCGAAAGCTCGCTTATAAGACGCTGTGATATCTCATGAAAAGCCAAACTTCTAGGTTTACAAGACCTTTAGCAGCCCTAACGCTTTCATTTTATATTCACTTCAATAATAAATAATAAAATTAAAATAAAATAAATATTTAAGGGGGGCTCCCATACAGTACGGAACCCTCCGTGCGCGAGTCCAACTCGTACTTGGCCGATTATTGTTTTCGATTTTCGGTTTGATTCCATGGTAAACGTTGTTTACATTGATGGTCTGAATTACCTCCAGAACTGGTGTAATCAAAAATCAAAATCAAAATATGCTTTATTCTTTAGACATTAATTAGAAATGCGCTTGGAATCGTCTTTTTACAAACATAATATAATTATAACAGGTGCAAATTTACATATTCACCAAATTATGAGTACCTAACAATTCAATTAATTAAGGAAATAATTTAATACAAATTCAAACACCCTAACTTAAAATAATCTAAAAAATTTAAAACAATATAGTAGGTATCTGCAATAGCATCGTCATAAAAAGATCAAAAGTAAATAAAATTAAAACATAATTCAGTCAAATTACAATATTTAAATTATCCTAACCTAAAATAGATTGTATCTGCAATGGCATTGTCAAAAGATAAAAAACAAATGAATTATCATACAATCTGAGACTTCAGAGGGCAAGATAGATCTATACAGATAAAAATATACGCTTATCAGAAATCGCATCTGCTAATTTATAATAGCTTTTGTCCAATAGATGGCTCCTTACATAGCGTAATATCTCATTTTTTGGCCTGATTTTAATAATTTCCGGAATCTTGTTGTAGAATTCGATTCCCAGACAGTAGAAACTGTTTGAGGTTTTAGTGAGCCGTCTCGACGGCCTCTTTATATGAGTTTTATGCCTACTATTTCGACCACTATATGCACCAATTTTTTCCATCCGTAGGTACAAAGCTTAGTGCATCTGTTGACTTAGTAACCCTGTAATGTGAAATTATTTTTCAGCGCTGAATGACCACAAAGATGTTTTCCGTAGAGTAAGATTCATGTACCAAAGGTTTGTTTTTATTACTTTTAGCCCTTAGAACAAATATCTACAGAACCACAGTCAAGTGAAAATAATAAAAAATGTCCGAGCGCCATCATACATACCGACTGAAATACTCGTATTTACATTAAATAATTCACAATGACCCGTTTTCTAGAAGCTTGACGTTACGTCACCTAATTAGTACTTGTAACCGAGCATTTTGGCATCGCGCGGCGTTGTCGTCGGCTTGCAATGGCCTTACGACTAACTAAAAAGCCTGCCCACTACATAGCTAGGGCAGAGTTTTGGCTCGGACACTTTTATTGCACGATTGTGACTCTATAGATATTTGCTCGAAGTTTGTGCCCTTATCCGTACCGTGATCGAGAATGCAATACACGTCACCATAACATTCCACTCCGGCACCGGACGTGCCCGTCCGAATTTAGGAGAGGGATTCTCATTCGAGATTTGGTCTTACTCAGTCTCATTTTATATTAACACTTTAAAAAGACTGTGGCAAAGATACTCATGTGACTAAAAATAGGGGCATTGATTCGCTGGTCGTTAGTTTGGCCGTAATTCAATATTTCTTGTTCACAACTTTCCAAACATGAAAAATAAAAAATAATTACCGAAGTGTAACTTACCAGTTTGAAAATAATTCTGGCAGGAAAATGTTGACACATTACCTTATGTGATACCTAAATTAACAGCGTCTATTAACAACAAAGTTTTTGTCGAAAAAATATGAAATACTAAAAATGAGTTCTTGATGGATCTTTCGGCAATTCTTAAACTAAGAAGATTTAACATCATACTTATATTTTAGTAAGATGAGAACCGTACGTGTCGCGCATACGAACTGTTGGAGCTCGTAATCTTGAATTTGGCTTTATCCGAGCGTAAATCTAAATATGAACGACTTTGTCGCATCGTTATTCGGTTTTGTAAATCAATGTAAGTATGGAAACAAATTAAATAAGATCGTCCATACAAAATCAGTGAAAGAAGTCTCATAAGAATACACATGAATAATGAAACTTGTACCTACGCGTAATTATCTGATAAAAAAGACTTTTTTTCTTGGACAATCAAGATAACATAAAGCCAGCCTTGTAACATCAAGCGCATAGAGATCTTGGGAATTCTTGTGAGATTTTTTACCCAGCGCGCAATTCAATACACCACATAAGGCGTATTTCCATAACATTTATTACAGAATACTGTGAATGCCCATTTGAAACATATAGATATTTATTGTGTTCTGTAATAATTGTATAAATATTGTGTCAAGCGTAGTTATGATTTTAACAACGAGGTTTGAACGAAATTATGAAAGCGCTAAATCGAAACGAAATAGTAATTTAGTAAATCCTCAAGAAATAAAAACAACTTACAGATTGCGTACGAGTATATAAATCTAAATTATTTTAATTTGCAATATCTACCGACAGTGTTTCCATCAGCTTGGTAAAGTTATCTCAAAATTGCCTCACGTTAGGAGCTCGTTTGCATTTCTGACCGTCCAAGGACACGTTTAATTTCGCCGTGTGTAAGCTTCCTTCTAAGATAATAACGTCGACACTCCGAATAACATCCGCGAAATGAAGGAAAATTAAATTGTTATTGAGACTCATTCCGCGCCTTTCAGTGTGACGGCTGACAGTTGGCTTGCGTACAGCGTTACTACGCTACGAGCTACGAGTCTCCACTGGAGATTCCACCTTGGCGCATGGATGACAGGAAAAATGTGGTTCGAGGAAAATAGCCGTTATTGACACCAAGATGTTTCCTAAGTCATCATCGTGTGGACTTTGGACATAACGAATAGACAAACTATGTGTACCGGTATAATATGTACTATAGTATACATGTGACTTCTTTTGTTATGCTTGGACCACACTGTAAACGTCTGATTTTTGGCGTGATAACGTCTTATAAATCGATGGACGCCGGCTGCACGCACGTAATAAAAGCATGACTCAATGTCAAGTTCTGCCTGAGCCAAGCGTGCAAGCGAGAGCGCGAAAAAAGCGATAGAGAGAGGCACGATCGGCCTAAGAGTTCGGCATGTGACGTTATCACGTAAAATTATCGTCCGTAAATCGACTTTACAGACATTTTTTTTCAATAACATGCTTTTTCAAGGCAGAGTTTACTGAGTGACGTTACGCTAGAATGCTAAATCTTGTCCCTTACTTATATCCACGATTGTCATCTCTTTTGAAAGCACTAATCTTGTATCTTTTTATACGTGAAAGTAAAATCTACCTTATGAACACGAAATTCTTACAACCCACTCTTCGAAACTGGACATCAGCTAATGCTTTTTCATTTTCTAACGAAAAACTAAAACTACTTAGCCGAGAAAAAAGTTACTTTCCTCGAATAACTAATAGGCTAAGTAGTTTTATGGTCCTCAACGTGATCGTAAACATCCCCCTGTAATCGATGGCCATACTCGCTAGTAACGCAATCTCCGTTAGGTAATTAATTACAGTCCACCACAGTTTATGTATGAGTTAGTATATTTTAATCATAACTCTCGAACATCAATGGAAGGTAAAAGTATGAAAACTTTTGACGGTGCGCGCCTTTACAATAACATACCCTCGGATATAAAAAATACTACTTCGTTTAATGTATTTAAAAAAAGAAACTTGCCGAGTACATTATTGCCGACAATTCATAGTTTTAACTTTTAAGTAAAATCTGTCATATATATGTATGTTTGTTTTCATATACCTAGGTATCAATTGTTTTTATAAGTTTGTTTTAAAAGTAGTCTTTACATGTATTATTTAAAAATTGTTTTCTCAGCGACGACGAACTGTTATTTATAATTATATTTAGTTGTGTTCTCATGGAAGCGATGTTATATCTTAAATTGAGAATAAATATCTTTAAACCTAATGCTCTCTGAAGCCTTTCTTTTATTGGGAAGATGTATATTAAAAACCCATTTTCTTCCAGAGACAAACAGTATTGTGTTTTACATACTTAAGGGTGTACATATTTTATTTACAGGTACAAATTATGCAGGTATACATTGAAATTTTACTACAAGGCAACAATGTTGTGACTTGGAATGTCCTTTTCCCCTGCTCTCGTTTTCTCTCAAATATATTAAAGATACTGGGACTGAGTGTACAATAGTACATTGTTCACCGAGAGGAGAAAGTGACCGATTACCGTCGAGGGTGTCGTTTGAAGCCCGAGCCGTAGGCGAAGGCTTTAAAACACCCGAGATCGGGAATCGCACTTTCTCTCGAGTGATACATAGTGCTTTATACTACACCTACGAGGAAAATAAAAAACTAAATCTTTACTAATTGAAATTTATATTGAAATTGTTGCAGTTAGTGAAGCTTAATGTAACACTTGAAAATGGCGCCAATGGCGTCTGCAATTTTCACATGTTCTTTTTTCAAATTGTTTGACACCATCCAACACACAGCTAGTGGCCAGTGTCATTTTGCGAACTTGGAGATAAAAACTCACTGTAAAAACTTTTTGGCTTTTGATATTTAGGTTACCAGCGCATAGTCTTACCCAAAATTAAAAAAGAAAAACCGCGTAAGAAATGGATTTTCATACACTTTTCTCTCCCGCTCAGATGCGTTTTCTCCCCGCATATTTGTTCGATATGCAATGACGTACTTTGTACCCTAAATTTGATAAAGTATCAAGGTACTTTCCGAGCAGGTGTAGTATAAAAATATGAATTCGGCGCATAATCCTACTCAAAACTAGTAAAAGTTAGGGTTCCGAAAGACACTCTTAAATTCTATTTACAGCTCACTGTTTTTAGGCTTCCGTACTCAAAGGGTAAAAACGGGACCCTATTACTAAGACTCCGCTGTCCGTCTGTCCGTCTGTCACCAGACTGTATCTTAGAAACCGTTATAGCTAGAAAGCTGAAATTTTCACAGATGATGTATTTCTGTTGCCGCAATAACAACAAATCTGAAAATTTTAACCGTTTTTCGCTCGATATTATTAATAGTAACAGGTAGATGCTTGAAATATTCACAGAATGTTTAGTTGTATATGCAATTCAATAATAAATAATTATCTACTAAAATTGTGCGTGAGTATCCACCTGTTTTACTTAATTAAAATGTGAGAAAACTACTAGTTTCTATAATGAAATAAATAATTTAATTAAAATGAAATAAATATTTAAGGGGGCTCCCATACAGTACGGAACCCTGCGTGCGCGAGTCCTACTCGTACTTAGCCGATTATTTATTTAATTGACTCGTCTGAGCTTCTAACTCAGATTAATGAAAAGTCATCATTTCAGCCATAAGAATTGGCTATCCTGCCAGCATGCTGGGCTCGCTCGCGCTGCCAACGGCTTGAGCATTTGGATTATCTTTAGACCTTCAAGGGTCTGTTAATCATCTTTAAAAAAAATGCCAAGTGGATGAAATGATCCAATTGCTTTTTTACAAGCTTTTATTTAACTTGCAATGGATTTACCTTTGTATGTATGTAAGTTCGGGTGGAATCTTGCAAATTGAATTTGATCTGCTTACCGGTTTCTGATTAAGCTGAAATTTTACACGTTTATATATATCGCGTGACAATGCAATAGTATGGTACCTTGGAGCTGATCTGATGATAAAGTTGGCCATAGGAAATCCTGTACTAAACAAGATAAACCTGTCGTGTTTGGGCTCGTTTTACTTGTCTTGGCTAGCACTCTGCTGCTACATGATATCTAGGATCTCAAAAGATTGTTTGTTTATAATGTTATATCCTTACATAGTATAAAATAAAGTCGCTATTTTCGTTTGTTTGTTTGTTTGTTTGTCTGTATGCTTAAATCTTTAAAACTACGAAATGGATTTTGATGCGGTTTTTTTTAATGGATAGAGTGATTCAAGAGGAAGGTTTATATGTATAAAAAATCCCGAAATTCCCACGGAAACGGGCACAACGCGGGTAAAACCGCGGGGCGCTGCTAGTTTCTTATAATAACTTATTTGTAGCAGTAGTTTATGTAGTTTTAGCTTAAGTAAGTGGTATGTATTTGTTGCAGTTAATAAAGGCATTTGCCTTAGTAATAAAAGCAACAAGACGTACACGGTTAAACATTAACTTCTCATAGAAATCTAATAAGACTGGCTGAAGCGGATGCCTCCCTCCAGTGCGTTCTTGAAGCCTTAATCAGGTTGTCTGTCTGTCTTAACGGCGGACGTCCCACGATGCGGTTGGTATGCGATCTATTCAATAAACATTGGTAAAAAAACTTTTTTTAGTTAAACGGTTTTATGTATGGTTACACTACACCACACATTCCACTACAATCGCGCGCGCACCTACGGCAAAATACGGACTTTAGCCCGCATGATCGCCACACACAAAGGTAAACGCATTAACACAACACGCGCTCACACAAAATGTGCCGCATCTATGGGTACACACACTCAGGAGCATCACAGCGAAGAATGACGTCACGAGCATAACCCGCCAAGCGGTATTGCTCCTGGTACTTCTACCCACTTTGCACATTGTTCAAAATAAACAATTTTGAATAATGTGTGGTGGAATCCATTGCATGTAGCACATAATTCAAAATTGATTATGGGCGTAGTTTTTTAAAATTATTATGTTGAGCCACAATGTTAAATAAGTATTTATGTAGGTAGGTGCTGTACTATTCGTATAAAATAATCATGTTAAGTTTATTAGTTTCCATAGTTAAAATGTAGCATTGTGTGAGTATTACCTTCCCCGTCTGGGAAAGAGCCTAGATCCCACGACACAGGTCACCCTAGTGTGGGATCTAGTGCACAACTTGTTTTGTGTTAACTTTTGTGTGATCAATAATGTTTTTATTATTTATTATTTATTTATTTATGTACTAAAAATCCATAGGGGAGGATTATGTCCAGCCGTGGACGTCCTGCTGATAATGATGATGATGATGATGTACTGAAAGCTAAAAATGATAACCCAAAAATAAAATCTTGGGGTCTTCGTCTGGAAGATTTCATTATTTTAATTTTTGAGTTATTATTTTTTAGCTTTTCGTAGGTACATAAAACCGTTTAACATAAAAAGTTTTTTACCAATGTTATTTTTGTGTGTTTAGTTTTTATTTTGTTACTAAAAACTAGGTTCCACATGAAAAGCCCTTTCATTTGATACCCATATTGAGGGGATTGTATAAAAAATGTAATCCACCATGTTGTGGCGGTGGCCATCACGTCAATACTGAATACAATTTTTTGACGTGACAACGTCTTATAAATTGGTTTGCCGGGTGACACTTCAAGAAACTGCGTTACGCTCCGCTCACACTTTTCTCGAACTACCCCCTACTTAAGATTTAACCAGTTATTGTCAATAATAATTACTAACACCTAATAATTACAAACAACGCGACTCATTCGTCTCAAAGTCGTTGTCACGTAAAACTTTCGCCCGTATACCGACTTTACAGGCAACAGTTTTTTTTTATTGTCATCGAAACTAAAGCTGAGTATCAAATATCGTATCAATCTGTCCACGGAAAGTGAGTAAATTTTCAATTACTAGATTTGACCCAAAAAACGGGCAGGTGAAGTAAAATAAAACAGTTTGAAACTCTATTGGCCACGAACTCTGCGTGCCCTTCTCGTGATTTAACGTGATAAATTATTACGTACAGCATTAGGTATAAGCATTTTTGTAAGATTTGACAAACGTTGTCCGTTTCGGTGTACAGAATACCTATAGCTTAAAAATGATGCTAACTGGTGATTTATTACCAGTAACCCTGTAGAATCAATACCAGTGGGTGAGTAAGTAACACAAATACAATATCCTGGTTTGAGAGATTCGAATAAAATTGCTTCGTTTTGGGACTTGGGACGCTATGTAGAGTGATGTAGAGTTTGATTGGCGCTCGAAACGAGGGGACCGCTGATCGAATAAAGACAGATTGATGACTTCAGGCAAATAGCGACCTAATTTGTTACATTGGCTTCGAGTAGTTTATCTAGCACACACTTGGATACGCTATAAGAATTTTTTTATTGTTTACTTACAAATGTAAACTATTGGTAGTGCATTGCAAAACAGGTCCGCACCTTAGCACTCGTCGACTTGAAAAAGACTGCCATATTCAGTCGAATAGGCCATAATAGCCGCTACGACTATGTAGATATCAAAAAATACCTACAAAAGTATTCATAAGAACTGTTGTACATGTAATTATTAATTATGATAAATTGTCTTTTTTTGATTGTTTTTTTATTATTATTATTATATGACTAAAATGTTTGCATGAGTGTCGGATGAGAAAATAATAATAATAGAAATGACAAATTCACATTTTTATTTGATATTGTAAATCTAAGTTAAAATTAAGTTGAATTTCTTAATGTATTTACCATAATTTACAGTAGAAGGTACGTGGTTTTTAGGTCTTCTAAAGTTTAATTTGTACCAGCAATGGTTTAAGCTGACACTAAAAATATACCTAAATACGAATGTTTTTATTGTTTCTCTTATTTGAGTCAGTAGTAATCTAAGGAAGGTATTTTTGAGTAGATTTTAAGAAGACCCTAACCACGATAGAATGGTGCAGCCCATGGCACAAACGCAAAGGGAAATCTTTGCGCAGTATGAAGATAATCAGTTTATGTTGTCAGTTGTTTATGTAATTTTTTTTTTATATTTTCAACTTAACTGACCCGGCCTACGTAGTCCTGACATACGAGTATAAAATTAAAAATCAGGCCTATATCACCTGGGAGTATAAAAAATAGTCTTCGACCTATTCATAAAACTAAATAAATCGGTTAAGCCGTTTCCGACAAGTTCGACGACAAAAACTGACACTGATTTTCATATTATGTTAAATTTGTATTTGAGGAGTGAGGAGCGGTGGGCCGGGTCCGGCGCGAGCGCAGCACGAATGCCACCTGCGTCACGAACCCGTGCAAATCATTACCTGCGGTAGGAGTGCGGAGCAGTAGGCCAGCTCCGGCGCGAGCGCAGCACGAGCGCCACTAGCGGCTTGGACCCGTGTAAATATTACCTGCGGTAGGAGTGCGGAGCAGTAGGCCAGCTCCGGCGCGAGCGCAGCATGAACGCCACTAGCGGCTTGGACCCGTGTAAATATTACCTGCGGTAGGAGTGCGGAGCAGTAGGCCAGCCAGCTCCGGCGCGAGCGCAGCATGAACGCCACTAGCGGCTTGGACCCGTGTAAATATTACCTGCGGTAGGAGTGCGGAGCAGTAGGCCAGCTCCGGCGCGAGCGCAGCACGAGCGCCACTAGCGGCTTGGACCCGTGTAAATATTACCTGCGGTAGGAGTGCGGAGCAGTAGGCCAGCTCCGGCGCGAGCGCAGCACGAGCGCCACTAGCGGCTTGGACCCGTGTAAATATTACCTGCGGTAGGAGTGCGGAGCAGTAGGCCAGCTCCGGCGCGAGCGCAGCACGAGCGCCACCCGCGGCATGGACCCGTGCAGGTTGCTGCTCATCTGCGGCGCCGACGTGCGCTTGCGGCTCCACCCGCGACGGCTGTTGTTCGCGCCCCACAGGTGAGACGTCCCGTGCTCTAAAAACACAATAATTACACCTTAGAGACACTGGTAGACGGCATTTTAATAAAAGGGACACCACTTAGTCTAAACATATATAATAACCTCTTCTCAATATTGCTAAATAAGTGAATTTGCGAGAAATAGAATTAACTAAATGGTTATTAATAAAATCATCTATAGTTTATAATTTAGATTATTTATGTTTTGTATTTAGAGTGGTAGTAAATAGAGGCACCTACCCTATTGCAAAAGTTAATCATGTTAAAAATAAAAAACAAAATAATTTATAGAGTAGGTATGTTTTCTTAAACCTAAGAATTTGCTAAACCCTGAATATAATATCAAGACATCACTCTACGTGAAATGCTGGTTTTCCAATTAGATGGTGGCAATGCTGATATAAGATAAAATAATTATTTTTCACAAAAAATGGCAAAACCGCCTTCCATCGTGTATAAAATTCAAATATTTCGCTCGAATTATTTACATTATTGTTGATTTATCAAAACGATTTAGCCGATTTCTGTAAAATTTTAATGGGACCACCTTGGGAGTATACCCTTTTGAACTAATAAATAATTTTTCGATTCGGTTCACAATTGGTGAAATTATCGATGAACATAAACAAAAAAAATTACATACCACGAACATAGAACCTCTTCCTTTTTGGAAGTCGGTTAAAAAGGATGGTGTCAATGGTTGAAAATAAACTGAATCCCAAAAGAATTGGAGGTTCACACGCGCCATAAGCTAAAACATTGACTACGTTGAGTGAAAAACGATGTTATCTTTAAATTTTCATGATCTATTAGGAAAATGCGAACGAATACCAGAGCGTATAATCTTCTACACATGGTACGATACATTTACATCGCAGGAACAATAATTTATTATTTCAATAAATTATAACAGATAAAATTGATTCTGAATCGACCAGTTTTTTCGCGTTTTTGTAGAACATCGAGAAAATTCGCGGTACATTTTTGATTTTACGTTCCGGGAGAAAACTCTTTTCGATCCTTAAATTGCTGTGTTAAATTGTAGCCAATCCATGATTGTAACAAAACGTTATGCTTTTGGTGACAATCGCTTGAGTAAGAATTTGCACGCTTGTACGTCATTTTTTTTTTAATTATGTATACCTTTCAGTCAAAGTTTTGCGTAAAAATATGAATTTTAGAGGCTTACAACTTTAAGATCATTTAAAAACTGCAAGAACTAAAACGTACAAACCTTACGATTGAAGTGCTGATTACATGACAAAAAAATCACTCAAATCGGATAATATTTAGAGGTAGAAAGCAGCTTATTGTTTTTGTACGGACATTTAGACAAGTTGACCCATCACAATTGCCTTTAAACGAATCTGTGTTTCAAAATGAATAACTTTTGTAATTCAAAATACAGTTTAAAAGATGAACTGGACATTGGAGTCGAGATTTATATTTGTAACCCGCCATAACATAAAAACAGGGCAAACAAAACACAGGCCTTGCCTAGTTTAGGGCCCATTAGAAAATACACACAGACTGTTTTCATAATTCATACTTGCTATCAAACTCCTTACTTCCTTATTCTTACTAATGTATACAAATCGGAAAGTTGGTTTGTTACTCTTTCACGCAGCACCAAAGGACCGGATTGATTTTTGGCATCAATATAGTTCAAAGGTCAGAGAGTGTTATAGAAAAATTAAAGATACCTATGGGATAGCACAAAAGTTAAAATACCTATTATGCGTCCGAAGCGGCGGGCAAGAGCTGGTAAAATTTATAATTGAAATAATAATTAGTTAAAATTATTAGTTATTGTAAATAAATTATTAGCACCAATATTAATGTAATTTGTAGTAATTAATAATGCGGGTATGAATTGTACGCTTTTGTTTTATCTAACTTCCGGAAAATAACGCCTGATTCCGGCAACAATCGTAAAACGGTTTTATATCAGAATAAAAGTAAAATGGTCTGCCACAGTGTCCCTAAGCCATGGGTATAAATAATGTAAAACGCGGGAGCTGGCAAGTCACGGCGCATGTTTAGCATTTTGCTTTTGCGCCGACCGGCTTGTAATGCGGTCAAAGCATAGACATTTTATTACAATAGACTACGTATGAAAACTTGCGTTTTCATTTTAATGACACATAAGCGTATCCAAAAGACATTTGGGCCGACCCAGACGCAGGTGGCGTGACGAACTGAGCTTTCACGACAAGCACTGGGACACCACAGCATTAGACCGCGCAGTCTGGAAGGAGGGATGGGAGGCCTTTGCCCAGCAGTGGGACAACGCAGGCTGAAATAATAATAATAAGCGTAACACCGAAAACATATAAGCGTAACAACAAAGAGAACATGGTCAGGTGGGGCTTTTCAGATCAAGAACAGTGTGCATGTGGTGCTGCCGTTCAAACCATGGCACACCTTGTAGCCTGCCCGCTTTGTCCAAAACCATGCACGCAAAAAGACCTGAACCTGGCTAATGAGGACGCGGTAGAGGTCGCAAGATTCTGGTCCCAGAATATCTAAAATCCGTAAACCCATGTAAATATTGTATATACTGTCAGAATTACCTCAATATAACATGTAAAAAAAAGTCTAGCCATTGACACGAAATGAATAAATGTACCAAAAACATCTTAGCCACAGCTGTTGTAAACGTGTTTTTCAGCTCCAAGCTCCAAGTGTGGGCGGTGTTGAGTTGTAGATGTTTCTTGTCCATCTCCAATGAAAGAAATACCCACACTCAACAGTGTGCAACACAGTGGTCTACATTTACTTGGTGACTCTGATAGAATTCAGATTTGTTTAATTCTCACATTCATGAAATTCTTAAACAAGTAAATCCATTGCTGCTTGAGATACCGCAACAATATTGAAAGTCAGATAACAGCTTTCTTAGATCATAAATCAAGATGGCGATAGTACGTTTTCTAGTACTTGTAAAAAGAAAAGACCATCGCAATAAAATTCCAAGTACAGCAAAGTCGTAGCTGTTATATTCCATGACTTGTATATGTTTTACATACTATTTTCAGAGCTTGAAATATTACTGTATAGTATATAGGTTATTTTTAACACATTCAAAAATAAGATCACTGCCATAATGTTAATGAAATTTAATAAAATAATTAAAAAAATAAAATATAATAAAATAAATGAAAAAATAATGTTATAGTATATAGTATAAATACTGGCAGGAACATTATTTTAATATGAATGAATTTTACCTACTTTGTCCTTTATAACTCTGTATAACCTGTTTACCATAAATAAGTAAAATAAGATGAATCGTTCCCGCAAACATACAACCATTCTTAACTTTGGGGGCGTCCATAAATTACGTGAGGTATTTAAGGGGGGGAGGGGGTCGAGTCAAATCTCATCTAATCTTACGTTGGAGAGAGGGGGGGTCTCGGCAAATATCACGCAATTTTTTTTCTGATTGAAACAAAAAAAATTATACTATTTTGGTCCATTTAATCCAGATTGTACATGCTTAAGATTTAATCTTAAGCGTAATCGTAATACGATTAAGATCATTTACTAATTCGCAGAAAATTAAAAAAAACACCTCACGTAATTTATGGACGCCCCCTTTTTCATTCCCCGATACCTAAGCCTTCAGCATGTCAAGTGTGGCGTAAAAATAGGTTAGCTCTTCAGACAGCCTGAGTAAAATCGCGTGTATTTTTATATCCATTCTATTAAGATTTCTTAGTATTTAAGCTCTGACTTTTGCATAAATTGAGATTTTTTATTCATACTTTTTCGAGCATTACCTACTTAATTCTTAAATCTTACTTCGTAAGAAAAGCCTTAAAAATTTATCTAAGTAAATAAAAGAGACATATAATAATACATATCAGTAATGACACTTAAATATCCAGTACACAACTTGGGTACATTTTTCTTTCAAAAACAAAATAAAGCTTTAAATAACCAGTGAAATGATTTAACAACAATTTAATACAAAAGATCCAAAAACATTTTAGGATCATTTCCTTTTCGAAAAAAAATCAAGCTCAAATTCAAAATTCAATCAAGCCATTGAAAAAGAAAACTGCATAATGATGAATCCAATCAAGTCACAGACAGTTTACGGTGTATTGATCCCGTGGCACGGTTCTCGTCACCTTTTTACATGCAAATTAGCTCGTGTTCCAGCTAACACTTCACAGCACGAGGTGTTTAGACACGCCAACAAAAAAAGTCTTATATTCGACGAAATATTCATAAAGTTACGTTATAAATGCTTGAATGCTTGGTACAAGTAAAAACTACTACCAACCATAATTTTAGCATTTACAGTAGGTTATAGATTATATACCAATGCAAATTTAAAAAAAAGTCAATATCGTAGTATATATAGGACCTTCTTCCATCGAATCCAGAAAAATATTGGATTGGGTCCTTTCCTAGAGCAAGAAATAATTTTTTCTTCGACTCCGAGCAACGCTCAATTAATTCGTTTCATTGCTTCGAATATTGCCCGATTGTTATCGAGAATGGCGTGAAACTTGCCTGTTGATTCAACTAACTTTAAGAAAGAAATACAAATTATTAAGCAACAAAAGTTTTGGGTAACTAAGTAAACCACTCTTTTGCTCAGATACTGATAATTGTGGAAAGTACCAATTAATTATAAATGTACCTACCACATTATTGGTATTTTACACAATGTTCACTTTTAATATAAAGTTGCTGATTTCATAGAATAATGAAAATATGTAAAATGTGCCTAGTAGTCATCAAAACATAAATAACATTTCGTTAACTATAATAAGCCTAAAATTATTTAAATTACCCTACATAAATTAAAAAAATTGGTAAAATAAAACAAAATTTATAAACAAACAGAATATAAATATATAACCCAGTTTTCATTTTATATGAATTTATTTATTAACTCAATTACTCAATATTTATCTCTTTTCATCATATTTTTCAATAAGTAACAATTATTTTGTGAGTAAGTTCGTATAGGCCGGGTGGCTAGCCCTGCTGACAGAGTTTTTAGGCCGCCTGAAGGCCTCTGACATGGCTAGAGTATAAATAATTACCTACATATACTCGTATTCAACTGACCTAAATGGAACCGGAAAAATATTACTGCTCATTATCTAATGGTAATCGCTATACTTATCTTTAAAATAGATCACTCTTCTTTGTTTTCTTTGTATTGTTAACAGGTATTAGAAATTATTGATGCAAATAATATTCTGTTACGAAAATTCGAACTTTTAGGCTTTGCTGAAAAAGGGGAAAATAGAATACCACTTCCTTATTGTAAATGATCGTCGAGAGTAATTTTTATTATTTATTACTATCCTATGTATAAATGGGAATTCGTAATTATACTTTTCCTTCCAAAATTAAGAATCAGGACGACCATTATTATTTTTCCCAAAAAATGGAATAACCAACTTAAACCGTGTACAAAATTCGAATAGTTCGTGCAGATCGATGTAGTAATTTTCACATTATTGTTGATTTATTAAATCTGGTTCAGCCGATTTTGATACAATTTAGATGGGACTATATTTGAAGTGTGATCTACCATACAAAAAGAATTATCAAAATCGTACCACTCAGTAAAAAGTCATGCGTGGTAAAACATAAAAAAATTGTATGTATACGCGTCGACTTATAAACTCCTCCGTTTCGTCGATTAATTTACTGCGAACAATATTATATCTGAAGTTTTACGTAACTACACTTTATAATGACAAGGAAAATGCCCCATAAAACGTAAGTAATACGATAATGAGTTACCGAACATCAACTAACCTTTACGCTTACATAGTTTTTCATTGTCTATTTGAAATAGTGCCCACATTTACATTCCACGTTCATCAATGCGAGCAGAGAACAAAAACAGATGGTGTGTTTATTACTAAGAATCGAACACGAAATGGCTTTTGCTTTTACTATCGAATACGACGTTATCCATATGAAACTAAAAAGCTGCACTAAATCTATCATATTGCCGCGTTTTATTACTGTGCCGTACTAGGTCTTTTTTAAACGGCAGGTAGACGACCCTGCGCTGCGGTTAAGTGCGGGTTGATGGACTCACATAGGTTTTTATTATTTTCCAGGAATGTATTTAGGTTGCTTCACGATATTTTCTTTCACTGAAAAGCTAGTGGTCAGAAAATCCATAAATTTTAATGAACTCATTGATCCGGGGCCGTATTCAAACCCCTAGTAAGGGCAATGAATAGATACTTATTTGAATAGAGATCGCTTTGTGCAGGATTCGAACCCTTGACTTCACGATTGCAAAGCAAGCATTACTAAAGCTAAGTGATAGCTGCTTCGTCTAAGTATTAAATCGAAACGGGTAGGTGAAGTAAGTAAAATACCTACAAAAAGTGGGAAGTTACCAGATTTTTAGCTTCGCTGAAACCCTCATTACTGATGCAAACCGGTCGTGTATTCCTCTTTAAATATATTAAATCAGGAATTTCAGAGGCTTCTTAGCTTGGCGTTGAGCGTAAAATGTTGTTGGTAACGCTTTGAACCGGAGTGGTATGCTTAAATTAATTAGAAATATTGTATTAACTGCGACGCAAAGACTCTCGTATTGATTTTCTGATGCCTTTTACTGATATTGTGTTACACTACTTCCATTTGCTATGGCATCAATTGTCATTAAATGATATCTGAATAATGGAATTAGATCTACCAACCAAAACTAGGCCAACGCGGCGGATATAGCCCGATCGTCTATCGAGAGCAGGCCTCTTAGTAGTAGATTATTTCAAAATTAGTACCTACAGCAATTAACATGGGTATTAGTTTGAAAATTGATACAATATTAGACTATTCATCTGGAATCTGGAAAATATTCATCGACTACTTTTTATTCCGAAAATTTGAAAAACATTTTATACTTGTAATGCTACGTGAATGGAAAAATTACTACAAATAGTTTTTATAGCTTTCAGACTTTTCATATTGTTGGCTGTTGTCATAACTAAATGACAAGCCCACAGAAGTAGTTCTTGAGGAGAAGTAGACAATAATGTTGATTTTATCTTTTATTTAGCTGTAAATTATGTATTCTGACTGATTCAATAAAGAGCACAAACATGTACTTATATTGTGTAGTCGTCATCGTAGATATCGAACCTATACAAACAAGCCTTCACTTTCAACGACAATAACACGCTGGATACTATAAATAGAAAGAAAATAGGCGCTCCTACGTCTACGAGTACTTGACTTTTATTCGAGTTCTGTTGTTGTAAGTACTTACGCAAGTGCGGCGAAGGATGCGGTCCTTGCTCGGAGCAGGCTCGGCGGCCCCGAGCGCTGAGGAGCACCTCTCTCCGTGGGGGCTCCACTATCGTATCGTCCATCCCGCTGCCCCCCGGCGAACACACGCCGCCGCCCTCCTCACGACCCTCTTCCACCACACACGCGGACATCACTATTTTCACAAACACTACAAGGTCACCCGCACGGTAAGCAGATTTAATTTAGCACATTTGTTTGTCACGATCGTCACTTATTAGGAAAGCCTATGAGAAGTCCACTCACAAGTCAAGCACATTTAGTTTAGTACATTCGTTTATAACAAAATCTTCACTTGTCTTTATTAGTTTCTAGATGAAAGTTAGAACCGTGATTGCAAGCGTTTTATGAGAATGAATCTGAAACAAAACAAACACATTCTGTTATTTTATTTTCCGGCCAGCATGATGGCACAATCGACCTTCGTGAGCTGCCTATGTTCAGCAGTGGACTATTAAAAATCCGGTGTCGGCCGAAACAAACTTTTTGGCAGCCGTGAAGTGTTTGTCCAGTAACAATAGTTCATATGTTAGCAGCGCAGACGCCCAGAATTTTGAAACTGCCTATACTTACAGTACTGTATTTTTCACGTGATGATAGATGCTTAATTGGCAATAAAATTTTCTCACAGCTAACATTTAATACAAAATCTTTGTTCAAATTCCGGATGTCATTACTTTATTTATTAAATTTTAATTAACCCTTCTACGGGCCTCACATTTATTTCGTACCGTTACTTAGGTAACGCCCCCGTAGCTCCTTTTGTAGCGACAGGTACTACCCACGATGGCAATGTCACGTCGATCTGATTTTTAAATGTGAACTGAAAGTCGAAACTGTTGAAGTGTGAAATAGATATCTAACTTTAGGACGGCACGTTAAAAGGTTAGGTACGCTGGTGACTCTGTCATCAAACTGAAAAAGAAATAGTACCTGACTTGTATTTTTTGGTTGCCTAGTAGATAAGTAATAAGTAAATATTGTTATTTTAATACTTTCTACGGTTTTATAATGTATTTTGAGACTTTTGATACTTAAGTACACTAAGGTTGTTTAAAAATTTCAGTAGGTACAATGTATAATATTTTTATAGTTTATACTTTAGACTGTTCATCAGACAGAAATATGTGTTCACATTCGCCTTATTTAGGACTGGTTTTGAACTTGTATAATTAAGATATATTGTTAGGCAAATTATTTGTAGATTCCTTTTCTGTTTTGCATTTAATAAAAGACTGAGGAAGTCTTATAAATATACCTACGCTATGAATTTTCAAAGAGATCGGTTGGAATCGATGCAAGGCGATTGGCATTAAGAAATGTTATGTGGTAACTATATATAAATATATATAATTATATTTATTGGATTTTTAATTGTATTATCAGTCTTTCATGTTATGTACCCTGCCTACTGTCATTTCAACGTACCGATCCGCTGGGCTGTCGGTTACTTAGGTTTTTACACGGATCTTCTCATTTCTAATTCGAAAAAAGTGACTCCGAGCTTGCTCATAAGACTCTCAGTGAGTGACCGCGTTTCTGTGCCGCTACTCGCAAGTCATTACTTGTAACATACACTAGTCGACAATTAACTTTTGACTTGAAACACGTCGTCAAAGCACTCTAATAATTATACTTTGCATTTACATTGAGTACCTACGCATAGAGTAAATTGTTCCTGGAAAAAATCTTTTGTAAATAACAATACCGTCGATTTAGGTGTATAAAAGCCGCTATTACCTACAAGTTGTAATATGTGTACTATGTGTAGGCTAGCTATTACAAAAGATAATAGCTCACGCCGTCAAAACAAAGAGGTCCATCAGTGGCGGCAAACAATGAGTCGATACCGCCTTTTGTTCGTGCAATAAGTTAAATTCCACACCTTGGTCATCTGGCGCATCGATCGCGCCGCAAGACCCAAACTTCATTACACCCATCGAATAATCCTTTCAGACAGAAACCGTCATATTCCGCATGTTTAGATCTAAAATTCAGTTTACTAGCACCCTCGTGAACTAACATTTTTACTACCCCAATTTTCTTATCTACTCGGTTCAGTAGATTCAACTTGAACGGTTCTTTTGCAAATCGATTTAGAAAAACAATCAAATTGAATCGAATTCAATATGCCTGTTGTTAAACTTTTCACTGAGTCACTGTAGTACGTCAGGCACTATATTTTCTAAACTTTATAAAACTAGGATTTTACTAAAACAATTGGAAAATAAACTTGAATAGGTACGAGTATTGTACGATAATTACTGGATTTACTAAAGTTTCAAAAAGCTTGGTATACAATATACCTATACATATTTACTCAAAACCCATTGAAAATAGGTACACTATAAAATGGATATGGAAATATTTGCACACCTACGAACATATACACAATAAGTGCCAAAGAGATCCCCTATGGAATTTAACCAATGAAGAGACCTATGTTCAACGTTGGACGTTCCACGGGTCACATGTCACCGATAAATTATTATGAATTCGGTTAAAACATTTTTTGATGTATTTAAATAATTTTATCATTCAATATCGCAATTAAACAATTACCTAATCTCCTGTCTCCACAATTTAGCTGTAGGTAGAGTAGTCAGTATTATTCAAATTATATCTATTCCGGCACAAGCCGTTTATCGCATTAATAATGTAGCCGTTCAAATAACACAGGAAGTAAAGTTTTCTTTCCGTTTGGTAAGCGGGGTAGCGTGCCAGACACTTCAGAGGGCATCGACCGGAGCCAGCGGAGGTCCACTGGAAATGTAGCACTGCTACCACAGAGTAATCAGAGGTATAACGTTGTTACGCGAGGTAATAATCATAATAATTTTACTAGATGAATATTATTTTAAAAGTCACATACAAATTTTATTACAGATTTGATAAATTTACCGAAGTGATATTCGTATAGTAGTATAGCATAGATATCATGAAAGAGATGCATTTAATTAAGTATAACAGCGAAATTACAATTAGAAAAGGACGTGTTTAGCTTCTGTCATCTTCTTGAGAGACCCCAGATCTTTGTTACGAAACGCCAAATCTCAGAGAGCACATTTTTGAACACATTTTGACAGTTCATACCAAAACATTCCATTGATTTCCGTACATTTACGAGTAGGTAGTGATAACGAGCCCTCGACTGATTTCTCGCGTCAGGTTTCTACCTAGGTTTCTACTCGTACCTACTGGTTTTTGTTCTGAGCCTAATACGTATATTTTGATGTTCATTGACAGATAGGTTAGACGAGTCAATCTGTGATGAAGTTCGAGGTTTAATCATGTTTTGCAGATACGTATTTGTCTGAACTGGGTAGGTATCCATTGCGAAAACACTAGGTGTAATCTGTCACCTATACACTAGTGCTACATAGATTCTTACAATAACGTTGCAATGTGCATTTTTAATTCTAATGAAAACATTAGTTGTACTACTTTTAAAATGTTGTGTTAAATTAAGATAACTATACATATATATATCGACAGTGAATTGCCAATATTCATAATAGATATCTTTTAATTCATTTGGAGCGAGTATTTTTGTACGATGTTGAATCTATGGGTCAAAATCACTTGTTCGGTCAATTCAGACAAAAAATATTTGGC
Organism: Hypomecis atomaria; assembly: GCA_964007245.1. NCBI lineage: Eukaryota > Metazoa > Arthropoda > Insecta > Lepidoptera > Geometridae > Hypomecis > Hypomecis atomaria. The sequence continues at coordinate 14,062,469 of OZ023284.1, read as the reverse complement.
GCCAAATATTTTCTTCATTTGATTAAATGAAAAATAGAAGGAATGAAGGAAGAGAGGAAGGGGAACACCACGGGAGGCATTTTAAGATCAGATCAAAGAGAAGGTAGATGTCATGTCGTACAATGAGGTAAAGACACTGGCGGAAGATCGCGAGACATGGCAGTTGCTCAATCGCCAAGAGCCGCTTTGTATTCTGAACGAATAAAGTAAAGAGTTTAGCATTTTATTGTTTACATAAACAATAAAATACCAGAAACATTCTATAAAAAGTATAAATTCTAAATCATTGATATACCCACAAAAAATACGTACAAATATTTTATGTATCGACTCAGTTATAGCGTAGATCAAAATAAGATCTCGTAATACCACGTATCTAGGCACAATTTATTGTGTGTACGAAGTACAATTAGGTAGAAATAGTCCATAGATTTTGGTGCCGCTAAAATACCTACTATGAGCTTATTTTCAAGTTAGGAAAAACATTGTTAATTAATTAATATCGTTTGGGTTTTATTCATACTCTCGTAAAAATCAATCTTGTTAAAATTACGTGTGCGATATTGGTTTTTATCGATAAAGTAGAACACGGATATTTTCAGAAATATGAGACGCCTGGGTATTTATTCATTGTGTGCATGTAACCTACTACAAATATTAAAATGATTTATATTGTATTCTTTTACCTAGTAACTCACAAAAAGTTTAAATAATCGGCCAAGTGCGAGTAGGACTCGCGCACGAAGGGTTCCGTACCGTATGGAAGCCCCCCTTAATGTTTTATTTTATTTCATTTTAAACCATTTATTTTTGAGGAAATATACAGCCTAATATTTAGTGAATATTTCAAGCAACTTCTTGTTGCCGTTATTAGTATCCCATCAAAAACATAAACGTGAATAAGAGCCAAAGTTCAATACATGGTATTAAAATTATGCGACTTCGCGGACAAAACGAATTGAGATAAAATGGGTGCAAAGTTCCATGTATAGAATTATACAATTATTTCACTTGAAGTGTAATTCAATCTCAATATTTGACTGACTATTTGATTTGACTACATAGAACTTTGCACCCTCTCAATTCTTTTTGTCGGCGAAGTCGACAACGACGCATAATTTTAAAAATAAGTATTGAATTTTGGCTCCTATTTACATTCATGTTTGTGATGGGATATCATTACGTTTTGTACAGAAATTATTAGTAATCATCATTGATGCATTTTAACCGATTTTCAAAAAGGAGGAGGTTCTATGTTCGTGTGTATGTTTTTTTTTTGTGTATTATCATCGATAATTTTGTCATTTAGGAACCGAATCGAAAAATTATTTTTATTTCCAGCAACGACAACCTCGGGTGGCCCCATTTAAATTTTACAGAAATCGGCTGAGCCGTTTTTGAAAAAACCAACAATAATGTAAGCAATTCGAGAGAAACATTCGAATTTGGTACACGATAAACATCGATAATTTCGCCAATTGTGAACCGAATCGAAAAATTCTTTTTTAGTTCAAAAAGGTGTGCTCATAAGGTAGTCCCATTTAAATTTTACAGAAATCGGATGTGCCGTTTATGATAAATCAACAATAATGTAAACAATTCGAGCGAAATATTCGAATTTTGTACACGATGGAAGGCGGTTTTACCATTTTTTGCGAAAAATAATTATTGTTAGTGAAATTCTACTACGTTAACGTAATAAGTCAATTTTTTTTGTGCTAGTTTCTATATTGTTCTTGTACCATCAAAGTATTAGGGTGAATTGTTATAGTGAAACTCACAAGCATAGCTCATTATTATTATTATTCATTGTCTACATGTTTGATACATTTTTGTGTTTCTTTTATTCTGTTCTAATACCAATCATACCAAACTTTTGTATCTGGTAGAGAATAGAGGATCGCACCCATCATACAGATATGCGTTCAAACTTCTGTAATAATAAGTTTGTGTGACATAATTTATCGCAGTACCCGAATATCTAGGTGAAATAGAATACCGATCCTTATTCTGAATCTGAAGATATTCGATAGGAAAAAGTTTTTAATTAGTTGCCTTCGTCTGAATTACGGTTGAATAAACACAGAGTACCTTTATACGAGTACCTAACGTCTTTGTGCTGACTCGAGCTCTTGGGATCTTCTTATAAATTATTTATTTGTCTGTCACTTTTAGCTAATTGGTCTGGATTTTCATAATAGCTGTATCAATCATCAATGTTATGTCTTAAATTAAGGTACTAAAAACAAATTTAGGGTTTGATTGTTAATTTGTATTCATTAGATTATTGTGCATTTGTACTAATAAAACGAGAAACCCTTATAACTTCGTTGTGTCCGTCCGTCCGTCCGTCCGTCCGTCCGTCCGTCCGTCCTATTAATACAAAGCTTTATAACTTCCACATATATGAACTAAGTTGCATGAAGTTTGAAAGTATGATAGTTTAAGTAAACTGTGTATATAAGGGGTAGCTCCCATACATGTAAAGTGGGAATGAAACATTTTTTTTTCATGTGAGGTGTCGTTGAATAATGTTCAAACATTCTGAGTTTATAGACTATGTCAAAAACTTTCCTTAAAATTATTTCGAACACTGTGAAATCATACATTTTTGAGTTATAAAAGAAAACTAAAAAATTTAACCATGCACATAGCACAGAGGTCATTGACCTAACAAACATAATTATTTCATACTCGATTACGTTTTTCTAGTAGTCAACCATCTAATGACATCGCGAAAATTGGATTTTATCATCATCATAATCATCGTCACCATCTACGGAAGCTATCATACACAATCTCGACACGCACTTGACAACTTATTCTTTAATTCATTATATTTTAACATTCATTTTTTTCAAAATTAGTCAGTTCTCTGTTTGATTGTCTGATACAATTTAAAGATTTAAGTAATATTCATATCTCAGTTTAGCAGCCTCCGGTCGACTACCTTCTATCATACTCGTAACTGAGCTGAAGCGTTTTCACATTGTTGTATTCTTGCCATTGAGGTGGTTTCAATTTTAATTTTCCTATTCATAGCATATCAAAAGAGGTATAATACAAATAACCCGAACACTTACTCGTACTTATATTTTATAGACAATTACACTAAGTAAAATCTCCAAAAGGAAAGGCCTTACTTGCACATGGAGATACCCATGAGAAATGTAGGGATGTTTGTGATTTATGAAAGAGGTGGAAACCTCACGTTGAATATCAAAAAAGGTTTCTTACCACCTTGTAAACGATTTTTCTAGTCACAAAGCGGAAAATATTTTGCAAATCAGCATTTTCCTGACATCAAGGTCGTTAAAGTATGCCTAAGAGGATGGTGTCTACGATGGGCGTGTAATTTGCCATTTTTGTACAGCAGTTACGTATTTTTGGAACATAGCTTAAGGAGCCTCTACGTTTTTGCTTATAACTAAATAAATAAACCAATAACGCTTCACACTAATAGTCTTAACTAGGATTTCTTATGTCGCTGGTGCCACTGAATACTTGCACACAAACAAAAAATACAAATCTAGATGACATGGCGATCTATCATATCATCAATAACAAATCATTTTATCAGCAAACATCCCAAATAACTATTTGCTTAAAAATTCAATATCCTGTTCTCGTACTATCCTTTTAAGAAGTTAAACACCAAAATAGGTAAATTTACGAAATTTTTGTTATGTCGCCGTCTCATTTTTCGTGATCTATATTTTGCCGCTTCAAAGCTAAATAATGTAACCATAGAACATCTAGAGAAGCCTTCTCTTTATACGGCATGCAAGCCAATTGATACATATACTAAAAAAATCACACGTTAAATATTATTATTTTTCTCCAAAAATGTCATAACCGACATCAACCATATACAGAATAATTGTTCGCGCTGATCAATGTATCGTCGATGTAGTAATATTCACATTAAGTTTTGTTATTTAATTATTGCAAAAAAGTTAAATAACATTGTTGTTTATTTTTAAAAAACAACGATTTCGATAAAGTTTAAACTCTGAAGCACTCTTAAGTTTGATCTACCAAACAAAAAAATAATCAATAAAATCGGTTCATAATTGGAGGAGTAATCGCGTATCTAGCCGGTGGACGTACATTTCTGGACACAGGCCTCCTCTGAATTGAATTGAATTCAATATGAATTTCCAATAAGACCGGTTGGAAGCAGCCTGCATCCAGCGCGTTCCTGCGATCTTTATTACATCGTCAGTCCACCTACTTAGTCGGTGGACGCTGCGCTTGCTGATCCGTGGTCTCCATTTGAGAACTTTACGGCCACATCTGCCATCCGTTCTTTGAACTATGTGCCCTGCCCACTGCCACTTTAATTTGCTAATCCGCTGGGCTATGTCGGAAAACTTTGGTTCGTCTGCGGATCTCCTCATTTCTGGTTCAATCCCGCAGGGACGCACATACATAGGTACAAAACAACCTACACAAAATAAAAAATAAAAAATCATAGAGACTAATTGAGAATCTCCTTTTTAGGGTTCCGTACCCAAAGGGTAAAACCGGGACCCTATTACTAAGACTCGGCTGTCCGTCTGTCCGTATGTCCATTTGTCACCAGGCTGTATCTCAACAACCGTTTTAGGTAAAAAGCTGAAATTTTCACAGATGATGTATTTCTGTTGCCGCTATAACAACAAATACTGAAAATAAAATAAAATAAATATTTAAGGGGGGCTGCCATACAACAAATCTGAATTTTTAGGCATTTTTCGCACGATGTTAATAATAGTAACAGGTAAATGCTTGAAATATTCACAGAATATTTTGTTGTATATTCACTTTAATAATAGATAATTAAATTAAAATAAAACAAATATTTAAGGGGGGCTCCCATACAACAAATCTGACTTTTTAGACGTTTTTCGCTTTCTATCAATAATGGTAACAGGTAGATGCTTGAAATTTTCACAGAATATTTAGTTTAATATTCACTTCAATACTAAATAATAAAATAAAATAAACAATTAAGGGGGGCTCCCATACAGTACGGAACCCTCCATGCACGAGTCCGACTCGTAACTAGCCGATTATTTATAGTCATCAACATGTCTCACTTCGCGTGATCTGTGAATTACTGTGTTGATCTTTTGATACTTTTATTTTGTTTGCTAACTTCATTTACCCTTCTTATCGTCAGTAGCGCTTTGTTTACACAGACATTATTATTTAGAAAGCAAATGTTAGTAAAATCCATTTTATAAAACAGTGTGTGTCTTAGGGATTATGGAGGTTACAAAGTGCGTATTCGCTTAATGGTAAATATGTATTATCCAAAAATTACATGTCCGCTAGGACAGACTGTTGATACTAAGAAAATTGTACCCATTCTACACAGTTTGAGCAATAATTTTTTTTTACTATTTTAATTGGCCTTGTTCTAAGAATAATAATATAGAGCCAATTTTCAACCAACTTCCAAAGAGGAGGATTCTCAATTTGATCAGTTTCTTTCTTGTTTCAATTTTATCTGATTTTTAGGGTTCCGTACCCAAAGGGTAAAAACGGGACCCTATTACTAAGACTCCGCTGTCCGTCTGTATGTCTGTCTGTCTGTCCGTCTCCAGGCTGTATCTCATGAACCATGATAGCTAGGCAGCTGAAATCTTCACAGATGATGTATTTCTGTTGCCGCTGTAACAACAAATACTAAAAAGAAAATAAAATAAATATTTAAAGGGGGCTCCCATACAATAAACCTGATTTTTAGACGTTTTTCGCTCTATATTAATAATGGTAACAGGTAGATGCTCGAAATTTTCACAGAATATTTAGTTTTATGTTCACTTCAATAATAAATAATAAAATTAAAATAAAATAAATATTTAAGGGGGGCTCCCGTACAGTATGGAACCCTCCGTGCGCGAGTCCGACTCGTACTTGGCCAATTATTAATACATGTGATGAGTGCGTCATCGTTGTTGCACCGCCATAGTTCGACTGACGAGCCAGGGCGTAGTTTTGCCGGCGTCATTTGTTTGTTCACAACATTCTATCTGCTTTTTAGGGTTCCATACCCAAAGGGTAAAAACGGGACCCTATTACTAAGACTCCAGTGTCCCTCTGTCCGTTTGTCTGTCTGTCTCCAGGCTGTATCTCATGAATCTTTATAGCTAGAAAGCTAGAAATAGAATTAAAATAATATTTAAGGGGGGCTCCCAAACAACAAACCTGATTTTTTGCCGTTTTTCGCTCGATATTAATAATGGTAAAAGGTAGAAATATTAACAGAATATTTAGCTGCATGCTTACTTTGATATCAAATAATGAAATTAAAATAAAATAAATATTTAAGGGGGGCTCCCATACAGTACGGAACCCTTCGTGTGCGAGTCCGACTCGTACTTGGCAGATTATTTTATTTGGTCTGAGTCACCATTATGTATTCTCTACTTAAAAGCTTTTCAACCCCGTCGGTCATCAGTTATACATATTATTTAAAATATATAGTATCTTGTATATATAAATATAAGTATAGTTTGTTGGCAACTGGCAAAGCGAAATGTAACAAGTTTAATTAAGTTCAGCACAACAAAATTAATTTCTAAGAAGTGACATCAACATTGTACAATATCGCTGTTACTAAAATAAAATTCCATCACGCTGATAAATTCGTTTTAATTAAAAAACATTTTCAGATGAAGCACAAAGTACTGAGTAAACTTATACTTAATTGAAGTCTACCACAAAGTAGAGTTTGTAATAACGTAAGATTACTGGGGCTTATGTCGACGGCGGCTATAACGAAAGAGCATTATTCTGGAACACATGCCCCCAGTCAGGTGCAAGCTTACAAATGAAATAAACTGTACTATCTAGATGCAAGTACTTTAACAGCTTTCATACTTAGTATTTAACTACGTTTCGAGAGATAAGACTATCAAGGCACTCGCTAAATGTGCCACAATCCTTACTAATATTATAAATCCAAGTATGTTTATTGGTTTCTTTGTTACTCTTCCGCGTAGCAACAGACGAACGGATCTACTTGATTTTAGCACGGATGTAACTTTAGAGCCAAAAATTGTCATAGAATACTTTTATTCGTAAAAATTAAAGGATCTTGTTACGGTTAATGCTAATTTGATCATGTCATTTGTGACCTGTGTTCATGGCGTTCAAAGTTCAATTGAAATTACTAAAACGAAATACGACTATCCTTTTCGTTCGTATTAAATTACTTCCGTAAATCGGTTTTAGCGTAAAATTATAAATGCATTATGAATGCCCTTGCGACAAAGATGCAAGTGTGTCTACGAAACCATAGAGTAAATTTCCCGAATCATTACAAAGCTCGCTTATAAATGCGAGGCTAATTTCTAACGTGGAGTCTGTCGACGAAGTAGTAGGTACCTTATAATATTCCTTGATTGTTGCTTCAATTGAGTTATTGATGTCCCCATTGTTTGACTCCTAAGAAACATTCAAGAAAAACAACTTAGAAATAATTTATAATCTCATTAGTTCGGATCAATACTGAAATGATCTCCCTAACTCATAAATATAAGATTTCCAAGTTCTATGAACATATAATTTACCTTTATATACAACACGCACTATCGTATATTATTTTAAATTAATGTAGTAAGTACCGAAACATCTGCAAATCATATAACATCATTAGTTTTGTCAAATATGATATTTTTGTGAGGGTAATCTAACATCATTTGGCTCAGTCACTAAGACTTACAATTATTTATTGAATTATTTACCAATAGTATAAATATTTACTTTTTGTTGAAACCAATCTATTCTTTGCTGCCTATATTAAATGTCCAAACATCTTTTATTGTGTTAATATTGTGGTAACAAGATAAATATCAGGTACTTAGGTACAATCCATACTTTCTTACTTTTTTAAAATGTCCAATTCTTCTCAAAGTGATCTTAAATCACATCTGAGAAGAATAGCAAAGCTCTTAACATTATTAAAAGGTTTCATTTATCACGGACTAACAAGCATTGCTCGCTTTATTGCACGTGAAAGAATCCAGGTGATACATCGTCGCAGAGAAAGCATTTTAAATTTTAAGCTTGCTAATAAATTGCTTAGTGATAACAAATGGCCGGTGAAGAGCATAGACATGTAAAGATGTAGACATCAAATACCTAAGTATTTGTAAGGACTTGCGTGTAGTTAACTCACAAAATGGCTGGGTGTATTACAAAGTAAAATTTAAAGTATAGGTATTTATTTTATTTACCAGGATGGATACAATTTTGTATGCCTACTTATGAATGTAAAAGAATAAATATGAAATTACAATTGTGATAAAAAATAATACCTAAAAATGCACCGCTCATACTCGTATACACATGATGGAAATTTGATTTCTGCACTTTTTTGCAAAAAAAATTTAGGTACGACCAATTATTTTTAAGATTTTGATCGTACAAATGCTGAATTCAACAGCGATAGCTGTCTCTGCTCTGGAACAAATATGAAGAAAGCGACGTATGGTACAGCCAAGTGTCAAATAACATGTGTAGCACGCCTGTCCATATATTTTTCCTCTTTGGTGAAGAAGCATGTCAGTCGTATTGTTGTCAAGCTGGCCCGCTGCTTTCAGCGAGATTGCACCAACTTGGATGAGAAGTTGCTATAACTACCTGGTAGCTAAGACGAACGATAATAGCTTACTTTTGTTTTGTAGGTGGTATATTTTTAAGAAATGGCTTCCATATCCACTCATATAATGTAGATGTAATAGTATAGATATAGAGATATAATGTATATGATAGAGTGGTATATATATCCACATATTATATAATATGGATATAATGACCAACAAAAAAAAACATATGGCTGTAGTATAGACGAGCAAGCACTAGATTTTGTTGATGGATATGTATAGTTAGGCCAGATAGTTTCCTTTCAGAACCGCCAAGACAAGGAAATTGAACGTCGCGTCGAAAATGCTTGGAAGAGCTACTGGTCTATGAAGGAGTACATGTAAGGCACTTTGCCTATATCACTAAAACGCAAATTGATCGACATGTGCATCTTGCCCGTCCTAACCTATGGTGCCCAGACTTGGTCACTGATCGATTCACAAAAGTCCAAACTTGGAGTCTGCCAAAGAGCAATGGAACGCAGCGTGCTTGATAGATACCATAGATAGATAGATACCATTTATTTTCAGTAAGGAACATTACATTCATTAGTATACAATATAATATACTACAAGCAACGTCCAACAAATCGTAAGAAACAACAATCATTAAGTATTGACTTTCAAAATTATTAAGGACAATTTTACAATAAATTAGTTAAAAATTGGTATCAAAAGAACTGATAGAGTCCGCAACAGCACACTGCGTTCTATGACAGGGGTAATTGATGTCGGCCGAAAAGCCGCCAAACTAAAGTGGAATTGGGTCCCGATGTAGCGCGGATGCACCCCGATGATAGGCCAAGGTCGTCACGGAGTGGGTGCCTGACGGACGACGCAGCCAGGGAAGGCCCAAGAAGCGCTAGCGTGACGATCTTGACTCATTCGAGAGGAGTTGGTAAGAAGTTGCGACGGATCGCGACTCCTGGAAGGAAATGGGGGAGACCTTTGCCCGGGAGTGGGACAGTATAGGTTAAAAAAATAGAGTGGTATTACTTACCATGAATTTTCGAGAAACCTTTTGTTATTTTTAACCTTCCGCGATTTGAGCACAAAGACGATTGGTTAATTTTATATAAACGTTAGGATGATGAAGTTTACTAAAATAAACCCATACTTAGTATTAATTAATTTACTTACACTCGTATTTTATTACCAGATAAATATTCATATCCACACCACATCTTGTATTAGACCAAAAAATTGATAGTATTTTTTTACTGAAATGGAGTCCTAACTGATAGATTTAGCCATTTATTTCCGTATTTGAAGCCACGCACTAATCATCGATACTCAACTCTACCATTACCCTTACAGAAATTATCCGCGATAACACTAGGGAACCCAATTCCGTAAACACAGGAAAACAAAGGCGAAATCCTGCATAATTTTGCGAGATCATGAATGCGACATTACCCATCCACATCCCACATGACTAGCGAGACTAGGAAAAAATCAGAAATTGAAGAGTATGACATCTGATGTTCAGGAATTGATGACCTCAATCTGCAGCCTGCTGAATTGGATTTCCAAACTGAACCTTTGAATATGTACTCTATAGGATGAGAGGTTTGATCTAAGTAATGTAATCTTGTATTGAGGCTATGCCTCTTTCGGAACAGATGTTGCCGTAACCACAGTCGAAGGATTGATGCGAATTATACAGAACCCCGTGGCGACAGAACGGCTAATTGCTCCAGCCTTTGCTGGAGGTATGTAGATACGAGTATAATGGACCGTCCGGTGTCTTCATGTATTAGTGAAATATCAGGGACGTGGTTTGTCAGGTTGTTAGAAGTATTCCGGTATATTTATACAAGCTTTCATTTAGCGTGCAATGGATGTAGGTACATATGTATGTAAGTTCGGGTGAAATTTTGCAAGTCAAATTTGACCAACTTCCCGGTTTCCGTTTAAGCTGAAATTTTGCACGCATATGTATATCGCGTGACAATGCAATAATATGGTACCATAGAGCTTTGATGACTGAGTCGGAAGGTGGCCGTAGGAACTCCTGTACTAAACAAAATAGACCTATCGTGTTTGGGTTCGTTTTATTTGTCTTGGCTAGTACTCTGCTGCTACATGATATCCAGGATCTCAAAAGCTTGTATTTAAAAGTTATGTTTTAGTAATAATTTATTATATTTATATACGTAAATAAACAACGACATTGTTGTAGAACTGTCAACAAAACATAAAGAACTGAGTAAAAGAGGTACTTCTACCTATAGTACCTACTTTAAAACTTCTATATACTTCATTGTTAATTTATGTTTCTATAGACTGGGTGGCTAAATCTCTTCTCATAGTTCATGAAGCCGCCCAAAGTTATGGGCAAATTGGGCAAGGCTAAATCGTTGTAGCCTGTGTAGGTAGTAATTCAACAAGTCATCCGTACCTACAACGGTAGCGCTCAGTGATAAATATCACACCCGGTCACCAATCTAAAGGCTGACCCATGCGAACTGTTACTTCACATCATTCAGAGTGGTAAAAAATTACGTATTTTATTTTAGGAGAGCTCAAAAAACTTTTGTTATTCCCAAATCACATAACTGTATTGTTATGTACTTACACATTAAGTATTATTACTACAATGTGTAAATATCGTATAAGTATTACTTATATACTATACTACTCATACTTCTGTTACTAAGCTGCCAAAAAAGCTATGATTTTCGAAACAATCCAATTTACTGGAAACTACCGACTTACCGAGGCCATGACAAGCCGCAATAGTTAGGAGCCTAAATAAACACACAAATCTGTGATTAATGTTCCAACGCTGTTTTGTTCCATAAAAGGTTTATATTTTACTTACTAAAGAGCCTTTCAGAAACAGGTACTTCAACATCCGATAAATTATTCGGCTTATCACTATCATGACTGACTATATAATTATTATACAAAAATGGGAAATTAAATTCAAGCTTGAGCTTTTAATGCTGCCTTTTTCTTTCTTTATCTCAACCCTATCTCACTAATGCCAATGTACCTCCGAGTATAATTAGTATCCTTAGAAATTATTTTTGGCTAATACATTCTGATTATTAGTAGAAAAAATGTTAACAACTTACAATAATTTATTTAAGTGTATAGACTTCACATTGTTTGCGTATTTTCCCAAAAAAATTTTTGGTAATGACAATAAGATTTATTTTAAGAATAAATCAAGATAAATTATTACATTATTTTATTAGATTTTATAACAATAACACTAGGTAAAATTCCGTATATGCACACATAATGAATATTATACCGTGCCACTACTCGTATAAGTTAAATGGCGTCATGAAATATATATGTCATACATTTTTTCTTACATTTATTGAAGCTTACCATTAGAAAAATAACATTTTACAAAATCCGATAAATCTGAGCCGACGAAAGGAAATAAAGTTTCAGAGCCCGTGTCACGTTTTACGAAAATCTGGAAATAATATCTCGCGTTGACGCTCCGAGTAGTACCTAAAGGTAAATCATTCAATTCCGTCAGAGGCTTACCTTAGTTAATAGCCATCTTCTGTTTTGGCCTTAAATAAGTTAACATGGCTCAAACTTCCAAATTGAATTTGTCAGTAACGGAATGATGGATAATAGGTGGCTTTGTAAAGTGCTAGCTTTAAATCCCGCTTCCGCTTCTATCAGGTTTTTTTTAAATTTCGGTGACGGCTGTGGAAGATTAATTAATTACTAAGATGTCCGTCCGTCTGTCTGTCCGTCCGTCCTAATGTTACAACGCCTTATAATTTCCACATTTACGAACCAAATCGTATGAAACTTAAAATTTAAGTGTAAGTCTCAATTTCAAATATTTTTAAACATGTTCAAAACTCTGTATTTAATTTACAATACATATGTAAAGTGGGGTTGAAATATTTTTTTAACCCCACCCCCTCATGTGGGATATCGTTGAATAGGGGTTTTCAAATTAATGTTTTATTAACTATTAGTACTTATTACTACTATTACTAGGAGAAGAGGACTATTAGTACCTATGACGACGCGCCACTCCCTCCCTCACTCATTCCCTCACCTCTATAGCCGAATTGGCAGGCGGGGGGCCATTTTAATTAACCCGTTGTACCGGGACGAGGGCGTTCGGCGACGCACAGCATCTGTGTTCTGCCCGATGCCTTATAATTCGCGCTGGTTTAGTCCTGTGGTGGAGGATGTCGATGTGTCTGGTGTTCTGATACATTGTCATCAGTGCGGAGTATATGGAGCGCAAGCCGTAGCCCCAACTCCAAGAATCACCTTAGGTTTTTAATGGGTATACCGACCAGTACCCCCACATGCCTACCACAGGCAGGCAGGGCGTACAAGGTAGGATCGAAGGTGGTATCCATAAAGGATTATCCCTGGACAAAAAAACAGGGGCTTAAACAACGCCTGCAAATCCTATAAGACTATCTTGATCACTTTAAACTAGCTGAACAGTTTTGTATAAGATGTTATTTGAGTAACTTATCATTTCTCCCAAAAAAAAACCTGTTCCTTCAGACATGGATGACGACACGGATCAATAAGTGCGTGCTCACTCACGTAAAATATTCCTTCACGGCAAAAAAAATATTTAAAGCGTGTTAATGAAAAAACTTGGATAGATTTTAATGAGGGGTTTTTTTTCCTCTGTAAGATCAGTTTCCATTCTTTCCTTATAAAAAAAACCCTTTGTGTTCGATTAATATGATGACTATTGATTTCATTCAACCTGGGTTTATTCAAGCTGCTTTAAGCTAGTAATGAATAAAAGTCTTAATACTTCTATAACTGTTGTTTATTATTAAGTCAATCAACATTTTTATACATTTTATTTATCTTATTACTTACATTGGTAAGTCAACGTAAATAATAGCTTTTACGAAGTACATTGTACTACTACTAAACCAATGATATAATGCGGTCTAATTCGAACATACCACTGTAAAATCTAATTCGTAAAATTTATGTTAAATACTGTGGGAATACCCACATGCGGTTACTAGGGTCAATGGATTATTGATTCGACTTGGTTTCGTGTGCCAGTTCGAACTAAGGGCGGCCTTCTGTCCTAAGACACAGCACACAGTTACTACCATTGCTGTGCGCAGTAAAACTGAATAACTCGTCCATAAAGATAACATTTATGAAAAAAATACTTAATTGAGGAAATTGGTATGACTGGTTATGTCACCTGAGGCATTAGTTAATGTAAGGTAAATGAATAAGCTATACAACACCAAACAACTTTTTATTGTTTTGTAGCTTATTCTTTGCAGCTTCCGTTTACGTGTAATCTAAACGAATTATTCGGTGTATTATGCTTTTTAGTTTTAGAACGTTGGATTAATATTTTTTATCTACACTAATGTTGTAACATTCTACTTATGTTTCCAATACTTGACTTATAATGACTACTGTTATAGCGCAGACAACAAAACACTCAATTTAAGCAATTTCACATGATGTTATAATATCCACATCGATATCGTAAAATCTCATTATAACATCGCGCGCTCGCTCCTGATTGGCCATGCGCGCGCAGCTGCGCTCTCATTGGGTAGATTTTAATGGCGCCAAGTTCACTGTGACAATACACGTTTGCGTGAATTTGATGTTTCGCAATATGTTTTTTTTTTTTATTAGTGAAGATAAAGTAGTGTATGCAACTGCATATAACACGGGTATTAAAACACTCGTTACTATTAAGAAACTCGCTGCGCTCGTTTCATAAACTCACTCTCGTGTTTTAATACCCTTCATTATATGACAGTTGCATTAACTACTATTATATGACCATGTGTGGTGTAAACTACTTACTGGATTTTTAGCTCTGGAACTTTTTCAGTTTATTCTTGTGCATCGCGACGAGGCAAGTTTTTTTTATTGATTCGTTGAAGCCTTACCTACTGTGTACCTACTTTCCACCAAGTAGAGAATCGATACCTAAATGATTCATAGAAGTAAAAAATAATGACAAGTTAAGTTTTATTAGAGTATCACAATTTGAACATATTTTATTAAAAACATCGTACATGTTTGACATATGAAAATTATGACATGTTCTAAAATAAAATAAAATAAATCTAGGTGTCAGCTTAATGTAAAAATATAATTTCCACATTCTGCATTAGAAATATTTTTCGCTTAGAAAAGGGTCTACTTTATTTCCAATTTAATGTCTTAAGATTTTTTAAATAAAAGAGCAGTTTTCTCCTTTTATAACTGCTAACATAAAAGTCAAACTTCGACTTTAACAACCTTATAAAATCTCGTCTAATATAATTTTGCCCTTTTTGCATTTTTTTGACAGAGACGAAAGCGAAAGGTGCCTCATAATCTAATTTAGTGCAATTTCAACGAACCTGTTTTCTTAAGGGTTAATATAAATGCTAATAGCTCGTGTCTCGCACCTCTGCTTTGATCAACTGTAAGGTTTTGTTTTATACTCACCTACTTTTAAACTGAGGTTTATTTACTTTACCCATAAGCTGGCACCTCAGTGACTCAGATAGGTAAAGCATTTGCGTCTTAGATTTTGACAGTGCCACATTTCATAGTTGTATGTACTCGTACCAGCTACTTTTATATTACCGGGCATAATATAGACCAAATTGTAAATAATAAAATTATAATCATTATTGAAATTAATCGTAAACCTTCTTCTTCTTCTTTTCAGCCATAGGACGTCCACTGCTGGACATAGGCCTCCCCTAAAGATCTCCAATAAGACCGGTTGGTAGCGCCTTGCATCCAGCGCGATCCTGCGGTCTTAATGAGGTCGACGGTCCACCTTGTGGGTGGACGTCCTACGCTGCGCTTGCCGGTACGTGATCTCCTCTCGAGGACTTTTCGACCCCAACGGTCATCAGTCCTCCGCGCTATGTGCCCTGCCCATTGCTATTTCAACCTGCCAATCCGCTGGGCTATGTCGGTAACCTTGGTTCTTCTACTGATCTCCTCATTCCTGATTCGATCTCGCAGAGAAACTCCGAGCATAGCCCTCTCCATGGCTCGTTGGGCTACTTGAAGCTTACTAATAAGGCCCATAGTGAAATACCACGTTTCTGTGCCATAAGTCATCACTGGAAACACACACTGGTCGAAAACTTTCGACTTGAGGCACTGAGGTATGTCGGACGAGAAGACGTTACGCAATTTTCCGAACGCTGCCCAGCCGAGTTGGATTCGGCGATTGGCCTCTTTCTTGAAGTCGGACCTACCTAACTGGACTACTTGTCCTAGGTAGACGTACAAGTCAACGACTTCAAGAACCGAGTTCCCAACTGAAAAAGGGTGGGTACAACATGGGAATTACACATGACCTTTGTCTTGTCCATGTTTATTTTAAGATCCACCTTTTGAGAGACTCGATTTAGGCCTTCGAGCATCGTACTGAGTTCCTTCATCGACTTTGCCATGACCACGGTATCGTCGGCAAACCGAAGGTGAGTGAGGTATTCGCTATTAATGTTGATGCCGATCGTAAACCTTATTTACCTATAACTATAGAATTACTTTGAGGTAGTTAATCCGTGTTTTGTCTTACTAGGGTTCCGTGCCCAAAGAGTAAAAACGGGAACCTATTACTAAGATTCCGCTGTCCGTCTATCTCCAGGCTGTACCTACCTCATGAACCGTTATAGCTAGAAAGTTGAAATTTTCACAGGTGGTGTACTTCTGTTGCCGCTATAACAACAAATACTAAAAACAGTATAAAATTAATAATCAAGGGGGGCTCCCATACAACAAACCTGATTTTTAGCCGTTTTTTGCTCTATATTAATAATGGTAACAAGTAGATGCTTGAAATTTTCACAGAATATTTAGTTGTATTTATTGTAATATTTAGTTATTCACTTTAATAATAAATAATAAAATGAAATAAATATTTAAGCTGTTCCCGTACTGTGCGGAAACCTCCGTGCGCGAGTCCGACTCTTATTTGGCTGATTATTTTTATTTGTCGAAGTTTTCACTTGTAAAAGACATCACATGGACTAAAGTAACTTTGAGTTTATTCATAAGGCGATAAATTTATAAATAAATTCATTTGAAACATATTTTTATCTGAATTTCCAATCACAAATGTTTTCTTATTTATCCAATTTTTAACATCAGAATCATGAAACTGAAAGTTTTACAAAGCATGCACGATTCCTATTTTTTTGTTTAAACTTCAAACTTGTTCTTAACTGTGTTTTCCGTTATCTTTTTAATTGTTTATTATTTGTAAAATTTGTATACGAATGCTACGCTGCATTAAGAATTCCGCTTGTAAATGTGTAGATTAGAATAAAATTAAACCTAAACTAATTTGTAGGGACTTAATATTTTTCCTACAGAGTTTTCTTGTTAAAACTCCGTACACCAAGTTTGTTATGACTACGGTAAAGGAATAAAAAGGTCAAGTAGAAGGACATATTTGTCAAGTATTGCCTGCACTTGAAGATGAGACTTATTTAAAATTATACCGACTTTAGCAACGACCATTTTTTGAAAAAGACAATCATCATATCAGCTTTAGCACAATCTCAATAACAGCTTTAATAAATAACTAGCTGCGCCCCGCGGCGTTACCCGCGTAAGACCGAGACAAAAAGTAGCCTAAGTGTTAATCCAAGGTCTAAGCTACCTCGATAAAGAGTAACAAACATCTATACCTACTCACAAACTTTATCGTTTATAATATTAGTAGGACATGTAAAATTATTCTTATTTATCAAGCTGAGTTTCATTAAAGTTGAAGATTTTGACCGAACTTACTCAAGTTATTTTTAGCAAAATGAATGCTGAATCAATTTTTTCAGTTGATTCAACGACAACGAAATCTTGGATGATCGAGATCCCTGAGTTGAATGCTGCTGTTACATCATTAAATGTATACATCATTAAAATAAAAGAGTAGGGTATGTACTAGAGTCAAATAACGAAATTAAGAGTTTGTTGCAAAACCAATGACTAAGTTTCTCACTCATTAACAGTTTTAAAACCAACAACAAGTCTCCCGATATGCTATATGGGATATCGGGTATCTGCAAAACAAGTTTCTGTAAATTTTACTTTAAATATAATAAAGTGGAAATTCGGAACTTATCATGGCCTATACCTATAGTGTAACTACTACTATAGCGTCCTTTTGCTTGAAACAATGTGCTTCGAAGATTATCAGCATAACAAGAAATAACCTTCGTTTTGTAAAGCTCACTGATGGCAAGCAAATACAATGTTTACATTGTCTCTACTTACGTACCACAAACAATGTAAGTAAGTAGCATCGCTCACGAGAATTTGCTATAACTCAAAAGCACTGACAAATCAGAATTCCTAAAGGTACTCCAATCGTCTGCAAAATATACGAGCGCAGCAATATCGCACTTCCTTAATATCTCGGGTATTCTTATTATAACACCTACGTGGCCGTTCCGTGTTTCCGTAGCATCACGTTTTGCCCTTTATCAGTCGCGTGACCAAGAAAAATCACTCCGGCCCGTTAAAGAAATCGAGCTTGATTTTTATTTCATGAAAGGATGCCGCGAAGAATTTCCAGATGTTAAATTGTTACATCTATCTGAATGGATTCTGTTTCAGTTCAGGGAACACGACAGCCGCTGAGCAGATATTTTTAAAAATAAAATGAATACGAGTTTGTTCTATCAATTTTGTCTGGGATGCTTCCAGGCAAACCGGTTTTAAATACTTTCGGTTTTTGTGTAATTTTTCTTTGTTAGATACTTTTGAAGGAGTAATAGGTGTAAGATTGTGATTATTTTAAACTAATACTTTTGAGCTATTTGTTCTTACAAGATGACTTTCTAAATTATTTCCTTATTAATGGACAGTTATACATTCCTATTCAACTATAGGAAGTTTTAAACCTGGATACTTTAAAGTGGATTAATAGAAGTGGATTGTGATTCATTTCATATTAATAGCTTAGCTATTTGTTTGTTGGCAAACAAATTTTCAAAATAATTGGAAAACTATTTAAGATTTTCTTAGAATGTATGACTTTAATAAATATATTATTTATCAGATCCCTTGTGAGTTAATAAATCTTATTATCTTAATATTTTATAGAAATTACGAGTCACTTTTTTTGTCCGCAATGGACTCCTAAACTACTTAACCGATTTTAACCAAATTATGCACACTATGTGCACTTGAGATATAACTCAAGTGATAATCGCATTTGTTTAACATACTTTTAAAATTTGTCCGTCCCGAGGCGAATCCGGGATGGTCAGCTAGTATGTATAAATTTAATTGTATAATATATAAATATTTCATGAAGATAAATGTATGTATTTATTTTCAAAATATCTCGACATGCTATACAAACACAAGACTTTTATCTTAATAGCAAAACTAATAAAACATAATTCTAATCATATCTTCATCTAGCTAAGAAATTTTCTCTACACTTTCCGTTAACAATAGAAAGTTCAGGTGGTAGAAATTAATCTGCTGGTCGTTAGGAGCCCTCTGTATTCATATACTCGTAGCTATTGATATGATCACACAATGAAACCGGCTACAATCAGCTCGGGTCCATTGTAGCTAACCCAATGACATTTCTATACGATGGACCAGGGCCAGATTTAAAGGTGTGGAGTCCCCGGGACAGCAAAAGAGTGGAGGCCCCTTGCTGACAAATAATGTACGAGTATAAGTACCTACTTTTTCATGATGGGTAGTAAATTCCAAGTACAAACTTATCAGGACGATTTGAAATTTTACTAATTGCCTGATTAGAGTGAACAAATATAGATTAATCGTTCGTGTCAATATTTAAATATAAAAATTATTCATTTAATTTTGTATATTGTAATATGGACTCTGTTTAATAAAATGACTAACAAAGAATAAAAATTATTAATATTTTTCTACAAAGTACTGTAGGTAAAAATGTACTGCAGGTAAAGGTACGAAAAAAATCAAAAGAAAAGTTCTTTGCTAGTGTTTATTCGTTGGAATTCAAAAGATTTTTTTTCAAGATCTATTGTAGTGTGTATTGTGCCCCTCTATTGTGGAGGCCCCGGGCAGATGCCCCGGTCACCTTCCCCTAAATCCGGCGCTGGAATGGACTACAGATATGTGTACAAAAATAGACTTCGACATGGATGATTACGTATCAATTCAATTGCAACTATCACAAAGGCCCCAATGAGATTGTGCTCGTAATCCCAGCCGTAGAATGTGAGCTTACGTATTTAGAACGCACTTATGTAGAACTTAGGTACCTAGGTATCATTTAACTAAGTAATAGGACCAATCGAAAGTAAACAACTTTTTCCTATCTTAGGTCGTATAGGTCGTTAAGTAGATTGACGTGTCGTCTCGATCTAGCAGAGACCTAATTTTCCACGAAACTTTTTGGGTAACGCCAATAATTACACAATTACATCAAAACTCACATATCAAATATATGCCACAAATCATCTATACTCGTATGCCACTTCCACGAAACTTTACTCCTCCAACGTATGTTTTGTAAGTATACATTATGTGATGTATGTATATTGTTTAAGTATTTGCTACGAGACACTGATTTGTAACTATGTACATCATGAGTCTCGCGCTTAGGTTTAGGCGTCTGTCTAGTTCTCTACATTACATTAAGTATCTGTTGAGCTTCCCAGTACACACTGTATGCATAATCTCGCTAATTCTATAACAGCATCGTTTACCTGGTCAGCGCGAATTGTATTGTATTTTGACTGTAACTGAGAGAATTGTGCTACTTGCAATTGACTTATGGCTTACTTAACTTCGCATAGTGCAGCTAAATATCTTAAACAGACGGTTAAAGACAAATCGTTTTGTGGAAATCGTGAAAGAAACAAGGAAATAATATCCGGCGGAAAATATTGTCGCGTTGATTTCGTAGAATTAAGCTCCGACAACTTTCTCGAAAGGATTTCACGGACTCGTAGAGGTAGTATATATTAAAAGAGTTGTAGTCTACAAAATGATATTGGTGCTAGGCACTGAAACACTAAATCGAATTAGCCAATCCTTTAATTTACTGAATCTCGTATAAATTCTAGATCAATGAGCGTAAGCATCAATTGACAACCATCGACATCTTACGTGATGTTTGCCTTGCCTACCCTGTGAAATTGAGTTTCTTGCAACTGAAACGAGGCTTAATATTGCAGAATACAGCGAAATATCTCTAAACAAACGTGTAAAGGCCTTGGTTAACGCTTCGCAAAGCATTTCGTAGCAATCAAGAAAAGGACGAGGAAATACGCAGCGAAAAGGTATTATCGCTTTTATTTCATCACAAATGAAGTTCTGATTCTATGACTCTACTGAGTTTACCTATGCCTACTCATTTAAGACTATGATTTGTTATAAATCTTATTTTCTACGATATTTTCTTTATAGCAGCTAACATTCGCATGTAATTATGGTATTATATCGTATCGTTGTGATTAAGTCTTTGGTTACAAAAATTTTGGTTCATGATCGCTTATCTATATCTTTTTTCTAGATGAGCAAGTGCATTTATTAACTCCACCAATATAGGATAAAACTACGTAGGGTAAGGGGGGGGATAAAGGGGACGTTAATGGAAATAATCAATTAATATACATTTTAATGGACTAAAAACATCTAGAACACTCACGTTACTTATTAAACTAACGTTTGGCATTTTATGTAGTGGAATAAATAATGAGATAAAAAAAAACCTTTACAAAATATGAAACTTTTAACAAAACCCCATCGTGCCCCAGGGTATGGGCAGAACGAGGTAGGCAATTTGAGGGACTTGGCTACTTTGCTACACAGGATGGGGCAAACAAAACAAATTGTATTACCAAATGATTTCACAGAATCAAGCTCCGACAACTTTCTCAAAACTTTCCTTCAGCCTACTTTCATAACCATAATGAGGTACCCTATCATGACCCAAAGCCATGCCCCCATTATGCCCTGCGTTAATATTTTTTTGAATAATTAATAAAAAAAGACTAATCGATCGTTAAAGTATTTTGTTCAAACAAATCACGTAGGTAATATTGCTAGAAAAACAAAATAAAAAAAAACATAGGAACTGGTCCATTTATACATGTTTTCGCGTTCACTTGAAATTAGATCAAATGATAATTTTGTTTTCTTGATGTAAAAAGTATTGCGTTTGGTCTAGTTGCTTGTCATTACCAAGCTAAAGACTGATGCCAAATTGCTGCTTACTGGCGGTGACAACATAACTCTAAAGTGCGTTATTATTTATATCTATGTGTGACGTCGTGCCTCGCGTTCCCGTTATGCCCCCTCTTCCCCTACTTAAACTACTACCACAAAAAAGCAATTGGGTCTAATCATAAATCCTTGAAGGTTTAAAGATTCCAAATGCTCCCACTGCCAGTTGGGGGCGTGCCCAGCATGCTGGTAGCATAATTGCGCTGAATGGCAATACTTGTACCCTGAGTCAAGTAAACACTAACTTTTGGTGACGCATTGTGTAGACCAGAATTGATTTGTATAAATAAATAATACTCTCTTTCCGTAAACAAAAGTCGTATTATTAACTACACGTTTTGGTCGCATTATTTTCCCCAGGGACGTCGCCTCCAACACATTGAAACATTAAAGTTAGGAACAGCATTAATTTTCAAAGGCGGCAGATCATAGTTCATAAAACATTTGCAGAATAACCACAAAACATTGTTATTTTACAACAGAAATCGCCGCGAAATTAAACTCCTTTCATTCTAAGTCAATATAATGAGGAGAAAATGTAAAATTTTCATGGTAGGTTTCACTCAAGACAAACACGCTCATTTGTGACTTCACCTTGGGTATCTCGTCAGTTCAAAATGTTATAAATTGATAGGTAGAGTTACATAATTGCATTATACAAATGTTGTGTTGTGCCATTACCTCGTTAATAAAAAAACCTGTTTTTTAAAACGAGCTTTTACTGAACAATTACTCGTCAAGGCGAATGAAACGAGCCGAAACTCGAAAGGGTTGCGTTGATTCATTACAGAGGTCCTATGACCACCTTCCAGCTCCATCATCAGACCCTGGTTACCGTTGAAAGACAAACTACCCGCCAAGACCATTCAAATGAAACCGGGAAGTGGATCAAATTTAACTTGCAAGATATGATTACAGACTGACAGACAGACAACGGGACAGGTGAAACTAAATAAAAGCTTGTAAAGAGATTTTTCGTTCAAATGCTTGTATTATAGGTATGAGAGAAATGAACTATGTTTGACATCACAAGAAATACACGATAACTACAGCAACATACAGGAATAGGATAAATACAAGAAATGTCGAAAGGAACTTAATACGTAGGTACAGTATAAGCTTACCTTTCTCGCTTATTACATCCGATGTGATAGAAAACGCTTTATTTTATTCACACCGCTGAACTGAGTGCGGTAACAAAATACATAGTAATCATAATAACAAGTACTTACCTGTATCTTCTAATACATATAATCGAATCTGTATAAGACCTCTCAAAAATATCAAATTTCAAGATAACTTTTTCAAATTAGGATGAACCAAATCAAAGGTTTAGGTTATAAAAAAAGCAACGTGACTGGAACAAAACTGAAAATATATCCTATTAGTATAAGTAAAAAGAAAACTGGAACTAAAATCCATATTATCCAGATAGGTGATTTTTCTTTGAATCTCAAATTGTGTTTGTAGTAAGTTTTCAATTTCTTCTTGACTTTCTTTGACTTTCTTGGGAAAGCTGAAAATTGCGAGTAAGTAGACTTAAAATAATTTTAACTTTTCTTTTTCAAGATTCTCGAAGTTATTATTTAATTTTAGGCTGTTGATATATCTTATAATGTGTTTTAAATGACATACTTTTACTTTCATAACTTAAAAAACATTGACTATTTATTCTATACTATATACAAAAGAACAAAAGTAGTAGAAAACAAATTTTACAGCAGATTTTCTACCTGCTATTAAAAATGGAAATTATCGTTACTGATTTCCAAGAAGCACTTTGAATTGTAATTTTATTGCTAATAAAAAATGGACTCATATCGAAATTATTCTCAATCAAGCAACAGCAATAACTTAATTTGAAATAGGTAAGGTAGTGCCTCGGTTGTGACCATCTTACTGTCTTATAATATGTGACCTCTTTGAATTTAATGATTGTGCAGACAAAATTACCGTTAAAATAATATTTATATTTAAAAAATAAACTTTGACATTCACGCAAACAATATTTATAAATTTATGATCTATTGATGCAATAATTTAGACATCAAATGGCCAAAACCGGGGCAGTGGCCACAACTGGTGCTTCTACGATACGTACTAAATTATAAATTATTCTAATGCGATACTTTACTACCTACCACCATTTACGGTAACGCCACGTAAATTAAAGTCATCCAAGTAATAAAACTAGAATATGGACTTAAAGTCACTAGCTCTGCCTCTATTACTTATCGTTCGTTCACCGACACTAGCAATAACATTCTATAAAAGTTAACTTGGCCAATACGATCCCTTTAGCGTAAAACGTCCACTGCTGGACATAGGCGACCTCTATGGATCTCCAATAAAACTAGTTGCAAGCAGCTTGCATCCAGCGCAATCCTGCGCTTCTTCAATCTTGATGAGGTCATCTGTCCATCTCTTGGGCAGACGTCCTACATTACACTTGCTGGCACGTAGTCTCCACTCGAGAACTTTTCGACCCCACTGATCATTAGTCTTACGTGCTATGTGCCATGCCCACTGCCATTTCAACTTTCCAATCCACTGGGCTATGTCAGTAACTTTATTTCTACCTATATAATTGTAGTCCTAACGCTTCTAAAATACTATTTAAGTAGGTATCTAATTCAGTAATCCGTCTATCTTGGTGACAACAAACCTTTCCGTTGATTGATCGGTATTTACTCGCCTTCCATCGTTTCCACTCCGCCGAATCCGCCTCCAGTAAACCTAAACGAATTTAGTAAAGCCTAATAGGTCTGTCTATAAAAGCATTTATTCGTAAATAAGGGCAACATTTTCTAGTTAAATGTGACGTAGGGCTGGCGGTAAGTCTTCTGGTGCGCGAAATCAAGTACTTTACGCGCATTTTGCGTGATTCTCAAGGCATCTTTCTTACCCTAATCGCAGCAATAGGTACCTACTCTGGAAACCTGGCAAAATAAAACTAATTTTTCTGCTAAACCACAACTGTTTTTTCCGTAAGCAACGTTAATATTGATATAGACGAATCCCTACTATATTTTAATGTTATATACCATGAACTATAAACAATTTTTGTTTGTTACGCTTTCACGCAGCAACAGAGCATCAGATAAACTTGATTATTGGTATTAATATAATTCAAAGTCTAGAAAGTGACATTAGCTATTTTTTATCCCGGTAAAGTAACAGGTTCCCGTGGGATAGCACAAAAATCAAAACATACGCGGGCGGAGCCGCGAGCAAAAGCTAGTAGATTATAATTCCAGAAATTAACTTATAATTCAATTGAATTAAAACAATAAACTCACAACTGAATAACTCGAACCACTCAACTTTATTTATGTTGAATAATTTAAAAGTAAATTAATTCTATTTCAATTATACTTCTAGGTAGAGAGCTGGCTTGACAAAACCTTTATTTGTTCGAAGAATCATTATTTGATTCTGACTGAAAGGACGCCTAAATTGAAATTCGAAGTTTGGGTCCTTCCGATGTGCAAATTCAAGGTGAATTTGAAGACATTATTGAAATGAACCGAATGTTATACTCCCTACCAATTTCCTTCCCCCGTTTAGGATGCCGGTACCCATAGCACAACTGTAAAGAAATCGAAATGTTTGATATCTAGTGAATCATAATGTTCTGAAACGAATTTACCTTTTCTCCATTGAGTGGGAACATCAAATTAAAACTTCTCAATGACAAGGGATCCTAACTTTGAATGTGAGATAAACTCAAAGGCTATGTCAAAACAACATTACAGTGTTGAAAGCGAAATGGATAGGTAATGCAATTAACATTTAATGGGATTAATGTGGGCCATTACCGTGTATTTATGTTTAAGCCTGGTAAAATGACTGATAAAATTTTCGAAAGTACTTAGGTACGTAGGAAAGCGTATGATTTGTACAGGTTTATTCGTTATACTTTTTTTCCATTCATGTATTTCTTATTTAATCAGAACAGGTATGTTTTAAACTGAAAAATTGACAGAGTGTGGTACTTCAATTTAGCGTGCTTTATACAGGTAGGTACATTAAATTATGCACAACTGGACGCGATTAGTAAAAGACCGAGTTATATAATACCTTAAGTTAGATATGGTTGCAATATAGCAATGGAATAATGAAGACTGCGGATGATATATTGATACTTAATGATAAGTACTAAGTAATAGCAAAATCGGCTAGAGGTTAATTTTATTCTAACTTGACTTGCTCCACATTTTGTCGGTCGAAGTCAAGCTTGAATATTGATTATATTCTTTAAACGGAACGTAAAAGTTGAAAGTTTTTTTTTTCTTATTTTACTACAACGTAAACGTTGTTTTCGATTTCTATTCTATTTAAGCATTAAAATAAAACAAATTGCGTTATTTTACTATATCCCAATTACAGGATCGTGTATGTTCTAAAATAGTTATGGGTAAGTAGGTCTCTATCTTTAAATAAGAACAAGGAGTTATTCACAAGCATAACTAAAAGTAGCCTTGTATGATAGCATTAACTACCTACTTACGCTTACGTCGAAATATTTAAGTACGATGATAAGATAGATATCACTTTATTTATATGCATGCTGTGTTTGCACCTAGAAGGTTGGACAGCCTAACATGTTCTATTGTTTTGTATCACTTAATTATTTTGACTGTATCAACCAGTTTGCAAACCATTAATAATAAAATAAAAAAAAAATTACTCGTCTTCGTTCGTAACGTCGATCGAATTGCTAAACTTAATAATAATAAATAATAAGAGCTGCGTATTATGCGCTGCGGTAAAAATATTGTTACATACAGTTTCCTGCCTTTTCTAGAAAAATTGTTTGGCTGATTATCACTTGCCAACTAACGTTTCACCTATGTTTCACTTAAACCACCAACGATTCGCTAATTTTTGTATGACATTTCATTTGATAGAATTATTGTTTATTACAATGACAAAAAACGTTTGGAACATTTATCATTTGTCAAATCTTTCACTAGCCCAAACAGCTAGAGGTGTGAAACAAAAAGTAATCATCATTATTATCAGCAACAGGAAGTGCTACGGTTCATAGGCTTCCCATATAGATTTCTAATAAGACCAATTGAAAGCGGCTTCCATCCAACGTGACAATGCAGTCACAATAAAACAAGTGCAACACTTAGTATCTCAAGTATTTAGTGCTAAGTCGCTGCTTTAGGCTTCTGTTTTTTCTTGATTTTTGTCGCCCATTTAGTATTTCCGTATGTCTTTAATTTAAATCGATTTTGGCTCGGTTCAAATTAATAGGCACTCGATTAAATACTACCATATAAAATCACTACGTAACAATAAAAATCTCAAGAACTAAAGGCTTGTTAACGAGTCAGAAAAGAATTCTGTATTACAAAACCCTTAATCTTTTTTCAAGCATTCCTTTTCTTTTAACTTTGCTTTTTGCGATTCGGAGCGAGATTTAAAAAGTTTATAAAGTGCCTAAATGCGACTCGTGAGTTGTTGAAGCAGACATGGGTTTAAGGT
The DNA here is from genome assembly GCA_964007245.1 of Hypomecis atomaria. NCBI lineage: Eukaryota > Metazoa > Arthropoda > Insecta > Lepidoptera > Geometridae > Hypomecis > Hypomecis atomaria. The sequence continues at coordinate 14,035,140 of OZ023284.1, read as the reverse complement.
AAATTAAACAAAGATAAAGGAGTGTAGGGCAGGGCAAATTGAATAGCCTTAATTATGATCCTATTAAAACTATATCAATATACATAAACGTATAATGTAGAAGCTTAAGTATTATACCTACAATATTAGGTGTAGATAATTAAGCGAAATACAGAGGTATATTTCGCTAAATTACACTAAATAGCTTAACCATCAGAGGTCTTTTCCACTTTTCAAGCCAATTGCTTTTCATGTAATTAGTACTTAGTAATTTGATTGTACTTTGTTGTTTTTAATAATTGGTTTCATATTGATAAATAACAGCAATGAGTACCTGCCTAAAACAATGTTACAGGTACCTATGTACCTAGTACATATTAATGTCATGGAAATTAAGAAATATTCATTTACATAAATATACAAGACTTAGAGAGTAATTTTATTAAATGTAAATAATAGAATAAGTTACAACACTTCACTTGCATTATTAATATTACTACGTTTTTTATACTATTACGCACTATAAACATTCTTACAATGTTACCCGTACCAAAGTATCCAAACGGAGTTAAACAAAAGCTTGTGAATTTATCAGCTGATGCTGATGAAGCAAAATGCATTAGCAAACAATTTTAACCCCATTGAGATTCTATACAGCTAAACTCTTGCTTTCATCCTTAAAAGCCGGTCAAATGCGAATGGCACCGCCTTCTGAGGTGAGGATTCAGTATCGAAAAAAAAATTGTTTTATTTTTGATCAGCTTGGTTGATTCCATTAGAACGGGCCCTGTTTTGCTTTTTAGTCCAATATTTTAGCAGCAATTGCTGATAGAGAGTGACCAAACTATGACCAAACGCTTGGAGCAGAAATTTAAAAAAAAAAGCGTTTTCTCGTAAATACTTACCGCCTATGCAGATAACTTTATAAAAAGCTCTATCACATCACAGACATACGTATGTCTGTAGATAGATAGATAGATTTTTATTGTTAACACAAAGAGCACAGATAACAAAAACATTAAATTATAGTGTGTAACAAGAGGTGGCCTTATCGTTAATAGCGATCTCTGCCAGGCAACTTTTGGATGGAATAAGAATATAGAACAAGTAAATGCTGTATCGAACATGTCAGGTACTTAAGAACCGTAAGTAATACGACATGATAGTACATTGAAATAAAATTATAGAATTTTGAATATTTAATCGTTGGAGCCGTTCACGTCAACCTAGTTTTATACAAACAAATAAATAAACAAGCATTCAAGTTTTTTTCTGGGAATATAAAAGTACTAATTAAAAAAACACTTAAAATTAATACATGAAAATTGACCGTTTAAAGGCATTGCATTTAAAATATTTTTTATCTCCGCTCCGACTGCGCTTGCTGCTGCCTATCTATGTTAGGTACTGTTTGGTTATTAACATGCTTCAATAAATGAAAAATATAACAAAAAATGTCAATAAAACACTTGAACCGAAATCCCACTTAGGCACATAAAACATTTATCATCACACCGGAAAAACCCTCAATAAGACATTGATGTTGATTCAGTGCAAAATATACAGCATAGTTTTGAAAGATAAGTCTTAGATAAGATATTTTTGTAACGCTGGGTCCTCACAACACTATTCAGTGTTTATGAATTTTTTCGATGGTATTTGCATAGAATTATGGTTGTACGAATAACACAAACATACCATCCACACATCGACTTGGCATTTTTCATATTGATGCATCCACACAAGCTGGCGCGGCGCGGCAGTTCCATGAGTTCACGTAGGTACTCGTATTCATTCTGTTTATCCGAATAGGCAAATATATGCAAATATGATTCACGTTACATCGCTGTACTGGGACAAATAAGATAATAGGCATGATGACTGGTTAAAAAAATCAATGATATAATTAGTCTGTAAGTTAGATTATCAAACAATATTGAAAATGTATTTTTTCTTTTGTCAATCAAACAACAAATGACGAAGATAAACCTTGTCTAAGTTTGGGAGTGGGGGTCGTGACGTCACCTCTCTTACAGAAGTCTATACATTTGTATAGCACTTGTGACGTCACGCTGCTATATCTTCATCAATTTTTGTTTAATTGAGCAAAGAAAAAATACGTGTATAATATTTTTGATAGTCTATCTGACGGACTAATTATATGTTTTAATCATCATTCCTATTACGCGAACATGAATAGCGATGTCAGGACCCAGCATTAAAAACCCTAAAACGAGCAAAATTACTAAACAACAATGTAATTAAGAATAGTACCGACTTGCGGAGTATTTTCCGCGTCTCATTTGCATTTTGAGTAAATACTTAATACGTAATTGAATTGTTTGGTGATTGTATTAATGTTGTTTAATATTTTTGAAATAAATGATTTTAAACATAAATATTTCACTTTTAATTGACTGAACAGTTAATTAGTAATACATCATAATATGTATTAGGGAGAAAATAAAATTAGGTAGGACAAGACAGGAGGTAGTTCAACTCTTTTTTTATCTAGGAAAGGTTTGCGTTCGACTATATTCAGTTTTATACTAAGCAGAGGTGCGGTCTATAAGGTGTAGCATGTTTATCTCGATCAATTTAGAATATTTTAACTAGGATTTGAAGATACGTTGGACCTCGCTGAAAAGATAGACTCAGGTAAAACATTCCATTTTCTGGCTAATAATGTAAAATGGAAAACTTCGTTTTGACAGAAAAAATATCCACCATTTTAATCACGCCTTGATACAAAGAGGACACCAATATGTCTTTTTATCTATCTATAGAATGAAAATCTATACCCCAGACGTGTTGTGAAGATGTTTTAGGTTATTACCACATAATTGTTTTCTCATTTCCAGTAGCGAAGTACATCCGTCTGTCAGGCTGACACATTTGTGTGCCTGGCGTTTTATGAGCTTTTGCACTCTGTATAATTTCCTCATGTCGTCGCCCCGCTAGAGACTAGCCCATTACCTCCCAGGATAGACACATAAAGGTCAGTTAATGAGTTTTACACATAACCACGTACATATGTTTGTCTAGGTAGAGTCACTCCGCTTTGGATGAGTTAATGGAGCTAAAGTTCTAAATTAAACTTTTTGTTTGTTGTTATTGTTTGTTTATGGAGTTAGTGTGTAGAGTTAGTTAAAGTTAACTAATCTGAAATAAGATCATTTAACAACTTCGTTATGTACAATTTTTAGGAAAGGTCAAGAGGTGTGATAATATTTTCACTTAGTTAGTACAAAATCTTGTTTACAAAAGTACCGAGGTTTTCAGAGCTACATATACATTATTAACAACTTTTATGAAACTTAATAACTATGGGACCAATCCTAAAATTGAGAAAAAATCAACTATTCTATACAAAAAAATTATTGACTATCGACGAAATCTATGTAGGTATTACGTAACAGCTGATTTATTCGACGATTCGTAGTTGATGACATTGTAAAAAATGTTGATAAAGACGTAAATAAGTACAATAGCTCTTTAAAAATACCTGTCCTTTGCAAAGTAGCACCTTGTATATTGGTCAGGAAAGCACACCGTGATTTTATACCCAAAAATTACTTGACTAATTCCATTTTAATAGCAGGTCGTGTAAGCACTCCAGCCCCGGCACAAATTGAACCTCCTGTATTCACGGCGAGGGACTTGTAGGTACCATGCCACCTAAGAATAAAGAATTTGGCAATATTTGTGATAAGTACCTAGTTACTTTACATTTTCCACAAGAGTACTGGTAGGTACACCATGTTTGTCTCATTGTATAGCATGCTCCTAATAAGAAATAGCCTTTAATCAAAAACACATTTTTCATATAATTATACAATGTGATAAAATCGTGAATTCGGCTGTTAGTCAGTTAGTTTATACAATCATCTTATCTACTTTGATTTAATTAAAAATAATATACAAAAATATTTTAAAATCTTCCGTCCTAGAAAATCAATGGCTTCTATGAAACAGCGAGGCAACTAGAGGTAGAACTAAGTAGGTACATAATTAGATGCAATGTTCGGATCACTATCTTTAGGTCCATATTTCTATGATTTACCCTAAATAGGTCGCCACATATCTGCAAAACAAAATTACGCGTTAAAACATTTATCAACGTCGTGTTGACACAGACATCGTGTGCGGAAATTACAATTGAAACACGTGAAGCGAAAATCTGAACGAATTCAATAAACTCAAGTCATTCCACTGCTGGATCCTTTGATTAATTTTTAGAATAGGATATGTAAGGTACGCTATTAAGATATTGAGTAAATGGTGCGTACATCATTTACTCAATTTCAAAAAACTTATGAAACTTTTGGAGGAAGAAGTCACTACTCTGCCTACTGGCTGTTTTTCTAGACATTGGACAATGGACATGTTCTTGGATATCACTGTACCTACTCATTGTTATTGTCAACTTTCTGTAAAGGATCCTGCCTAAAATTACCGAGAATAATATATACATTCATGACATCTATACATTTAGCCGAAGGTATATGAACTTTATGGATGATACAGCTGTTTTTTGCTCGATTTTGAAAGTTAGCCGTAGTAAAGCCATGTATTCACTAGAGGACAATGTCGCTCGACATGTCGCGCGATAAGTCGCGGAACATTACATGAGAATGTCCCGCAACACGAAGTCGCGACATGTCCCGCGACACTGAGATGTCGCCTGCGATGTCAGGCGACACGTCCCGCGACGTCGCCCGACACATAGTCCCCTAGTAAATACGGGGCTTAAACGTTGATTGTAAATTATTACAATGTGCGAGTGCGATGATACCTTAGACCTAAAAAATGTTCGTTGTTTGGAGAAATACCTTTACCTACAATGATGGTTTCAGGCATGTAGGTAATCGTATTAACAATGCAAGCTGTAATCAGATTTACAGCTTGCGTTGTTAACACGATTAACTACGTGCTGAAATCATCGTTGCAGGTAAATGTGATTCTCAGCATTGGTTGTTAATAAACTGCACTGATTTTTATCAGACATAGGTATGGAATATAGTTCAGTAGTTCTACTTCACACTTCGTCAAAGAGGAACTGTATTCAAGCTGAATCCCTACAAATAAAAGTCAAAGGCTGGCCGCTGGATCAACGGATACATCATCATCATTATCCACAGCCTTCTTTATCCCACTGCTGGGTATAGGCCTCTCTCAACGGATACATACTCATCTAATCATAACCTACATACAACATGCGAGATGACAGTTGCCAGATCATACGTGTTCTGTTTTACGTATTTTGTGCTAATTAAATTAATTACATTAAGCACTTTGCCATGATAATAAGGGTAGTACGAGTGTGGCCATAAACACTCGTCGTTTATGTACTCTGCACTTGTGTAGGTAATGAAAATCACAAAGCGTAGCCCGTTTATTTTGTATCTAGACACGCGGTAGCGTGTCCACCCAAAATGTTGAAAGAAAACTGGCGACGCAGCGGCCGTGTGTAATATTACACGAACCATTTGGAGCTACTTTTGACCCCCTCACAACTCAAAAACTATTTAGCCTACTTAGCTACATCAAATTTGGCAAATTTATTAAAGCCAAGTCAAATCAAAAGCTTGTATTACATAAGTAAATCCCTTTAGAATGTTGTAGGTATGTTCTTGTAGCTGAAATTTTAGGATTTTCTACAGAACACTTGGCCCCCGTGTCTCAATTCTTTTGGTGGCGACACTTTGGCTCCCATTTCACATTTATGTTTTTGATGAGATTGTTTTTTATTGTATCTGACATATGTAAGATTAATTTTGCTATCAATATCTTCGTCATAATTTAACTTCAAATATTAGGTATATAAATGCAAAGTCACTTAAGTAGTCTAAAGAATCTGTACGTAAGTACTTATGACGAAAGTTCGACCGCATTGGGCGGCCTTCGACATTTGGCATTTCTGTGGCACGGGCAAAGAAAATAATCGGCCAAGTGCGAGACGAACTCACGCACGAAGGGTTCCGTACTGTATGGATCGAGCGAAAAACCGCTAAAAATTCAGGTTTGTTGTATGGGAGCTCCCTTTAAATATGTATTTATTTCAGTTTTTAGTATTTGTTGTTATAGCGGCAACAAAAACACGTCATCTGTGAATAAGCTCAAAATAGCCAAATTTGCTATGGACAGGTCTATGTTCCGAGAATCGCTGTGACACCAGCGAATTTGCCCTTTTAAATAGCTCGGTTTATCTACTGAGTTCTAAGATTTTTTTTCACAATTGAGCTATGTTCACTGTTTTTTCGCTATTTGTGGGTTTATTGACGGGTAAGTATAACTTTTCAATCAGCATTATGTTTAAAAAATTTTGCGAATCATACCCATTGAATAAAAAACTTTGGTTCTAACCTCTTTTGTTTGAAGTTGGTTTTTACGTATCTTCAAAAAATTATAAATGGTATTTTGTAATTTATATTTACGTTTACTGATAATAATGTGCCACCCATGTAGTCGCCATTCAATAAACCGATTACGATTAAAGTATTACGGGTTAGGTACCTAATCCCCCAGCTTAGATAAACTAGCCAAAAACAGATGCTAACGTTGTAAGTAGACAAATAATAATGGCATTTACCACACCAGCTGATTATTATCAATAATCCTACTGATTAGGGAGAACTCATAATTTAATAGCTTCCATGAAACAGCAGTACATTTTCACGTCAAAGGAAAAACTAACTTCAGCGCTTTACCGCTCGACCACGAGCAGCGGCGAGGTCGTGGTCGAGCGGTTTTGGGTTTGACAAGCGACTGAAGCTAAATACATATTTGTACTATTTTTTTAAATGATAAAATTGAAAAAAAAAATCTGGGTACTGATGGTAAGAGTTCACCACCGCCTGTAGACAACTGCAACACCGGAGGTGTTACTAGTTCGTTGCCTCTTTAGGGGAGAATTCTGTCCATATTTTTTCAGGCAAGTGCATCATCAAAAGCAAACTATTATGAATTTGGTAACATCAAAATCAGTTAGCGCTAAGCTTCGAGCAAATATCTACAGAGCCACAGTCCCTAAGTGAAAGTAGTAAAAAATGTCCGAGCGCCGTCATACATACCGACTTAGATAATTCACAATAATCCGTTTTCTCAAATCCCGATGTTATGTCACCTAATTAGTGCCTGTAACCGAGTACTTTGGCATCGCGCGGCATTGTAGTCGGCTCGCAATCGCCTTACGACTAACTAAAAAGCCTGTTCACTACGTAGCTTGGGCAGGGTTTTGTCACGGACACTTTTTTTGCACGATTGTGACTCTATAGATATTTGCTCGAAGGCGCTAAGTCGTAAAAAAGTAAAATAAATAATATACTTTTCTAAATAAATATCTGTGTTTTCTCATATTATAGAGTCATTAGCGCAAAACAAAATACAACAATCGACATTTTATTTTATTTTTACCCGACTGCCAAGGAAGGGTATTGTTTTTCGCGCGTACCTTGTATGTTTGTTTGTAAATTTAATTATATCCAAGTATCTTCCAAAAAGCCGGATGGATTTCGACAATTAGGGTATCGTTTGACTTATTTCAGAAGCCCAAGTGTATTTATAACATAGGTTTTTAAAGATCAAACACAAAAAGGCGGATTTTTGGTGCCAAATTGTAAGTAGTTCTAAACTTTTTGTTTCGCCAAACCGATCAAGTATTATATCAATGACAAAAGCACATATACATAATATGTTATGTATTTAAATTTAATCAGGAGTAATTACAAGAATTGTAATTTTTCAGCCTATAGTGCGTTGCTCATCTGCTGTTCTTTGCAGTCGGGTTTTTTGTAGTGTAAAATATGTTCTTGTTTACTTTGTGATTAGTTAAAAACACGCGCTCTTGACAATACATTTATAATTTAAATAAATGCAGATCACACTTTGCTGTAACTAACATAACATCAGACAGCTTTGCTGTAACTAGACCGCATATCTGCTTAACATCAGGCAGGGTTTAGTCAAACGCAAACCTACATGAAATAAAAAAAAAAACTAAATTAACTGGCAAAGCAACTAGGATGGAAACCTTCTACTTGGTCATATGCGGTATGCGGGTCATACGAAAGGTCAGTCCCGAGAGAGTCGCCGAAATAAATTCATGTCACATGTTTTAGATGCATTCGGCAATTTCAAGATAGACTTTCTACTGAAATATATTTTTCAAAGAAACAATTTGTTTTCGCAATAAGACCCGCCGTAAAAAATACCGCCGTCATCATTACATACAATTACATAAATGGAGTCCTCACATGTAGCCACTGTCCTAGGACACTCATCGGTAAAATTGGGTACATCAGCCATGTGAGGACTCATCAGTAACCATACCCATGTACGGAAAATGGTCGCCGTAGCCGAAATCGGCGTGGATGACTTCATTTTACATCTTTAATTTAACTGTGATTGTTTTTGTTAATCAGTGTAGGTCCAGGTATAATAAGTATTTTGACGAATTTTCCTTAATTTATAATCGACTTCAAAAAAGGAGGAGGTTATATGTTCGTCTGTACGTATTTTTCTTTTTATGTATGTTCATAGATAAGTCCGCCAAATGTGAACCCAATGGAAAAATTATTTTTTAGTTCAAAAGGGTATACTCCCGAGGTGGTCCCAATAAAATTTTACAGAAATCGGCTGAGCCGTTTTTGCAAAATAAACAAGCATTAGCGAAATATTCGAATTTTGTACACGATGGAAGGCGGTTATGCCATTTTTTGCGAAAAATAATTATATCTTAATAGTAATAATAATAATAAAAGCCTTTATTCAACAATCTTACAAAACATATATAAAAAAAACTTAACTATTTTACTTAATATTAAAATTAAACGTAATATGATTTTAAATTCAACAGTTTTAGACACCGGTTTTATGATTGTCTTGCTTTTCAGCATAGGCCTCCCCTAGCGCTTGCCATAATTTGCGATCTTGCGTCTTCCTCCTCCAAGTAATGCCAGCTATATTTTTAAAGTCGTCGTCCCATCTGCGTCGTTGTCTTCCTTTTCGTCTTTTGTGTTGTCTTGGGCACCATTCTGTCACGATCTTAGTCCATTTATTATTTGTGTTTCTCATCATATGCCCAGCCCATCTCCATTTTAATTTCTTAATACAATATGTCACGTCTCTAAGTTTGGTTTGATTTCTTATTGTTTCAAGTTTTATCTTGTCTTTTAACTTTAGACTGAGCATACTTCGCTCCATCCTATGTTGACAGGTTTCCAGTTTGTGTATATTTTGTTTAGTTAGACTCCACGTTTGGCAGCCATATGTCATAATGGGGAGAATACAAGAATCGTATATCTTTTTCTTGGCTTTTAGTGGCACTTGAGAGTTTTTCACAATTTCTTTAAGTGACCAGTATCTTTTCCATGATAGACTTACTCTGTTTTCGATTTCTTTTGTTGTCAAATCTTTTGGTGATATTATTTGACCAAGATATGTGTATTCATCCACGTATTCTATTATGGTACCATTCACTACGATTGGGATCTTATCAAAGTTGGTCATCACTTTTGTTTTTTCAGTATTCATGGACAGTCCGACCTTATTACTTTCCTGGACAAGTTGTTCTAGCATTTCTTGTAGACTTCTTGGATCCTTTGAAATAAGTATTAGATCATCTGCAAATCTTAAGTGGTTCAATTGTGTTCCGTTAACATTTAATCCATAGTTATTCCACTCTAAATTTCTGAATATATATTCTAGTACAGCTGAGAATATTTTTGGTGACATGGGATCACCTTGCCTTACTCCTCTTTTTATAGGAAAATATTCCCCTGCTCTCTCTGTTCTTATTTTGGCTTTCATATGCCTGTATACATTTCGGATCAAGCACACATATTTTTTATCTACTCCTTGCGATGTCAGTGTTTCCCATATTATCGAGTGTTTCAGGGAGTCAAAAGCTTTATTATAATCCACGAATGCTAGGTAGTATTTAATACCATATTCATGACTTATTTGTATGAGTTGCTTTATGGTGTGTATATGGTCAATTGTGGAGAAATCCCTTCGGAAACCCGCCTGTTCTTTGGGTTGATTTTCGTCAAGAATCTTTGTGAATCTTAATAGTAAGTAAAGCTAAATTGAATCTTCACTACATAGTATAAAACAAAGTCGCTTTCTCTGTCCCTATATCCCTATGTATGCTTAAATCTTTAAAACTACGCAACGGATTTTGATGCGGTTTTTTTTAATAGATAGAATGATTCAAGAGGAAGGTTTTTATGTAAAATACACCTGCCTGTGCGAAGCCGGGGTGGGTCGCTAGTTTCATATAAATAAGTAAGTTTGTATAGTCCGGGTGGCTAGCCCTGATGTCAAAGTGATTAAATTTTAAGCTGCATGGAGGTCTCTGACATGCCCAGACGGCGTGTCATCCGAGCCACGACAGCGTTCAGTTGTAAATGCCACCCGCGGTCACAATCCGAAGACCAACCGTGTAAAGAAAGTTAATAGCTTAACTTCGTTGTTCGCTAAGAAAACCAAGTCAAAATAAGCTGTGAGCGCTACATATTTAAACTACTTATGTGAAAACGTATTAGCTACTCTATCAGTATGTCTGTATATGTCTGTTCTGTCTGCTAGGGTTAACAAATCACAGAATTTTTATAACAGAGTTAATCTTCACTATCACTATGACTACATAGTTTAAAACAAAATCGCTGTCAGTCACCATGTATGCTTATATCTTTAAAACTGCGCAACGGATTTTGATGCGGTTTTTAGGGTTCTGTACCCAAAGGGAAAAACGGGACCCTATTACTAAGACTTTGCTGTCCGTCTGACCATCTGTCTGTCTGTCTGTCACCGGGCTGTATCTCATGAACCATGATAGCTAGGCAACTGAATTTTTCACAGATGATGTATTCCTGTTGCCGCTATAACAACAAATACTAAAAAAGGGAATAAAGTAAATATTTAAGGGGAGGGCTCTCATACAACAAACCTAATTTTTTAGACGTTTTTCGCTATATATTAATAATGGTAACAGGTAGATGCTTGAAATTTTCATAGAATATTTAGTTTTATATTCACTTCAATAGTAAATAATAAAATTAAAATTAAATAAATATTTAAGGGGGGCTCCCATACAGTACGGAACCCTCCGTGCGCGAGTCCGACTCGTACTTGGCCGATTTTTTAGATAAAATGTTTCAACAGGAAGGTTTTAAATGTATAATACACCTGTGCGAAGCCGGGGCGGGTCGCTAGTTAGAAGATATAAGAAATTAAAATACATTTCATAGCAATGAAATATCTTTTCAATTAATTACCCGTGTAACTGCACTATGGAAGCTATATTTCCCCGTTATAGAATATTATTTAAATCTTATTCTGCAAATGCTTTCAGAGTTTGATTATTTTTATAGCTTCTCGAAACATCTGCCGTCTTTCATGTGCAGTGATTTATTAAACAGTTTGTTGTTTTGCCGATCGTAAAATATCTCTTGAGCAATTTGTTTACGAACAATGGAAGCCCTCTCGATGACTCAGCTGGTCATCCAGATCCAGATTTTCTGAAGGCGATTGCAATATTTGATAAGAGCTTTTTGAACGGTAAAGTAAAATACCTATATACAACAAGATACAACATATCTATGTACTTAAGGCAATCGTGAGGCGCCAACTTGACCATATAAGAACAATAAGCTGTCATCTACCTACAAATGTAATCCGATTTGTGTGTTTTTTTTCATTAGCACTTCAGTCGTTAGGATTATTTAAATATAATTAGTCCGTTAGTTGGATTATCAAAAAATATTGGGCACTTTTCTTATGTAAATTAAACAAAACTTGATGAAGTTATAGCAGACACTTTGGCTTTCGTCGGTTTAGATGTTGATTTTTGTCTGCAGGTCGCATTTTTTGACTAATCTCGACGAAAATATATAATCTCTTGATACACAGGTTTGCGTCGGCGATTTTAGATTTTTTGATTTTGATTATTTAAAAATGGGAGAAATTTGCTGTGCTATTTATCAGCCAATTTCGATAATGTTTGTCAAGATTGAGACATTTTCTATAGGATTCATTTCGGAGAGTGTGCATCTGAGCTGCACGACCTTATCCTACCATCCCCTTTTTACTACAGGACAAGTAGGAAGACGCCACATTACCACCCCTACACTGTCAATTTTCCTTCGATACCTACGTATTAAGGGGTTTCACTCAACATTTCTGATTCGTACCGCCAGGGAATGAAACAGTCTTCCTGCTTTCCTGTTTCCTAAGAGATATTATCTAAAGCTTTTCAAGGTCAGAGTGAATAGGTATCTTCTTGGTCTGCGTGCTTCATCTTCGACCACAACGTCGCTTACCATCAGGCGAGTTGAACGTCAAGCGCGGATTTTTTCGTGACAAAAAAAGAAGATTGTTTCGTATCTAAGTCTTTTCAAGATTTGCGAGTAGAGTATGAACAATTGGTCGAGTCGAGATTAGGCTTTGAAGTTTGAAGATTCAGTCAAAGGATGTGTCGTGATTTTGCGAGTTCTCCGGAGAACTATTAGTAATAAGTAGACATATTTTGCTCTCAGTAGTTAGTTATTAAGTTATCACACTTGCGTACATAGTCCGCAAGCAGTTAGAAAAATCTCAAAAGAGGCCTATGTCCAGCTTTTGTGGATTATGGCTGATGATGATAACGTGAAAATGAAACTCCGAATTCACCCTGTCATTGGCTCACAACTACAACTCGCGCGATGTAGAAAATGAATCCGCGATGCTAACGCCATCTAGTATAAAATTATGTAACACACCATTGGTCACGAACCTCGATAAAACCATTTAAAACAATAACAATTATTTTTCGCAAAAAATGGCAAAACCGCCTTCCATCGTGTACTAAATTCGAATATTTCGCTAGAATTGTTTACATTACTTACTGTTGATTTATCAAAAATGGCTTACCCGATTTCTATAAAATTTCAATGAAACCATCTCGAAAGTAGGTATATGCTTTCAAACTAAAAAAGAATTTTTCGATTCAGTTCATGATTGGCGAAATTATCGATGTTCATCGTGTACAAAATTCGGATATTTCGCTCGAATTGCTTACATTATAGAGGATTTTTCAAAAACGGCTCAGCCGATTTATGTAAAATTTAAATGGGACTACTTCGAGAGTCAGTTCAGTTCACAATTGGCGAAATTATCGATGAACATACACAAAAAAATACATACAGACGAACATAGAACCTCCTCCTTTTTGGAAGTCAGTTAAAAATTAGAATAAACCTATACATATATATTATGTGATAATATTTGCTTTGAGTATGCATTGCAATTGAAATAATTCATGTAAAACACCTAATGCCAGACACTGAACTAAAGGATGACACCTTCGAAAAAAATCCTTCCTCCTAAGAATAACAAACCTTAAATCTATTTGACCACTGATCTTATAGACGCCTAGCATCATCTATGACACATGGTTAAAAACTTATAACACCTTTCCTAGCGAAATTTTAATATGGCGTCAGTTGCCAGCTAACAACGCGGAAAAGTAGACACATGCTCTGTGATTCTTGAACATTTTCGTAAGGAGGTTGACATTGGGCAGGTAAGATTTTGTTATACATTTTATGATTTTTGTGGATTTAGTGTTGATTTTAGAAATATGAAAGATTCATTAGTAAACAAGGGCTATTGTTTTCATGTTTAGTTTAGTTTTTATAACAATTGTTGCTGTGTCTACTATTAGGTACCAAAACATGTGAAAACCTAAAAGATGACACAAGTGTCATCTAGTAGGTTGCATCAAAATGTTCAAAATTTGTACAAAAATAGCTTCTATTCCAAGTGTATAAAATGCTGTATCAATTTTGTTACTTTTACTTTACTCTGCTCAATAGTAGACAGGATGTCAATTATTGGGTAAGGTATGTGTCTACTATTGGTTTCATCGATATCAGATTTGGTTGAGCGTGATGCACCCCATAAAAAGTCAGATGTTTAGATACAGTGAAGCTGATAATATAATATGAAAGCTGCCATAGCAGAATGTAGAAGAGGTGTCGCAACAGCTATTGTAGCAAGAAAATAAATAGAGCCGAGAAAAAAAAATGAATTAGAAAAAGAAAAGAAGAATAGAGGAAATAAAAGAAAAAGAAAGAACAAATTGAAGAGGAACGTAAACTAAACTAACGTAAAGACTGCTAAGTAATTGGCTAAGAATACCATTAAGACTGTATAAAAAAAACTGTTAAGACTGATGATTATAGTAGCGACTCAAGTTCTGAAGAAAAGTGGCAAGATTCTGGAGATAGTTTAGATGATATATCTGACGAAATTGAAAACGATGTATTAGAAATGGGAAATGCAGAAGAAAATAACTTTGAGAAAAGCAAGATCAAGTAGGGTGACTATGTGATTGTCAATTTTCCTGGTATAAAGAAATATCACAGGTATCTCTGTATTGTCCAAAATATTAGCCAAGAAATCGAAGTTATGGCAATGGTAAGCTGTGATCAAACCAAGACTACTGTCAAGGAAAACGATAAAGATATTAGTATTATAAGAGAATGTCAAATCGCTGAAATCGTCGACGCTCCAAAATAGATAATTGCTGGTGGACATAATTGAGTATAAATTTGATTTTGCGCTGCAGGTTGATGGATAAGCAGAAGTACTGATTAATAACTTCGACATAATTATATAAAAGACGATTGTATTACAATAGGTGATAAGTAAATATAGATAGATGGCCCAAAGATAGATTCTCTGTTTAACGACAGAGTATTTCCTTAGTATTTTGATTTGAAAAACTACTTTAAATGTGATTTAAAGCCATGTCTAGTATTGGTGCTAAGTGCTGTCTATTATTAGTGGTAACGATTTTTTGAGATGTCATCTATTGGTTAATATGACAAAGTTTAAAAAAATACAAATTTATAATTGAAATATGTTATTAATTACAATGTTTTATGTGAAATAACAGATCTAAGTATTGCTTTAGTAGATTAAAAAAGTTTCAACTGCAATGTGGTAACAAAATATATTAATATTGAATACTGAAATCTGTGTTGTCCTTAATGTGTCTAGCATTAGGGGTTTTACCTTAATTGCATTAAGTATTTTTAGGCAAATTTTCAGGAGAGGAGGTTTAGCTCTATGTTATTATTCTCGCACTTTTTAGATGTGTATATTTCATTTGCTTATTTTTTCATCTGTAGAAATAAATGAGCTGTAGCAAAATGAATCCTGAGAAAATTAAATTAACTAAATAAACCTTCAACGCATATACATAGAGGTATAATGGTTAAAACATAAAACTGTGAGAACGCCTTGTAAAATTTTATACAATTTTATTTACCAAATCAACAATCAATCACTCACAAGGCATTTTGTTTCGGTCAACCAAGAGAGACTGGTTTCAAATATAGGTATATTAAAACTCGGAGAGCTTCAATACCAAATTAAACAAAATCTTTAAATAACCAATAAAATTCAAATTGTAGAAAGACATTCAACAGACACTGTAGGCTATAAATAGCTTAGCACCATAAATAAAAACGTCAATGATTACATTCTGGAACAGCACGGTTAAAAATATCAATCGTAAACACACATAATATACAACAACATCTGTTTCCCAATAACTGTTACAATACATCATTTTAACCGATTTGTTTGTAGCAAATTTCATTATTTATAATAAAACAGTTTAAACTAGCTACTGTAGGGTGTGGACCGCTCTTAAGGGGATGTTTACAATGAGTCCGGGTATGACATACCGATATTTCAAGAGAGCATTTTTCAGGGTTTTTTTATCGGCAAATCCACTTTCCTTCAATGTCCTACTTCACTTCCCTTAAAATGGCAGCCATTTTCAATTTTCAGTTACGATTACTTTAGAGCATGCGCTAAAATTTCAATAAGTAAGAGTAAGAGTCGCAGAATGACAAATTTGGTGTTTTTTGAAAAACAATGTGTTATTCTAGCGACTTTTAAACACATTTTATTGACATTAACGGTAAACATACTAAAAACATACAAAAAAAATAAGCAAAAAAAAAAATTTTTTTTGGTGTATTTCTTCACATTGCACGAAAACTACTCTGTTGTTTTTTTATGCTATTTCTGAAGCTATGGTGTCTTTAAATTAACTCCAAATTTATTATCCTATGTCATCTAAATTAAGTTCTAAACTTTATTGAATGCAATACTCAACATAGAGCGAGCGTGTATATGTATCCAGAGCTGATGTACTAAGCCCAAAGGAGGTGAATCAGTCCATCATTATGAATAACTTTTACTATGGGCCAACCTCGAAACACAAGAAAAAATTAGCTGTTTCTTACATTTAGTTGATTCCAAGTTGCAATTTTGTAACGATTAGCTGATTTTTTTCGCGGCGGAACTTATATGACTAGAAGCCTAATTTTCTCGAATGTTGGGTTGGCCCCATAGTAAAAGTTGTTCATAATGATGGTCTTAATCACCCCCTTTCGGATTGGTACAGAGTAAGCTGATATACACGCCCTGAATATGCCAAAATCCATCTCACTCACGCAATCTCACAGTGATGTTTTTTTTTTCATTAGTAAGTACATTTGGATAAAAATTCATCATTAGTGAATTCCTGAAAACTTGACGTAGATTATGTAACATTTTTTTTAATAGCATAGAACAAAGTCGCTTCCGCTGTCCCCATGTCCCCATGTATGCTTTTATCTTTAAGACTACTCGATTTTGATGCGTTTTTTTTAATAGATAGAGTGATTCAAGAGGAAGGTTTATCTGTATAATCCACCTGTGCGAAGCCTGGGCGGGTCGCTAGTTTATTAATATGACAAGAGAATTACACCCGTTTTGTAGTATTTTTCGTTACTAAATCTCTTTATTTGACGGGGTAGACCGCATAAATAATTATCTTTCGCCAAAAATGGCATACCCGACTACAGACAACCGTGTACAGAATTCGAATAGATCACACGAATTGACATTTAATTTTCATCATATTGTAATTTCATATTATTGTCGACTTTTCAAAATCGTTAGTCGTTTTCATCGAGCAAATATCTATAGAGTCTCACACAATCGTGCAAAAAAAAGGATCCGAGCAAAAACTCTGCCCAAGCCACATTGTGGGCAGGCTTTTTAGGGTTCCGTACCCAAAGGGTAAAAACGACACCCAATTACTAAGACTACGCTGTCCGTCTGTCTATCACCAGGCTGTATCTCATGAACCGTGATAGCTAGAACGATGAAATTTTCACAGATGACGTATTTCTGTTGCTTCTATAACAGCAAATACTAAAAATAGGAAAAACATAATATTGAAGGGGGAGCTCCCATACAACAAACCGGTTTTTTTGCCGTTTTCCGCTCGATATTAATAACGGTGACAGGTAAGTGCTTGAAATTTCCACTGAATATTCAATTAAATATTTAATTTAAAAATAAATAAACCATTTAATCAAAATAAATATTTAAGGGCGGCTCCCACACAAGAAACGTGTTTTTTTTTCTCGATATTAATAACGGCAATAGGAAGATGCTTGAAATATTCACAGAATATTTAGTTGTATATTTCCTTCAAAAATAAATAATTAAAATAAAATAAAATATATGAAGGGGGATGACTATATGGACTTCCATACGGTGCGGAACCCTTCGCGCGCGAGTCCGACTCGCACTTGGCCGATTATTTCATTACTTTCACTAAGGAACTGTGGCTCTGTAGATATATGCTCGAAGGTTGTTGTAGATAAAATTTAAATAGAACCATTTGTGAAGTAGGTATATAAACTACCAAACAAAAAAGAATCATCAAACACGGTATAAAATAATTGCAGGCGTACCTAATCGCGTTACATACATAAGGAAAAGAAGAAAAAACATACAGTTGAATTGAGAACCTCCTCCTTTGAAGTCGGTTAAAAATGAAAAGAACATTTTTTTTAATAATACTGTTAGTTCATAAGGTATCTAATAGCATTACATACATACGGAAAAGAAAAACAAAAACATACATTTGAATTGAGAACCTCCTCCTTTCAAGTCGGTTTATTAATCTGTTAGATTATAGATATCACAACATTATACGTGTTATGATTGACGGATGCTACATACGAGTAGGACACAAACTTGCAAATGTGCGACGACGGCTGGGACCGGTTGAAAAGCCTTTAAAACCGGGGTTCAGTGAGCAGTTTTTACAACCAGTGATGTGGTAATGGATGATATGATAACGACTAAGTGTGAACAAAAGGGAATATTGGAAATGTAGCTAAGTGCAAGGAGGACAGTACTCTATGTAATAAGTAGAGACTCTTCTCATGCATTGTCTCTCTTTTTCGTTCTTTTGTGGAAGAATAAAATCGGTTAAAGTACAATGTAGGCTAATATCTCAATGTTCATTAAATACCTTTAAACTAGCAATTGATGTGCATTTGTTTGAACAAACTTGTATTCGGATTTCCGATGCAACTAAAACAATTTCTATGCAAAATTTGGTATTTTTTTTATTTGCTTTTTACATAAGTTTGTCTGTATAGACGGTTTTTCCGAAAAACACAAGTGTCGATATTTTTTTACAGTTTTGCCAAGCAAAACTCCGTTGCGTTGCGTTTTAGTAGATATTTAGGTACCTACATGAAAAAAGATATTTATAAGAAAATACGGAGAGGTTGCTAAAATTCCGGCATTAACTTGGCATTGTCTTAAATCAGAAATAATGGCACCAGACCCCTTTTATAATTTTTTGTACAGCGCTGCTTTATTTCATAAAGTAATATTATTTTTTGCCGTCCCCATTGACCTGCGATGTACCACGCTATGTATGTTTGTTACAGTTCGAGTTTGACAGCTCACTCGCACATTCGTACATTTTGGATGATATAATTATACCTTAGAAAAATAACTAGTATTTTCTAAGATATACCAACGAGAAAGATTTTAAGAAAAAAAAATGCAAGTGGATCCCTCTGCATCATCAATCTGTATACTCGTGCTCCGCGCGGAAGAAGTGAAAAATCGACGCAACAGTGCTTTCATACCCCCTCCATGATAGCGTTAAACGTTCAACGCAACCTTTTTGGAAGTCGCATTAGAAGTTTTACTTCATTTATCATGGAAAATAATTTACAATATTATTGATGATTTTTCTAACAATCTTTTCTGGTAATTTTGTATCGTACAAATGAATTCACTCTCGGTGTGATTTCGATTATGAATTTAATCAATCATACAATTCATACATTTCAGTAAAGATTTACTTTAATACATATACAGGGTCATAGGTATTAAACGCAAAACCTTTTAAGGGCGGGTCTAGTACGTCTAGACCAACAACGTACGTACTACGACTTTTGAAAATTCCCAAAAAAAATAGCTTCTCCATACATTTTGCCGCGCGTTGCCGAAATTTTTGTATGAAAAAACTGATTTTATCTTCGTGATTTTCCAAAAGCCTTAGAACAAAAGTTGTTTGTCCAGATGTACTAGGCCTGCCCTTAAAAGGTTTTGCGTTTAATACCTATGACCCTACTCAGTGCAAATGACGCTTTAAAAGTGCTTATTTACTGAAAATTATTTTACCTACATCATTTAAAATAGAAGCACGGAATTTCCGCATACACTAGACAGTAAGTAAAGAAAGATAGTTTAAGGTACTTGTATTTTTAAGTAAGTAAATATAACCGAAGAAAAAAAGGGAAGTTTGAAAGGAAAGAAAAATATTTTTATATAAATAGGCCATTTTAAAGGCACAATTAAATTCTTTATCATATATGTTTGTCCTGCACAATACGATACTCGGAAAGATACGAGTAGGTACATACAAATATTGTTTCCGACATTTTCAGACAAGGATCGAGACTCTTTATGTTACTTATTTCATTTATAATAACGGGTCATTTATAAAAAGGTATATTTGAAGGTATATTGCTTTTATATTTTCTTTGATATCAAGCTTTGTTATCGAAATTAAATGCGGGCTTACCCCTATGATAGAATAAAAATTATTTGAAATTGACCGAATCTAAGTAGTTATAGATCAAGAAATAGCGATAATATTTTATCACAACAAATCATTCTAGTAGAAACGTGACTTCGTGAGCTCATTCCAACCTCTACTAATTAAGCTTATTAGCTGCTCAACCACGTGATTATAGTCATATGTCCACTGCTGTCAACACTAACCTAAAGGCTTTAATAATCAACTCATACAATAACATATCATTTGGAATTTCGCTAAAAATCACTGGGGCCTTCCGAATTTGTCACATTTGTCGAGTTCCGGAAACACAATTATCGTGTCTCTCTGTACACGACACTTCTTATTCAATTTTGATCCTTCCTTAGTTTCACAATAAACAACGTTTGATGGGAAACAAAGCACAAATAACAGTTGTTCTGGAACGAAACGTTTCACAAAAGTAACCAACAATTTTAGTCTACAAGTAATTCATGAATTACGTTCTGTCTGACTGTCAGATGAATTTAATTATACTGCAGTTGTTTGAAACAGTACTTCCATAATTTTATAATCGGACTTGTGGAATGAAGTGAAGCGAATTTGAATCACCGAAGTTAAGTTTTTGGATGGGTGGTCGCAAGTCAAAATTATGGAGGACAAATGGGGTCGATTTTAAAGGCACCACTTAGCAAGTACACAGACATTATTTAAAATAGACGTGGAGTAGATTTAGTTTGTCTTTGTAACGTAAATTTCAATTTGAAATGGCACTAGGTAGGGCATATAGCGCGGAGGTCTGATGACCGAATATGGGGTTGAAAAGTTCTCGACTGAAGTTTACGTACCGGCAAGGGCAGCGAAAGACGTCCACCCGCAAGATGGACGAATGACTTCGTCAAGACCGCAGGATCGTGCTGGATGCAAGCTGCTTCCAACCGGTTTTATTGGAGATCTACTTATAGGGGAGGCCTAAGTCCAGCAGTGAACGTCCTATGGGTGAAACATCAACGACAAGTTACTATTTCAGGTACTAAAATATAGTCATAGCCCTACATAAAAACTCAGGTCAACTAATTCTTGGAACATAATGTGCTCGAGTATAATTTTAAGAAGTTCAATGAGAAATGTTATCCATTGAAAGGAAAGCCAATAACATTTTACAGGGAAACTACGCGTCCACCTAATTTTTACATGTCTTATTGTATTTCGATAATAGTGTATGGTTACTCGTCTCTGTATAAAATCATTAAGACAGATATTTTACTAATACATACTTATGTACATATATTATGTTTTCTCAAGCACATCACCTACGTCCTTTCAAATGTTTGTGTCAAATTATATTCAACAGAATAAAAACTTTGAGCAAACTCTGATCTGAGCAAATAAGAATGGAAAGAATTCCAAGTGTCTTTTTACTTCAACTTCTAAGAACAGCTAGCTGTGCACCGCCACGAATCATGCCACACATAGTTTTAGCAAAATTATTTGCAAATGCAACATTACTGGGCACACGGGCCACAACTTTACATAAACAATATTCCATTTAAATGTAGTATTATTTGCCAAACCAGCTAGTTTTCTGTGCTCTACTATCATACAGCAAAATCCTGTGGTCTTGAAAAAAAATTGAATAGTTAATCGCAAAACTGAACACTAAGAACTCTTTGGCATATTCTGTCTAACATGAGTTGATTGCAGTAATAAAACCTACAAAATATAATTTAAGCTCTGTTAAGTATACCCTGTACAATGTACGTTCTTTTAAACTCTACTCTCCATGTACTGTGCCTTGACCTGTTATTAAATTTTACGTACAATTGTACAAAAATACTGTTGTGTCCCTAGGGGCAACGCACGTTCACACTTATCCACTTATTTAATGCAATTACTAACCACTTTTAATTAAAATTCGGGGTTACACAAATGAGACTATCCTTACTAATATTATAAATTCCTTACTTAATATTATAAATCCGAAAAGTTTGTTGGTTTGTTACTCTTTCACGCACCAACGGAGCAACGGATTGACTTGATTTTTTGCATGGACATAGTTTAAAAGGCGGAAGGAGCTTTAGGATACTTTTTATCCCGAAAAATTGCATAGTTCCTGTAGGACAGGACAAAAACCATCGAAAGCGAAACTGTCGCCACTATCACAAAGACGCTAAGTGATTAATTCCTCTATGACGCTAATATGGACTAACGAAACGTCACAGCCAAACGTAATTAGATGACAGGTGACATTGTCTGCAGACTTTTATAAATCACAAGTAGCATGGCAAGGGGACAAATTGTTTTTCCACGATTATATCCCCTTGAAGAGGAAATAAAGTATGGATTGAAAATGACAACTGACATTAAAATTGGATAAAATGTTTTTTTCCCTCTGCATGCTACATGTTACTATGACGTTTAATACCAGGCCGTCATTTTGTCTGACATTAAAAATATTTTTAAATCTTCTATCATTAGAGGTTTAACATGTTTCTTTATTCTACCTTTATGGTACAGAATCATCATACTTTAATATTATCAATCCGAAAAGTTTGTTGGTTTGTTCCTCTTTGACGCAGCAACGGAGCAAAAGATTGACCTGATTTTTGGTATGGATACCTATGGTTTAAAAGACAGAAAGTAATAATAGGATACTTTTTTATCTCGAGAAAATTCGTGATTCCCATGGGATAGGACAATAACTGTTTCTCAGCAATGGAGCAACGGATTGACTTGATATTTGGGGTGGGCATAGTTTGGAAGACGGAAAGTGACATAGGATACTTTCCATCCCGAAAAAATTGTGGTTCCCGTAGGACTTAACAATACATTTTTCTCAACAACGGAGCAACTTGCCTTGGCTTATTGCATGAATATAGTTTGAAAGACGAAAAGTGACATAGGCCACTTTTTATCGCAAAAACTTTAACAGTTCCCGTAGGATAGGATAAAAACTAAGTGAGCAGGGTGTGGTAGCAGCCGTCTAAGCGCCAGAAATAATCTGTCATGGCAAGATTAGGACGTTCCTACATTTTTCGCACTCCTTCGCGGCACTCAACAGAGCTAGCCCAGACTCGGGCTCCATAACGGAGCTTGCGCTCTCGCCATAATGACGAAGTGTTTCGGAGCACAAGACACATCGTCATCCACCACGCGGGACTAACCAGTACTGAACGTCAGACAGCATTCCAACGCCCTGGTCCCAGTGCAGCGGGTCAGTCATAGTAGCCCAGCGCCTGCCTCTTCAACTGCAGAGGGCAGTGACAACGGCCATCGCGATACCGACACCTCTCTTCCCCTGCAGCCCCACTGCGTCTGCCAACACGTTGACGGCCTAGCGGAAGGTAGGGTAGGTGGCGGAACCCACACCACCAGTTCCATATATCCCACCGCGGCCCCTAATCCTCGGCTGTCATATCAGAGTCCAGGAAGCAGCCTTGCTTTATGAAACTGAGAAAGGTTATTCCCAGCAAGTAACTGGAGATAGAGAGACAGAAAAGAAGCCACACCCAGCGCAGCAGGAGGAGATGGAGTTCATATGCCTGGCAGACGGAGCAGCACTAGAGCAAAATCTTAACCGAGAAATTAGCATATCTACAGACGGCAGCAAAATTAAAGGGAAAGTTGGGGCGGCATTATCTATTTGGGATGATGCCTCTGAGATCAGTACCCGCAAGCTGAAATTGGCCGATTGGTGCTCCGTGTACCAGGCCGAGTTATTGGCACTTCTTGAAGCTACCGAAAAAGCAAAAATCTTTTGTGACTCCAGGTCTGCACTGGAAACGGTAGTTGGCGTATCTGCCCTCCATCCCTTAGCAGTAAATTCAAAGTTAACATAAAGTTACTACACGCACAAAATAAAATAGTGAAACTTTATCGCGGGGATGGAGGGAAATGAGAGAGCGGACCAGCTAGCAAAGGAAGCAGCACTGCACTCGAAGTGCAGACCTATTTACGATAACTGCCCCGTTTCATTCGTCAAGCGAGAAATCCGAAAGGACTCTCTTCACGAGTGGAACCGGCGGTATCAGGATGGACACACAGCGGCGGTAACCAAAACATATTTTCCGGATGCAAGGGCGGCATACAAGATCGCAAGTGCTGACGGGGCATGGTGAGTTTTCCCAATACTTACATCGATTTGAGGGAAAGCCCATCGTGCATCTGTGAACCCACAAAAGAGGAGACTCCACTGCACATAATCTTGGAATGCCCAGTTTATTTGTAAAAAAGCAATAATTAGGAACAAGTAGGTATAAACTTTGCTGTACCATTGTAATGTTTATTATAAATGCAAACAGCCAAAAACATTGAAATATAGGTATAGTTTTTATTCATTTGTAATTAAGACCCCTGATTATGTCAGGGATATATCGCGATATAATAAAAAAAAAATCCTCGGATGCAGCGTCGCAAGAGCGGCACTGCAGCCCGCCTAAGTTGCGACACTCCTCATAATGCATGAAACCTACCGGCCATCCTCTCAGCTGCTTTAGTTAAAAGCGGCTGAACTTCGAGTGCCAGCCTCTAAGCTTCCTTGGGGGAAAAGACCCAAAGAAGAGGGATACTTCGAGCGCCGCCTTTTTAGCTGCCTCAGACCTTCCCCACGACAAGGCGAGAATTCCATGGGGTGATTGTAGGTTGTATATACACTCCAACCGTAACTTAACCAACAAAAGCATTCCTCTAAGGTATTTTAATATTTGTCGGTTAGGTTAGGTATCACAGCCGACATAACCATAAGCCAAAATCAAAATATAACGCGGGCGAAGCCGCGGGTAAAAGCTAGTAGACCATAAACGAAAAGGGGGCATTTATTTAATCACAATATAAGATGCCTGCAACATTAATAACAATAAAAATATCGAGAGATATATTCTATATGCGAAAACTTG
The DNA here is from genome assembly GCA_964007245.1 of Hypomecis atomaria. Classification (NCBI taxonomy): domain Eukaryota; kingdom Metazoa; phylum Arthropoda; class Insecta; order Lepidoptera; family Geometridae; genus Hypomecis; species Hypomecis atomaria. The sequence goes on along the minus strand of OZ023284.1, from coordinate 14,010,345 downwards.
TTAATAGTGAATAGTTATTTAAGGTATTAGTAATTTAGCTTGATAACACTGTATGTTTTCCAAATAAAATAAAATAAAATAAATAAATAAAATAACAATACGCGTAGATAAATACTAAGCAGTTTTTTAACTGTGCGTTATCATTTCTTGCAAAAGCCCGCAGAATACTTTTCTCAGTACCAAAGCTTTTTCGAAGAATCACAAACATCTTTAAGAGATTTATTATTTTTCGCAATAATGGCTAAACCGCCTTCCATCGTGTACAAAATTCAAATATTTCGCTCGAATTGTTTACATTACTATTGATTTTTCAGAAACGGGTCTGCTGATTTCAGTAAAAATTAAATGGAACCACCTCGGGAGTATACCCTTTCGAACTTAAAAGGAATTTTTCGATTCGGTTCACAATTGGCGGAATTATTGATAAACATACACAAAAAAAATACATACAGACGAACATAGAACCTCCTCTTTTTTGGAAGTCGGTTAAAAATAGAATGAGAAACACACAAAATGTTTCAAAAAAATGACAGAAAAAAATAATGACCTACTTACTAGTTATGAACTAACCTTGTTATTCTCTTTTTGAAAATAGGCTGAAAACACGCATGAAAAAATCAACTCTCTTACAGAATACTTTAAGTACGCAAAACTGCTGTCTTTATAGTTTAGTGACTTCAAACGTACTACAGTAAAATTTATTCATAGAGACATCTTTGACCTCCTTTTCTATGTAACTTACCTAAATAACCCCATACCTAAATCGTTTACGACATTGCCACACCCATAATATGTGTAATACCCGAAATAAGTACATATATGTTATCCACTTCCCTACCACAACATTATAAGTAGTGAAGTGTATTTGTTTATTAATGTAAATTAATTAATATAAAGCACTTTAGTATGTATGTACCTCCAAGTAATCTAACTTTATATCTGACTTGAAAAATTTGTAACCGGCAGCGTTACCTTAGACCGCTTATCTGATTAAGTTTAAGTTCAGAGGTGGTCAAACATAAACCTGCATTTGATCACAATCTGCAAGTCTAAAACAGATTTTTCTAAAGTAATCAATGCTGGAAAATACAACATCTAGTAGATAGTATAAATGTTAGATAAGATCACTTGCTATAACGCAATACATATACTTACTTAAATATTATACGAATAAGTTATTAGCGATCTTACGCGAAAGCACGATAAAGAAAGACTGCCTCGGTGGCTCAGTGGTTAGTGACCCTGACTTCTGGGCCAAAGAGGCGTAGGTTCAATCCCCACCCAGGGCAAACATTTGTGTGATGAACATAGGTGTTTGCTCTGTGTCTGGGTGTTATTTAGGTACTGTCTATATAAGTATGTATTTAAAATATGTATAATTATGTAGTATATCAGTCTCTGACAGCCATATCACAAGCTTTGCTTAGTTTGGGGTCAGAGACCGTGTGTAAGATGTCCCCTAATATTTAAAAAAAAAACTATACATATCATCAACAGGAAATGTTAAAAAATGGTGCACATACATTGGGCCAAAACTAATTCAACACTATTCTTATTTCATTGAATATCCACCGTGTTGGTTATCTAGTGATAACACCTTAATTACAAAAAAAAAACTTATTGTGTCAGATCACGAGTGAGTCCTCTCAACACAACTAGTCTAGCTGTAATTACAGAACCTGTCCTCATTTCTACATATTAATATTCTTTGTTTAGCAGAGTGAAATCACGGGTAGTCCAATGACACGGTAAGGACCTTCAACCTACAACAAAATACTACATTTATTAGCAATATTTTCGTCTACCAGCCGAGTAGGAGTGTCCTATGGTAATAATAATCACGGGTAACTTAAAAATATACTGTAAAATACTTTAGTTAAGAGCTCTTGCAAGTGTTTAACTTAAACTTAATAGTCCGCTGTTGAATCTATTTTCAACTTACCCGCGAAGTATGAGAGTAATACAACATAATTTATAGAGACAGTTTTATTTTTAATTTAGTATTAGTTGATTGCAAGTTTTTATTTGAAGTAGGTTAATTTTAATAGTGATAATTTATGAAATGTTTTTCAAGTTTTGTTACAATAAATTATAGAGACAAAATAAATATCCAAATCTTATGATTCTGAAGTCAAGTGTTTATCACTTGAACGTTAACTTATTACTGGCTGGCACATGCGTCACACTCGTGATCGGGTGCTGCATGCGGGTCGCCGGTTTGCTCGCGGCATTCACGCAATGCACTGAAACTACTAACTTAGACTAAGATTTAAACTAACCTCTCTCTATAGTACAGCCGAATTCTTTAAAATGTAACTACTCAACAAAGGGCACAGACCCTGGAGTCTATGGGTCAAAAATTAAAAAAAAAGTTAACTTAAGGTATTTTTGAATGCTAATGTTTGAATATTAAAGACCATACCCTAAGCTTTTAGTTCTTTGTGTTAGGCTCTATGCATATGTATAGTTTTATTTGTATTAATTAATATGTTTGCATATTTAAGACCAAACCAAATCCTTACTTTAGGTCTTTGAACTAGGCTCTCAAAACACGTAGGTATAGCTACAAATATCTAAATATTAGGCACGTGTTCACACAATACCACGGTTCCAGAATAAAATATCCGGTAACGCTTCTTCTATCCCATATTGCTCAGAGCAATCTCGTTTTACTATCCGCGTAAGGATAAGTATCTATTTATAAAATATGTATAGTTTGTACATATTTAATCATAACAGTTGTTTTTAGAGCTCAAGGACACATACAATGATGGTTCCGTTCTAATTTCAGGACTTTTTACTCGACGATATTGTAAAACGTATTTACTAAAGGCCTTATAATATTGAAACTACGCACCAGGTGCATCATTATGAACCACTTTTTTTGCGGGATCTTTGCGGGATCTACTCTTATAAAGCGAAATATATCAGTCGATAACGGATCTCATGAATGGTGTTCATAACATTGTAGCTGATGCGTGGTTTCATAGAATACGCATCTTTTATTTTAGTAAATAGGTACCTAAGAGACAACCAACTGTCAGCAAGATTAAATTTAAAAACCCCCAACGCATTAACATCATTTCATCTTTTTAATCATTTTTTTTATTTAGTTTAGATAGGTTTATTTAAGTTTTGATTAGTTATTTTAGTTTAGATAGGTTATTTAAGTTTTTATTTTTTATTTCATTATAAGTTTTATTCTAAAAATCATTAGATAGATTTTTGCTAAGCTAAGATTTGTAAAAAGCTGATTGGAAGCCCAAAACCTGACATGAAACAGAATTTTGTAATTATGCATTGAACAAAAAAAAAAACATGACATTTTCATTTATTTTTTCTGACATTTTTTGATTATTATTTGTATTCAATTGTAAAGTAGATAGCTATTTTAATCATTGTTTAAATTCGTTGCTATTTTGTATTTTGAAATGACGAGATATATTTTGCGGTACTTTATATTATTGTAAATATAATTTTAGTATTAAGCTCAATACATCAATAAACGATTCTAATTCCTACCACAGCTAACAAAAGAGCAGATCATTTCGAAACAGTTGATCTTATTCTGATGCAACCATCGACTTGGCATTTTTTTCTGTTTTAAAGATGAAACATATTTATGAAACCTCTCGACTAATTCCCCTTTCAAATTAAAATCGGTTCACCCGCTCGGAACATCAATATGAAAACAGAAAAATGCCAAGTCGATGGTTCAGAAGCAACGACGTCACAGACAGAGACATACACTCACACACACACACACACAGACACGTCAAAATTGTAACAAACCGTCGTTCGAAAACTGTAAGGCACGTAAAGTGGCTTCTCTTTGTATTTTTTTACATCTCGCTAGTAAAACTTAATCAAAGTCGGTCAAATCAAGTCGTTCGTATCAATTGCAATCGTATCTTCGAACTTAGTAATAATGTCATTCTACGGAACCCTGCTCGGTGTTGTATTAATTCCAAAGCTGGATAAACTTCTACCAATTCAAGTCTCCTGCCTCACGAACTAATTTAATCAAATCTTTGCAAACACTTTGTCCTAACTCCTAAACACGCTCCTGTACAGATGCCATAGGACTCGTTTCGTGCTGTATGTGCTTATATTTATGTCTGGAGTACATATTGTCCATTCCAACCCACGACTTTCTAATTAATTATAACAACAGAATAAGTTACGTAAGAAAGTTAAGCAATGTTTCTGCTTGGAAATACATTTGTCCCTTGGACACAATATGCTTTCCTCTGTCCGGGTGATGGTTTTCCTGAACAGGTGGCATTTTCAACGAATTTTGACGAATCGTGGTACACAGGTTTTATTACTATAAACTATAAATTATTGGACTTTATTTGTAGTAGGTGATATGTGATTGGGAAATACTTCCCGTACTCGTATTTCCCTCAAAAGGGGGGAAATTTGCTACCGTGATATTTAACAGCCTATTTCAACAATACTTGGTAAGATTTTTTGATTTTTAAACTTTAACAAAATTTTCGAGTTTAAATCGAATTGGTCAAGAGCGAGTCGAGATAAAGACTTAATTATAGAAGATTCAGTTTAACACATGTGAGGATTATATTATATTATCACATCTACTCTTTGGAGTAGTTTTACTTGAGTTGCCATTTACTGCTCCTTATTAATTTTAGAATCTCCACTGGGACTGAAAAAAAAACTTGAATGCGCCCAGATTTTACGCAATAATATCAAATTTTCCCTGATTAGCTGGAATAAAATAAAGCTATCTAAGCGGAAATCTGCAAAAAGTGAACCGATTTTCTTATCTCAAGGCTCCATGTATAGAGATTAAGTTTTATGTATATGATTCAAGTATACTTCACAGGACCGTGGGTTTGATGTGAAGTATCGGGAAGACGAACATGTCCTCACTCATCAGTGTAACCAATCCGTCATGCCATTTGATGGATCATTTTCCGATAGACATCGTAGATATGAGAAAAAAAACATTAGGGACCTCAGTTCTTATAAAGACGTGGTGGTCTAGTGGTAGTGATACCCGCCTCACATTCGTGACTTCGTAGGTTCTAATGCCGGTCCCGTACCAATGAGTTCTTAGCTTATGTACGGTATTTCACACCACTGGCTTTTCGGTGAAGGAAAACATCGTGAGGTACCGGCCTACGTCCGTAGAAGAAATTCGATGGCGTATGTGAATCCACCAACCCGCATTGGGCCAGCGTGGTGGATATGGCCCCATCACGCTTCGTGGGTAGGCCTACGTCCTGCAGTGGAGTATTAAAAAAAGATAATACAGTACAATACAGTTCTTATAAACATATTTCGGTTGCTTCGGGGCCTAGTTCTAATAAATATGGAGCCATTATTATAAAATTATTGTATTCAATTTTAAAATTTTTTTTTGTATTCCATATGATAAAACTCAGCTATTACTTTGTTTGTGAAGTATTATTTTTGTGATTAGAGGCTGTTAGATTTATGATTATCGCTGTTACAATGTTACCTTTTGTTCAGGACAATAACATAAAGCCATGAGCTAGCCGTACCTAGCACCGAAACGAAATAACGTATTACATACAAACATCAATGCTCTAAAATACACCGTAACCATCCGATAAAGAACGTAAATCTCACCTAATTATATTGTTTAGCACCTTCGTAACTCACACTTATCAGATGTAAGGTCACACTCATCACATCCAGTGTTTGTTTTTAGCATTTACACAAACATTTAGCACAAGAACGTCGACAACTGTTAGCTTACACAATCTTAATTTTCTATCACCATCTGTTAAAGTTTTAAAATTATTTCGGTGTGTTAAAATTATCAGTAAAAGTTTGTTTGTGGTAAATTAATTGATGGGTCTACGGCGTCGTAGCACGTAGCGCGTCTACGCGGTGGGTCGTAGCGACACGCGGCACATCGTAGCGGGCGGGCATGCGGAACGCGACTGTCGGGGCGCGTCGGCCGAGCCATGCAGCGACGCTGTAAACACCTATTCAGGTATGTATCTAGACATCGCGTGTCGACTGTACTTAGAAACTAGTACATAACCTGTGCCGTTTCAGCACCGAACGTTCAGATAATACCCACCTAAATACGAAGTAAGCGCTACTAGTAGCGTCTGTAAACAAAGCCGCGTCGCGACGTAGCGTGTACTGTTATCGCTATCAACGATAAAAACACATATGACTGTATAATTACCATTTTAATGGACTAAGTACCTACGGAGTACTAACGTTCACGTTGGTTCGGTTTAGAATTATAGTATTGTAAGTTGTTAAGGGTCGTGACACGTGACCCTTATGCTTGCGTCAAAAGAGTATGTTTCTATTGTTACAAATACAATGTTTCAGTCTGAGATCAAGGATCAAACTACTGAATTTAATAAATGAAAATACTTACTTCCTGATCTGTTGTATTTTTCAATGTTATAAGCATGGACAAGTTGCGCAACAATTTATTGCTTTCGTTACTCATCTTTTATCTAGAACATAATATGTAGGTGACTACTATGTAAAGTGGTATTTGCATATAATTAGTCTGTTGTGTATGAATAATGAATAATTTATTTCTATAAAAAAAAATCTAGTTGTACCTGGTTGCTCAGATTTGTAGCGCGGATTCAATGATAGGTACAATTTTTTTATCCAACTGACAAGACGTGTACACTAAAATTAAGGTAACGGTTTTTTTCGCGGTGTTTTTATTTTTTTAGCATGCCTACACCTACCTTTGATGCACAGGTACATACGCCATGTTAACTGTATCGTCTAATAAAACTCGGGAAAAAGCCTAATAATGTCAAACGAAATAGCCTGAAACATAAATACATATTTATTCCAGCATACTTGTAGGTCAAACGAACAAAGTTGTCAGGAGAACAACATTTCAATTTGTTAGTAATTATTTTTCGCAAATCGCAACACCGTATACAGAATTCGAATAGTTTGCACGAATCGATATGACATTAATGTACATTTTTGTTGATTTATCAAAAACGACTGAGCTAAATTCTATAAAATTTTGGAATCACTTCGGGGGTATAATCTTTCGAACTAATTTTTTTTTTAAATTGGTTTAAAAATTGGCGAAAATATCGATGGACATATACAAAAAAAACCTACAGACGAATATAGTACCTCCTCCTTTTTGGAAGTCGGTAAAAATAGCATATTTTGGCCAAAAATATAAATCAATAAGACGCAAAATTCGATTGGAACTGCGTCGGATGTACGCCACATGTCAGACGACCTGCAGGCCAAACTTAGGAACACAGTGAGTCCCGGTGGCAGTTTAATTAAATTTTACTGTTTGCTTGGACCTTCTCGCTTAGACGCTACAAAGTAGAACCAAACCAGTATGAATGATTCTGTGAACTACAATGTAATATTATTTTGTAAGTAAGTGTGGACAGTGGGAAAGCCACATAGTCCTAAAGACTGATGGCAGATGGGGTCGAAAACTTCTCGAGTTAAGACCACGTTCTTGAGAGTTGAAAAGTTCTTGAAAATAATTTTGTGAAGTCTGGACTTAATGTACCGGTTTTTTATCATCCACTGCTGAACATAGATATACCTACGAAGGGTGTTTAGGCATAACTGAGTACGGGTCGGTGGAATCACACCCATACTTATATATGCTATATCGAATGTCTTCTACCAACGTATAGAGATTGCTCAATCATCCATTTTTTTCCTTGTGAAGTCTGCCAAATCCAATTAGGGCAACGCAATAGATTATAACATAACTCTACTTATATCGAGAACTGACTTTTGTTCAGTAGTAGGACAACTCAATACGGTGCTAAATACATTAGGATATCATCATGCTAAAGTTTTTGTGTGAAGTTTTGGGACATCTTTGCTGTGAGAGTGGGATTCAATTAAAATATTAAATTGTAATGTTTATGAATCCCACTCTCAAGGCAAAGATATGCCAAAACTTCATCCATTTGAACATAATTGAAATGCGTATTTAATTAAAACTGAAAAATCTTAAGGCTTTAAGTAACGAGCGATTCGATGCGTCATCATAGCGTAATTTAAATTGTATATAGTGCAGAGTGCTGCACTGATATGTAACGGGAATGCAATACGCCTAGTACGCTTAATAAGCGAGTGCTAAAAATACATAAATCAAACAATAACCACGAAAATAAAAACTTAAACTTGCCTACCACATATGTGCATTAAGCATTTGTCAGCCTATTTCACTAGCGAAACGTGATACCTCATATTTACACGAGTCATTACATATATTTTTTCTTAGATACATTACGTATTGTATTGTTCCGCTGTTTGTGCTAACAAATCGCGTACAAAATGCGGACAAAGTTACGAGTACAATGTGTTCGCGGTCGCAATCGTCGCGTAGAATAGAAAGAAAAGATAAAATGCCTCTCACAGTTCTTACAAGATGGGACATATCGTTTCAAAGGGACCTACGAGTAACTTCGCGTGACAATCAGCTTAAAATCACAACCAACGCCAACAATCACACAATTATTAAAACGCCAATATACACAATTATAATCCACAGAGCTCAACGATTGACCATGACTAGGTCAGAGCCGGATCTACCATATGGCTATTTAGGCTTCAGTCCAGAGCCCTGTGGATTACAGGGGCCAGCTAAGTCAAGTCAAAATAAAATTGATGATATTGCGAAAAAACGATGTTGAATTAAACAGATCGTAAGGTGCAGCCTTGGGAATGGCTGGGAATCCTGCAAATAATCAAACCTATTTAATTCAAGTCTAAGTATGTTCAGGTGTTAGTATCTACTTCTAACTGACAGTTAAAATATTCGGCAGCCATTGCATATTCATTCGATCTCATGTTTCCCTCTCAGACTGTCTCTTTCAATCATGATATCCTATACTTTGAGTAACTAGGTGGTCCACTAAGTAGTATTAGCCCAAGACCCCCTTAAATTCACAGTCCAGCCCTGACATAGGTCGAATCATACAACTTGGCGGCTGTGATTTTAGCTACAAGCTGCGGATAGCCCAATTCTGACTGAAGCTCACTTAACATCTGCGTGAGAATTGGGTTATCCGTAGCTTGTATCTAACATAACAGCCACCAAGTTGTGTAATTCGACCTATACTTGATATGCCTCATACAACACTGTATTCTGCTATGTATGTTTCGTAAACATGCATGTTGCGGTATATGCGTATTTGCTGCATATTTACAAGTGTGTCATTCGCAGGATTAAGAAAAAGCCTTTTAGCTTCTCATTCTATCTCTATGATATTGCCTAAAGCCAAGTTGGTACGAAGGATAAAATACGCTGGCACATTTATTAGATACCGTCCGGCTTTATATTACCCCGACATTGTTGAGAGTTACTAGTGATATAAGATATCGATGTAAATTACATTACTTTCTTCTAGGTCTGGAAGATATCTGGAAAATGTTTAGCTTGATTCGTTTCTTGAGAAGATACCTACATATGTCATATAATTAACTGTAGTAAAATAATTGGCCAAGTACGCGTCGGACTCGCGCACGGAGGGTTCCGTACTGTATGGGAGCCCCCCTTAAATATTTATTTTGTTTTAATTTTATTATTAATTTATTGAAGTGATTTTAAAACTAAATATTCTGTGAAAATTTCAAGCATCTACCTGTTACCATTATTAATATAGAGCGAAAAACGTCTAAAAAAATCTGGTTTGTTGTATGGGAGCCCCCCTTAAATATTTATTTTGTTTTCTTTTTAGTATTTGTTGTTATAGCGGCAACAGAAATACATCATCTGTGAAAATTTCAGCTGCCTAGCTATCATGGTTCATGAGATACAGCCCGGTGACAGACAGACAGACGGACATCGAAGTCTTAGTAATAGTATCCCGTATTTCCCTTTGGGTACGGAACCCTAAAAACTATTGAATCGTGTCAAAAGTACTGATTTTTTTTACAGAATATAAAATTACCGTTTTCGGCCTTTTATACTCGTATAAAATGTCCTGTTTTTTAATTACACTGTCCCACATTATTGAACACAGGCCTCTCTTTTACGCAAGGTTAATACATATCCTATTTTACTAACAAAATCCTGGTTGGAAAACTTTCTATTAGTAGATATAGGTATTTCAGAAAATAATACATCTCGGACGTTCAGGTTCTTTCACGACGCTTTATTCAAAATTAACTTCGGCTAAGTATCTGAAAAACCAATTATTTCGTCATATCTACAGGAATAACCGACAGCGCATAATTTGAGCTACAAAGCACGTTTGGTGAATATATAGGTTCAGATAAAATCAATATTATCTGAAGAAATTGAACATTACATCAAGGAAAGGGAATTAATGAAAGGGCGTAGGCCAAAAATGTAACATATCATTTACAAGGGCGTTGGTGGTGACCTATCCGCCCTGCTGTAGTATAGATATTAATAAATTTTGAACCCGAAAGGAGTCACTTCGGACTCCTTTGATCATTTCGCTTGAAATACCTACTTACTTGCCTACTCGTACCTTCTAACTTTCTATTTAATATGGGCGTACTCGTACAAGTGTTTCTCTTGAGAGGATATCATTATATTCGTTGTATTCCTAGAGGACATCATTATATTCGTCATAGGACTGTAGGACCGTGTACCTAAGTGTGAATAAGTTCTTTGTATTCGCGGTTTTGTTTACAAGAGAGATGAATGAGCAGCGCTCCACGACCAGTAATTGTCCCCGAGCCGCGCTAGTAATAACACGTCCACCAAAATGTTATTAATTTATGTAATCGGTAAATAATAGTAATAGTTGCTATGAGTTAAATTGTGTCTTGAATACATTGCATACAACGGCTAGTTTAGACAAAGTAGACACAAAGACAAAGCGTTACTAACCGACTTCCAAAAAGGAAGAGGTTCTCTGTTCGTCTGTATGATTTTTTTTGTGTATGTTTATCGATATTTTCGCCAATTGAAAACCGAATCAAAAAATCTTTTTTAATTATAAAGGATATACTTTCTAGGTGGTTCCATTGTAATTTTAAGGAAAACGGCTGAGGCGTTTTTAAAAAATCAACAATAATGTAAAAATTGCATACATCAATTTGAGCAAATTATTCGAATTTTGTACACGATGGAAATCGGTTATGCCATTTTTTGCGAAAAATAATTATTTTATACGCAATACTTGTTCTTGCATTCTAAAAATAAGTTTGCACACTTGGAGAAATTCCAAAATAATCCGTACCGAAAGCAGTAAAATTTTAGCCGTGAACAAATAGGATCCGCAGAAAGCGCACTGAATACTTTTCAGTACGAAATTACCGACAAAGTTGTAACGACTTTCCAATTGTCTTTGTTTCGTATGCCATTACGGGACATAGTCCGTCGCAAAGGTGAATAGACACGGCGAGGTACTATCGTTGAAGACCGTAAAAGCTAACCGCCTCTTCACAAAAGATTTGAACACGCTTTAAACACTGTTGAACTGTGTAATTTGTACTGTTAAACATTGTCTAAAGCGTACGTAAAACATTCGTGGTAAGACGGTATATGTATGTACTCTAGACTTTCGTAATGTTTGACTCATTAACCTAATACCTATAGAATTGGTGATGTAGTTAAATTACGTATTAGGAACAACTAATTGTCACTTGATCACACGACCTGATAACAATCAAGAAGTAACACAGCACACCACGACACAAGATTAATTTCTTAGTGTGGGTGCTGTAGGAATTTATTAGAGACTGTTTAAATTTTAAGTGTACCGTTTATATGTTTACTTTTAATTGTTATATTTTTCATTTATATTTTATTATTTATATTATATGTATATATATCTACAGTATAAAATTGTGGACTTGTAGCCTTCAAATGATTCACCACTACTTAGAGTTTTCTTCATTATATTTGTATTTTGAGTTGGTAAGTAAGTAAGTTGGTCGGATGGTAGGTACGGTACAGACCGTACCAGTAAAATTTGGACGGTAGACAGTTACCTGCTGAAAACATACTATCATTGAAATTATAGTTAAGTAACAATTAGTATTTATTTTTCAATCAAATTTCAACACACAAAGACAAAGACAGTCTTATGATGGACCCGGAAGCGGAAGTCGAGTTTGTAATGACAAATTGCATACCTTTCAGCAAAACTTTTTCAGGTTTGCCCATGATCGCAGAGACCGAAGAGTTTAGAGTTTAAGCTCGTTTGTTTTTGGAAAGGGCGCTCTACATAAAGATTAATTATGAACTCTTTTTAACCGATTTGTAAAATTGTTTCAAAGAAAATATGGTTCCTATTTTTAGGGTTCCGTACCCAAAGGGTTAAAACGGGACCCTTTTGCGACTCTTTAAGATTCAGCTGTCCGTCCGTCTGTCTGTATGTCACCAGGCTGTATCTCTTGAACCGTGATACCTAGAACGTACAAAATTTCCACAGATGACGTATTTCTGTTGCTGCAACAACAAAAAATACTAAAAACAAACAAAAAATAAGGGGGGGATATATTAATAAATACGGTATGAATAACGGAAGATGCAAGAAATATTCACAGAATATTAAGTTGTATATGACATTGTAAAACATAATGGTTAAATTAAATGGGCGTGTGCTTCCATACGATACCGAATCGCAAGTGCGTGAGTCCGACCCGCACTTGGCCGATTATTCTCAAAATTAAGTTCTTAAAATCAGTTCATGGCTACATTGTTATGATAACATTTTCAACCAATTATTCTAAACCAGATTTTAGAGTTTACTTCACTTGCCTTAGTTACTTTTCAAATTTTGTAATAAATTTAATGCTATACCCGATAAAAGTCAAATCCCTTCGTAAAAACTTTTCCAAGATATTTTCCCAATTAATGTAAGGTCACAAAACTGCCAAGTCAGTTCAATTTTGCGACAAAGATTAATTATGTACTGCAGCTATTTTACGCCTTGCGGCTTTGTAGGTATAGGGCTAAGAAACTATTCAAGAAGTCAAGCGCGAGTCGAAACTTTACCTATTGTCGGTAGGTTTTGAACTTAGAGTGCCATTGCTTTGCTTCCGAATTACCACACTGAGTGACTAAATAAATAGTCATTTAACTTGTTTTACATAGCAATATACCAATGAATTCCTTTTTACAACGTTACGTATGTCTATGACAGTTAAGCACCATCCAGAATTTTGAACTTAGTATACCTACCAGTGAAAAACGATGTGCACACGGCACTACGCTCGTCACACTAAGATATCAAGATCTGCCCAAAAGATTCGACATGAGCATTGTACCTCAGTAAAATTAGCATAATAATAATTTTAACTTTGCACTAAATTTCCGATCCATTTTTTTTTTTAGTAATGTTCACTTACTGAGCATAAAATCACAAAATGCTGACAGATCCAGGTGGAGCTTCAAGCGCTATTTTGATAAAAAGTTTTTGGCCGATATCTCGGAAACTACGCACTTTAGGGCAAACGTTATAGAGATAATTTTGTAGAAAGATGATAATATTTTGTTTTCAGTAAACTTTTTTATAAAACTTACCGTTTAAACAGCTTATGGCCAATTTAATGAACCGGTTTTTATTGATTAACCTAATATTTAAGGGTTATCGGCCGCGATGGAAAAACCGGTTCATTAAATGGGTTGAATGGGTCATAACTTGTAAACGGCAAGTTTTACAAAAAACTTACTGGAAACATAAGATGCGAATTTTTATTTTCTACAATAATTGTCTCCGTGGCTTTTGCCCTAAAGTGCATAGTTTCCGAGATATCGGTCAAAAACGTTTTTTCAAGATGGCGCTAGAAGATCCACCTGGATCTGTCAGCAGTTTGTGATTTTACGTATGCTCAGTATGTGATCCTAAACCTTATTAAAAAAAATTGAATCGGAAATTTAGTGCAAAGTTGACCAAAAAAACGACAATTTTTACTGACCTATTGCCTGAAGGGCAATCTATAATAAATCAAATCTATAATACAGTAATGCTTGCACACTACAGCTCGGCGGTAAAATATCTGGCACGCATGGGTGTGGCCCTAGCGGCTCTTTAAAAGAGCTTTACTACAAAAAGCCATGTTTAGTGCATCCATAGCGTAGCCGTAGCGTGCCGTAGAGGTACGAGTAGCAATGACTATGCCTACGGGAAGGATCATAGTGAATTAAGCTCTTTTAGTACCGAACTTAATAATATGACTGATTATTTTAACCGTTTATTCATGTCAGAGGCCTTCAAGCGACTTAAAAACTCTGGTATCAGGACTAGCCACCCGGCCTATACGAACTTACTTAGGTAGGTACTACGAAATCCAGACCTAAAAATCGTTAGCCATAATCTTAAAAATAATAAAATGGGAAAGTAGGATCACTGATCAAATTGGTTATGTAGAATTATTTCACCTACTTAATGGAAATCACAAGCATTTACTTTTATTTTATTTTATTTACTTACTAAATATTCAGACATTTACAGTAATATATACCAAAACATGCCTGAATCATATAAACATAATTAAAACAGCCACTCTATTATTATGTATTTAATTAATATCCGAGGATTCACAAACACGTCCCCTATAACCTTACTTACACAGCACTCCAAGCATGGCAAAGAAATTAAACCATTTCATTCATTTATAATTTCAATGTCAATCCATAATTTTTTCCTCTTCGAGGGTATAAATCTGTTGAAAGGCAATTTATCTATTTTCCATGATTGAGGTGCAAATAAACGTAGGGCCTTCCCTAAAAAATCAGACCTATCCAAAATCCGAAAGTCATGTATCACGTGGGTTGGGTACGTGATACTCGTATGTTCACGATTTTTTAGACCTAGAGCAAATCGGTCAGATGTTTGCCCACGCAAGTGTTTTTTGTTACGGTTGTCAGCACTATTGAAGACGCAACTGTATACGGACGTTGTTATCCCCTTTGTAATCCGATCACTCTTCACGTAAACTCGGTGGGATTCTAAAGACAATTTTCGCTTTTCAGGGTAAACTTTCTCATTTTCGAGTTTGGCAGGGTTTTTTCTTATTTATCAACATTGTTAATAAAATGAGATGAACAAGAAAGTAGGGAACTACAGATCAAATCAAAGTTTTTGGCGGCTGTGAAGTTAGCTACAAGCTTTTTTTTATTTCATATAGGTTTGCGTTTGACTACACACTGCCTGATGTTAAGCAGATATGCGGTCTAGAAGATACCTATTTATTCGAGATTTAAAGACACCTACGAGTACATCGTACTTTAGCGGGAAGACAGACTCAGGCAAAGCGTTCAACATTCTGGCGGTTCGTATGAGGAATGTGGACTCGAAACGCTTGGTTCTAACGCGCGGGATGTCCACCATAAAAGGGTAGCTAGCACCTTTGGTCGCGTCTGTATAGCCGTACGATAGAAGAAAGGGGCAGGTGGGACAGATTGTGCTACTCCTAGGCGTACTCACCGAAGTGTTTCCGATAGAAGGCTAATAGACAGGCCACCCTACGTCGATGCTCGAGACTTTGCAGCTTCCACTTAGTCAAGGTTTCGTTGCCTATCAGCCTCCTGGTTCGCCTTTCAATGGACTCTAGAGCCTCCAGCTGGTATTTGGCAGCGGTGAGAGCAGTATTCCATTCAAGACTAACGCAGTTGCTTAGGTGTGAAATACCGTCTCACCTTAGAGAGAACACAAAGTTTTTTTGAGGCTAAGTG
Organism: Hypomecis atomaria; assembly: GCA_964007245.1. Lineage (NCBI taxonomy): Eukaryota > Metazoa > Arthropoda > Insecta > Lepidoptera > Geometridae > Hypomecis > Hypomecis atomaria. Next base: position 13,994,708 of record OZ023284.1, on the reverse strand, counting down.
GGCTTTTGACTCTATATAAGAGCCAAAGTTAAGAGTCGCTACTCGCTGATAGTGTTACGCCTGCGTATAACCTAACTCTAACTGAATCTCACTTATCAGCTGCGCGAGGATTGGGTTTCACGCAGCTTGTGTAGCAAACTTCACAGCCGTCAAGAACTTTGATTCGGGCTATACTAAATTTTTAACCGACTTCCGAAAAGGAGGAAGTTCTATGTTCGTCTGTAAGTTTTTTTTTGTGTATGTTCATCAATAATTTCGCCAATTTGGAACCGAATCGAAAAAGTCTTACATAGTTCGAAAGGATATTCTTTCGAGGTAGTCCCATTTAAATTTTACAGAAATCGGCTGAGCCGTTTTTGAAAAATCAACAGTAATGTAAGCAATTCGAGCGAAATATTCCAATTTTGTACACGATGGAAGGCGGTTTTGCTATTTTTTGCGCAACATAATTATATAATTTATACATTACACTTAGGCACCCACATCGATTTTTTTGTTGACTCATGCATTGAAAAAATATTACTATCCAACTATAATAATATGAAATTAAAGTTTCTTTTTTTTTCAATGTACCTATGTAACCTACCATTATATTTTCGTATATTTGTACCTCAGTTCTAAATAAGTATAAGTACTTAGAAAGTTCATTTTTCAGAAAAATATATTTGTTCTTTGCTCCTAATTTTGCCAAATAGTCTTCACTATGATCGAGTGAAGTTTTTATCTTATTTAATGTTTCTGTTTAAAAGCAAAGATAATTAATGCGAAAATATCTGGCCAGGGCCTCTCAAAATTTGGTTGTAAATTTTGCTCTACTTAAGCCTGTCGAGCGTTAAAACGATTTTAAGCGCCAAATTCCATCTCACTCTCGTAATTTCACATTACTGAGATAAAAAATCACTAAATGTGAATATCGAAAAACAATACCTATATGCCTATTTACAATAGGCTAGAAGACTAAAAAAAGAACGAGTTGCATTCCGAGACAGCCGGCAGAAGTGAAAACTTGCTCCCTGCTTCTTACAAATTTTCGATCAGGTCACGGGTCCTGACGCGAGTTTAACATTTTACCCATCCCAAAAAATTCACAAAGCCGCTAAAGAAGTTTTCACTTCAAAAAAAATTCAGAAAAATAACCTGTTTTTTTTGTCAGTTTTCATATAAAATATTTTAAACACGTATTTTTTAGGTATTCTTCTGCCAATGAAACAAAAAAATGATGAGGATATAGCCCGTTAACGTTCCGCGTGATATCACGCTTAGGTAGGCGTTTTATCATATAGTGACGTCACGTTTCCCCACTCCCGAACTTTGACATGCTTTTTCTTTGTTAGTTTTTGTTTCATTGAAATAGTAAAAAAAATTGTTCAATATTTTTTATAACCTAACTGGCAGACTAGTTAATTGTTATATAGATAATATTAATATTACCCAGTCGTCATGCTCAACTCGGAAATGTGTGAGAGAAACAGCTGTGGCTGATTGAAAGGTTACCTTGTTAAGTAAAGCCTTTGCCTGCACCGTTACCTTTCTAAACTTTTATCCTGGTTAACGGGGCACATTCTTCGGATTTTTCCCCCATTTCATCTCAATATTCGTCCCAAATTGCTGTTAATTGAGTTTAACGGTTTCCTGCTGGTATTTTTTCCTTTTCGCGCTAGTTCGTAAATGAGGGTTCTGGGTTCAATGAAACATCAAGGTTATTAAGAATATGGTGCGTAACATTTTCTATTTGACTGCTGTGTTTTGATATCTACTAATACAATGTATCCTTATTATACTCGCTCAAGATATCTGGCTATAAGGCACTAATCAAAGTTAATTTATCATTTGACTGGTAATTTTTTATAGTACAAATATATTGAGTAATAGTAAAGACTAGATGACTAAAAAATATAATTAATTACGAAATCCGTCATTTAGATTATCAAAATAAATTGGACACGTATTTTTTTTCTTTTGTCAATAAAACAAGAAAATAAATTATGAAGATAAGATAACATAGCATCTCAATACGTACAAAACTTAAACGGACTTAAATGAAAATTAAGACTGAAAATTAATATAATGTTATACATCCGAAAATGTGTTTGGTAGTTTATTTACTAACTACGGACTGGTTGTCTTGACTTTTGCATTTTGTACCGAAACTATTATTTAATGAACCAGTTTAGTAATATGCTCGTGCGTGCTTCATTTATGTCCATTGTCCGCTTAACAAATATAAGTCGATCTACTTATTTCCACCCCGGAGAGTTTTCCAGTCAAAGTAAAACGCCTCTACACGATGGGATCCGACCACTGATAACCTACTGACGACACTGATCCGACCATCTTGACGTGTTGCGTCGTAGCGATGTCGACGTAGCCGGATACAGCGCCTTTTCGTGTAATACTCGTACTTACGAGTAACTATTGTGTAGGTAGATGTACTCAATCTATGTATGTTTTCGTGATAGTTATTTCTTCTGCGGTCACGACTCATCCTAATTACAAAATAATAATTATATTCCGCCAAAAACAGCATTACTAACTTCAACCGTGTACCTGCAGAATACGAATAGTTCGCCCGACGCAAATCAATGTACCTATCATCGATGTAGTTATTTTTACATTATTGTTGACAACATTAAATAGGTGGTCCCATTTAAATTAAAAATGATCTATCACAGAAAGAAAAATCATTAAAATTTGTTCATAATTGACGGAGTAATCGCGTAACATCCATACACAAAAAAATATACAGTCGAATTGCGAACCTCCTTTTTTGTAGTGTGTAAATAAAAAAAACAGTTACTTAATTACTAACCGACTGCGCGAGAGTGGGGTTATTTTATTATTTTATTTAAAGTTAAATGCTAGCCACACTTACAAGTTACAGCTACTTACGCTAAAGCGTGCGACGAGCCAGCAAGATTACAAAATGTTAAATTAATTGAAATTGCACTTAATTAAAAATAACACAATAACAAAACAAAAATTAATCACAGACTAATGAAATTAACAAATACAAAATTACCAAATGTTTAAATTTATTACCAAATAGTTCTACCGCCTCGCATGTTGATATATATTTACCCTAGATTGTCAATAGCTCCAAACATTTCGCACTCGCCACCGCAGCTCGCTACGCTCTCGCTTTGTAACACAGGTGATTTCCTTTGTTTGCTTCTGTTCTTTATAGCTAAACATCGAAACGATTTCACGCTCGCTATACTTGCTTAATATTATATCACTAGGTACATCGCCTTTGGATGAAACCCCCCAGGCCTATCGCATAGAAGTACCTACCTACCTAGGTATACTTATAAAGCCATTAAAACTTAAAATAGTACCCCATTTAGCACGGGGTAAAAAATTCAAACTCAACGCTTTATGAGTACAGAGAGGACGATCGACAGACGGCACATGAAACCAGCCAGTTATCAGGTGCGATTGTAAAATATTTATGAGTTTCAATTTTATGCTTTAAATCAAATCTGGAGTCGCGTGAACACTTTTTACGATGGTTATTGAGATCAACCGAACAAAACCTGGTAACCTACATTATACATGACTGGTGTAAAAATATATGAAAGGTAAGTACCTATTGCCTTGAAATAGCTACTCATAAAGTATCTATCCTAACTAGACAGAGGATAAATACTTGGTAACGTCATCATTTTAATCTTAACAAATCATATCGTTTAAAGCCAAGTAGAACATTTGTGTTTTAAGATATGATACTAAATACCTATCTATAAGTAGGTACCTACTTGAGCAGGCTTTAGAAAGTTTTGGGTAGGTATACAGGGTCATAGGTATTAAAAACAAAACCTTTTAAGGGCAGGTCTAGTACATCTAGACAAACAAAATTTGTTCCAGGACTTTTGGAAAATCACGAAGAAAAAATTAGCTTTTTGATACAAAAAGTTTGTCAATGCGCGGCGAAATGTATGGAGAAGCGAATTTTTTTTGCGAATTTTCAAAAGTCGTAGCGTTGTACTAAGGTTGTTTGTCTAGATGTACTAGATCCGTCCTTAAAAGGTTTTGAGTTTATTAACTATGACCCAGTATAATAATATGTAACTATATTAAATATACCCTTTTATAGGCAAAAGGATTAAATTGTTACTTCAGTGTTCATAAAATTCGTAGGTACACAGAATATTGTTAGCACACAATATTGCTCCTCTAATACTATGTCCATTTCCCGCTGCAAATAAAACCTACTGGTGATGGGACGTTAAAACATGATATCCTTCGTAGCTACCTAGGCACAGGTACTTTACAAAACTCTACAATACTCTACATTCATTTAGTCGGTTACTCGCTTGTAGGAAAGTAAAAAGTAAACCTTACGCCATAAACGGCTACGGCAAGGATTTACACGTCGATTTATTGTAAAGTTTCGCATTTTATTACGCAATAAAGAGTTCGTAAAATAAAATTCTGGGGCAAAATGGGTTTCTACTAGACTTGATGCTGGAAACGTTGGTGAAAGTTCTCTAGAATATTTTAAATTAAACTTATTGGAGTCTGTAAAGTTTTTTCGTATATGTTTGCGTTTGACTATATACTACATAAGTTAGCTACAAGCTGCGCATGTCTCCTCTCTTGCGTCCCTAACATATGAATAAATTGCTACTGCGCAACCACTTGACTCGTGTTTACGGACGCCAAGAATTTTGACTCGGCCTGTAGGAAAGTAGCCACTGCCTCTCGTCTTCCGCATCTTCTTGTGTGGCTCCGATTGAATTACTCAAAATTGGAAAATACAATAGTTTTCCTACTTACCAATGAAATCATATCCAACTCTACATTATTCTTAGCATTATCAGCGTTCCGTCGCGAATGGTTAAAATCACAAACGCTCACATTTATTCTCAGAATGCAGAGTCCGGTTCGGATAATTTCACTGTACCTAAATAGTTAGGTACAATACTGGTGTTAGGGATTTTTATGAAATTGTTAATTTAAGTAATCATGTTTTGGTAATTAAAATTTTCTTTCTTTCTTCTTTATTTCTTATAATTATTTTTTTGTGTGTGTTCAACGATATTTTCGCCAATTGTGAACGGGTCTCCCTAGGTGGTCCCATTTAAATTTTATCAAAACCGGCTGAGCCGTTATTGATATCAACAATAATGTATATACATTATACATGGATGTCATACTGTTTCGTACAAACTATTCGAATTCTGTACACGGTGGAACAAGTCGGTATTGCGATTTTTTGCAAAAAATAATTACTTATTAATTTTCCTGTCATTGGCAAGGAGAATGTAAAATACTGGGCGGTCACCACATCATGCTGTTCATCAGAGAGGTTTTACCTGCGCGTTCGGTTTGTCCCTTGATTCCAACCAATAGTACATTATGGTACATGTGTGTACCAGCGTGCCCTGTGTAATAGGGCCTATTCTGTGGTGTGTACAAGCTTAACAACATAATACAATGAGGCAACATGATTTTTCCGCGTTCCCGCCAAAACTCGAGGGAAAAATTAAACAGTTTTCCAATGCGCGCGCAATAGCAATCGGCCATGGACTAAAAGAATGAGGTTTTATATGTACATAAATACATTAGTACCACAGAGCTATTACAACTAAAGAGATGGCGCTGTTGTCGCTTGAGGCACGTCTCATCCACAATGTATTGTATTTAAATGTATAAAAAATCTGGCTAAGAGCTGTCAAAACTGTCAAATATGTACTGGAATTTGACACCTGAGAGAAAAACACGGCAACTAGCCACTCAATCGAGATATTTTTCATGTCTCTTTCTAACTCATGCCATCTTAAATCATTGCATCTCTTTCTTTCTTTTCTCGATCGACCACATTATCCCTCTGGTATCTCTGTGATTTCTACTTACTATTGAACACAGACAGAGATGCCAGAGGGATAATGTGGTCGATCGAGAAAAGAAAGAAAGAGGTGCAATGATTTAATATGGCATGAGTAAGCACTCTAGTAGTACTTACAACGGGAAGAAATGTCGTGGCCGTGGTCCTACTAGTAATAGGGAACATCTGTTAGGACCACGGGCAACAACTCCACTATATTTTGTCCACCTACCTCCCGGGCCTCGGAAGAATTAAAAGAAGCTTTAGTACCTAGGTAAATCTCTTTTCAACACACTTGCTCATAAAGTGGCTCTAATCCTGTAATCAAACTGTGACTTTTGCATTACTATAATTCACAAGTGAGTAATATAGTTTTTTTTTATTTTATTGGTTAAGTTTCTTTGTTCTTTAAAAAAGTTTCGATACAAAAAAGATCGTGTTCAATCACAGAGCTATTACGACTAGAGAGATAGCGCTGTTGTCGCTTGAGGCAATTCTCAACCACAAAAATGTATGGAAAATCTGGTCCATGGCTGTCAAAACTGTCAAATATGTATTGGAATTTGACACTACTGACAGAAAAACACGGCAACTAGCCACTGAATCGAGATATTGTTCATGTCGCTTTCCAACTCTTGTCATAAATATTAAATCATTGCTGCAAGGAATTCTGTATTGATTCTGTTGTTAACTTTACCATCATTAATTCTTTTATTTGCTATTAAATCAATATTAATTAGAAGTAAAACAAAATATTAATGAAAATAAGCAAAAAATAGGACCCCAGCACGGGAAGCATACTAAAGGGAATAATAGTCTTTCTACCATTATATCCCCTATAAGAGGAAATAAAGTATGGATTGACAATGACAGCTGACATTAAAAGTTAATTAAAGATTATACTCTCTGTTAAAAAAAAAAGTGGACAAAATGGTTTTACTCCCCTTGGTGTGCTACCCGGGCTGAGGAGTGATTTTTGAACTTCGAACGCCTGGGAACGTAGGTATAAGGAATTTTGACAGATTGTATGAAAAAACTCTATTTTATCTTTAGAGGTTGCGAGTGCTCCATGCAAGTTCCTTATACGACCAAACTGTGCGAAGTTCAAAAATAGGTCCCTTCAGAACTTGCACTCGTGCTAATAGCGCTTTTTGCCAAAAGGAGTTGGTAGCACTGCTAAGGTGGCAAACTGGCAACCTGGCAAGTCTGGCAACAGTGGCAACACTGTTGACTGTAGGTGGAATAAGTTCCTTGGCTCAAAGAGCCTTGGCTGTAACACTGATGCGACGCTTTCCTAATTTTCAATAATTAAGAATCAATCGAGCTTACCTGTTAAGTGAAGATTGATGATAATTATCCGAAATCACCGAGAAAGAGACTGCATAGCTCCTTTATTTAATTTACACAGTTGCAGAGCGTGCTCCGGCGCGTATTTTTTCACAATTTTTAAAGTTTTTTTTTTTTTTTTTGTATAGCAACACTGCTCCTTTAAGTCATTGGAGTTCAAAGTAGAGACATGGTAACATTTCACAACCTTTACATAGAGGCAGAGCCTTAGAGGAAAGACCAGCGTTGGACAGTTTTATCTTTCTGGGACTTCCATAATGACATCGATCGAGGCTTACCTGTATTATACTGATACCTTATAATTCCCTTGATTAAATAAATAACTCATCACTGCATAGTGTCACCTCCGGGCAAGGGAGGGAGGGATTGAGTCACTATGCAGTCTCTTTCTCGGTGATTTCGGATAATTATCATCAATCTTCACTTAACAGGTAAGCTCGATTGATTCTTAATTATCCTTCAATCACCTCTAAAGAGACTGCATAGCTCCTTTATTTAATTTACACAGTTGCAGATGTTTAAAGGGTTGTGAAATGTTTTTACCTCATATTATATACTTATATTTACTTTTATATTTTACCTCATGGGTTTAATACAAAAGATATATATTATATAAGCTATTCCTCTTTACCAGATAAATCACATTTGTCCCTTTGACCCCAAATGTTTTGTATGATCTGTTAATTTTGCCACTGCTTGATGCAAATATGCCTATATTTTTGTATTACATGATGCCTAATCGGATATTTTGTGTTACTGTTGTACACCCAAGAGAAGTGAAGTTATTTGTATAATTATAAAATATGATGGTTAAAGAATATTGTATCAGGTTCTAATATTTTAAGCCATAGGCCTACAAACTTGATAGGTACTAAGGTTCTATCTGGTTCAATGAATAAGTAGTAATCTTATTCTATCTGGTTCAATGAATAGTAATCTTTATAGATATTATCAATAATCTGTTTTGATAAGGCTATCTCATATTGGTTTGCTAAAACTTGTTATTTACAGCTAAATATTATTTTTGAGCATCAGTATGTACCTAGGTTTATTAAATTATAATAACATAGGTACCTAACCATAATTATGTATCTACTAATTGAATCATGTCATTATGACTCATTTTCTAAGCCACTTTAATATGCTCTTAGTTTAAGTAATGCAGACCCCAACAACGGATTTTAGAATATATTTATACAATATATCAACTTGTCTGGTGATTTCCAGCAAATTTTCTTTACAAAGGTACTTAATCTATACAGTATTAAGTAAAGTAAAATCTAAGTTTTTCAATCAGTTCACCATGTAGTTAGAAAAAAAGTAACAATATTCCATTGTGAAATGCTTTTTATTTAATTTATTATTATATATAAATATACATATATAATTATATATATATATACATATATATTTTTTTAAATTATTGATATATTTATGTCAAGTATTTCCTTTACCTGTCGTTCATTTTTACCTATATTTCATTAATTGTCACCCTTGTCACTTACCTACCAGCATACCTAATATGTAAGACTACAAACAATTATGGGTTGTATTCCTATCTTAACTTTTTAAAATATAAAAATATAGATAGTATATCTTGAAATTGCACAAATGTACTTGTATTATTGTGACTTATCTATCTAGTCATATCTAGCCAACCAACCACATTAAGTGATAAGGAGCTGTAAAACTAAACCTGTAAGCTGTGTAATCAGCTTAGACCATAATATTATTATGTTAAGAAATAATGGTCTTGTCTGAGTTTTAAAGTATTGGCACCCTTTAAATATTTATAAAATTTAACAGCTGTCATTATTCTCTAAAAAGTTTCCAGCAACATGCATGTCATAACAAGCATGCTACACCACATACCATGTTTTATTATTTTGTCATACAAGATGAAATAATGTGTATGTCAGGGTCAGCCAAATTTTTTAAGATCTTGGTGCTGTTTTGTTTTACATTCTAAGTACCTACTAGGTACATAATATACAAATTATACAATGATGTACCGACTTATCAGTTGTCATTTCAGGCAGACAAACTTTATTGAATATATTTTGTCATACTATTAATATGAATATGTATTTCTAATTGACCCATAAGATATTTTTTGATAACATATTTTTATAGATAGATTTGAATCCTGTGAAAATTGGATATTTATTTATTTGATGTGAATGTGTTAAACATATTTTATTCTCAATATTTTACTTAAACACATATATCATTAATGTACTGACAGCTTTGCTTGATTATGTTGCCTATTACCGTAATTCAATTCATTAATACTATTTTATATGTCTATAAGTATATAATTATCTTAATGTACTGTTTAATATGATATAATATGTAAATATTTATTATCTGGGTCCCCATGAATAGAGGGATAAGTAGGCAAATAAAGCCTGAGGAACAATCAATGTCTATAGCTTGATGTCTAGGTTCTTGCCTCATAATAAATAAACATTTATTTCAGGCATACAACGCCATATAAAAAGACATACATCATTTAAAAGAATAACATTACAATACTTAATACAAAATTATCATAGTCTAAAAATTAATTAAAATAAAATATTGTTTAGGGTCAAACCTAGGATTGATATTCCTTACTTAGCTCCCTATTTCCCCTTTAGTTTAAATTATAAGATGGATACCTACTGTCACATATGTGAATAAACTTTCAGTAGGTACTGGAATTCACTAAGCATAATTATCATGAAATTTATCCCTTCATAATCTGGGTGCACGGTAGTGCACCCCAAACAAGTCGAGCAGAGCCGTAATTGTTATTTACAGGTAGCATTAAAATATTCAAGCCCGTGTAGTGGATTGTAATGACATAACTGTATGTCAAGAAGGAAAAACAGCTTTAGGTACTCCAGATATACCTTGAGAAATACAGAAATTTATGATATTATAAATAGGTATGCCCTTAAATCACCCGTGTCATATTTCATGGCATATCACAGTATTTCATGGCTGTGTAAGGTATTTCATCCCTTGAACTGAAATTACTTTAAAGTTTCAGTAGATTAACTGTAATCCTTAAAAGCTGTAAACTTTAAATAACCAATAAGCAATTCCTATAATAATTTACAAGTTAATATAATCAGCTTAATTATGTTAGTAATTCAATTAACTTAGTATGTACCTAATGTTTATAACAATGATAGTTATGATTTCATCATAGTTTTCTGAAGGACTGAAGAATTTCTGACTATCATGTTGCTATCATGTTTGATGACTTAGAATTGATTTTTGATGGGATACCACGTTAGATCCGGTCTTCCTAAAGCATTGAATAGGTATATGTTTGACTGCCGGATAAACATACCGACAATGAGATAGGCAACATGGCAAATACTACTTTTAAAATCCATCTATATGAAATAATGCCAAGTCAGTGATAAAGATATCTCCAAAGGAAGATTAATATAAGAGGTTGCGGGTAAACCTCACATACCACAGTATAGTAACTACCAATATGGCGTAAATAGTCACTTTATTTATTTCTGAAATTTTAGGGCCTGAAGATGAAATTAAGCTTTTTTATCTTTGATTTCAGATGTGATAGGCTAGACTCTTAACCTAACCACAACAGTGAGTGGTTCACTTTATGTATAAATGTCTAACTAGGTATGCCTACAAAATTATTATGTATAAATAAGACATTCCTGTTCCTTTTCTCATTTAAGGTAGGTGTGTAATATGTAGGCAGGTACCTTAAATAACAAGTATTAATTTTGTTGTTTATATTTTTGCAGTTGAATTATTATGGTATTCAACTTGCACCCAGCCATCAGCCAGAGTGAGAGCCCAATCGCTCTTCCTGGGTATGGTATGTATGTTTAGTAGTAGACTATTAAAGTCCTGTACAGTACAAGTACCATTTTTTCTCCTAGAGATGATTCTACTGATATAATTATGTTACTTGGTAACTTTGATTGGTGTTTTCTTGGTAATAGTTCTTTATGGACTGAGTACCATGGTCCGTTCAAAGAATGTTTATAACCAGCTTGGTATAAATAAGAAGTGAATGTGACAGAAATAATTGAATTCTATAGGTACTTGTAATTGGACTGTTTACATGTCATGTTGAATACTCAGAATTTGAGATATTAATCAGATGGAAGAAGGGTAAATACTATTTTATTTTATTTATGTGAACTTACTGTTAGAGATTTCTTGATAGGTGGTAGCTGTGACCCCTTATCTCTTCCTACGTATAATATGACATGATGACATCATATACTTACCTATTTGAGAACAAACATTTGTCCTCATTCAGTGATTACTCACTGAGATAGGTAGATCATCAGTAAATACTGTGCATTAAGCATTAGTACCATATTACAGTGTACCATGCTGCGGTGATATTACTTATATCCTTTGTAGGATAACTTTTTCTGTATGTGATAGAAAAGTTTGTTGTGTGTCTTTTGACCACTTCACCGCCGAGAAGTTTTTCAGAAGTAATTATAATAATTTTGTTGTTTGTAGAATTATCTCGCTAATAGTACCCAGATGTAGTAATCTCATTATGAGATAATATGTACTGCTCTTATCTTTGACAGAATGATAGCATAAAAAACATAAGAAAACAGACCTACCTATCTTTCAGTCCTGTTTCTTATAGTCTGTCTGACCATCATACATAGATGTCATTTAGGAAACTCATCGAGTTCCATTAACTAAAATCCAGTTTTCTCACTGTATTTTGTTGTTTATAAATCGTGACAATACGTTGGCAAGATTACAGTTACTATAAATTAGAGCCGGGAAATGCAATCTTTTTGCTAAGTACTTGTGAAGGAATCAAGTACTTGAATGGGTTCCCCAGATAGGGTAGGTACTTACTGTCATTATTTAAGACCTTTTTACTTGTATTTAATTGAGTTTTGCGTTGCCGGAAGGCGTTTAGAACGTTGAATATGTAAATTTTTCGTCGAACACATATTAATGTACACAGTCACATAAACACACAGTTTGATATGTGTGTTTCACTTCTCGTGGTCTGCAGGCTATATTACACGCTATTTACGTAATAACTAGTGGAATCGGCTTGGTTTTAACATTTTTCATCGAAAAATGAAACCCGTTTTTTACACGCACAAAGCCATAGGGGCGGTGTTTGAAATGACATGGCATTATTGCTATGACAATAAAGTTCAAAATAAAAGCCCTGCCTAGGAGACGTTTGAAGTTTGTCCACCATCTTTGTGAAATCAAATTTGACATTTGATCAGCAGTTCAAGTGTCATTTGTGTCTAGATTACATAGCAGTTTCTATAGATTTTCGACGCCATGTTTGTGGAATCATGCATCACAACTTTTTTACTTTATGTCACTTCTACTGTTTTTCCTTATTCTGAGCACAAAGCACACAAAATGACTTAAAGGAGCAGTGTTGCTATACAAAAAAAAAAAAAAAAAAAAACTTTAAAAATTGTGAAAAAATACGCGCCGGAGCACGCTCTGCAACTGTGTAAATTAAATAAAGGAGCTATGCAGTCTCTTTAGAGGTGATTGAAGGATAATATTTTGTTTTACTTCCAATGATTATTGATTTGATAGCAAATAAAAAAATTAACGATGGTGAAGCTAACAACAGAATTAATACAGAATTCCATGCAGTACATGAATCCTTGCAGGGATAGAGAATTGGATCTTAGAGGTTAGTTTATAATAAACAATACTTATTGCTATAAATCTGCGTCTCACGGTCAGATAGTCTGTTTTTTAGTTCAAATGGTTATTATTCGTTTCCTGTAAAATGATTATTGTACATACGGCAGTGTTTTGTCCAAGTCAAATTTACAAATGTTGGCAGGTACTTAACCCTCAACAATCGACATCATTTCTTATTTTCATCACGATTCACCATATTACTTTTACAGGTTATAAAATACCACAAATAGAAAACATGGGAGCTACATTAGATCAGTTCGACACCATAGATTTCTCAGAAAATGATATACGGAAACTCGATGGATTCCCTTTACTAAAACGCCTGAAATGCTTGCTGATGAACAACAACAGGATAGTGTGAGTACATGCACTTCTGGTACTGGTGTCTTTTCTATTGTCAATTAACTGTATATCACTATAACTTACATAGTATAAAACAAAGTCGTTTCCCACTGTCTGTCCCCATGTATGCATATATCTTCAAAACTACGCAACGGATTTTGATGCGGTTTTTTTTAATAGATAGAGTGATTCAAGAGGAAAGTAAGACGTATAAATTAGTATGTATAATGTTGCTAGTGTAATATGAACAACCTCACAAAAGTTACAAGTTTATAAAAATAGAAGAAAAAAGTTAACTAATGTGAACATGCCATTAGTATGCCATGCCAATGTAAAATGCCACATTTTACTAAACTGTCCATCTGATATGGAGTGCTTGATACTTTTGATGTATGCTGCATATACAATAGTTGCTAGTGGCTGCCTCTCCTAGTAGCATGGCAAAGGGAAAAAACCATGTTATCCACTCTTAATGACAGTTGTTTTTGTTAATCCATACCATTGTCTTTCCACCATTACATAAGAGGATGTAATGGTGGAAAGACAATTTGTCCCTTTGCTATGCTACCCGTGCTGGCTGTGATGACACTTGTATGCATTGGCCTAGTATTCCAATAACAAACAAAATACTCACCTTCAAAAAAGCAATGAGCCATATTCACCACCCTGGCCTAGTTGTAAGATGGTGAAATGACACAAGACAATTGATTCTATAGACCTAATCAAACATAAAGTTGGTAGTGAAGTTAGCTACAAGCTGCGCAAATGCACTACTGAAATATGAATATACTGTTATAAGACACACTACACTAGTTGGCGGATCCTGACTGAAGCTCACTTAAAGCCGCACATTGATTGGCTATTGCGCAGCTTGCAGCAAACTTCACATTCGCCAACTTGTGTAGCGCGGCCTATACTATGCCGTACTGTACTGTGTACTATACTTTGCCTCATTCACAGGTGCCCTTAAGTCTGAATCGGCCTATATCTCACTTGCCAAAATTTAATTTTCCAGAAGAATTGGTGAAAACTTAGAGCAATATTTACCAAACTTGGAGTCGCTGATCTTAACCAACAACAATATAACAGAGCTAGGAGATCTCGACCCTCTAGCCACTCTCCCAAACCTGAAGACACTCTCTCTTATGCACAACCCAGTGGCCATCAAACAGCATTACAGGTAAATTGTACACACATCGAAATTACACACAGTCTGTTCAATAAAATCTAATATTATGTTATCCTTATTCTCATTCCTTATACAAACAGCCAGAATGTGGAACGCTTTGCCTGGCTCTGTCTTCCCGCTAAAATAAAATGTGGGCGTCTTCAAATCCCGAGTAAATAGGTATCTTCTAGCTAGTAGCGTGCTACAACCTAGACGGCTTATCTGCTCAACATCAGGCAGTATGTATAGTCCAACGCAAACCTATTTGGAATAAAAAAATATGAAGCAATTTATAGGGTTCCATACCTAAATGGAAAAATGGAACCCTTATAGGATCACTTTGTTGTCTCTGTCAGTCCGTGTGTCAAGACCTTCTCTATCTCGAAAACGTATAAAGGTATTGGCTTGAAATTAAAACCAAATACGCAGATCTGTGATTTCCTGCAGTTGTAAAAACAATGTGACCTCATTGATGCAATGCTGTCTGAACATCAGAATAAAGGTTCGCGCGCATTATGTCGGGTCGCTGCGGGGCAGAGCGGGCCGCAGCGCAATATGAATAGGGAAATGCGGAATATGCGGCTAGCTGCGCCCCAGCACAGTGTGCGTTAGTTCTTATAAAATACATAAAAGAAATTGGAGCGGCTACGATGCGAAGGCATTTATTTATCTCGTATATTCAATGCGTGATTAGGCCCATAGTATAAAAATAATGTGCTCAAATCGCGATAATACCAAAAATACCTTTAAAGGTGTTAATATAAAGCAATTGTATTTATCAATTTAATTATTTTTTCAAGAGCATATGTCGCGTTCAAGCTGCCAGAGCTAAGGCTTTTGGACTTCAGAAAAATCAAGCAGAAGGAAAGAGAGGAAGCCAACACATTATTCAAGAGTAAGAAGGGGAAAGAAATGCAGAAAGAGATTGCAAGGAAAGCCAAAACTTTTGTTCCTGGAGGCAACATGCCTGATCCTAAGGTTACAAGTAAGTTAAAGTTGACATTATTTTATGAATTTGCTTGTCAATCACTTTAATAAGTACATTATCTACTTGAAGATGTCAACATTACATACTCCTATACTTCACATTAATTTGAAGGTAGTAATAGTAAGGTAATGCCTATCATAATGCTGGTAGGTAAACCTAATTTTTCAAGGGCAACACAGATCCAGATAAATAATTACTCATATACAGGGTTATCTGCTTGTCCTGTACTAAGCCAAAAAATGATGATAAAGACCATCATTATGAACAATTTTTACTACGATGCCAACCTAGACTAGAAAATTAGTACACCTGTTCTGGCTATATATATTATAACATCTGAGATGTTTTCATTATCTCAAAGTTATAATATGGATAATGGCTGAAACCTTTTCGAAATGAGAGGAAGCTTGTGCCCCACAGTTGAATGAACCGCTGTTGAATAGCTTGAAACAGGGTCAAAACTAAACTAAAAACTGTTTTGTCTAATTTCCAGATCTGACACCTCAAGAGATACACAAGATCCGAGACGCGATCAAGAACGCATCTTCACTGCAAGAAGTGGAGCGCCTCACCAGGATGTTGCAGTCCGGCCAAATTCCCGGACAGAAACCTCTGCAGCCTCAAACTCAAACCAATGGTCAACGTAAGCTCACCATTTATACTATTTATTTAGTCATGTATCTATTGGGGGCTGTGACGTTTAGCTACGAACTGCACAAAACCCAATCCAAACTGAAGCTCACTTACAGCTGCGCGCGGATTGGGATTCGCGCAGCTTGTAGCTAACTTCACAGCCGCCAAAAAGTTTGATTCGACTTATAACACCAACGGTACCAGATTGGGTCCCGATAGACAAACTGTACAAATCTGGACTTGTGCAGCTTGTCTACCGGGACCCACGTATTACCTGGCTTTTATGTAATGTAAAGCCCTTGATCGACGTACCAAAAAACTTCGACATTAAAACTCGATTTAAAGATTTGTTTTTAGGGTTCCGTACCCAAAGGGAAAAACGGGACCCTATTACTAAGACTTCGATGTCCGTCTGTCTGTCTGTCTGTCACCGGGCTGTATCTCATGAACCATGATAGCTAGGCAGCTGAAATTTTCACAGATGATGTATTTCTGTTGCCGCTATAACAACAAATACTAAAAATAAAATAAATATTTAAGGGGGGGCTCCCATACAACAAACCTGAATTTTTAGACGTTTTTCGCTCTATATTAATAATGGTAACAGGTAGATGCTTGAAATTTCCACAGAATATTTAGTTTTATATTCAATTCAATAATAAATAATAAATTTAAAATAAAATAAATATTTAAGGGGGGCTCCCATACAGTACGGAACCCTCCGTGCGCGAGTCCGACTCGTACTTGGCCGATTATTAAAACTTGATTTTAAAATCGACAATTTTTGACGTTCTATTTGATGCTTTCCTTTTTTGCAGTTAACCTTTTCTTATAAAATAGCCGTGTCCAGTACTAAAACGTTGCGTGAAAAAATTAATTCTTTCAAATATAATTAAAATTATCAATTTCACGCAATGCTATAGTACTAAACATGGCTATTCTAAACGAAAAGGTAATCTACAAAAGAGGAAAGCGTCAAATGGAACGTAATAAAGTCGTCGATTTTAAAACCGAGTTTTAAAAACCTAATCTTGAAAACCGAGTTTTAAAGTCGAAGATTTTTGTACGTCGATCAGGGGCTTAAGGGCCATATAACATACATCATAAATTGCAAAAATGACATTTTTCTGCTTGGGATCTTCTTACTTCTTCTATCTTCTTACTAGATTATAATATTGAACAGGAATCCTAATGACAGTCCTTTTTATTCAACTGAATCATCAGTGATTTATTTGCACTTGCTGAATACTCTATCAAGAGTATTGATACACAAAGTAATTAAATTATAGGCTTGCATTATTACAAGAAGCAGAAATTCTAGTAGAATTTTGTAGCACAGACTCTTGTGCACAAAAAGCAACTCAATTTTGATCATTGAAATATTTGCAGATCTGATCACGTCGTGAACGAAGAGATCATCAGCAAAGAAACAATATAATTTTTTGCAACTTCACCTTTTATCCCTTTCATTCTTATGATTTCAGAAAGAGAAGATGACGAAGAGATGGAGACAGACCAAAACAATGGGTAAAACTGCAGTTACTTTTCCTTCTACGTCATATTTTATAGCTGTAAGAACAGATATTGCAATTAATTTCCTTGTAATGTATTTTTAAGTATTTTAAGCTGGTTCGAACTGATACATCTATACTGCAGCATACTTAGGTTGTAAGACAGATACTACACTGGAGCATTTATTGTGGAAAAGAACAGATACATTCCACACAAATGATCACGGATCTAAAATAGTACTTTCTATTGCAAGTCATAAGCATGAGTGTTAGTGGTCCTTTAGACCTTCTGTAAGAACATTGGTTGCATCTAATTGTTTCATTTTCTTTTTTAAATAAAGAAGCATTCTTATCATGTCATTTGTTTCATTTAATTATCAATTCATTATTATAAGTTACATGTCTTAATTAGATTGCAAATACAATAAGTCATCGTTGCCGGCGTCTAAGAAAGCGGTATAAACAGGGCGCAGTAGTACTTTTCTTCCCATCAAGTCTTTTATAGTAGGCCTCTTGTCGGGTAGTATGGAAAGCATGGAGTCTATCAGGTCTTGCATTCCTCGTCCGTATGCATTTAGGTCGATTGGATGGACGCTGCCACTGGTTATGGCTTTTACTAGGCCGACGAGTGTCTGGAACGATATTTACAAATTACTTTTGAAGTGGAACTTTCTTTAGCGGCGTTGTGCACATTTTGGGATGGGTAAAATACGGTAAACTCGCCTAAATAATCGAAAATTCGTAAAATGGAGGGAAAGTAGACCGCCGCGGCGCGGCGTAATATCCCCCTCTTTTTCTACTGTGAAAAAATGTATGCTTGTGTGATATTGTATTTTACCACTTAGTACTTTTTTTACTGATAAATAAAGCAATTCGTGCGAATTTAATCCCTAACCATTTCAAAAAAATTGAAAATGCACAACGTTATGTGATGTTCAAGTTATCACTTCTGCCGGCACTCCCGGAGTGCAAGTATCAGGTATAGGCCGAATCATAAATCAATAAAAACTAAAAACACAGCCGCCGTTGTATGATTCGGTCTAAATGTTTGTTATAAACCACGAGCGCTCGCGCATATTCCGCCTTACTAAAAAAGAATTAACACTGTTTAACCGTGCAATTTGTACTGTTTGCCTAAAGCATGCGTAAAACTTGCGGTAAGACGGATTGTGTTTAAGTCGTGTTTGTTTACGAATGATCGCTTCGCACACACTAATGCAATGTGCATAATAATATGCACTAAGACAATCTACATGGAAAGTCCGCGGTGCACTCTTGGTTTGCAAGAGCTATAAGTAGTGGTGGCCTATAGCAGCGATTCTCAAACTCTTTTTGGTGGCGGATCCCAGAACTATATTAAGTAGTGTTGGCCTAGCTAGAGAATGCTTCCCTTGGCACAAAGAGGTCGTGAGTTCAAATCCCGGTCGCCATCACCAATGAGTTTTTTTATAATTTATGTTTTTTTGTCACCACTGGCTTTTCGGTGAATAAAAATTGAGGAAATCAGCATTAGTAGAATAAATTAATTACAAACTCCACACTGGATCTGCATGGTTGATAAGTCATAAGTAAGGCCCAATTGCCCGTCGAGGCTTTTATTATAAAGCCGTATGGCAGCGGTTCTCAAACTTTTTAGTGGTGAACTCATGTACTATACCATGTACGGCGTGTGGTATAGTACATGAGTTAAGTAATAAATGGATACGTTACCTCTGCTTCGAATGCTCTTTTATGCGTGCACATTTCGTACAGCAAGCACCCTAGTGCCCACACGTCGCTCTTTGTGTCATACGGTTTTCCATCGCACAACTCAGGCGCCAAATAATATGGAGTCCCGATTACTGTCGAAGTTTTCTTGGCACTGAAATCACGAGAAAAAAATCTAAACCCTACTAATTATGGTAGGTACGTTTTAGTTAGTGCTTAGCAAATAAAAAAAATGTGGTGGTCTAGTGGTAGAAAGAAGAAGAGAGAGTAAGAATTTCTGTTCTGTGGATACAATAGTAAGTAATTAATCTATATCGTTTGTCGTGGCACAAAAAATACCTACCTTGCTAGCATTTTCGAAATTCCAAAATCGCCAATTTTCACCAAGACTCCACATTTACCAGTTAAAAGAATATTTTCAGCTTTGAGGTCTCTATGAATAATGTCCAGATTATGAATGTAATGTACACCCAGCAGCACTTGGGCGAAGAGAAAAAGGATATCCTGAAAAATAAATGCAACGATGTGTTATTTAAGTACATACTAGAATACTTTTATAATACAACATATTAACGACTATTTACATAAATAATATATAAAGTATCCAATATCCTTTAATTTAATTTAGCTGTAAGCTGACAGCGAAAGATGAGAGAGACTAGAGACCGCGCCAGTGTCATCCAGAATAGGCCTTTTTTCGTCTGAAGATTCAAAAAAGATCTGCCAGGGGCGTCGTCAGCCACAGAGATACTTGATACAGAGACTTGTATATAGCTCTGTGGCGTCAGCACTAATGGGTGCCTCCATTAGTGATACCCCTGGCGGATCTTTTTTGAATCTTCAAAGGAAAACTACCAGTTCAAAACCCTGCGGGGCACACTCTGACTTCATCTGCCATATTTCGCGGGGAATTAACGAAATGTAGGTATACGGAGATCTCGTGGCCGAATCAAAATTCTTGGCGGCTGTGAAGTTAGCCACAAGCAGCCCGAAACCCAATCCTAGCGTACAGTGCGACAAGAGTTGAAAATAAATGAGGGCGGTACCATCGCTTTGTTAGAAATTTTGAATCGTTTTGTTAATTAATAATCGGTGATTTTCTGATCACAATCTGCAAAATAACACATAACAAGAAAATCAGCAATGTCTGACAGCTCTGGTTGTGGTTCCAGCAGGATTGACTTTTTAGTTCCCGAAAGTGAGCTTCAGTCAGGACTGCGGGGCAATTCTGTCAACCGATTTCGTCACCGAAGTGATACGCTCCCGAACCCCTCTCGCTTTTCTGACAGTTTTAATGGCTCAAAGCTGTCAAAACAACGAAAAAAGCTCAAGAACGCGTCACCTCAGCAACGAGATCGGTTAGCAGAATTGCCCCGCAGAGGGTTTTGCGCAGCTTAGTTTATAGCTAACATCACAGCCGTCTAGTAGTTTGACTCGACCTATACTTAAGTAATAAGATTATTAAGTACTTATAGGTATATGGTGTGATATCGTTTGTCTAGTTGCACTATACACATATATCGTAAGTCTGTATAACTCACCTGCTCCTTTAACAATGTTGGACATCGTTGGTACATATATTCTGCTAGGTTGCCGCTAGTGGCGTATTCCATAGAAATCATCACATGATTATCAGTGTAGAAACAGTCGTAAAACTTAATTATGTTTGGGTGGTTCATTTTAGATAATATCTTCACTTCATTTGCTATTTCCTAGAAAAATATTGACGAATGTTAGCTTTCGATGATAATTCGTTTCAAGAAGTACCTACCTACTTAACGAACTAATGTCCGATAGTCTTCTCATATTATGTTCAAAGTAACATTCATCCATCGAGCTATACGTAGTAATATTTCCTCAAAGCATTCATCAAATGAAGACTAGGGATCGACAGGCAAGCTTGCCATCTGTAGGTAGGTATAAGACGAAAAAGAGTGCAAGCTGAGAGGAATGACAAGTTGCATTGTTTCACGCCACTTCAAATCGGTTCATTTGGAAATGGGAGTTCCATTTCTAGCAGTTGACGCGTCCTACAGCCTATGATGATGATTTTATTAGTGAATAATAATGAAGCTTAATCTCTCTAATAACTCTGCTGTAGTACCTACCTACATTTCTTTCTTTCAAGAAGAATAAATTCAAAGTGGGCAAAACTGACATTAAAGTGGCCACAACCAGTGCATCTGACATAAGTTTATTCTTACAGAAAGAGTGTTATCAGGATGGGCTAGTAGGCTATAAAAATGTAGGTATGTACATAAGTATTTATATCGATTTAAAATTAGACTTACCAATTTGTGATCTTGTATCTGAACATTTAATTCAATGTCTTTCACTATAGTCAGTAAGTTTCCCTCGCGTTTTTCGCACAAGTAGACGTTACTAAAAATGCAAGATGAAATTATAAGACGTTTTATTTTTATGCGAACAAAATAGTTCTGAGTAAACAATTCAACGCGGGCACCTACCCATATGTTCCTTTACCCACTGTTTTTAAAACTATCAAGTTATTCTTTTTAAATCTCTTTTTGATATCCATTTCCAAATTTTACATTCTTCACGCGTGAAATATATAATTGTTTTCACGGATTATTTTACAACAGTCTTTTTGATTTTTTCAAATCTACCCGCTTTTAAAATTACGTTTTATTTCTTTATGTTGGCTACTCTTTCATGGATTTGAATGTTCCAAGTTCATTTCAATATTTCAAGCATGAGGTGTTCAATTTGACAGATTCGCTGACAGTTACTATCTTAGCATGAATACTTATATTTGGAACAAAACATTTCAGCTGTGTTTTACAAACAAGATTTTACTGTAGTTTCAGCATTTTTCGGTGTGATCCGTGCAACTAGATCGTTTTATTCTCGTTAGAGCGTTCCCTAGCTGAGGCAAAAATGGGTCAAATTATGGGTTCATTCAACGCTCGAAATGTAGACCTCTACATGGATGACAAACCTTCCTTCGATCCTCAAGCTGGATTTGACTTTGAAAGGAAACAACGAGGTAATAAAGTAATATTTCAGTGAAATGGTCATAATATAAACCAGTGGTGCTCCTAGTTATTATTCTGAAATACAGAAAATAAACTAGTTACATAATAATGGTAAGGTTATGAAAATATAAACAAACTTGATTTGTTGAATATTGGTCTTGATATCTTTTATGGACACTGTACAGGAGTATTAGATGCTGTTAGATGAATTCACTACTGAAACCCAATGTTAATAAATGATATAATAGTCCAGAACCCAATAATAATGTTACCCTAGGTGGCCAAATGTAGCCCTATTCTACATTAAAGAAAACCCGCTATGCAAGATTAATCAAAAAATATTTGTAATTAAAAGACATTAATTTGAAAAATGTTTATAACTCGCAGGATCAAGGAACATCATCGAAACAATCTCAAATTAGAATTGCACAAACATCAAGCAGGATGTCAGTGCAGATCGCATCAAAAATTGGTTACCCCTCAACTTACTACAAATCATTTCATACCCATCTCTCTTGACTTGCGATGTTGTGTGACATTCTCAAAATGCAAGGATTAAGAACATTGAGAAAAATAATATCCACTTCCAACCAATCTAATTGGAGATCTATACTGCCCTTCATAAGATAAACAGCATATGTGTCTTGGGACGTAATCTGAAAATGAATCCTTCTCACTCAATTCAGAAGGTTCAGATCTCAAATCAGTCGCAAGGCATATACACTGTTTATCATAAAGGTAGTATAAATAGGGGAGGCCTGTATCCAGTTATGGACATCCTATGGTTCAAATGATGTATTTCAGACATACCAACCAATAGTTGATAACTTGTATTTATATTCCAGCTATGATAGCGAAGGAGGAAGAGCTTGAATCTGCGAGGATCCCACCTCAATACCGAGACTACTGCTCTCACCTCCTTCTTCCGTACCACGAATGCCGCTACAAAAACATGCCTCTGGTCTACAAGTGTGCTCACGAGAAACATGCTTACTTGAACTGTCAGCAGGAAGAGTATGTTACCATTTTCTTTTATTTAATTATTGGGTACTTATTATATTCGGCTTAACTAATTCCATAGTCCAAACACTGATAATGATAATAGGCCTAATTATAAATACTCCATCGTAAATTTCATAGCAACAAAAAAGTTTTCTCTCTATCGAATGCATATAGTGAAAAAGAAACAGGAAATTTCTAAATTGCTATTATAATTCCGATGGCGCCTTCATAAATTGGGCCTATTGGTTATATTCACCGCCAGCCCGAGTAGCACAGCAATGGGAGAAAACCATTTTATCCACTCTTAATGTCAGATGTCATTGTCAATCCAAACTTTATTTCCTCTTCGAGGGGATAAAATGATGGAAAGACTTAATCCCTCTGCCATGCTTCCCGTCCGTGGGTGTTGTGCTGTTTCTCTTACAGATGTCATTGAGCTCTTCCTTAAAACCAACTTTTTCTGGTGGGAAAAGTCAGCTGTTCCATATAAAAGTTCATGGACTCAATACATAACATTTTACTATTTTTATACTTTTGCGATTTGAACACATTATTCTTATTTTACGGGATTTACCACGCAATACAAATATTAGACAAATAACAAACGTCAGTGAGCAGTCGAAACATCAGAAAAAGAGGTATTTATTTAACCTTTATTATATGTTTTTGTTTGGAGCAGATGATTTTACTCGTATTTCCGTGATTTCGCTGTTGGTCCCATATTAAATGTTGTTTATAATGATGAGCATATTATACATCTCTGAAAGCAAAACAACACCCGGTTTATAAGCATTATGTAGTGATCATAGCTTGGCAATGGCTACGGTTATGACAACAATTTAACCATGTCAGAGGCAGGCTTGCTTCAGGCGGCTTAGAAACTGACACTAGTGCTAGCCACCTGGCCTATACGAATTTATAGTTACTACTAGATTTTGCCCGCAGCTTCGCCCGCATGCTATTTCGAGGCCATACCTTATCACCCTTACTAAAGGAGGTGGAAAATAAAAAATAAGGAAGAAAAACGATTCGACAGATCTTTTTTGACATTTCTTGGAGCGCACGTTAGAATAGATCGCAGATGGCAGAATTTTTTGTTTTAATATGGAAAATTTACGCAATATCATTATAATGTATATGTGTTATTCTGATGTATAAGCTATATAATTGCAAAGTTTCATCTCAATCCGTTCAGTAGTTTTTGCGTGAAAGAGTAACAAACATCCATACATCCATCCATCCATCCATCCTTACAAACTTTCACGTTTATAATATTAGTAGGATTTGACTGCCTCGGTGGCTAAGTGATTATTTACCCTAACTACTGGGTCAAAGAGGCATGGGTTCAATCCCCACCCAGGGCAAGTATTTATGTGATGAAAATAGGTGTTTGCTCTGTGTCTGGGTGTATTTAACAATATGTTACAGTTTATCAGTCTCTGACAGCCATATCACAAGCTTTGCTAAGTTTGGGGTCAGAGGCTGTGTGTAAGATATCCCCAAATATTTAAAATCAAAAAAGTTTGTATAGGGTAGATGCATGGGTTGTGGCCACTGCCCTGGTTTTAGCCATTCCATTTGATGTCAAAATTATTGCATAAAAAAAATGAAAATAAATAATAATAAATAATATTATTGAAAATTATTTATAAGACCTTTTTTTTTATTAGTTAAATTTTCTGAAATCTGGCGACTTTTTACTTTGTATCTAGCGCCTTAAAAAAATCCAAGGTGGCAACGCTGTCTGGAATCGAATTAAAATTCTTTGTACCAGTTTTATGCATTAAATGATTTCTGATTCTGATTCTGAATAGATTATAAATAATGTACCTAACACCATAGATAATATATTGTTTGTGTTAATGTCAAATTTTGAATTAAAAAAAAATACTTCTTAACATCAAAATTGTCTAAACAATCATTAAAATTCAAAGTCGCCAAAAATTCCACACTAAAATTCCCTTAGAAAAAATTACCCTACTTATCGAGATAAATCCATGGATGTATTAAACTAAAAATGCTTGGTTATATGATAATTTTGTATACCTCTTGCTAAATATTCATATTTTTTACAGTTATGTCCTACGCATGAAGGAGTTCGAGAGGGAGCGTCGCCTGAGGCTGCGTGAACAACGTCTTGTCGGCGTCGCATAAATGCATGGTTCATCAACTAAAAACTAGAAATCATTATGTTAAATAAATTAAAAGTTTTGTAAATAAGTTTGTTTGTTTTGTTTGTTTGTTTTTATTTCCGATGTGATACTTCATTTGAGATCGAATGAAGTATCACATCGAATTGTTAAAAAATCCGCCACTTGGAAACTGGAACGGTTCAAAACACTGCGCAGTAAAGTCGGTAATCGCAGCATTAAGCTGGAAACAAACTATCGGATGCGGCTGACGGCCGCGACATAGAAATGTGCACAGTCTTAAAACATCCGGCGCGCTAGATCTCTCTCGGACGTCCGAACGCTCAAGGTGTCGTCCGCAGCTCATGTCCTATAGTTGGCACGGCTCAGTGTACATCATAGAGTTAAGTATATGACACATTCATTATCTAGAGATCTATAAGTCGCGTCCGATAGTTTGTTTTCAGCTTTATGTAAGCCGTGGTGAAGCTAGCGCGGTAATAACGCTCACATTATGGCTTAATTTCACTGGGAAACCAGTCCGGTGGCGCAACCAGTCGCGCCACCGGACTGGCGTGGACCAAAGAAAATATTTACTCCTAGGCGTGGGCTGGCGACCGAGTGAGTGAAACACCATACAGCGCTATAGTTATTAGTGGTGGCGCTACCACTACATTCTGTGCACGAGTCCGAGCTGGTTGCGCAACCAAACGGACACCAGTGAGTAACTCTATAGGGCCTTTTGTTGATAGCGGCGACTGTTGCGCCGCCAGCACCATGGTGTCCGAGTGACGACCTTAGTCGTAGGTTCAAATCCTGGCTCTGGAATTCAGGCTACGGCAGTTTATGAAGAAAAGCGTACGGAAATCTTTTAATAGATCTATTGATAGCAGAATATTATATGCCCGATTATCATTCACGGGTTTGCCTATGTTCAGTAGTGACTACGCAGAATGCTCAATGCTCATCTCTAAGGATTGTCGTACACGATTGGACCCGGTCCGACGTCCTTTCAGACAAACAGATTTTGTCTATAGTTCGACGCGGTCGTGATGTGTTCTCTTGATCTTATATTCTTTATCTGTGGTGAACCTTAACCATAGACTAATCGAAGATCTTACATAGGTTAAAAATAATTAGGACTGCCAACATCATAATACTGACTTCGAAGGCAAATCAATAATGTTGCCATTTTTTAAAAAAGTTTGCTAGTAGAGTTTTTGACGTACGGTGCATGTATACAAGGATGCATTTTCTTCGCCAAAAAGCGGCTTTGTATTCGAAAGTTACAGGATTTCCTAATCGCCTGATATGCAATAATAAACTTTATTGCTTTCAGTCATTAAAAGCTCTATGACGACTGTGACGTAGGAGCGTAAAATTTTTGTAAACACGCTTGTGGAATACACAAATTGTATAGCGAATGAATAGTTGAATAGGGCTATTTATTGCGGAAGTAATGGCTTCCTAAGATTTAATTGTAGACATTTGTTTAGTGATAATTAAATTAAATTTGTTGATATGATAAACATTAGGTCGCCACACGCGTGAGTCGTTTGATGTATGGTGTTATCCGGCATAATTCTCTTCCGATTTACGAAGCCGCGTCCTGTAAAATATCTACAAAGAAGCTTACTGAAAATACAATTTGTTTGTATCTCTCGCTTTTACATTTTATTATCTGAATTGTTTGGGACCGACACTACAAATACGAAATGTGATTTAGGTTTTGGCGCAAGAAAAATGACAATTGGAATGATGCTTACAATTTGGGATCGGTATTGATGAATGTGTCTGTAATCGCAAGTATACATTCGTTGCGATGGATGAAGCCGGCGGGCAGGAGCCTGTGAAGAACAAGATGAGAAGGAGGGTCGTAGAAGACGACGAAGACTCTGAAGACGAGGTTCTGGACAGCGAGGATGACGATGAGACCATAGCCAGGATACAGAGAGCGCACTACGCACAGGCAGCTGCGATGAACTCCCGCCGGCGAGCCGCCCCGCGCGCCCGCCCCATGTCTCACAAGCGAAAGATGGAAGCAGTCAAAACCTTCCAAGACTTTACCAAGAAACTTAAAAAAGACACTGGTATTTCAATACGTGGTTTAGTAGGTAACAGCATATTAGAATTAGGTGAATATTCTAGTGAGGATAGTGAATCGGATAGTGATGGTTTATCAGAAGAAGAGTTCACTGTCAATCCAACTGCTATTGAAGAGTTGAATGAAGAAAATGAGAGTTACATTGACCCTGAGACTGGTGATATTGTAGAAGGGAAGCAAAAAGTGCAAAATGATGAGAAGCCTGTCCCGTCTCCTGTGATACCAGTACCTGAGCCAGAACAGGCCGAAGCACCTAAAACTCTTTCAATTAGTGATATTATAGATGAGGGGGACTTAGATTTGACAAAAAATGTAGAAATATCGGAAGTTGAAGGCAGTGAGCTATGTCCGGAGAAAACAGCTGAAGAATTGTTGAATATGAAACAGGAGGACAGCAGTCAGGATTATTCAGAAGACATTGCGGAGAAACTGAAGGAAATGGGCGAGATCAGTGTGAAGCCTGTGAAGAAGGAAGATGAGGAAGAGGAACCTAAACCTAATGAGGAAAAGCCAGAGGAAGACGATGATGTAAGTCAATCACATTTTTCCACAGTAGATCCTTCCATCCTTACAGGAAAGTTAAACTCGGACTGACATAAAGCAAACAGGTTTCACAGGTGAGATGAAAGTCGTGATGTAACACTAGTTTTACTACAGGCTACACAAAATAGGTATTTGTTATTTATTTACAAACTGATTATTAATTTTCTGGCTGTACTGTACTAGCCTTTTTAATAGTCCACTGCAGGTCGTAGGCATAGCCACGAAGAGTGATTGGGCCATATCCACCACTCTGGCCTAGTTTGGATTGATAGATTCATACGCGCCATCTAATTTCTTCTATGGACTTATGCAGGTTGCCTCATGAAAATTTTATTCATAGTGTACTAAATTCTATTGTATTTTAAGTCTTGATATAAAATTAAATTCATTATCATTTTGCATAAGCATGCATTGCTGGTTTTCTACCAACATGTGCACCAATGCCATGCAATTTGCAATGGAATTTCTTGTCTTCATTCAATAATACTCGAAATGAACTTCATGAAAGAGGTTTCTGATGGTTAAGGCATAGATTACTCAAGACAACTTCGTTTTTCTTTAATTGTATTATTTATCCAGGGTTTTTTAAGACATGACACCGTTATATACTTACCAATTGAATTGAAATTAACAGTTGGTTGTGATCTGCAAGAGCTGTATGGTATGCGTCGTACAGCCTTCTGGCATCCTTTGAATAGGTGTAGATAATACACTATTACAGCCTCCCACTTGCCAGATAACATGATAGCTATTAAAGAGTTGATGACGCAGTCCTTAATTAATATAAATTATCCCAATACAACTATGAGATAAACCATCTAGAAAATCTACTAAAACATTACTATACTTTCATCATTTTTTGTCTCAAATAGATGATGAAACATTATCATAATGTGATAGTAGATCTTATTGTACCTAGTTACTTTTGTGCTTTTGTAAAACTATAGGTAACAATTTATGATGTTTCAAATATGATAATAAAATTTAATACTTAAAAGAGCTGTTATTGAGACTTACTTAATACAAATTGAAAAACTATCCTATTCTTACTGGTGTATGGAAATTGAAATGACTGCCGACCATATATTTTTAGCAAATATATTACACTAGCTGTGCCCTGCAGTGTTACCCGTGTTGGCCCAAGATAAAAAGTAGCCTATGTGTTAATCCAAGGTCTAAGCTACCTTCATACCCAATTTTATCCGAATCGGTTCAGCAGTATGTGCGTGAAATAACAAACATCCATGCATACACACAAACTTTTGCATTTATGATATTAGTAGGATGTAATGGAGAAAGGCAATAACATAGTGATGATCTCAAAACGATAAGCACAAAGTGGGTTGTTCAGCATAAAGGTGTGCTGACAATATCTTCAATATTGCGGGACAAGCCTGGACACAATTGGCAAAAGACTGAGGCACAAGGCACTGCAAAAGATAAGCCTATAACCAGCAGTGGGATAAAGAAAGCTAAAGATTATGATGATGACGATACATATAAAATAGTCATAGGATGTAATATTGAATGTTGGTCTCCCTTATAGATTTAGGTTATGCTAAGCACATTTCAAATAATCTCTGTACACCATGCCACATACATAGGTACATTTTGTCTTATAATTGTTTCAGAGTGTTTAGTACAGGTTTACACATAAATTGAAACTACAGTTGTTTCAGTATAGTTCTATACATATTTGTACAGTGCCCCTGGTGGAATCGAGGAAGAACTAACCAAAATGTATGGAGCTGAATGCCAAAGTATAAGTAAACTATGCAAAACTTGGACTAAGGGCTCTGTTGACTGTTGTAAGTGAATAACATAAGGTAACCAACAATAACAATGTTGTTTTTCAATTTCCAGAAGAAACCAGCAAACCCTAATGCGCTGAACGTGCGCCGGAACATCAGAGAAGTGATGGACGAGAAAAACTTGGATGCTTCAACGCTAGCAGCCCAGAGGCAGGAGTCGGAGCGTTTGGCGCGAGTGCAGGAGCAACAGAGGATAATTAGAGAGGTACAAATGTAATTTAGGCAATAAGGCTAGAATGGCATTTACGGCCAGAACAAATCAAGTTCTTCTAGCCTCTCCCAAATTGTTTTGATTTTGATTAGAGTATAGGTACAAAGAAATATTGTATGTAAGAGAGGAAGAGCATGGACCCAGTGGAGTGTATAGTTAAAAATAATAATCGGCCAAGTACAAGTCGGACTCGCGCACGGAGGGTTCTGTACTGTATGGGAGCCCCCCTTAAATATTTATTTTATTTTAATTTTACTATTTATTATTGAAGTGGATATAAAACTAAATATTCTGTGAAAATTACAAGCGTCTACCTGATGCCATTATTAATATAGAGCGAAAAACGTCTAAAAAATCAGGTTTGTTGTATGGGAGCCCCCCTTAAATATTTATTTTATTTTGTTTTTAGTATTTATCGTTATAGCGGCAACAGAAATACATCATCTGTGACAATTTCAGCTGCCTAGCTATCATGGTTCATGAGATACAGCCCGGTGACAGACAGACGGACAGACGGACATCGAAGTCTTAGTAATAGGGTCCCGTTTTTCCCTTTGGGTACGGAACCCTAAAAACTAAAGCTCTCTCTAAAAGAAGGTCGCTAATTTATTTTATGGTACAACTTTGTAAATTAGTATTATTATCATTATTCATTTTGAAAATTTAACCATAATTTTCAGGTTCAGAAACAAATAGCACTGAATCGGCAAAACAAAATTCACCAAAAAACGCTCTCGCTTCTGCAAGGTGGATCTTCACTTCTGAAAAAGGGAGGAGCTGGTCAGAAACTAAAGTATGTACAACTTTAGTCTAAAGTTTAGAGTTTTAAACGCATTTACAACTTTAGTCTAAAGTTTTTAAGTATGAACAACTTTAGTCTAAAGTTTAGAGTTTTCAAAGTATGAACAACTTACTCTAAACTTTAATGCATTTGTTATTTAAAGTACCTTTAAAAATTGAGAACTCGATTGCAGCTTGCCTAATACTGTGATGGTAAAGCTACCTTCTGGTGAAGTGAAGAAAGCTACATCAAAACATGGACAGCTAGAAGTTACCAAGTTGCTGAAACCAACTACTTCGGGAGCTGGACAGAAACCTGATCAAAAGGCTGACAAGAAGGAGGTATGTTTTATTCATATTATCTCATTGAGTCGGTTCAAAAAGTGTTACGACGTCAGTAGCTTAATTTTTGAAATGTTACAAAAATAATGTTATATTAGCATCACGTAGGTACGCCATCCCGTTCGCACTAACATAGATTTTCAATGCTCGCACTTACGCATACGTTTTAGCGGGCTATCGGTTCAAAAAACATACAAACAAACATACAGGTGAAACTAATAAAAGTGTGTTAAATAGAGCCGCAGAGCAACTACCGGAGCGGAGGACTCCTAAACTAGGAATGATTATGAGTGATCACTCTTAACTAAATTAAGAGAGATTTTGGAAATAGCTTCTTAAAAAACAAATAGTGTTTAGAGTGATGTAGTATAAATGGCATCTTATATCAGCCTCTATGTTGGCAGCGGCTGAAAAGACCCTCTCAGATTCAACGCTAGTTGGTATCAGCTTGAGCAAGGTGTTTTAAGCAAATTGCAAAAACATACCTGGACTCTAGCCAGTCTGTAATAGTAGCATTAGCAACCCGCGAGAAAAGACTTTTACAGGCTTTCAATATATCTTCTAGTTCATTTTGAAGACTTCTATTTGATCTTACAGCAGCACGTAAATTCTTATCATCTTCACATGCTCGCTCGCGCGCAGAGAACACGCGCTGCCGCTTGATCACTTCAATCTCGGCCTAGATCTCGTCATTTTATGCTTCGATATTGATCTCGAAAAATCTCGCGAGATCGAGATTGCATATCTTACGTCAGGAATGTTGATGGTATGCCACAAATTGAATTGTGGCGTGAGCAGATCATGCGTTGTTTTTCAGAATAGACTAATTATATAAATAGGAAAAAGACTAACCCAACCTAACCAAGGCCTCCGTTTCCCATCCGGCCTTGGCTGCCGTCCACTTTTCAGAATTTTTTTAAACTTGTAATAAAAAATTAAAAAATAAAATTCTATCCCTCAATTTTTCTTCCAGGTTGTGGAAATTGTAGACAGCAGCAGTGGGGAAGAGTCGTCATCTTCATCATCAGATTCTGACGACTGCATCATGCTCTCCGATTCTGAAGTCCCGCCCAGCCCTGAAGCAGAGGAGGATCCTAATAATTCAGGTGAGTGCCAAACATAGCGGGGAAGACAGAAAAAAACAGCTAAACATTCGAACAACTTTTACTCATAGAAAATTCAGTATTCCTCAAATGCAAAATAATAATGTAATTTAAATAGAAGCCTTGTACCTCATCTCAGCAAATACAGTCTCACTCTCTGGGTGTTTGGGCAAAGAAAATTGTATACACTACACTGTTTGAGTTTGATCTCGCGAGGTGGAACCTCAGAGTAACAGGTGCAAGCTGCGCACCTCCGCGATTGATGTAGGAATAGCGTAGTTGACTGGTATTTTATTAATTAAAAGTATTGGGATTCGTGTATTATGCAATTGAATATGATTTTTAAACAGCAAAAAATGGCGATGTATGTATGGCGAATGTATGACACCTACATGCA
Organism: Hypomecis atomaria; assembly: GCA_964007245.1. Classification (NCBI taxonomy): domain Eukaryota; kingdom Metazoa; phylum Arthropoda; class Insecta; order Lepidoptera; family Geometridae; genus Hypomecis; species Hypomecis atomaria. Next base: position 13,962,073 of record OZ023284.1, on the reverse strand, counting down.
GTGACGTCTGCTATAGTTTGCTCTTTGTCTAGCAATAACATAATATGCTTGGAATATCTTTATTTTTTAGTTGATTTTCTTTTTGTTTTCGCTTTATTTAGGCTTAGCTGTTACAAGAGGACATCAAAAATTATTGTCAATTAGCCTATTCTGTAGGAAGAGCGCGGGAGCCATGAGGTTGGCGGGCGGGTGTGCCCCGGCGCGAGTCTCTCTCGCTCCCGCGCATTCCAATATTTTGCCTTTTGCGCAGCGTTCTGCGCCTAACTTCCCATCCGCCGACTTGTGTGACGTGGATTATAGTGTAAGTTTGATTCGGCATATTGTACGTCATGTTAGTGTTTTTGCAGTCAGGCGATTTGTTACATAAACGTTACTTTTGTCAGAGAGTTGCTATTAGTTCTTCCGTGCTTAAGCCATCCCCACTAAAGTCCTAGCCACCCCAATGTTCACAAACGCCCAAAGAAGATATTGCGAAATGGGACCAGACTGTACAGTAGATCAAAAAAACCATTAAAACAATGTAAATAAATGCGCAGAGTAAAATAACCGCATTGAATGCTTAATTTGAATGGAATTCCATTTTTTCTAATTTGAGTTTTGGTCAAAGAATAGATAATAATACTACGTATAGAACGGCCACTCGTTTGAGTCTTCCTCACTTCCGCCCCGCGTCCACGGACAGAACTTGCATTCTGCGCGCGGGCTGCACAGGCCGGTGGATTTTCTAATAACAACTACCTAGACTGTGACAATAGGGAAGACTTGTACTGTGAATGGTTGAATATCAATGATACGTAACAATACAAGAAATTTTAATGTTTCCCTAAAGATAAATGCTCGAAGCACGATGCTCGAAGGCCTCAATCGGGTTTCCCAACAGGTGGGTCTTAAGATGAACATGGACAAGACGAAAGTCATGTGTAATTCCCATGTTGTACCCACCCCGATCTCTGTGGGGAACTCGGTTCTTGAAGTCGTTGACTCGTACGTCTACCTAGGACAAGTAGTACAGTTAGGTAGGTCCGACTTCAAGAAAGAGGCCAATCGCCGAATCCAACTCGGCTGGGCAGCGTTCGGAAAATTGCGTAGCGTCTTCTCGTCCGACATACCTCAGTGCCTCGAGTCGAAAGTTTTCGACCAGTGTGTGTTGCCAGTGATGACTTATGGCACAGAAACGTGGTTTCTCACTATGGGCCTTATTAGTAAGCTCCAAGTAGCCCAACGAGCTATGGAGAGGGCTATGCTCGGAGTCTCTCTGCGAGATCGAATCAGAAATGAGGAGATCCGTAGAAGAACCAAAGTTACCGACATAGCCCAACGGATTGGCAAGTTGAAATGGCAATGGGCAGGGCACATAGCGCGGAGGACTGATGACCGATGGGGTCGGAAAGTTCTCGAGTGGAGACCACGTACCGGCAAGCGCAGCGTAGGACGTCCACCCACAAGGTGGACGGATGACCTCATTAAGACCGCAGGATCGCGCTGGATGCAAGCCGCTTCCAACCGGTCTTATTGGAGATCCATAGGGGAGGCCTATGTCCAGCAGTGGACTTCTTGTGGCTGATGGATGGAAAGATAAATAATAGGAAGTTATTTTACAATATTTGGTAACCTCCTCTAAATATTCTAGTTCAAATGAAGTAGACCGGTTATTTTTTGTTAAAATGCTTCCAAAAGTAATTGTCATACATACTTTTTAAAGAACTAGATTTATATTCATTTTTGCAAATTGAGAATGCAACTGTCTCACTTACGCGGCATGTCATCACGTTGTGGTGATCGCTGACAGCCAGACGTTCCGCACACAAATGCACGTGTAGCGACCGTGCGTATGTGTGTTGTCTGTGAGTAAGTACTGTGTAGTGTGCGTAAGACAGCAAATTTTGTATGAAAAATCGCAGTGTCCGGGCCAAGGAGCATGATAACCATTGGAGAGCGCGTGGGCCCCTTTTTTCTTGAAACAATAGGTCACCGATTTTAAGCGGGGCGAGAGGTAAGCTCCGCTGGCTGTAATTGGCTGACGCTGAAATGACGCAATGACAACAGTTCTTGTTGTTATTATTATTATTCTTGAAAATATAGAACACATTCATGTTATCAAATATTTACTTAAATGATTATATTATGACTTTAACGTTGTCGATATAAATCGATGCGATGCAGCAGCACAGCACTATCAGAACAAAAGAGACGGAATGCTAACGAATGTTACAGTGTATCAGAAAGAGACAACATGAAAGACATCAACGGGTGCGGTTGACTAATTGAATATTCGAAATTTTTTTTGCCAAAATTGGTAAATTTGAGTAGAAAATCACTTATCTGTGAAATGATATCCCATCTTTAGTGTAACTTGAAGATTTGGAACTCTTTCCACACCATTTTACGGCACAATTCGGCATTATTTTAACGTATTTACGTATTTAAAACGCAAGCGCGTGACGTGTTGACATTGACACAAAATTACTTCGACTGACGAAAATACCGTCGGTGATTATCTAAAGCGCCTATCGTTGGTGAGGGTGGCCGCCCCGCGCGCTTTCTCCACTTAATGCTCCTTGGTCCGGGCTGAGGTTTTGATCAAGGCCGCTATCACGCCGCCATATTTAACAAGCAATGTCAAAAGATAATAAGATCCGAAAACATGATATTCCTCTAAATGAAGATTGTTATGACAGAAAATAATAGGAAAATCATTTTCCAAAACAAATAATTGAATACTGTACAAGATGTGATGGCCTAAGCTCGATATATTTTTACATTATCTCTTTTGCAGGTCTTCATGTAAACGACGCATACAACATTCCCGACGAGCAAGGCCGGGTGCAGATCAACGTCGGTCACCCGGAGACCGAGGAAGACATATTCTTGGCGCCACAAATTGCAAGGGTCATCAAGCCCCATCAGGTTTGTATTATAATAGGCATGATGATTGGGTAAAAAAATAATTATAATTAGTCCTTGAATTAGATTATCAAAAAATATTGGACACATATTTTTTCTTTTGTCAATCAAACTACAATTGACAAAGATAAACCTTGTCAAAGTTTCGGAGTGGGTGTCGTGACGTCACCTCTCTTACAGAAGTCTATACATCTGTATGGCACTTGTGACGCCACGCGGAACTTTGACAGGCTATATCTTCATCAATTTATGTTTAATTGACAAAAGAAAAATTTTATGACTAATGTTTTTTGATTGGCTCTCTGACAGACTAATTATATTTTTTAGTCATCATATCTATTATAGGCTTTAGAATATGCATAAATAAGATTAGTATTATTGGCTCTGCTTCGACGATTTTTCTTTAATCTGTCCGGATGTTGGTTTTCGTCTACAGGTTGCATTTTTCTCGTCAAATCTCTGTACACAGGTTCTTAATATATGCGTCAATGTTTTTTTTTGTCGTCGGCGATCTTTGTGGGATTTTATCTTTATACAGGGTTATTCTTAATCAATTAGCATCCTTTTAGGGCTTATTCTGTACATCAAAACTAACAACTTTTGTTCTGCGACTTTTGTCAAAACTCAAAAAAAAATGTTGTTCCGTAGAAAAATATGGTTCACCCGCGACATGTATGGAACAGCTATTTTTTTTTGAGTTTTGCCAAAAGTCAAATTTGTTAGTTTGAATGTACAGAAAAAGCCCCTAAAAGGATGGTAATTGATTAAGAATAACCCTGTATAATATTGGATGATTTTTGATTTGATTTTTGCCGTCGCGCTATTTATCAGCCGATTTCGACAATATTTGCGAGATCGTATAAATCCTAACAATATTTGCGAGTATGAAGCAAATCGGTCGAACGAGAACGGAATAGAACGAGTCAAGGTATAGGCTTGTGAAAATTCAGTTCTACTGTTTTGAGAACTTCTAGCTTAGATAAAATACTTACAGAGTATTGTACACATTTTAATTACAACTGAACGTTTCAGATTGGTGGCGTGAGGTTCCTATTCGACAACATAATAGAGTCCACGGAGCGATTCTCTACGTCGACTGGTTTCGGCTGCATCCTGGCGCACTCCATGGGTCTCGGGAAAACGCTGCAGATCGTCTGCTTCTGTGATATCTTCCTGCGGCACACCACTTCCAAGACTGTCCTGTGTATCATGCCGATTAACACCTTGCAGAATTGGGTATGTTACTATGTCCATTATACAGACCTACAGGGCTAATTTGTAACTTACGCACAATCGATCAATAGCGACGGGCCTTAACAGAGTAGGTCAAAATGAACAATTTTTTACACTACTTAAAATCGAAAAAAAATACTCTGTTGACAGAATATAATCATGTAAAAGCTAATTTATTTTGCAGTTTTAAGGTTGTTCACTATTGGACATAGGCTTCTCTAAAGGTCTCCAATAAGGCCGGTTGGAAGCGGCTCGCATCCAGCGCGACTCTACGGTCATCGAGGCTATCCGTCTGCCTTGCAGGTCGACGTCCTACGCTGCGCTTGCCGGGACGTGGTTTCCACTCGAGAATTTATTGATCTCATCGTTCATTAGTCCTGCGCGCTATGTGCCTTACCCACTGTCATTTCGACTTGCCAATCCGTTGGGTTTGGTCGATAACTTTTTTCTTCTGTGGACCTTACCGTTTCTTATTTGATTTCACAGAAAGTTTCCGAGGATAGCCCTCTCCATAGTTCGTTAGGTTACTCGAAGCTTATTATAGGCCGAATTTTACAAATCGGCGGATGTGAAATTAGCCACAAGCTAAACGAAACCCAATCCTCGCGCAGCTATTGAGATTCAGTCAGGATTGGATATTGCGCAGCTTATAGCTAACTTCATATCCGCCGACTTGAATTCAGCCTATAATAAGGTCAATAGTAAGACTTCTTGTAATTTTGTCGAATTGTTGTTGTACTCCACAGGTGGCAGAATTCAACATGTGGCTTCCACTAGACGCCAGCACGAGTCCGTTATCAGCGCACGGGGAGGTGCGCCCGAGGAACTTTCCTATATACGTGCTCAACGACAGCCACAAGACGCTGCAGATGCGAGCTAAAGTCGTCAAGGTAATCAATCATGATTCACATTCAGCCCTCCACTAGGAGCATACCTGTTAATCCTGTAATCTAGTCTCAGGACATGAAGCAAGGGACAACTGATACTCGTACCCAGACTGGTAACAGTTAAATTCTTCATTCAAACATCTCAAACCTGGAACCTTTGTTTAGCAGAGGTATTGTAGATCGGTTATTTTTAATTCAATCAATGGCTTTTAAACCTTTACCGTTTTACCTCAAAAGATCTCTGTTTAACCGTGCAATTTGTACTGTTAAACATTGTCTGAAGCGTGCGTAAAACTTTTGTGGTAAGGCGGTAGATTTATAGAACGCTATAGTGATATCTCGTTCTGATTTATTGTCTAGTAAAGAGCATAGTGCATTTCCGCTAAAATATATGGAAACTGAATTGAAATAGTTATAATTTTTGGGTCGCTCTATTCTGTTTTGAGCATACGTGTGACGATTGACGTCGTTTGATAGTCTTGCTCGTCGCGTCACTGAAATGTAGGAAAAAGGAGATAGGTATTGACGGTTAAAACTGGCATGTTTTTCACTACACTTTTTAGGGTTCCGTACCCAAAAGGTAAAAACGGGACCTTATTACTAAGACTCTGCTGTCCGTCCGTCTGTCTGTCTGTCACCAGGCTGTATCTTATGAACCTAGAACGTTTGAAATTTTGACAGATGATGTAAAACAGTTGCCGCTATAACAATAAATAATAAAAACAGAAAAAAATATTTAAAAATAATAAATTTTCAAATCTTTGTTTAATTTTTGATCCCACACAACAAATCTGAATTTTAGCCGTTTTCGCTCGATATTATATCGGCTACAGGTAAGTAGATACTTGAAAAATGTTCCTTCGAAAATAAATAATTAAAATAAAATATACCTATTAAGGGGGTATCCATACGGTACGGAACCCTTGGTGCGCGAGCCTGACTTGCACTTGGCCGATTATTATTAGCTTTAGGTACTCACTATTTTATATTTTCCATTTTTAGGAGTGGACTACTACGGGAGGCGTTCTAATGATAGGCTATGAGTTATATAGGTTGCTAAGTATGAAAAAAGACAAAAAACCTCGTAAGAAGAAAAAAGCGGAATTGAAAGCCGACGCCGAAAAGGAGAAAGAAAAAGAAGAGAAAAAGGGACTAGAGCCTGGAAATGAAGATACTCAGGTATAGTGCTCATAATATATTACCTACCTTTACAACAATATTGACGTAGAAATAAGTACTTCTTTATTGAATGCCTTTTAAGAGCGTTTCGTGCGGAGACGTGCTCCGCGAACAAAGTGAAACGGCGAGGGGACGAGGGGAGCGAGTCTTCGTAAAAATTCATATAAAATTGTCAATTCAACTTTTTTATGTGATTTGCCAATACTTTAGCTACTACTTAATACATTAAACATAATTTAAAAAATACTACTTAAAAAAACTCGTCAAGAAATAAGATCTTTGTTCAAAACAGAGGTGACTTTGGATTTTTTTTCGATCGAGCGAAGTTATTCCTTGTACGTATCAGATATGGTTTGCCAACCAAAGATGCTCCAGAATAACATAATTTTTTTTCTTTGAAAAAAAGTTCTTTTTTTACTAATCCTTTTTTTTAAATCTTGATTCTGGTTAGACATCGACCGCTCCTTAAGGTATTTGGTCACTATAACATACCATATCATGACTGCAATTAATGTGTCTGACACTTTATTTTTCTTGAAAAGTATGAGACTCTCTTTTAAAGATTCTACAGACAGCTGTGGCTTAGATTTCCAACCAATCAGAGATTAGACAGAGAAAAGATCTGACCTGACTTTCTTTTTAAAGTTTTGACTAGGCCGCAGCAGTCTATGGGGCGCTATAAAAAGGATCACAATGTGTTGTGTTAACCATTTCAACGCTAATGACGGGTACATCCATACATCAGGTCGACAGCCAACGACGGATCGATCCAATTGTTTTTTTGACGATATAGGCAAATAGCCAATAGAAAAGATTTTACTTTAAAACATTTTAGGTGAACGTTATCGTTAAATATGAAATCAAACTCTTGGAATCACTATTATTGTATTAAATTGTATGTTCCTCGGACAGGAGAGCCTGTCACCAGTAAAATTACAGCGGCGCAAAGGTTTTGTAAGTGTTCGTTTTTTTCTGTTTTTATATTCATTTATCGAACTTTATTTCTAGAGTTCTGACATCACTAACCAATCAAAGATGTCAGAAGATCCTAAATCGGAGCCACTGGACGGCGAGCCCCAAGTCAAGACTGAAGATAAAGATGACACTAAGAAAGATCCCAACAACGAGAATAGTCAAACTGATGAGGAAAAGAAACTTCTAGACGGTACGTTTTTAGAGCGCGGACTCCACTGGAGTTGCCAACTTTTAGTGTTGCATGAGTGTAGGCCGAATCATACAAGTAGGCGGATGAGACGTTACCTACAAGCTGCGCCAAACCCAATCCGTGCGCAGCTGTTAAGTGAGCTTCAGTCAGGATTGGGTTTTGCTACTCTAAAATAAAAACTAAAACTACTCTAAAGTATAGTAGTTTTTTGTATCGCGCTCTTTCTGTCTTTAAAAACAGAGTGAAGGGGTTGCTGATATACGAGTAAATATTGGACGCAGCGCATTTCATTCAAATACATCTAGGAAGACTTTGTAGTTGACACCATGCTCGATGTCTTTTAGGTTAAATATTGCAATTTTATGTGACTATAGTTCGGCCGTTCAGAGAATGCGTTCCTGAGACGTCATCTTGAAAAAATGATTTTGGCCGATATCTCGGAAACTATGTACTTAAGGGCAAAACACATTAAGATCATTATTGTAGAAAATAAAATTTCGCATCTTTTGTTTCCATTAAACTTTTTTGTAAAACTTACCGTTTACGATTTATGGACCATTTAATGTTTTAAGGTCCATTTAATGAAATTTCATTAAATGTCATTTATATGGAACGCATTCTCTGAACGGCCGAACTATAAACAACTACCGAAATATAAAACTTACACCGATAAGTTTTATATTTCGGTATAGTTGTTTCGTCACCATTTCGTAACTTTCTAATAATGATGAATAATATGAAGATGAATGATAAATAATAACGTTGGTTTCAGAAATGTACGAAGCTTTGGTAAAGCCCGGTCCAGATTTAGTAATTTGCGACGAAGGTCACAGGATCAAGAACTCTCATTCCAACATATCTTACGCTCTGAAGCAGATGCGAACAAAGCGAAGAGTAGTGCTGACAGGTACGATTTACGTATTACTGTTGCCAGATGAATTCTTTTCCCAAAATTATGATTCTGAAGAAATAGTCCCCACCGATAAAATACAAGGCTTAAGGATCTAGTGCGGGACCGGTTCCGAAGCGATCACTAAAAAAAGGGTCCTAAATGCTTTGAGCAAATATCTACAGAGTCACAATCGTGCAAAAAAACGTTTTTATATTCTTCTTATTAAGATCTTTTATGTAACACAGTTAACAATAAAGTTTATCTGAATCTGAATCTGAAAAAAGTGTCCAAGCCAAAACCCTGGCCAAGCTACGTAGTGAGCAGGCTTTTTAGTTAGTCGTAAGGCGATTGTAAGCCGACTACAACGCCGCCCGATGCCTAAGTGCTCGGTTACAAGCACTAATTAGGTGACAGTATAACGTCGAGATTCGAGAAAACGCGTCATTGTGAATTATTTCATGTAAATATCTAAGTCGGTATGTATGACGGCGCTCGGACATTTTTTGACTACTTTCACTTCGGGACTGTGGCTCTGTAGATATTTGCTCGAAGCCTAAATGTAATAATTTTATAAATAACATTTAGCTTTTATCAAATTGAATTGAAAATATGTGCAATTTATAAAACCCCATCTCAGATGATGTATTCAAATTATACAGCGCGAGCTGTAACTGAGCGCGTATAATAAATAACTCAATCTCTTGCTCTATTCCAGGTTACCCACTCCAAAACAACCTGATCGAGTACTGGTGCATGGTAGACTTCGTGCGTCCGAACTACCTCGGCAGCAAGACGGAGTTTTGCAACATGTTCGAGCGGCCCATACAGAACGGACAGTGTATCGACTCTACGCCACAAGATATTAGGCTCATGAGATATAGAGCTCACGTGCTACATTCGTTGTTGGTCGGTTTTGTGCAAAGGTAAGTTTTGCAACATATTGCGGGTCATACTGAACGGACAGTGTATAGACTCTACTCCGCAGGATATAAGGCTCATGAGATATAGAGTCCATGTATTACACTCGTTGCTAGTCAGTTTTGTGCAAAGGTATGTGAAACAAAAATGTTTTGTAACATGTTCGAGCGACCCATACAGAACGAACCAAAAACTACTTTCTGAGCGGTCGCTAAAATTGTCTAAACTAATAAACTGTTGTAGTAATTTTTCAATATAATATATCGGGGATGTTTATCTAGATTACTGACATATTCTAAGATATCATGGTACTCATCATTGTTTACTATAAGATCATCACCCAAACCGCGAAAAAAATTGGTTTTCTCTACATTTTACCGAATATCGATAAATTTTTTGTTGGATCTTTTTTTCCAAGATTTCCACGCTGGTCTCTATAAAATGTAAAAGTTGGTTGTGATCATGAGCATACTGATATTCTAGAATATAGTCTTATAGAATAGTCTAGAGAAACTCTGTAATAAGTGCAGATTTTATCTAGCATGTTACAGAAGTGTCATAATGGCCTAAAATGCTTTCGGCCGCGTACGCAACCAATGTTCGCAACTTGCCTACGAGGATTTTTTCCCCTTCGTACGCAACTGTTATAAATCATGAATCATCTATTCTTGCGCATATGGGTACAACTCAAGATCTTACAGAAAAAATATAATCAGCCAAGTACGAGTTTGACTCGCACACGGAGGGTTCCGTACTGTATGGGAGCCCCCCTTAAATATTTATTTAATTTTATTATTTATAAAGTGAATATAAAACTAAATATTCTGTGAAAATTTCAAGCATCTACCTGGTACCATTATTAATAAAGAGCAAAAACCGTCTAAAATTCAGGTTTGTTGTATGGGAAATATTTAATTTATTTTGTTTTTAGTATTTGTTGTTATAGCGGCAACCGAAATACATCATCTGTGAAAATTTCAGCTGCCTAGCTATCATGGTTCATGAGATACAGCCCGGTGACAGACGGACATCGAAGTCTTAGTAATAGGGTCCCGTTTTTCCCTTTGGGTACGGAACCCTAAAAAAAAGCCGCCATATCCGACCTTTCGGCATGCAAAGAAATCATTAGACAATACATTTTCAAAAAGTACCAACAAATTGATCGAATATAAAACGAGTTCACATAGTAGGTATCTGCACAAAATACAATTAAACAGTTTGATTATAATTTTAGCCTAAAGCATGTCAAAGATAACATTCTCATTTATAATGTTAGGAATAAAATAATATTATGTCAAGTTGGAATTTTCGTCAAAAACTAATATAATTAAAAATTAAAATTTGTCATTCAAGTATTCGTCAACATCATAATAAGCTTTATCTTGTAGAAAAAAAAAAAAAAAAGATTGATTTGATTTGAAGACATTGCCAATTTTTGTTTATGACGTTGTGACTGTAAATTGCTATATAGATGTAAATTGTTCCGTACAAACATTATACATTCAAATATGTAAAGACAGGAGGGCAGGGTTAAAATTTTAAAACGTTGAAAGTGAGGCTTGCAAGTGTCCCTTTGTTTTAACTTACAAATAGCCCTAATACACTTTTTTTGCGCCTTAAAAGCATCTTCGCTTTTTGTACTGTTGCCCCAGAATATTATGCCGTTGCGTACAAAGAAATAGATTATAATGTCTTTCAGTCTTTCTCTGATGCGCCATGTGATGAAAAGTAAAGAAGGGAGATTTATTTTACAAATTCGTTGTTTGAAATTTTAGGAGATCACACGCAGTCCTACAATCAACATTACCTCAGAAAGAGGAATACGTATTGTTGATCCGAATGACGCCGTTGCAACGTAAACTGTACGAAAGGTTTATGAACGAAGTGGTTCGCTCTACGTCTGTGCCAAACCCGTTGAAAGCTTTCGCCATTTGCTGTAAGGTATGTATTATAGATCTAGTAATTAGTATGAATGCTAAAGTACTGATCTCAACGAAAAGACAATGTAACGTAAGGCCGACCGCTTAACACGCGTGTTAAGTGGTGGACATCGTTTGTCAGTGTCAAAATATTTGATGTAAATTTTTCTTCAATCTCTCAAATAAATTTACAAACTTAGGTACTTGTACATTTGCGTGACTCATTTTCATCTTCATTTTCAGATATGGAACCATCCAGACGTCCTTTACAATTTTCTTAGGAAGCGTAGTGAAGTAAACAATGCTCTCGAAGAAGATATAGATCTCGAGGAATTGGGGGGAGTCGCTAAGGCACGACCTTTGAATAAGAATGGAAAACCGCGCGGAAAACCGGGGCCTAAGCCGCGGGTAAGTACTAAGTACTTCTGTAACCTATGCCAGTTGAGTACTCTAGCTTAACCCCCAAAATCCCAATTTGTTCTAAACAGATTCTAGTTATTTGGTTCCGGTTATTTATGACACTTTTATCCATTAGTTACCTATATAGACTGTTACATAGACATCTTTTTTCGGCAATGCGTTGTCTGGCAGTCAGTCGTTAAAATAATAATTGGACTATTTCTAGAAATAATCTTTATTATATGATGTCATGCACTATGTATTGTATGAAAATATGCGTTTTCTAACTTTTTAGGGTGGAGCGAAAAAACCAGCAGCAACAATACCTCCAAATATGAACACAGCACCGGTGCCGCCCCGGCAGGAAGCTTACGGAAATCAGTACCCACCAAATGGTCCTTACGGTGCGAATGGTCCGCCCGGGTACCGCCCCGAACAAGGCGGCTACCCCCCGTACCCCAACTACCAAAACCCCCAGGGATACTACCCCCCCAACCAAGGATACAATCAAAACTTCGACAGTAATTACTACCAACAGCAACCGCCCTACAGCAATAACTACCCTAACCAGTACCCACAAAATAACCCCGAAGGTTACAACCAAAACTACTGGGGTAACAGCGGGTATTACGGGAATCAAGGTTACTATAATAATCCACAGTACCCTAATAGTCAAAATCCACAAGCGCCGCCGTACCCGAATAATCAGACGGCCCCAGATTATAGGAACAACCCCGCTGGAGGCTATAATAATCCGCCACATTATCCGCCTAACTATACTGGACCGCCGTCGGACCAGCCATACCCCGGAAATGCAATGCAACCTTATCCAAACCAAGAAGGTTATCCCAATCAGCGACCCCCGTACCAAGGCTATCAACAGCCTGGTTATTCTGAATTTAATCCTAACGCCCCCGGTCCATACCCTAATAATCCGCCTACTCAAGAGTACAACGACCAGTACGGTCCTCCACCTTATGTAGGCAACGCGCAACCTTACGGTCCAAATCAAGGTCCTTACAATCAGTATGACAACACCCAAAACTACCCAGGCTATTCTAACAATGCTCCTCCTCAAACTGGCAATGACATGCCAAACCCGTCGGTTAAAACCGAACCGTCCCGACATGGTTTCTCACCGGCCGAAGTGAAGGTAGAGTCTGGATTGCCGCCAAATGTGCCACCTGCCACAGACCAAAATGTATCTTCTAGCATCATCCATAATAATATGACTGGAGGTACTGTGCAGCAAAATGTGCCACCCATGGGGCAAAATGTTATGCAACCGGTACCGCCTATGTCACAAGATGTGCCTCCAAGTCAGTATGCCAATTCGGGCTACGAAGGTTTCCCGGGTAATCCAACATTTCCCAATTCTCAAGAAAATGATAGCAGTGTAAGCTACCCGAATCCCTATCCCAGTTTCCCACCACATTTGGAAACCAAACCTCCTTTGGGAAGCGCTAGTTCCGGTAGCCCGCTCACCTCTTGGCCTGAACTTAAGACTGAAGTGGACAAACTAAAAGCTGAAGAGAAAACCGAGATAAAATCGGAATCTGATGGGGAGGTAAAAATTGCCGATCTGGATACTAAGAAAATCGTCAAAGATGAATCGAAGAAACCTGGTAAACCGGAGACACCGCCTAAAGATAATAAAGTAGAAGCTACGAAAACTAAAGATAAAGACGCAAAAGAGGCAGCTAAGAGCGATGGGTCTGAAACTGAAGAAGAAATCCCTAAAAAACCAAGGAGAGGAAGACCGAAAGCCGCAGACAGCAAAAAAGGAGATAAATCAAAGCCAAAAGGCAAGGCGAAACCAAAAGGGCGAAAAGACCGAAAGACATCGAAGGAAAAGAATGACGAATCAGAATCCGAAGATAGTGAAAAGGAAGAAAAATTAAACAGAGAAGAAGAATTAGCTTTAGTCAAGAAAGCAGAAGAAATGACTTACGATTGGGCCGCTGAATTGTTAAAAGATTATATTCCCGGTATTATAGAAAATTCAGCCAAGATGGAGCTGTTTTTCTATATTTTGAACGAAAGTATCAAGATGGGTGATAGATTACTACTTTTCAGTCAGAGTCTCTTTACTTTGAATCTCATCGAAGACTTTTTAGAGCGTAACTACATTCCTGGAACAAATTGTGTATGGGAGAGGAATACTAACTACTACAGTAAGTTATAAACGTTATTTTTAGGGTTCCGTATCCTAAGGGTAAAAACGGGACCCTATTACTAAGACTTCGATGTCCGTCTGTCTGTCTGTCTGTCTGTCTGTCTGTCTGTCACCGGGCTGTATCTCATGAGCCGTGATAGCTAGGCAGCTGAAATTTTCATAGATGATGTATTTCTGTTGCCGCTATAACAACAAATACTAAAATAATAATATAATATAAGCCTTTATTCAGACAATTTTACAAAATTTAACAAATTTTTAAACACTAGGTATCACTCTCCTCCGGTGAGTCCTCATCGGCAACTATGTCTGTTTGCCCAACTTTGGCAAAGGCCTCCTCCATTCCTTTCCATTCTACCCTGTTTAGCGCTGCTCTGGTCCATGTTTTTCCTGCCGTTGCTTTTATCTCGTCTTCCCACCTTCTGACCTGGCTCCCATACAACAAACGTGATTTTTTGCTCGCTATTAATAACGGCAAGAGGATTGGGGCTCCCATACGGTACAAAACCCTTCGTGCGCGAGTCCAACTCGCACTTGGCCGATTTTTTATTTCTGTTGCTCATAATTTGGAATGTATTTCAGTTCACTGTTCTTAGATCTTGATTTGATAGGAAACAGTCTTATTTTATATCGCGGTCGACCATATCACTCATTAAAAAAATATTGCAAAAAACCTTTTAGTAATCTGTAAGTTATTGCAAGCCGCGACTACACTTCACTATCATATAAATTGGCTCATTTTTAACTTAGTCCCGACAAGGTCCATTTACACCTTGGTGAAAACGAATTAATTTTGTAATTCGGTTAAAAGTCTTCTAAGTTTCATCGTTATCATTATCAGCCGTAGGACGTCCACTGCTGGACATAGGTATCTCCTATGGATTTCCAATAAGACCGGTTGCGTCCAATAAGCGGCATCAATTACGCTGAATGGCCACCCGTTCTACGAACCAATGTGCTCTGCCCACTGTCATTTTAAGTTGATATTCCTACTTGACAATTCTAAGTTTTAGTAAACATTGAAATCAAGTTTACATCAATTTCTACATTTCATAAGTATTGTTTTTACAGGATTAGACGGATCTACCCACGCCCTCGAGCGCGAGAAGCTAATTAACGAATTCAACACAAACCCGCACATTTACCTGTTCCTTGTGTCGACTCGGGCGGGCTCGCTCGGCATCAATCTAGTGGGCGCTAACAGAGTGATCGTGTTTGATGCGAGTTGGAACCCGTGCCACGACACGCAGGCTGTTTGTCGCGTCTACAGGTAAGATAGTAAACGAATTCAACACAAACCCGCATATTTACCTGTTCCTTTTATCGACTCGGGCGGGCTCGCTCGGTATCAACCTCGTGGGTGCTAACAAAATGATCGTGTTTGATGCGAGTCGGAACCCGTGCCGCAATCCCCCGCAATCTGTTAGTCGCATCTACAGCTACAAGATATCTAATGATTTTATTATTCGGCCAACTCAGAATTCGAGACAAAAAACAGCTGTCCCACAAAAATAAATCCAAGCAGAATCGACAAAATAAATGTATAAACAACAATTTATTTTCTCGAATTCTGAATTGCCCAATCGTAAAAGTTGTTATGAGCGCGCGCGCTCAGGAAAGGGGATGATATAGACGCGTCTATATCATCGCCTTTCCGCTTAGTATAGTTAGTGCCACACAAGTCGGCGGATGAGAAGTTAGCCGCAGATGACACTTCGTCGTGAATTGCTAATGATTGCGCATGTGTGCACAATGCCGACACCGCGTGGCGTAATGTTGAGCACGAGCGTAGAGAGCGCGCGGGAGGCATGACGTTGGCGGGCGGGTATGCCCCGGCGTCTCCTCTCGCTGGCTCCCGCGCATACCTACCGCCTTTTGCGCAGCGTTCTGCGCATAACTTCCCATCCGCCGACTTGCGTGGCGCGGATTATACATCGATTCTGCATAACCCTGTATTCTGAACTCAAGCCTAAAGTTTAATGACTTGAGTATAATATATTGTTACTTTTCTAAAATTTTAAAATAATTTGTAGGTACGGTCAAAGAAAGCCGTGTTTCGTGTACCGTTTCGTCATGGACTGCTGTCTCGAGAAGAAGATCTACGACCGGCAGATCAACAAGCAAGGCATGGCCGACCGCGTCGTCGACGAGTGTAACCCGGACGCCGTGCTATCTATGAAGGAGATCACTAACCTCTGCTTCGATAACGATGAAAAGGTTTGTGCTATTTTAATATTCATTATATGTATTACTAGATGACCCGGCAAAAGGGTTGGAACATTTGTGGCATATCCACCCGCCGCTATTATGTTTTATTTTTTCAGAGTTTCCGCGCACGATGAAAGTAGTATATATGAGTAGGGGACACTTATACACACAATAAATGTTTCGTACTACGGTACCCTGAAGCGTCACGTTCTCGAGATATTTAGATGTAAAGATCGCTGTACGAGAACGCGATCTTTACATCCAAAGATCTCAGAGAAGAGAGAGAGAACGTGACACTTTAGGGTATCATAGAACTGAACATCTTTTGTTTGTATAAGTATCCCCTACCCATATATACATATTTCATTGTGTCAACTATAAAAAAACATAAATGGCGGCGGGTGGATTCAGCTTCCATACAAAAATGTTCAATCCCCAAAGTAATTTTGCTACACAGCTTACGTCGACATTAAATGACATCACATATTTAGCCTTCCAGAAAAGCTCAAATCAAAAAAAGATCAAATACTCCGGTCGCACAAATTTTTGAAATGTTTATTTCAAAAATAACTCTGAGTTAAACCTAGTGTGGGATGCACTGTAAAACAAAAATATAGATAAATGTCTCAACTCTTTTCCAGGAATGTGAAATAAAAGACCTGTCCGAGTACAAAGACAAGTATTTAGACGTGTTGATGCAAGGCGTGATCACTCTACACGCCAAGCTGCTGAGCAAGGAGCCGTTCCAACACGAGTCTCTGCTGGTCGACAGGAAGGAGAAGAAACTGTCTAGTGCTGAGAAACGCCTGGCGCAGAGAGGGTAAGTCTGTGTTTTCAGACTTAACTCCCAGTCTACTATAGTCCGATTTTTATCTCCGTGCAGACTCGATCATGAAGCGTTGTAAAATTAGGGCAGTGAGCATGTTGCGCGGGCGCAACGCCGTTATCAATAAATACTATAATATATAGTGTAATTAATAAATGTGAATGAGCGTCGTCACAGGTGTAGAAGCCGACATCTGTGGCGATACCTATACCTGCTAGTACTAGGATTGTAATAATAAATAATTAAAAAAAAAAAAAATGCAAGTAATCTATTTTAAGCATGCGAATTCTTAAAACTGTCCCAATTTTTTTTCTAATTAATCTTATAAATATATTTTTTAATCATATTATTTCAATTTCATTATTTACTCTTTCAAATAATAAGAACCAAATTATTAACCACCTATACCACTTATCGATACTAATAATGCACAGCACTGCGCCTGTCCGTAAGAACAATGAGTGGGAGAGAGAGCGATATACTGGACCATCCCTCTCCACCGCTCCCACGTTTTACAATCCAACCTGCAGCGAGATAAAAATTCCACTATAGTCTGCTGGTATTCGTTAGCAAGTATAGCTTATAATAACTTGGTGTTTGTAGATACGAGCTGGAGAAGAAGGCAGCGCTGGCCCCGAAGCCGACGACCGCGTACCGCACGGTGCGGACCGCGGACGGCAGCATCGTGCAGCGGCCCGTGGCGTCCGTGCGGCCCATGCAGCACGGCGCGCGCTGGATCCCCGCCGACGTGTGGCGCCGCCAGGGCATGACCGCGCAGGAGATGACGCTGCCGCTAGGTATCTGCCTTACCCCATTCGCACACGGTGTCGTATCGCAAGCGTATCGTAATACGCGCGCAGGACGAGACCAATACGAGCGCGTACATGTTCTAACCAGTGCGCACACGAAGCGGTGCGGCAGCGAATCGTAGGTGTTTAGTGTCATTACGACAATCGTAGCGTAAAAAAGCAAGCGTACAAAATTTAATGTTCATTAATTTCTTTAAAAATGTAATTTAAAATTTTGAAAATTTTGAATTGTGACTTCTTACAAAGACAGTTCCAAGAAGTGACAAGTGACTCCGTCGCAATACTCATCTGACTGTATTCAACTGGGTCCAGGACTAGTGACACTCCGTTTTAGTGATCCTACAACATATCAAATTCTACCAAATCCTAAGTAAATACGCCTGAGCGCACCTTATACTCCTGGGATATTCTTTGTACCATATTTCATAATCCAATACCGCTCGAGAGTTAAATCACGATTATAAAAATTTTCTTTATCTCAGCTATTTATTTATTTCATATGATTTATTTATTCCCAGATGTCGTAATTCCAACCAACTCGGCTGAGAAGACCAACATCGTACTGAAGGCCGGTCAACGAGTTATGGTGCTCAAATCTCCTAAGGGAATATACATGCAGCTCGAGTCCGGGAAAATAATTGCCATCAAAACTTCGTTCAAAGGCCTCGCGGGACAAAAAGGCGACAGCAAGGAGGGTCCATTAGGAAAGAAAAGTAAGTTCTTTTAAATAGATTGATTCGTGTCTATTTGTCAGATGATATAATGTATTTATTGCTTACATCTTTCTTTCTTTTAGTTTTAGGTGTACGCCCATCAGCAGCCAATATCCCTGGATCATTAAAAAACAACTCAGCCATAACTATCACTTCTAAGTCGGGCCCGAGACCGGGATACCAAAGAATAGCGAATAGACCCGGAATGATGAGCTCTAACAAAATGAGACCTCTGATGGCGGCAAAAATTGCAGAAATGCGCAATAGGTTAGGATTTAATAATATGCGAGCGAGGTCGCCCATGCAGGGGAGAATGGTGCGGCCCGCGCTCCCCGGCTCCGTCAGTATCACCAAGATACCGAGAGACTTAAAGAAACCCATCGACCCTAAAGCGAAAATGGACCTCGACTCCGAAGAAGATACCCAAATCCTGGATAGTGATGATGAAGATGCAAGTAGACGAAACTACTCCAATGAAGCTAAAGCTTCAGCCTCAGCGTCGTCATCGAACGAGACCGAAACAACGGACAAATCAGAAAAGTTTAATAATGAAAGCAAAGAAACTAAGTCTGATGATTCTGAAAAAAATCAAAGCGACGAAAATGCAGAATCTAAGAACAAGCCGCGGGAGCCGATAGTTTTGACGACAGACGAAAAATTGCCCTCCGAGGACGCTTTCGAAAGTCGAAGTTCGGAGGAACGCTCGGTAGATTATACGAAATCTTTCGAGGCGGCCCAGGCGGATAACGCTAACATCACCCGGCCGGGCGACCGAATTGAGCGAAAAATCAACCTATTGAAAAACTACCGACATCATCGGACCGCGACCCGACCGCCCGAGTCGAGTCTGAGCCAACTAGAGCGGACCGCGAGCTTCCTAAACAAAGAGGGCATGCCGGACCTTCGCAAAAACTTAGATGACATAACGCAGTCGTACTCTCCGACGAACGAGGAGAAGACTACGAAATCGAAAAAGAAGAAATCGCCAAACAAAGTAGAAACTGAATCTCAAGGAAACGATCGACCGCCGGCGATGTCTCACAGCGTTTCGAGTCTGTTGGGGAGTCATCAGAAGACGGCGCCCGTCGCTCCGGTGGAGAATCCGGGGCTGGCGCGGAGCCGGGTGCCGCTCGACAGTCACGTGGGTCTTCCGAATAAGGGGCAGAGTGTTCCGCAGGCCGCGGGGCCGCTGAACATGAGTCATAGTGGGCTGATGACGGCCGGGTCGCCGTCGCCCGTGGGCCTCGATATGAGCAAGTCTGCGCTGCCCGCGGCCGCGGCCGCGATACCGCCCGCGCCGCTGGCGGCCTCGGGGCAGGCTTACCCGGCCGCCAGCCCGCCGGACGGACCCTACGGACAGTACCCGCCAGGTAACGTGAAACGCTTTTGATACGCACACATTTCAATGTAAATGCATTCACATTGAAATGTGACTCATGAATTATGGGTTATGCAATCATATTGTAATCGTTGACACTTTCAATTCCATTTCAATCTCATGTCTCGGTTTATGTTGTCGTTGTGCAATGTTATTGTATATTAAATATTAGCTACATTCTCACCTATCTAGCTTCTAGTCTAAATATCTAAGGCTTGCAAAACTGTCCAAAAACGTAGTGTTCCTTGTACTTTACAGTATTTGTAAGTACCATTCAATGCGACTTGTTTAACATAACTTGGTCCTTTGGTAGGCATCAGTGGACCAAAAAGCCAATACTGAGAGGCCCTTTCACAAATTTTTAATAAAACTTATCTGTTAAGTACATAGAGTAGGATGATTAATAACTATTGCTAGATATGATTTACATTATTTCGGGCTATTGTGACCTGCTGGTTGATGACTTATAAATATGGGCTATAGAATGAGGTACGGTACCCGCTAAGTAATGCCTCATTTTACAATGTTTAGGCGGGTGGTGACTTGCCATCCACTAAATGGGCCCACCATAAAGGCTACCGTAAGTTGGCGCCGGAGCCGGAGGGGCAACATTGGTGTGGACGGCTTAGTTAGGGTGTCGAGAGGTGTGGTGCGCTTTCACTGGACGCTACTCGCGGCGTTATGCCCTTTAAAACTTCCACCCTGGAGCTTGGGTTCTTAGATATTATCTTGCGGTTTCCACTCCTGGCTGGCCGGTTAAAGCAATTATATTAAAGTGCTTTTTATCGCGTCTTAGGTGTGAGTCATTTTGCGTCTTGACTGTAGAAACAGGGAAATGTCTTTGAATTCTTTGCTAAATCAGTTTTTTTTTGGCAGGTTACGGAATGGGTTACGGCGCATACCCCAACCCGCCATATTACGGCGGCTACGCTGGCAGCGCGCCGTACTACCCGCCGTACGGGCCCGCCGCCGGCCCTGGCGGCTACCCGCCCGCCGGCGCCGCGCCCGCGCCCGCGCCCGCCCCCGAATACATGCCGCCTAACCCCCAGTGGTAAACCCCACGAAACTTGTGTGCGTTGTTGACTCGAATGTGAAATGATTGTGTCATTCGGTTAGTAGTGTGGCTTTAAATTTTGTGATTCCCCGTGAACTTAAACTAATGTGGTCCTCCGATAATTAGTCACTATTTTATTCTTTTTATATCTGTATGTATCTGTAAATCTGTACGGTGTAACATAATGTGAGCGTATTCGGATTTTTTATAATAGTATATCGAATGTGACAAACTAGTTATCAGAAACGGCACAAAGACGAATGTTTATTATTTTCTTTTGAAATAATGTTGCGTTGGGGTCTGGTACCTGAAGTTATTGAAATAAATCTTTGTTGGTCTCTTAACTCGCCAAAGCTGTGTGGAGGCTGGGACGATGTTCTATTTCTTAGTAAATTGGTTTTTGTGGATGAAAAATTATCCATAGGATTGATATATCGACTACAACGGCGATTAGTAATTTTGCAATTCAATAAAATACCGTACTCTTATTGCAGATGTTGCTTGACTTATTACCTAATTCGCTGGTGTCATGCGGTTCGGTTTTTGTCAGCTATACATTTTCAATTGCAAAAAAAAATCTGCACCGATTACAAGGTATTATCATCAAGATTACTCATACTCAGCCAAGCTCCACTCAGCATTGGTGAATGCTCGTATAGGGGCGCATCCTTAAAAAACCTGCAGTCTAAAATTGACCCGAGTTCCACTAAACTAAACTTGCCGAACCATTGTTAATAATGCACTTGTAAAGGCTACTGCGGTACAAAATATGAATTCTACCGGCAGATTGCACTGCTTATAGTGTCTCGCGGGATCTACTGAAAGCGTGATTAGATCGAAGGTTTTTTCAAGTTGAATGCACATAAAGATTGGGTAAACACGAAGATTATACCGCGCTGTAGTTTATATGTGTAATAATTGCGCTAACTACTGCAGGCCTGTGCAATTTAAATCATATTTTTCATAGTGTGACATATCGATATCCAGTCAAAGTTATAGAATCGGTGTAATTTGTTTCCTATATTATAATGTTTTTTTTAACATTAAATTATAATGACACCAGAGCAAAAAAAACGGCTGCTTTTGATTTTTCATAACTAAAATCGTCGAAAAATTACGAGCATGAAATAACTTTAGCCGATAACATATTTCATCGTATCGTTCCCCGAATATACTCAAATGTAATGTAAATAATTCGGCGAACTATGTTTTCGGTTAAAAAATGTATCAACAATTTTTCGGTGAACAGTACGTTCTATGATCAGTTGTATCAATGCAGATGTTCTATCTACCGTTATAAACTTCCTCCCGAATGGGTTTGCGTTGGATTTTGGGAATTCCAATGGTAAACCGATCCCCATTCGTCTAACGACGACAAAAAATAATCTCCGAATTTGTAAATGTACTTACCACGACCCAGGGCGAGTCTTCATTACAATCAGCAGTTGTATTCGAATAGACTATTAATAACTATACTCTATAAGCGGTATTAGTGTTTTTCTCCATATTGATATGTATTCAGTAACAGTAGAAATTTGAAAGTACATTAAGCTGTATCGAGCGATTGGTTGTCAGTATATGCTGTGGCTATGGTACGATCAATGGATGTGATAATGTTGCTATTTAAGTATAAGTCGACTATAAGTAGTGTGTATGAAGTATTTATCAGTCGGAATTTTAGATAGGAGCCCTTAGTATTAGTGTAGCCAGTTCTCATGTTTTATCTGAAACCCAAGTGATATGTGTTTAAATTTTACATAAAATAAATTAGTAATTATAGACGTGTACTGGTGGTTTCGAAAGAGTGTTGTGGATAATCTTTTGTGAAGACTGAACCGGTTCAGATTAGTTCTAATCGAAAATAAGACATCTCTTTTGAAATCGCTAGTATCTATGTAGTGTTTGTTTTAGGGCTGTCTCTCATTACGCTACGCACACACGATTTTAAACGAGACTAGTCTTTGCGGAGTATAGGCCGAATCCAACTTGGCTGTGAAGTTGTAGGCGAAATCCAATCCTCGCTCAGCTGTGAGTGAATGAGCTTCAGTCAGGATTGGCTTTTGTGCAGCTTGTAGCTAACATTAAGCTACCAAGAATTTTTAATTAGACCTATTATACCTCACATACATTTTTCGTACTAGCATCGTAGTGCGCTGCCCCATATAATGAATGTGAGATTCTCCGCGGTGACTAGTCTCCGAGACTAACCGTCTTACCACAAAAGTTTTGCGCACGTTTTGGACAATGTTTAACAGTACAAATTGTACGATTAAACAGTGTTTAAAAGCTCGTTAAATCTTTTGTGGTAAGGCGGTCTGAGTCGAGTGTGCGTATCGTAATGAGAGACAAGCCTTATAGTTGTGTTTGATCTGCCAACCATAACTACATTTATTTGACGTTCCTTCGGTTTTACAATTTCTATTTTTTATTTGGTGTGTTTTTGAAACGTTTTATTGGTGAGTTTTATTTATACTTTAGTATTTGCGATGCGTTTTTCGATATTATTAAAATTGACGTCATAATATGGTATTTTAATAGGAACTCTAGATAATATATTATCTAAATATTTGTCAATGAATTTTAAACTGATTTTATATTTAAATGAATTTATTGGCCAAGTGTATAGTATTTAGTTAATTTTTTTCGTGATTTATTTTATTTCCGAAAGGTCCTCTGATAGCAGTATTATTCTCATTATTGTAAATGAATCTGTGAGATTGAAAACTGTAGGATAGGTACTATTGAGACGTGACGAACCGCGTGTTTAATGTTAATAGAAAATTGGTGTAACGCAAGAAACTATTGTTTCATTAGCAATCTGATATTTATATTTTCAAACACACGACGACGGTAATAAGAAGTGCATTATTTTGAATAAATTACTAGTCATAGTCATCGTCTTATTACTACAAGTAAGGCTTATTATTGGATCGCAAATCGTAGACAATTATACATCCAAGACAACTTCATTGATTGCGTCATTTTAATCATTAGCTATATGTATACCTATTCGTATGTTAGCATAACATCAATTAAACTTTTTTATTGTTTTCCTATTCGACGCGATTATTATTTCTATTACCTTTGCACACCAGACAAAAAGTAGAAATATGCCGTGTATTTTTTCATTAGTTTTTTTAAAACTATTTTTGTGTATTTCGTCCCGTGTACAAATGTATCGGTTTGAAAATATTTGCAGTGATAAGATATACGCATTTCAAATTGGTCAAATAGTTACTGTACCAGCGAAATCTAATAAAGAAACCAGTAAACAGTATGACTTGTTTCAGTTTGTTTCGCTATAATTTCTTAATTTCCGATTGGTTTCGGTCAGGCCGACTAGAAACGGTGAAGGAACTCCGATGGCATGTAATAGATAAGTTCGAGGTGACCTTGCACTCGGTTTTGCATTCTGAGAAAAGATTTGCTCAATAAATAATATTGTGAAAAGTTCGTCTATTGTGTCGCGGGGCGATTCGAGATGCTCGACCGCGGGCCGTGATCACCTGTTTCTGTTTATGTACATTATAATATCACGCAGAATAACTTTAGTCACGTCCTCAAACGTTTTGTATGGCGAGGTCGGTAGTTAAAAGTAAACAACGTTGTCTCTAAAATGTTTATTAATATGTACGTAATGTATTCTAAAAGTGTATGAGGAAGTGTCAGGCAGACGGTCACGTTTATTGTCTTTACTTTTACAGGGTTATTTCTAATTCACCGAAAAGTTGGAATAACATAGCAAGAAACTGATGAGATATTTTATTATTTTTTCAACAAAATTGGCATCACAATTAAGTTATCAAAAATAACCAAGTATACAAGGTGTTGTTTTGCAATGGGCAGGTATTTTCATAGGTTGCTCACCATTATGAACAACTTTACTACAGGGACAACCACGAAATCGCGAATCAAATCAGCTATTCTACAGGGTTATTTCTAATCAATTAGCATCTTTTTAGGGGATTATTCTGTACATCAAAACTAACAACTTTTGTTCCGCAACTTTTCTCAAAAATCAAAAAAATACCAGCTGTTCCATACATTTTGTCGCGGGTGAACGATATTTTTCTATGGAACAACAATTAATTATTTTGAGTTTTGACAAAGTCGCAGAACAAAAGTCGTTATTTTTGATGTATGCTAACTGATTAGGAATAACCCTGTATACAAAAAGTTAATATACTGTCGACAAAACGTATGGAACAGCTGATTTTTTTTCCGGGACTTCGGGGTTAGTACTTATTGTAATACTTGTTCACAATGATAAACATTTACACCCCTGAAAGTTCCTGCATTTTGCAAAGCAACATTATACATATAATACTTCATATATATCTAGTCTAGTAGATATGTAACGAAGACGCAAAACTATATTTACGCATTTTTACCTATCAAAGACGTCCACAAAGAAGAAAACCCATAAATGATTTGTGTATTTTTTTACAATGTCACTATCACTACATAGTATAAAACAAAGTCGCTTCCCGCTGTCTGTCCCATTGTATGCTTATATCTTTAGAACTACGCAACGGATTTTGATGCGGTTTTTTTTTTTAAATATAAAGATTGATTCAAGAGGAAGGTTTATATGTATAATACTCTTACACCTGTGCGAAGCCGGGGCGGGTCGCTAGTCATAAATAAAATACTTCCTTACATAATATTATTGTAGGTGTATAGAAACTGATGGCGATGATTGACTGCCTCGGTGGCTCAGTGGTTAGTGACCCTGACTTCTGGGTCAAAGAGGCGTGGGTTCGATCCCCACCCAGGGCAAATATTTGTGTGATGAACACAGGTGTTTGATCTGTGTCTGGGTGTTATTTAGGTACTATCTATATAAGTATGTATTTTAAATATGCATATGTAGTATATCAGTCTCTGGCAGCCATATCACAAGCTTTGCTTAGTTTGGGGTCAGAGACCGTGTGTAAAATGTCCCCTAATATTTATTTTATTTATTTATTTATTTATACCCAGCAGTGGGATAAAGAATGCTGTGGATGATGATGTTAATAAAACTGATGTATGTTATTGAGGAACAATACTAATTTATACCGACAATAGATGCGGAGGATTGTTACTTCGTTATAGCATAATTAAGTTCAAGAGACTCAATCAACATCACGAAGTGAAGTCCATGTAAATAGTTCAAAACAAAGTTTCCTCGAACATAACTGCTTTGTTTTTTATACGGTAATAAAATTTACTAAGTATATTGTATGTAGCGAGGTGTATTATTGTGTCACGGTCAATAACGTCTTTATTATTATTCTTCTCTAGGAAGCGTCTTCATCTTACGTAGGTATTATCTACAAGTACTATGTACCTACGTTAATAGGTAGGTCTATGCCACAGAATAAATGCAGAGGCATACGCAACTGCTGACTTTATAAACTAATTTTTTATTTAGATTTTCATCTTGTTACGTTCTGTGGCGAAAACCTGTCATGGGCATACGTAACGCTTAATATCTGCGTCCTAATTACCCACGACGGAACGGAGCAGGTATATGCGTTTAGGGTGAGAGATGTTTGTTTGTGTGTGCGTTTGTGCAAAGTAATGTTCCCACCTATCTTCTAAACTATAATGATCCGATTTTGATGCGGTTTTCAATAACGGGTTTGATGAGTTCATGTTCTTAGACAGGTGTCATGGCTGTAACTCACTAGGGGGCGCCACAATATTAGTGCAAAACTTGCAATATAATCAAAGAGAAATGTCCGATTACAATTCTGTTATCAGCAATGTGTACGTGGTAGCTTAATTAATGCATGTTCCCAAATATTCTTTTTCGATGAGATTTTTACCGTCGTCGTGGGTTTTTTTTCAAAATTTTTAATTTTGCTTAATTTTATCTCTTTTTCTTATTTAAACTGTACTGTTCTACTGCTGGGGTAAGGTCTCCCTCAATTCCTTCCATTCCTTTCTGTTCTGTGTTAGCTCCGTGCAATCCTTTTTAAACATTGAAGAATCATACACGAGAACTGAAGATTCGTGTCTATGACGGCGACAGCCAACCGCCCGCGCCGCGCCGGCCGGGGCCGGCGACCCGCGCCGACCGGCCGCAGTTGCGATTAAACAAAATGGTGGAACATATCAGGCGTCAAAATATTATTTTAAAAAGTAAACATGGAGAAATGTGTAGTAAAAACCTGCAAATCCCGTTCCCAATTTCTTCAAGAAGCTTCCGGAATTTCTTTCCACAGGTAAATACGTTTTACACCATTCGTATTAATTGAAACTATCTCATAAAATATCATGATTTTAAAAATGAATAATTTTACAGTTGGTGCTGCCAGGTGAAACATGACTTTGTTTCTCCATAATTATGGGAGATTTCAACTAATCAATAATTAATTTTTTGATATTATAGAATACCTGTAGACGAAATACACCGTGATAATATAACTTTATTCAATACCAAAATACAAGAAAACAAAGATAATAATAACAAATCCGGTACCTAGATTAATAGGCGGCATTACCGTCTAAAGCGATTTTAAATAGGTAATAATAATAACAATAATTTAAAAAAAATACAATTATTGATAGTTATGAATCAAAAAGCAGAATCAGGCCTAAATAGTTTTGTTACTTTTAGTTTAATCATAGTTCTGTTATAGCTAGACGGCATCAGGTATCTTTGTCCGGAGATTGAAGTGCAGGTATAGTTTTGTACATATTGGGCTACAATTATCAAAGAAGTTATACTTCTTCTTGATTATAATTAATCAAGTGGTACGTGATAAAAATGCGCACTGCGTGGTATGGGTATGTATGAGTGACACAGACTGCACGCGGGCCCTGCGGGGTGCGTGCGGTGCGTGGCAAGAGCTTGCGAACTCGGATGCGGGTGGCGGCGCGTCGTGGCCATGCGATGGCTATGCTAGCTGCTACATTCTAGTAGCCTGCCTGTTACATTTGTAATTATTTACTCCGACTGTTCCAGAGTAAAAAAAAACATCACAGCAATTTTCAAAACAATGTTGAAGATTCTTCATACAATGCTTTTGAATTATTTTACAGAATATCCTGCCGTACATTAATAACGCCTCATGACACGTTTTTGATGATTAAGTATTATTATAGTCATAATTATTTTGATTATCAAGAACACATAAATACTGGACGGATAAATTAATAAGATTTTTGTATTAAATATTTTTTTCATAATTACATCATATTTTATTTATTATTACTCAAATTCATTCGTTATTACTAAACTGTTGATTATTTTAAATATCGGTTTGTATCACTGACATTGAGAAGATATCGTAACATTTTGGGGAAATTTTCAATCCAATGAACTGGCACCCTAACTTAGTATTCTGCCCTGCAGTCCTTAAAACGCAGTATCTGACTTTTTGACGTTTTTGAGTTAAATATTGATCCGTAATGGGCACGCCACAAGGAATCGAATGATGTAATCGGTTTTTGACTATCGCAACTACATGATAGTAAAAAACAACTACCTCAACGCAGTAACTAGGAATGTTTTATGCAAACTGTTTCGATAAACTATCTAAAATACAGTAAGAGCAATTACTGTATTTTAATAGCTTTGTTTTCCCAGATAAAATGCAGTAAATGTCGTCACTGCTACAAAAAAACGGTTAACATTACCTTAAAAATATGGTGAACACATAAACTAAAATGCAGTAAATAGATAATGTACTGAAAATATGAATACTGCAAAGTTTATTTTTGTTACTTTTCAAAATGATTACAGACTAGTATGCAGTAAGTTACTAAGACGCGGTGTTTAAGATAGCATCACCTATTTTTTCCATACGGTCAAAACAAAGTAAAATGCAGTGAAGTTAATTGAACTGTCTTTTATTTATATCATAGGTTACTTTTTGTTGTCAATGTTACTAATTAAATTGCAGTATTTTGGTTATTTACTGCAGTATAATCGATAATATCTATCACTTAAATAATTACATTTTACAGCCTAAATTGCAGTATAAGTCGTAATTACTGCATTTTAATTGGTAATTCGAATCAAGTCATTGTATTCCACTGTTTTCGTGGAGTTTCCTACTGCATTTTAGCTAGTATTTGTCGCTTAATCAGTCGCGTTCCGAACGCCGGGCCGTGGAAGGAGGACGTCGACAGCGCGTGGCTACTTGTTTTGTGTGGTAATTTCGATGTTTTTAAGGTTTCTAAATAAATTATGATAACACATTTACGTTTATCCAAATCTATCACCTATTTCTAAGACCTAATTTTTACATAATACTTGTTACATTGACATGAATGTACAATGATAGATCACGTAATTCTATTTTATGGAATATTGGTTACAAGTATAATCCTACCGCTCAACTCAGTACTGAGACAGGACTTAACTCAGGACTGAAACAGGTGTGGGCGGCGGGTCCCTACAGCCCATCATCATCATGCGGGTTCTTCCCCCCCGTGTTTGGCGAGGGTTAGGATGCCAACTCGAGCTTGCGCTCTCTTCGGCGGCTGGACGCTTCAGCTATCGAGCTGAGGGGCAATGTTGGGAGGATGCGAGTACCTTTTCCGTCCGCTAGGACAGGCGGCTTTTCTCAGCATCCTCGCTAGCCACTTGTATGGCCATCGCTGGCCAGATCTTGGCTTGGTTGTACTGGGGTGGCCATTCTTTGGCTTGGTGGTACTTTCTTCTTAGTTTAGGCCTCATCTCTATTTTGGATGCCGCTTGGTCCCTCAGAGTCCTGCTCCGTGTCCGAGCCAGCCAAGAGGAGATCTTTAGGGAGGGCACGCCATGTACGTTCGGCAGGGAGGCGTGCGTGAAGCGGCGCAATGTTGTTCAGGTGGGGTTATGGCCCATTGTCCGCGCGGTCAAACATGCCACGCGACAGACGAGCCACGAACTCCCCCACGGTTTCGATTCGCACGTCCCGGGCGATAACGTCATTGCGAAAGTACCGGCCGGCTCCCGAGATCATCCTCAGAGCGACGTTTTGCACCACTTGCATCATTTTCTTCTGGCTGGCTGAGCAGAGCGCGTGCCAAGCGGGCGTTGCGTAAATTAACCAGGAACGAATGTAGGTCTTGTGAATCCCTACTTTGGTCTTCAGTGGCAGCTTAGAGCTCAGCACGGGCCGCGGCAAGGCTCGAACAGCCTTCGCCTGGTGAACGGCGTGCAAGGTCTGCGAGCTCATGCGAAGGGCCCGGTCGATGTAGACACCCAGGTACTTGCAGGTGCTTTCCCCGCAATGTCTTGTCCTCTAAGCTGCAGTGGCTTCATCAATGGTGGTAATCTTGGTGATCTCCCGGTCAGCAGCGCTGCCGTCTTTCCCATGTTGATGGCAATCCGTCATTTATCGAGTCATTCTGGCAGGATGTCTAGGACTAGTGGATCCTGCCAGCGACTATTCTCTTGTTCCTGGACGACGCAATGTTAGCGCTATCGTCCGCGAAGAGGGCGAGGACGACTCCCCGTTCTCCTGGTCTGAGGTCTTCCAGGATCGGTATGTCGTCCGTGTAAATGGCATAATAGAATGGTGATGTGCAACTCCCCTGAGGAACTCCCGCAGCCATTCTTCTGTGTCCGGAGCTGACGTTCTCGACAGACACGTAGAACTTGCAGCCTTCAAGGGATGACGCCGCGACTCGAACTAGCGCGGGCGGCGCCGTGGTTAAAGAGCATTTGTTTTGTTATATATACTTAGAAGAATACCTATGATTATTGTTCCTAGATAGTTATTTAAGTGTTTAATTATGTCTGAGCAGTTCTATTGAAAGATCTCATTAGTTTTTATTGCATATTTCAGTTTTCTCGTAAGTATTATTGGCAGGGCCAGATTTAGGGGAGGGTAACCGGGGCTTCAGCCCTGGGCCTCCACAAAAGAGGAGTCACTACAAACAGAGACTTCGGGAAAAAACCTTTCAATACCCGACTTATCTGAATAGTAAACAACTCTCCCTTCGATATTTTTTTCACTGTTTTACTTTTACCCAAAGTACTTTATACAAACATGATTGTATTGTTCTTAAATATAAGCAGAAATCACAGATCTTTGTTTGTTCACTTCAATCAGGCAATCGATAAAATATCAAATGTCAAATGATAGGGTCATTATTTGCAATTTACTACCCATCTTCAGGAAGTATTAACTCCCTAGACCGATAAATATTATTTATTTTATTTGGAAAATAATTTTGAGCCAGGTTGCCTCCACTCTTTTGTTGCCCCGAGGCCTCTAGACCTCTAAATCCAGCCCTGATTATTGGCAGTGTTAATCATAAATGTTATAAGTGATTTAAGTTTTAATTACTACCTCCAAACTGTGAGTGTGACTAACCCAAATTGCTATGATATCACAAAAGTCTGAGCCATAATAGTCTTAATAATAATAAAAAGTGATTGTGTTGATTTTTGTTGATGTTGAAGTGCAGTGTTGATTTCTTACTATATCTTTGATAAAAAATATTTTGATCGAAATACTCTTTCTTACTCCATAAAATAAGTAGCTTTCGTAATTTAGTCAATAATTATTTACATACTGCACCTACATTTTATTCAAGTGACACATTAAAATGCAGTAAAATAAATCTGATACTGCATTTTAAACGGCAAAGTAGTACATGTCCCGCATAATTTTGCAGTACTAACTCAAATTACTGCATTTTAATCTGATTATGCGAACTTTTTCACTAAATTTTATGTGTCGTAACTGCTCGTTTTTGGGATCTTTTTTTTCAAAATCGTTTTTATTTATCATATAATAATCTAAGTGCGTATTTTCTTTCGTGAAGTCTTTCTTCGAATTCAGATGCGCCCAATGGCATTCAAAACATACGTCATAAAACCTTGTAACATAGAAAAAAAACAATACAAAAAGTTTTTCGCGTTTTTCTCGAAACCGCGTTTTTGCTCATACTGCATTTTAAAGGCTGCACGGCAGTATTGTCCGATTAAATTTTATAATGTTGCTATTTCTGTCTCTTATGGCGTGGCCACATTATCGCCCTACGGCGAATCTTCGTCACTGGGGGCTCATTCATCTAATTCAAACGGTAGTAATTGGTTGTTCACGATTTGAACTACTACCTGAAGCTGGGCACACACGCTGCGATGATCGCATCTTTTCATCAGATCAGTCCAGCGAGGTCCTAATATAGTTGCATTGCCAGTAGGTAGTTATTGAGGAATCAAAATGACACCCCTATTTTATTCGAAAAATATTGAATTAACAAAAAAATTATTGGCATCAAAGTTGTAGAAAATCAAATTTTAAACAACTTTTGTTCCTATAACTTCTGCTGAAAAATTGAAATAACACAAGTTATTGAAGAAATGAAATGGTACAACCAACTATTTAAAAAAATATCGATCCTACAAAAAGTTGATGGGAATCAAAGTTGTAGAAAATCAAATTTTAACCATTTTTTGTTCCCATAACTTCTGCTGGAAAATTGAAATAACACAAGTTATTGAAGAAATGAAATGGCACAACCGGCTATTTGAAAAAAATATCGATCCTACAAAAAGTTAATAGGAACTAAAGTTGTAGAAAATCAAATTTCAAACAACTTTTGTTCCCATAACTTCTGCTGGAAAATTGAAATAACACAAGTTATTGAAGAAATGAAATGGCACAACCGGCTATTTGAAAAAAATATCGATCCTACAAAAAGTTAATGGGAACTAAAGTTGTAGAAAATCAAATTTCAAACAACTTTTGTTCCCATAACTTCTGCTGGAAAATTGAAATAACACAAGTTATTGAAGAAACAAAATGGTACAACCAACTATTTAAAAAAAATATCGATCCTGCAAAAAGTTGATGGGAATCAAAGTTGTAGAAAATCAAATTTTAAACAACTTTTGTTCCCATCATCTCTTTTTTTTTTTTTTGCAATGAGTGTGGCGTATATGAAGATACTCTCCACATATTGTTAGAATGTGTGCGGAACGAGTCATTTAGAAGGCTATGTTCTATACAAAATATTAAAGACGTTGGCTTTTACAACTCCATTTTGTCTTCTCCAGATTCTGAAAGTGCAAAAATGTTGTACAAACTCGTAGATATAGGCTTAAAAGGATAAGTTTAGTTTTAGTTATGTATCTCCTACAGGGCGATGTGGTCGCTTAGCGACAAAGCCCTTTAAAATTAAATTAAAAAAAAAAAAAAAAAAAAATCATCTTTTTGTAGGATCGATATTTTTTTTAAATAGTTGGTTGTACCATTTCATTTCTTCAATAACTTGTGTTATTTCAATTTTTCAGCAAAGTTATCGAAACAAAAGTTGTTTAAAATTTGATTTTCTACAACTTTGATGCCAATAATTTTTTTGTTAATTCAATATTTTTCGAATAAAATAGGGGTGTCATTTTGATTCCTCAATAACTACCTACTGGCAATGCAACTATATTAGGACCTCGCTGGACTGATCTGATGAATAGATGCGATCATCGCAGCGTGTGTGCCCAGCTTCAGGTAGTAGTTCAAATCGTGAACAACCAATTACTACGTTTGAATTAGATGAATGAGCCCCCAGGCACGATAACTTCGCCGTAGGGCGCAGATGTGGCCATAGCATTATCAACGTCTTACCGTACTTTAGCAACTAGTGTAACAGGGATAGATATATGATTCCTTGTTTACCTACCAACGATATTCGGGCGGTAAATGTGTCGCCATGCTTAGCAACGCAGTTGTTTGAGTCAAATTGAGTCTTCATATCTCGACATATTAACATCATTGTTTTTAAACCTCTTGATTTCGTTGCGCCTTCGTGTTGGAGGACGGCCTCAGGGTCGATTGGACAGATGAACCCACTCCGTTGAGACCTTTGCCTATCTGTCCGGGTGCATACGACTCACGTGTCCCGCCCACTCCCATTTGAGCTTTGCAGATTTCAGTCCGACGTCGCCAACGCCTGTCTTGGAACACAGTGTAGTGTTTCGAACGCGGTCCACTCTTTTAATACCAAGTACCTATACTGCGTTCCATTGCTCTTTGGCAAACCTGAAGGCAAGACTTCTGAACATTGGTGAGCGACCACGTTTGTGCACCGTAAGTTAGGATGGGCAGGATTCACATATCGATGAGTTTTCGTTTCAGGGAGATTGGTAGACCTCCCTTCATTAACGATTTCATGGACCAGTAAAGCTCTTCCAGGCATTGTCTATGCGACGACTGATCTCTTTGTCTTGCCTGTTGTGGAAAGATACTATCTAGCCCAAGTATGTGTACCTACTCATCGACATAGTAATCTCTAAATCGTATAAAAAAAATGCAAACGTGCAAACGCACGCTACGAGTTGTTGCACGAAAAATTACGGCATCTTTGTTCTTACTCTACGGTCTGTGCAATGTATGGCCAAAGAAGCTATAATAATACTACGTAGGTAGGTATGGCTTCAAAGCAAAATCTGCAAATAAACTATGATTTTCTTTTGTTCTATGTAGGAAAAACACTATGTACCTACGTAGTTATGTACTCTTAAGTAGGTAGTAGGTAATAAAACGATGCAACTTATCTTATTAATGATCATCCTATTCAGTTTATTAAAATGCCCGAGTAATGACTTTGAATTGTACCATGTCAGCATATTAACAGCTATTCTAAGAGTGTCATCAAAAAAAACGCAAGAGCGTGTAGATATTAAATTGAACTTTTTGTGCGTTGCGGTTTTGTGCCCAATTCGTTCTTTCTTCGAGGGCGATGGCCAAGGATTTATTAGGTATGTTGTCACTGTGAACCGCTGTAACCGGTGACGAATTATATGGCAATGAATAAATATAAATTTACGGTTTGTTAGAATAATAGTTAATCGAGTACTTTACATTGTAGGTTAAGATAATGTTATTAATGTACTTAGCCAACTCGAGATAGATCTAGGTACTCAAGTAGACGGTAGGTACCTACTTCCAACACTTGATTTTCAGAAGTCTCGTAGGCGAAAAGAAATGAACCCACACACAACAGCTACCTACCTACTGAGTCAAAAGAAAAAGGGTACCTACCTACTTTTATATAAACAGGAAGTCAGAAACTCAGAGTTTTTCTGGGAAGTAGAATAAGATTTGAGAAATAATTATTTTTCGCTAAAAGTGGCACAACCGACTTCAATCGCATAAATCGCAAAATTCGAATAATTTGCTCGAATCGATGTGTAAGTATAATTTTTTTTTATATTTTTGATTTTTCAAATACAGCTCAAGCCGTTTTCGAAAAAAAATTAGACCAATTTGGGAGTAGGCATACACTTTTGAACTAAAAAACATTTTTAAATCTGTTCACAATAGGCAAAAATATCGATGGACATACACAAAAAATACATATCTACAGACATACATAGAACCTCTTCCTTTTTGGAAATCGGTTCAAAACGTAGGTACTAAGTAACGGACTCCAGCGAGGTAGTGTGCGTCAGATGTGAGGTAGCAGTGGGCAGAGCACATGTTATGTTATGTTTAGGGGCGGTGATCGTCTGGGTTTGTCCGTCCGACAAAAACGAGTGCGGATGAAATTAAGTATAGGTATCCTCTAAGCGCATTCTCGTAAGTGTATGGTATTACAATTATATAATACTTGGGGACCCTTTTTTATGCCGATGTAGTGAGTGTTAGGGAGTAGAAGTACTATAAGTATACGGCCACATCTACCCTGCCTCCAACCGTCTTCGCAAATTGTGTCCTCTAATAGGAGTTATCGAAGAATTATCTTGAGAAAAGAAAAAAAACATAATTAACCTTTTGTAGGTTGAAAAAGTACATACTTTTTCTACTTACGTACCATCTGTTATTTTGAAACTTTCGCGATTTGAGCACATTATCCTTCTATAATATGTTAATGCGGGACTTATCGCGCAATAAAACATGAGATATCTACCTATGTACTAATTAAATACCTATTTTTCTCCCGACGTTTCAACCAAGTTGCATAGGTCGTGGTCACGGGTAGACTAACGTCGGGAGAAAAAGAGGTATTTATTAGTACATATATGTTTTATTGCGCGATAAGTCCCGTATTAACATAGAAGTATTATGTACCATCTCACCTCAGAGGTTACCGAGCTGTACTAGACCATAGTAGGTATTTATTAATTCGTCTTGTGGTTAACATATTAGCTCTTCAAACTTTAGATAGACTAGGCACCTACCTTATGAAAAACTAGGGAATACCAACGTACATTACCACTAATCAAGTTTATTTTTAGAGTAAGCATAAGAAATTATTGTTTACTGTGTTTTTATGTATATAGAGGTGGGTATATGTACATCCATACTTTTTTGTCGAAGCCAAAAAAAGTTTCTCTCTATTTACAAACACAATACCTACATAAAGAGTAAAATTCCTGTATTCTATGATAGAGACTTAAGATAGGATGTTAGGTACATAAGCTACTACCTATATATACTTCTCATCATCATATCAGCCGTAGGCCGTTGAGAATTCCCTGTTGGACATATGCCTCCCGAATAGATTTCGAATAAAACCTGTTGAAAGTGGCTTGTATCCAGCGCATCCTTGCGGTCTTTATCAGATCGTCTATGAACCTTGTCGGTGGACGTCCTACTCTGTGCCCGGTACGTGAACACCATTGGAGAACTTTACGGCCGGTTCTGTCTGTTGTGTGCCCAGCCCACTGCCATTTCAATTTGCTAGTCCACTGGCTATGTCTGTAATTTTGATTATAGATACGGATCTTTTCATTCCTGATTCGATAACCTAAAGGGACTCCGAGCCCTTAAATAAGGCTTACATCGACATACCACGTTTCAGTTCCATAAGTTATCACTAGTACTTAAACACACCTACAGATGGATAGAAGTATTTAAGTACCTATGGGTAACAGTTGTTCTAACAAAATCGAGGGTCATCAATACACATTAGGGCCAATTATGAAGGTGTTATCGTAAATTTAATAGCAACGTAAAAAGTGTTCTCTCTATCGAATATGCTTAGAGTGAAAAAGAAACAGAAATACTCTAAATTGCTAATATACTAGTAACTACGATGGCGCCTTCATGATTGGGCCTATTAACTTGACAGATTTAGTACAATTCTTAGATTTAGGTAAGGTAGGTAGTGCGTTGCCTAAAACGATGGGTTACCTAATTAGTGATTCGGAATTTCGGACACAAGTCAAAGGCTGGTCATTTCATGCATCAATCGTTCCACAAAGTCTGATAGAGCTATGATTAGACTTATCTAACTTGTGTAAAACAAAACAAAGTTGATTTAAAATTGAATTATATATTGTGTAGCCAGATTGGCGAGGTTATATAAAATGAGATGGTGGTCGCCGTTCGCGTCTATTGAACGGGAGGGAGGCGCGAGCGCAGTTATCGACAGAAAGCGCTATCGATAACATCTGAATTAGTGTTGTGATCTTTTTAGAGGACTGAAAAATTAAAAAGAAAACTGCTGGTGGAGTAAAGAAAAATTGTCTATTTCTTCAAGATGCAGCTGCAAGTTCTACTTGTGAGTTTAGTTTCCTTTTTATTTCTGCTTATTGTGCAGTAGTGATGCTTTTGTTTCCTATTCTTTTATCAATACGTAAGTTCGTAAAGGCCGGGTGGCTAACCCTGGTGTCAAAGTTTTTAAGCCGCCTGAAGGCCTTAACGTGGCTAAAAGGTTGAAAAAACCGAGACCTACAATTTAACGTGTCATCCGAGCTACGGTAGCGCTCAGTTGTAAATGCCACCCGCGATCACCTATCCGAAGACTGACCGTGCTAATTCAATTTTATCAATTGTGGTTTATATTTTTAAATGGGTTTATTGAAAACTAACTGATTGATTCATAAATATCTATTATAAAAGAGTATCTAACTAAATGCTTGGGAAAAGATTGAGGCGTTATATGCATAAGTACCTACCCATTAAAAGTTCCTACGCATATCTTCTTATCCGTAGGTACACATACCTATTACGTTTGCTATAAGTAGGTACCTACTGTATTTGCATTTACTATATAGGTATAAGTATAAAAATCCTGTCAATTTACAAAACTAAACGTTCCTATAAACCCTACCTCCCAGAATCCTGAAAATACATAAATCTAGAAAAGCTCATTCATAATTCTCGGTTTCAATTTCATAAATCTGCTCGGTCCCAAAGCTATTCCACTAAGTCACGAGTGCATATCGCTGATCAAAATTGGACTACTGACGTCACACATAGAGCCTCTACATTAGGGAACTGGGTACTATACCTATACTGTTGTCGAATGATTTGTATGGCTTACACTTCCATACAGGGTGCTTTTTGATCGGCTAGGGAGCTTCTTGAGGTAGTTGTGAGCTAGTGTCCAACCTTTGCATTATAGGCACTACTGTTTATTATTACAAAAATCGGCCAAATGCGAGTCGAACTCGCGCACGAAGTTCTTGCGAGTTAAATTTGACCAACATCCCGGTTTCCGATTGTGCTGAAATTTTGTCTGCATATGTATATCGCGTGACATTGGTACCACGAAGCTGATCGAATGATGGAGTCGGAAGGTGGCCATAGGAACTCCTGTACTAAACAAGATAGACCCGTCGTGTTTGGGCTGGTTTTATTTGTTTCGGCTAGCACTCTGCTGCTACATGATAACCAGGATCCCAAAAGCTTGTATTACAAAAGTTATATTTTTTTTATAATTTATTTAATATTTAGGTAGTGTAATACCTACATGCAAGTCATGAAAAGCGTTCTTACGCAGTGCCTATTTATTGTTCTTTGCTTACACTACTGAAAAAACGACCACGTAAAAGTTCAATACAAAACACATTAAATAAAACAAAACATCCCATGTCGATTGTTGTGCCTGTTTATATAGTCCTCAAAAAAACTCCCTAGTCGTATAGTCTTGTACAGATTCTAGATATTCGCTTGCATTTTGTATCAGAAGTCAGAACATCCATTTCACTGATTGCCTGTGACATCGACATGACAACACTTCGCGCCAAGGCAAGGGCATTTCTCCATTAACTTTTCTCGCCGATTTGTTCGCTGATCGCGTTATTAGTCTCACTTTCATTTCAATATCTCTTGTAAATAGCCAAGGAGAGAGCTCATTAAGCCCATCAATAAATAGATTACGAAAATCTTACAGCACATTGCACCGTAATCTTGACCGTAATAGTTTGTCACGCTGAGAAAATAACTAGGTAGGAGTTTTTTAATGGCGGACTTTGAGTTGCTAAACATTTTTTATAGTCAAAGATGGACTAAGCAATGTCATCACTCTGCGCACTCTGCCCAGGGAACCTAAAAATGACTAGGTAATTGTTTTAGGTGGCTTTGCGCTCGTATTGATACGTTTGTTCAACCATTTAGAGAGAAGGGGTCAACGACCTAACTGTACTGTACCAGCTTTTTTAATAGTCCACTGCAGGACGTAGGCCTACGCACGAAGGATGATTGGGCCATATCCTGGCATAAGCTGGCCCAGTGCGGGTTGGCGTATTAACATACGCCATCGAATTTCTTCCACGGACATATGCAGGTTGCCTCACAATGTTTTCGAGCAGCCTTTGCGAAGATGGGTTAGAGCTATTTGTAGTATTTTTACGGTGCATGGTTTACGGAGTCTTAGAGTTCACTAACAAATATTAGGAGTGATGCAAATATTAAAATAATTTTGGCGGAATGTGTCGCGCATCTGCACATCTTAAGTTTTTTTTTTCATTTACACCGCCTACTTTATAACTGTGTGAGTCACCCTATGGAAAGGAAGACACCTATATTTTCAGGGATGTGGTGGGGTTCGTTACAAGTACGTAGGTCTACTCGTAGGTGCCCATACCGCATCATATTTCGGCGTTTAAAAGAAATGTTCTAAAATATATTAAACTAGCGACCCGCCCCGGCTTCGCACAGGTGTTTTATACATATAAACCTTCCTCTTGAATCACTCTATCCATTAAAAAAAAACCGCATCAAAATCCGTTGCGTAGTTTTAAAGATTTAAGCATACAGACAAACAGACAAAAATAGCGACTTTTTTTTATACTATATAAGGATTGAAGACCCAAGGTATTGAGCGATTAGAAAAACTAACTGCTAATTAAAGACCTTGATACCTTCAAGCACAATGATATTATTTTACACTATTTTTCCGAGTTGGCCCCATAGTAAAAGCTGTTTATAACGGTGTTCTGAATCACTCTCTTTCGGCTTAGTACCTACTTTAGTTTTAGGTAACCCTATGCATAGCGATAAACCATTAAATTGTTATTACGTATGTGACATTATTAAAACAAATCTAATCAGTCATGACATTCAGCAACAGTTTTTTTTCAACAGCAGGCCGCATTTTCAGAGTAGTATTATTCTAATTATTAGTTACTAGCTGCGCCCCGCGGTGTTACCCGCGTTAGCCCGAGATAAAAGTTAGCCTTTGTGTTAATCCACGGTCTAAGCTACCTTCATACCGAATTTCATCCAAATCGGTTCAGCCGTTTGTGCGTA
This sequence comes from Hypomecis atomaria, assembly GCA_964007245.1. Taxonomy (NCBI): domain Eukaryota; kingdom Metazoa; phylum Arthropoda; class Insecta; order Lepidoptera; family Geometridae; genus Hypomecis; species Hypomecis atomaria. The sequence goes on along the minus strand of OZ023284.1, from coordinate 13,922,001 downwards.
AAAGAGTAACAAACATCCATACATACTCACAAACTTTCGCGTTTATAATATTAGTAGGATTTGAAATGGTTATTTTTGACGATGCTATTGCAGACCTTTCACAACAGTATATCTGACATATTTTTTTTTTTTTTTTAATGTAATGTACCGAATTTTTAAATAATTTATTGTAATATTGTTCTTAATAATTCTTAAAGTAAATACTTACTGATTGTTATTTCTGACGATTCGTAGGGTTTTGCTCGTAGTATATTTTATTGTATACTTAACGAATGTAATATTCCTTAGTGAAAATAAATTATATGTATCTATCTATAATTCGATTTACATTTGAATTTATCACTTTACAAGAAAACTGCAGCTCTCGTTTTGGATCCGCGATATCGATTACAAATGATTATTGAAAGCCGGCTTTCTATGCGACTGCATTGAGGCTGCACTGCAATCCTAGAAAGCCAATAGGTAATAAAATATCGAAGCTATTAGCTCGTGACCGCAGTCGCGCCCGGCTAAATGGACAATAAGCCATCAGAGCCCTGATTCTCTATTGGCGTAACGTAATGTAACGTGCCTAAGCATTTTTCTTATTTTCTCGAATTTCTTTTGGAACCCACTGTTACGTTACTCACGGCCTAGTCTAGTTTGGAATCCAATGTTACGTCCTAATTAATGTTTACAGACCGAAATGGCTAAGCCGATTTCAATAAAATTTTAATGGGACTAATTTCGAAGTATACTCTTTCCAATAAAAAAAGAATTATTGAAATCGGACTACTATGAAAAATGTTATGCGTGGTTATACATTAAAAAAAATACGCGTCGAATTGAGCACCTCCTCCGGTTTGGTTCGTCGGTCAAAAACCATGTTCGTCTGTATGTATTTTTGTGTGTTTATCGATATTTTCGCCATTTGTAAACTGATTATAAAAATATTTTTTCTTTTTCGAAAGAGTATACTCCCGAAGTAGTCTCATTTATTTTTTTACAAAATCGGCTCTGCCGTTTTTTTTAATCTACAATAACGTACATGGATGTCACATCGATTCGTGCAAACTACAGTAGGCGCGCGAGTTGAATGCAGAGCTTAGGAATGCGAATGTCTCCCCCCGCTATCCGCACGCCCAACCCGCCCAGGCGCGTGAGGTGGGGCGTGCGGATAGCGGGGGGAGATGCTGCCGCTCTTTACCTCAGACCCCGACTGCATTCAACTCGCGCGCTATCTGTAGGTACGGTGGAAGTAGGTGGTGCGATTTTTTGCGAAAAATAATTAATTATTCATGTTTGTATTCGTTTGATTAATTAATTATTCATCTTTGTACCTTCGAGGTTATCCTCACTCAATCAGTCTCTATGTAGGTAGTTTATATCAAAATATTTTCAATTTCAATTTTCAATAATGTTCTGGTATCAAAAATAACCACAGATCAGTGAAAATAACCGAGATAATTAAATAAGAATCGAATTAAAGATATATTATTGGAAATACAATTTCTTATATACAAAGCTTAACTTAGGGTACGTAGCGTAGCCGGCACGATTTCATACAGATTAGTCGTACGAGAGCTAAGCTACCCAGCCTTTTAGCGTACTGGCACAGAATTTCAGAACTAGGTTTCGTCGGCCCTAGACATAGACATAGTTCTTGTAATTACAGTAGGTACTTGTATTTAGCAAACTATAAGGTGACGCCTTCGATCATATGTACCTATCTGTCGGTGTTGATTTGCAATTTTCTGAAAATGGTTTTTCCTCTGCAAATTACGTTATTGAGCGAAAAATTACACTTAGTCGTAATATTTAGAAGGTATACCCATGAATGTCATCTATGGATGGAATATATTTAAGGAGGGCTCTGGTTACGTAGTAATTTTCTAATAATGTGGTTCCGTACCTACTGGTGGTGCACAGTTAAATTACTAGTAGGTACCTACAAGCACCAGTCAGTCCTAAAAGCTAAATGTAAATACTAGCTTTTACCCGTCACGATATCGCATAGGAATATAATATTTTTCCGGAATAAAAACTAACCGATCTTTTTAAACAATGTCCGTGCAAAAATATCAATCGATCCGTTGTTCTGATGCCACATGAAAAAGTACAAACAAAGCAATATGCACACTTTCTGATTTATAATATAAGTAATGCTGTTTATTTCTGGATTATTGGAAACATAAAAGATGCAGGGATTTACAGAGGTGTATATAGGTATTACTAAATCTAAAAGCTATTAGTTCGTAACTGCAGTTATGCTGCCTGTTAAATGGACAATAAGCCCGATTACAGAAGCGCCAGCGTAAATTTAATAGCAACGTAAAAAGCGTTCTCTCTATCGAAGCCTAAAGTAAAAAAGAAACATAACTGTGCTATTTAGCTAATATAATTACAATGGCGCCTCTGTAATCGTACCCGAAGCTAAAATAGGCTTCGTTGCTCTTATATCTTATATATTCTTTAGAGTATCTAGCAAAACATAAGAGGTTGCTTTGGCAAGAGCAAGGATTTATGGAGGTGTAAACAATAATCTTTAACAACTTTTTGATATAAACCCGGAAATTGCGAAAATAAACAATGAACTTTTTGTATGGAACAGCTGATTTTTTTCTTCTTCATAGTGATAAGTATAATTAATCATCTTTTACAAGCTTTTATTTAGTTTCACCTGTCCCGTTGTCTGTCTGTCGGTCTGTAATCAAATCTTGCAAGTTAAATTAGATCCACTTCCCGGTTACCGATTGAGCTGAAATTTTGCATATATGTGTAAATCGCGTGACAGTGCAATATTTTTAAAACATGGTGCTGATCTGATGATAGAGCTGGAAGGAAGGAAGGAACTCTGTAATGAAACGACGCAACCCTACCGAGTTTTCGGCTCGTTTGATTCGTCTTGGCGAGTAGGTACTTGTACAGTAAAAGCTTGTTTTTTTTTTTTAAAAAAGGTTTTTTTTAATATAAAGACTTCTGCGCTTTGCAAAGCATTACCTACTCTGTAGATATCCAATGGGACCGATTGGAGTGGTTTACATTCAGCGCGCTACAGCAGCCTTTAAAATTATGTAAATTATATAATACCTACGACGATGACTTACCTATACTATGAATCCTTCTCTCTCTTCTGTGCTATGAATGATTTAGGTTGCAAGACATAATTAAAAAAATAATGACTGAATTTTAAGCATGACATAACTATTTATAATCACGTAAGCATTGTTTACAAATGAGCCCAGTCGTCCATTGCCAATGCTCCAGTTTGTCTGTCATGTGCGTTAGCCAATCTTACACTTTCATTGCTCTCAGCTACCGGTCGAAAGTAAAAAACTGTTTCCGTGCACGGTTCATTTATTTCTCAATAACTACTTAGAGATCGTTGCTTTTTATTGCTGTAAAAATCAAGTGCTTCGATAGTATTGCACAATTTTGTTGTATTAGCGTTAATGTGTTGCGTTCTATTTCCTAATTGTGTCTTATGTCACGTCGTAATTTGTTTCCTGTTGCAAAGTGCAGGAGGAACTGGATTTCCCTCTAAGGAAGCCTATTTATGTTACGTGCGTAACTGAATCTTGATTGTAGACTGACTTGTTTATTATCAAGTCGTACTGTTTGTAGACTATGCTCACTAATATTATATATCCGAAAGTATGTTTGTTGGTTTATTTATTAATCTGTTACGCAGAATGAGAGCAACGGTTCGACTTGATTTTTAGCATGGGTACTTATATAGTTCAAAGGTCCGAGAGTGCCATACCTATGCGATTCCGGGGTTGGTCCCACTACTAAAAATTGTGCATAATGACGATTTATGGCATATATACACCTATTCCTCTTTAATTTCCTCCCTTAGGCAAATCATTGTCCTGTTTAGTGTTAAAATTCCATGGTTCACAAACAGAGCTCTTAACTAAGCTCACTATGCTCATCATGTTTAACAAATGTCGAATCACTCTCTGAAAAATGTCATGCTCACCAATCTTCTTTGATCCATTTTGTTTCTTTCAATTTGTATTCTCACTTTTTCGAGACTTTTTCCTTAAACTTGTTAATCGTGTTATTTCCTTGTTTCACAAAATATCGAAGCATTTAATTGTACACATTATGTCTGACAAAAGAGTCGTTTGTTAAACAGGTAGATAAGTCACGCTCTGAAAAATATCGTGATCACCAATTATAAGATTTGGGCTTTTATTCACCTAAAGGCGCGTGCTCAGTGCAACTGGTAGACGTACTTTTTGTGATAAGTACTTTTGTTTGAAGGAAGGAATCTTGAATATTTATTTTTGTTAATAAAAAAACTTTTAAACGTTTATTTCCAAAGACAATTTACTTTTTATTTACCTTGTTACCTAAAGTAAATGATTTTATTGTTTTAATGATTTTATGTTCTGATTTTATTGTTTTTATGTTCTCTATTTGTGATATGCCGTGTAATTTCCTGGTTCCTTAGCCTAAAGAGGTAATGTGAAGCCAATATCACAAATATGTATAAACAATGCACATAGCTTAAGTGTGCTGCAATCCAACAGTAAAAAAAGACAAACATCTTCTCACCCTAAACGCATATACCGTCTCCGTTCCGTCGTGGGTATAAAATAACGCGTATTAACGCGTGATATACACTACCTTACCTTTCCTAAATCTTTTTTATCATCACCGCGACACAATTTTCATCGCGATCAAAGATTACTCAACTTGAGCTAATAGAAAAACGTCGACGACGGTACAGACACCGCATAAAAAGTTTCAACCTGTTTTTATACCAAACCATTACTAATTTAGGTTAATTGACTAATTACCGAGTTAATGAACTTGATTGCAAAAAATATTTACTTTGATAATTACAAAAATCTATCTCGATTTTCAGGTGCTGTCCGTGATACTAGTTTGTAATGGAATCAAAGTGCCAATAGATCGGTCCGAAGAAAACGTGGAGGATGAAGCACCAACGAAAGGTCCCACGCAAATTACGCCCACTTATTATGTGAACGACGATAGCGAAGACAATGACGACGATATCTATGGGGTACCGCCTAATCCAAATAATCAACAAGCAGTACAGTCAGAGAAGTCAGACAGACCAACTCTTGCAACATATCTTTTGCCTCCGATAGCAGGGAAGCAACCAAACTTTTACTACAGCCCGACGTCGGAACCCGATGAACAAAGTGACTGGTATCCGATAGCACAAAACGTGCCACCACCACCAACACCTCAAAGTATCGATCAAAATCGCAACCGAGGTGAAAATTTGCAAGAAAACAAAAGGAGATCGAAGTCTCAAGATATCAGTGCGGTGCCGGTACCTGCCACAGAACTTGAGCCACCCCGGATAGATGCCCTCAGTGAATATTTCGTCCCTCCATCAGCGGAAGAACTTCCTTTGCAAGAAGTTCAGCGACCCATAGTACCGAAAAAAGTTTCAGGGGAAGAAATCAGGCTGCCTTTCAACGTTCCTCAGCCAATAAGATACGAGATACCCATAATAGTCCCGAAAAAAGAATTCTCTGGAAATCTCCGCCTGAAACCATTAGACACTCCGTTACCTTTGCATCTTATTCCACCCCCACCTGAAAATTACAAAATTCCAACAAAGTTGTATCCGAAGAAGTATGGAGGAGAATTTAAGCCAGTGCCACTACCATTGGCCCAATATCTGGAAGGGCCTTTAGAAATTCCAAGGGCAAAGCCTGCAAAGTTGTTTAAACCTTTACCTAGCTCCGAAATCGACTATTTGACTCCAACAGACGAAAAGATTAATTACCTCTACCGAAAAGCCGAGCATCAACGAAAGTTGAAAGGCGAAGAACTTAGTCAAGTAAGCTATATTCTTGTTATTTACATTTGAGACGTTACGCTAGGTAATTAATTGTTCGAGTGAAAACTTCATTTTGTTTTAGAAGCCGTCTACGGAAGTTTTGCCGCAGCCGCAAGCGACTTACAGCAAATACGAGCCTCACTCATCGGAACAGGAAGCGTCAGAATCACACTTCAGGCATCCAGGGCGTATGTACCGTTCTCCTACAATAGACCAACTTTTTCATTTTATACTGTTTTTTTTTCGCCTGTTTTTTATTGGAATGGCTTTTGAAGACAAAATAATTAGTAGAAGTATTGGCTCGTTCGATGGAAATAGTTTCAACATGTTGTGGTGTCAGATTCGCAGTAACGCAATATGGACAGATATTAAACATTTCATCGGTGAGCAAAGTATTGAAAGATCACCGATATGTAAGAGAAGAGTAGGATGCTTTGCGGAAAACCATTGGCAATAGCTGGAGTTTTTATAAGAAGACTTGCCTAGAAGTGGTCTAAGTATATTTAATTGCGTTGCTCACTGTATTTTTTACTTATGTTAGTAGTCTGTATAATATTTTACTGTGACTAGGCGCTGCTAAAGGGGTAACTTCTTTGCCCAACATAGCAAAATCGAAAGTCAGCACTTACCTACAATTTTTTTAAGGAGAGCAAGTGGGCTTCTTTAAGAGAAAATTATTATAAAACGAACATATCACTTACATATTGTAAAACAAAGTTGCTATTTCTGTGTGTCTGTCGAGTCTACTCGTATCTGTATCCGCTTGTATCTTCCAAACTACCTACCTACACAACAGATTCGTATACGGTTTTCACTACCTTGTAGAGACTTTCAACGAGAAGGTTTTAAACTATAACAATCGTACCTGGCCAAAGCCCGGACTGACAGCTAGTAATTGATATTTATAATAATGTTAATATTAAAGGTAACGCATACCCCGCGCCGCTAAAGCAGTCGTCTCCGCCGCAACACGACAGCGCTGCTCCAGCACCGGACGAAAGGACAGAATTCCGCATGCACGGCATGAAGGGCCCGCACAGCTACCAGTTCGGATTTGACACAGGAAAAGGGTACGTAAATGCTGCTAACTGCTAAATAATATCATTTTTCTTTGAAATGGTTTCAAAGTCTAATATGGGTAACGAGTAAAAATGGAAATTAAAATGTAACTTCAAAGTAGCTTAATGAGAAGACAAGTAAAAAATCGGTCAAGTGCGAGTCGGACTCGTGCACGAAGGGTTCCGTACCGTACCGGCAGTGGCGTGCACACAGTTTTAAGACAGGGTAGGCAGAAAATTTTACTCACCAAAAACACGTTGGTTTTGGTTCGTCGTCTTGTCGATTGATAATGTAGGTAATTGCCAAATGCCAGCTCAAATATCCATAGATTGACTGATTTTATAGACATATCAATTTATATTCGAAGTGGCCTTTCGGCGCGTTTGTTTGATGTTTTGTAAGCTCTTGTTTCCCCAAAAAGCAAACAATGTCAATAAGTCGCTGAAAAATATTTCGGTTCCGATCGACTTTCGCGTTATGTCTATCGATGTCGATTTGTATCTGAGAGTTTAAACGCGTCTCTATTCGATTTTTTCCAAAGGTGTGATATTTAAGGGAAGCTTCTAAGTGTTTTTCAGAATGTTCATGTATTCTCGCGGCGGTAGGAAAATTACGAATATCAGCGTAACCGATGTCGTTCCAGACGGTTTTATTATTTGAAAATAGTAGACAAACGAAACAAAATAACCGATTACTGTGTATGCAAACTGTCAGCCAATGATATGAATCATATTGTTTTTTATTGAATTTACGACTGACGTTACCTTTAATTTGTACCTATTAAGTAATTGCAAATCCGGTGTAGCACGACTTATCTCGATAACTTGTTTTTTTCACCGAAAGATAGTTTTGAAAACGCATCATATTTTATTTTCTAAATACACACACCATCTGAACAACTTTCACAGACAATATTATCCATTTTTCACTCTACAACGTTAAAATCCTAAATATCTGATAGCGAAGTCACAAACACAATACAAATTCAATTAATAATAATTCCTAAAATATTTGCATCGTACTTATAGCAAACTTTCTTTTGGAAATGTTCGGTACGAGTCGTAATTGTTCGTGTTAGAGCAAAAAGACACTGGCTTTTCATGCAGTTGTGTGCGTGATTTTTGTCATTGTGCGTCAGAAAAGCCCACGTAGCTATAGGAACGCACACACGTTCAATCCGCATGACAACGACTTACCACGAGAGCACACATACAAAACTTTAAGAGATCCATAGTTTGTGTCTTTGCCGTGGCAAGGGCGGGTGGCGCTCGTGCAGCGCGAATCGGTGATCGAATATCTTATTGATACCGCCGGCACTCGATAGGTGGAGCTGATTTATGATTTAAGTTTTTATGTTATTTTGTTCATTGATAAAATATTATTAGATCTATTATCAGAACTAGGGTAGGCAGTGTCTTTCTGTCTTTATGAAGCGTCCGCCACTGCGTACCGGAGCCCCATTCCTCTTGTCGTTATAAATAGCGAGCAAAAAAACTCCTAAAAACTCGTTTGTTGTATGGGAGCCCCCCTTAAATATTTATTTTATTCTGTTTTTAGTTAGATTTGTTGTTATAGCGGCAATAGAAATACATCATCTGTGAAAATTTCAGCTGCCTAGCTATCATGGTTCATGAGATACAGCCCGGTGACAGACAGACAGACAGACGGACAGACGGACATCGAAGTCTTAGTAATAGGGTCCCGTTTTTACCCTTTGGGTACGGAACCCTAAAAAGCAGTCCAGTAAAATACAACCAAACATCTCTAAAAAAATATTGCGCCACAGACTGAACACACGGTCATCTGATAAGTAAATGTATTGACAGCTATAATAAGCGCCACACAAGTCGGCGGATGAGAAGTTAGCCGCAGATGACACTTCGCCGTGATTCGCTAATTAATGCGCATGTGTGCACAATTCCGACGCCGCGTGTCGTAGTGGTGAGCTCGGGCGTAGGGAGCGCGCGGGAGGCAGGCGGGTGTGCCCCGGCGTCTCGTCTCTCTGGCTCCCGCGCATACCTATATTTCGGCTTTTGCGCAGCGTTCTGCGCATAAAGGGCCACCAAGATACAGGCATCGCCTAGTTTGGGGCCCACTGGCACTGCGCAACATCGGCAAATGTTCATATACCTATTTGTTTTTACATGTACTCGCCAACGAAGTGTAAAGATGATGTACTCAGTGATGTATTATTCGTTTTTGCTAATAATATGTACTACCTATGTGTTACCAACCAAAATTGTCAACAGCGTACCTATCTACACTGAGCTACCTTCTGATTTCAATTATGAGTTATTTTTTTTATCTTTTGCGCATGATTCTGTAAAATATTATTATGGTAAATAAATACATTCTTATTCTTCTTAACTTCCCATCCGCCGATTTGTGTGGCGCTTAGTACCTTTACTTACCACTAATAATGAAATCGACTAATGTTAACAATTTGAAAATAGGTAGGTAAAATGGGAACAAATCAGTCTAGGAAAGCCACAACGCGAAATAATGACTTTAAATATTTTAATAGTCACCTCTTTAAGCTTCAATATTGGTTCAAGGTTAAATTTTGATGCGATTTTCACACTCGTATACCTACTGAATTGTCCTTCAGCTCTGCGAACCATACCTACCAATACCGACGAGCTAGACGTTGGTGTTGGTAGTATGGAAGGTTGACTGCGAGAACTGGCCTGATTTTTTACCTCTAATTTTCCAGAAAGAACAGGCAGTTCCGTTATGAAGAGCGCGACAACGACGGCAAAGTGCAAGGACACTACGGCTACATGGACAAACACGGGAAACTGCGAGTCGTCAACTACTCCGCTGACCCCAAGACCGGATTCCACGCCGACGCGCCAGTCGATAAAGAATAAAATCCAAATAAGTTAAGAACTATTGAGTGAATGAGTGATCCGAATTTAATTTCAGACCTGTTCATATTTCATCTCTTAATCATTGGATAACACTATGGGGAGCTGTGTCTCGTGTACCAAGGACGCCAAGGTACGGGCGTAAACCGGTTAAGAACAGTAGACATTAAAATTAATTATTCAAAACGTTTGTTCCGTCAGGATCGTACCTGGCACCTTCATACATCCTTACTAATACAATCCGAAATTGTTTGTTGGTTTGTTACTCTTTTACGCAACAACAGATAAACGAATTTACTTGATTTTTGGCATGGATATAGAGCAAAGGTCGGAAATCGACATAAGCTACTTTGTACCCCGGAAGAAAAGGTTCTTAAGGGAGCATAAAAGTCAAAATAACACGCGGGCGAAGCTGCTGGTAAAAGTTAGCTCTATCAGTCAGAAACTGAAACAGGAGTTCCCAATTTTAAGAATTCCTTTCATTATACCTAGATAGATATCCCGAGGCACCCTCGATACTGACTAAAATTCGGCGGATGTGAAGTTAGCTACAAGCTGCGCAATATCCAATTCTGACTGAAGCTCACATAAAACTGCGCGTTCATTGGGTTTCGCGCAGCGTGTAGCTAACTTCACATCCGCCGACTTGTATGATTCGGCCTGTACCTAAACTGTGATTGGGCAGACCGCTGTCACGTCTGTATGGAGTAGATTTTATTCTAGCAATTTGTAAATTGTATTTTTCTCATTTATAAATACAGAAGAAATGAGTGTTAACTTACAATGTATGAGAAAGGCCAGCAATTGCAGTGGAATATTTCGTTAAGAAATGAAACGACGACAATGTTAGAAATGTTTAGTGCGTTGCACTCTTACTTGCAACAATGTTACTACAATGAGTTGTATAATTTCCGCAATATTGGCTATTTTGTATGAAAACGGACAGTGAATGAATGTTTTTCTACACGTGGGTATGACATTAATTTTGTACAGATGTGTTAAGTGTGGGTTTCTTGTAATTTTAGTTATAAACTCAGCTCAATTGGAAATCAGAAATGTGTTACAAAAATGGTTTCTAAATATTTTTAATGAATTGTTGAGTATCATAATAATTTGACGCCACTTTCTATTTTAAACACCGATAGTGTCTAGCAATCTAAAAGTTTGGAAACACTGCGCAATGCAACATTGCATTTATAAAACTACTGCTTGGCGGTTGCGAACTATTAGCGAAGGGGTGTTACGTCCGCGATTTAAGGAGAATTTCTACTAAAATAAACATTGATTTGAGCAAAAAAATATTTATCACTGCATTAAGGATTTATTACTATTTTGACTATTTAGATAAAAATTCTCGGCGTTTTCATATCCAATATCGTTTGAAAATAATTTTAAGACCCTATGGAACTTCTTGTGTAAAAATATGTATTTAGTTATTGTTACCGTAAGTGTCATATAGTTTGTAAGATAAATTATAAATAGTGATTTGGAAATACAAATAAAATTTTAAATCATAAATGTTTACTGATTTTTAGGATTCAAAAATACCTACAGGTTGTTCAGTAAATAGTGGATAATATTTCACTGGCGTGGAGGGGGAGTCACTACTAAACTAACCAAATACACAAAATAAGTGTTCAGTGAAATTGCCACGGTTTTCGAGATATTTAACATTTCCTAAATTAAATGTGTGTTGTTTCTAAGAAAATGTTAAATATCTCTAAAACTGTGGCAACTTTACTATTAAATGTGTGTTCAATTTTTAAGAAAATGTTAAATATCTCGAAAACTGTGGCAACTTTACTAAACACAAATATTGTGTATTTGGTTAGTAGTGTCTCCCCGCCCGCCAGTGAAGTATTATCCACTATTTACTAAACACCCTGTATATCAAAAAAATGTCTAGTCTAGGTATAATCATAAACTAAGGTACGTTTAATATATGATAAGTGAATAAATATAATTGTATAGATAGAATCAAACATAACAGCGTATGTGAAGTTAGCTACAAAATCGTCACCCCCGCTAACCTATGAATTTGCTACTGTGCGACTCGCATAGCGTTCACAGACGCCATTAAGTTTGATTGGGTCTGTACCAAAATGACAGTAGAAGCATGTACGTGAATAAAATATTAGAATCATAAAAAATACGTCAGATCGAATATATAAAATATTTATTTATAAAAATATAGAAATCAATAATACAACACTTAACTCTATCGTAACTAAATTGAGATTTCTGGCAGTTTTTTTTTTTGTTTGGTTGGTAACCTTATAATAGCATATATTATACGTAATTATGTATTTCTATATATCTAAATATATGTATCAATTTTTTTTTAAACATCTAGTTATCGATACGATATAAAAAATTACTTAATTCTACTTTTCTTCACAAGGTTAGTTTGTGCCACAAATGACAGGATCTAGCACTGTCTATCACAAAATTATGTTTAGGAGTTCTTCTACAAGCATTGAAAAAGTTTTATCAAAATCGAATATTAGTTCTACACTAATTGTTCAATATTTTTTTATGAAGAATCGCCAATTTAATTTAATGTGTCTGTCATAAAAGGGACTAGTATTTAAGCACAGCTGTCGCGACGAGCTCAAAATCACTGATTAACCCATCTAAAATTACTAACTAAATGGTTTTTTCATTTCCAGACAGGTTACTTTATAGGGATTTCAATCGATGTAACGCATGAACCAAACATACTCAACTGCTCATTGTCATTGCTGTATCACTTGTCATCACGTGGCCAATTATGAAGACGCCATCCTAAATTTAATAGCAATTTTAAATATTGCTGTTTATTTTTGATAGAGAGAACATTAATACTCTAAATTGCTATTAAATTCAGGATGGCGCTTTCATAATTGACCACAATATCTTGAGTAATTGACCACAATATCTATAGTAATATCTTGAACTATTTACATATAAATATACTAACTAGTAGTAGTATCTAGAACTAGTTGAACTACTAAAAATATTTAAGGATCTTATCTACTTAGCATTGTAAGTTATTTTAAACGCCTGTCGTAAGTTTTCAATGTCTCACGGTCTCTCAAACAATGCCTAAGTCTCGTCTCATAAACTAAGTTGTCATGTTAGAACCAATCTTTATAAATTTTTATGGCACACCCGTAGTCAACTTTTTGTGATGAAATGTTTGAGAATTAGAACTCTTAAATATTAAATGGAATGAGACATTAATGAATAGCGGTTTTACCGCGGCACGAATCATTGAGTAGGTATATTAAAAAAATCCAATTAATTTTAGTGTATCACAAAATCTACTAGCGCCTCCTTTTAAAGGACGAATTACACTTAACTGTATTTGTGAAGTGAGCCACAAGCTGCGCACATTCCCACGCCTCGCGCAAAATACATAACGAGTATTTCTACTGCGCAGTCGATCGCCTCGTGTTTACAGACACCATCAAATTCGATTCAGCCTTATACAAAACTTTAACCCTGTTAGACACCAAAGCTACCACTATTTTTCCATCAAGACTCATTAAATTGTATACAACGATTAAAAATTTACCTTATATTAACGATTTAACGTTTTGGCATCAACTATTCAGAAGATCATTATTTTTAAAAGAGCAAGTTTTGTGAAAATTATAAAATCATACCTTAGAGTCTACACACCAAAGCCGCCGATTGGGCGTCATAACCCATCGTCGTCCTTATTCCTGTGCCAATAAAAGCTAGGGCTTAAAATGCCAGACATAAACTCTGGGCCCCAAAGGCTACGCTATTATACAGAGTGTCCCAAAACTCAACGTCAAGCTGGCACGGGGTGAGATTTTAACAGCCTAAATAAAAATATGAGGAAAATCAATATCTTAAACCATATTTTTAGGTACAGTGACCACAATTTTTACAGTGATTTTTTCACTAACACGATCTTTAATAAACGTATTGTTGAATCGGAGTCACAAATCAAGCTTAAAGATTACTTAGAGAAAAGAAAAGGTTAATCAAAATAAGCAGTTTCTTTAAGTCGTAATTGAAAAAATAACATCGAATATTGACTAAAATAAAATGTGAATAAAGAAAATAAAAACGTTGTACTACCCTAGGCAAGTACTACTAAACAAAATGGCCGATTTAAATAAACGATTGTTTTTTTTATATTTTTTCCGAGACCGGACTGGAGTTCTGGGACACATTGTAAATATACGCAATACCTAAGCCAGCGTAGACTTCTTCAGATAGTTGTCAATGACATCGAGCAGGCTGGAGGCGCCGATACGGAACAGTGATGGGGCGAGCCAGTCGGGCCCGAGCTCCGTCTGCACCAGGACCAGCCAGTTCACGGCGTCGCGCTCGCTCTTGATACCGCCGGCTGGTTTCAGCCCAACCTACAGGAAAAACGAAAACTATTATATCTCTATTTTCGTTTATGGCTCTAACTCCAGAAGTGGTTCATGTTTAAACACTATGTAGTGTTTAAACATGAACCACTTGTATATCATGTAGCAGCAGAATGCTTAAAACGAGTCCAAACACGACAGGTCTATCTTGTTTAGTACAGGAGTTCCTATGGCCACCTTCCGACTTGTCACACGATATACATATGCGTGCAAAATTTCAGCTCTATCGGAAACCGAGAAGTTGGTCAAATTTAACTTGCAAGATTCCACCCAATATACTAACTCAAACTATTTTCTTAAAAGAAAACATACAGTCAAACTCATAGGACTAGGATTCTTTGTTTTGGGGTACCATGATACGTTACTTTTTTTTTGCTTAATCGCCATCTTAATCCACTTTATTACATACTAGCAGCCTCCCTAATTAAAAAAAAATATATCCTATGACACCCGGGGAGTGTGTAGCTTCCCAACAGTGAAAGAATTTTTCAAATCGGTTCAGTAGTTTCGGAGCCTATTCAATGCAAACAAACAAACAATCAAATCTTTCCTCTTTATAATATTGGTATAGATGGTATAGATGAAAGTAATCGATATTTCCTACTCATTCGAAATAGGAACGACTTATCCACCACCACTACTTTCTACTTTCCATCTTTTGTCAGAAGTGTACTTACCAATTATTACCATGTAACAAATAAATAATCCAAATCTGAAAACAGTGTTTCGCCACAGCTAAAAATGGCGCTACTGACGCACACGGTATTCGCTAGTGGCCATTCCTATTGCCAGCGTTTGTGACTATGGCGGTACGTTGATTGTGATCAGCCTTGAATCAGCCTAAGTGGATAAGCTCACCTTGATCCCAGTCTGCCTGTAGAACTTCCTAATGGCGCGGCACATGATGAGGCCCACAGGTAGCGTCGCGTTGACGGCCTCCTTGCCGGTCGACGTCTTGATAAAATCCGCACCCGCCATCATTGACACCATCGATGCTTTATACACCTGCCGATAACGATTGAAAAACTACATTGAATTTATGGAGAGAAAAAGATGATTTTGATTAGTTAGATATTAGACATCATTCAGCTATAGATAAAATTGATTTTTGGCATGGATATAGTTCATAGATCGGAAAGTGACATATGCCCGGAAACATTAAAAGTTCCTATTGGCAAAATCAATAATCGGCCAAGTACGAGTCGGACTCGCGCACGGAGGGTTCCGTACTGTATGAGAGCCCCCCAAAATATTTATTTTATTTTAATTTTCTTATTTATTATTGAATTTATTTATTATTTAGTTGAATATACAACTAACCTACCTGTTACCGTTATAAATTTCGAGCGAAAAACGGCTAAAAAATCAGGTTTGTTGAATGGGAGCTCTTAAATATTAATTTTATTCTGTTTTTAGTATTTGTTGTTATAGCGGCAATAAAAATACATCATCTGTGAAAATTTCAGCTTTCTAGCTATAACGTTTCATAAGATACAGCCTGGTGACAGACAGACGGACAGCGAGTCTTAGTTATAGGGTCCCGTTTTTACCCTTTGGGTACGGAACCCTAAAAACCGCAGACAAAAGCTAGTACTTAATAAAACAATGGCTTACATTTTCATAGCTGCCTAACTCTCCAACTCCGAGTATAACCTTCAAATGTGCCCCGTTACAGGCCTTCTTCATTTGCTTCACCTCTTCGAACACCTGCCTCCACTTTCCCGTGAGAACCAAACTGCGATCCAGGACTACGTCAATCTCGGAGGCTCCATTGGCTACGGCATGCTTGATTTCTAGCAGCCTTGACTCCAGTGGGAAGAGGCCAGACGGGAATCCTGTAGCCACTGTTGAAGTACACACAGTTAGTAAAATGAGTTTGTGTAAGCTCCGGCTTACCCTCCGGGGTCTGGTGTCAAAATTCTTAGGTAACTGGAAGACCAACACTGCACACCATGTCCTCATTGGTCTACAATTGGAACAAGTTTTAGGTTAGTTAGTTATTGGAAGTTAGATTATCAAAAAAATATTAGACACCTATTTTTTCTTTTGTCAATCAAACAATAAATAAGAAAAACCGTGTCAAAGTTTGGGAGTGGGGGCTCGTGACGTCACTAGTGCGACGTAGTCAATATATTTGTAGCGCACTCGTGACGTCACGCGAAACTTTAACGAGCTGATATTTTCGTCATTTTTTGTTTAAATGACAAAAGAAAAACATTTGTGTGTAATATTTTTTGATAATAATCTATCTTACGGCCATTTTTTTATTTTTTTAGTCATCATGCCTATTGGAACAAGTTGCCAGAGGATGTAATCTCAGCAAGGAATATAAAATACATTTAAGAACTGATTGCACCTTTGGATAGAGAAGAAAAAATTGTCTTGACAGATAAATACTAATTATTCGCTCTGCATGATATGGGCACATCAGCACATGCTACTCGCCTATAAAGATTCAATATTTATTTATAGACTGAGTTAAAACAGTGAGGGACTCGTTTTGATTTGACGATTTCGCTTTTGTCTGTCCAGCCTTACGAGTACCAGCCTCGTAATAGTAAGCGCACAAAGTAATATTTTTTTCGACGTGTCAGAACGAGACAGCGTTATGGCAAAGTATACATATATCTGTCCCTTTTTCACACGTCGAAAGAAGTTCTTTTCGTGGCTTTCGTTGGTCGCATGCTGGACTAGCAGATGTTGATTCTCTTCTACAGGTCGCAATTTTCAATGAATCTTGACGAAACTACATACCAAGACGTATTTTACGCAAAACTTTAACTTGGTATAACTCGTAATCTAACATACTGAGGATTATGAGACCTTATGGGGTAAGTTTTAAATATGTCTGAGCATGCGTCGTTTAAGTATTTTTCATCCTTTCACATCACGTTACACGTTGTATATTAATGGAATTTTTTTCATCCCTACTCAGAGAAAGATTTTGAAAATCTGTCACGAGCCATTTCACGAGACATTAGATTTTATATAAATCATCAGCAAATTTTACAATCATTTGAAGCAACTAAAGTGCATTCTCTCATAGCTACTCCATGGAAAAATAGCTACAATTTCCACTTACCAGATGCAATGTTTATGGTGTCTGTAAGCCCCAATATGCGTAATGCTGCATGTGCATCAGCAACTCTACTCGGGTACACACACACTGCTGCAGTCTTTAAACTCTTCTGACTGTCCTCAAGGACTTTAACTACTTCTGGGGACAGTGGGTTGGCTGCCTGGAAATATAGAAAGGTATTTCTTTAACTGTTACTATGCTTACAAAAGGCTAATAAGAACCACTGTATTACTGGTAACTGACAACCATTACAGTTATACATTGTAATCAGCATACATTCAGTTGGATTCTATAGTTTTAATCTTTCACACATCCAAAATTAATCAAATAATAGCATTAGTCAAGATGGCCTAGCAGTGCTCATGGAGACTCTTGAAATCAATGGTATTAATGGTGGTGGTAGACTTTGTCTACCACATTAGTACTATTTAGAATAATTGGCCAAGTGCGAGTTGGACTCGCGCACGTAGTGTTCCATATCCTATGGGAACCCCCTTAGTCCCATTTCAAGCTTCTAACTGTTGCCGTTATTAAAATCTAGTAAAAAACTGCAAAAATATGTTTGTTGTATAGGAGTCCCCCTTAAATATTTATTTTATTGTTTTTAGTATTGTAGTTATAGTGGTAACAGAAATACATCATCTATTCTGTAAAAAATTCAAAGGTCTAGCTATCACGATTCGTGACATTCAGCCTGGTGACAGACAGACAGACAGCGGTCTTATTAATAGGGTCCCATTTTTATCTTTTGGGTATGGAACCCTAAAAATGATGCTGAAAATATAACTGGATACTGCCATAAAGGAGGCAAGAAAATATATTGTAAGTACCGTACCAGCCTTTTTAATAGTCCAATGCAGGACGTAGGCCTACCCACGAAGAGCGATTGGGCCATATCAGTTTTCCTACTGTCCACCTACTGTGACCACCTGGGTGAACCGTGGAAAGTTTCATTTTACAATGGCTCACCTTTGTCCACCTGCACGGGAAGCAAGGCAAAGGGACTAATAGTCTTTCCACCATTATATCCCCTCGAAGAGGAAATAAAGTATGGATTGACAATGACATCTGACATTAAGAGTGGATAAAATTGTTTTCTCCCCTTGCCATGCTACCCGGGCTGGGTGTTCTTTGGGAAATATTTAGTTTCCACCGTCCACCTAGTTATGAAATCTCTTCAGATTTAAAGATCCACCACGCTGGCCCAGTGCAGGTTGGTAAATTCACACATGCCATCGAATTTCTTCTACGGACGTATGCAGGTTGCCTCACAATGTTTTCCTTCACCGAAAAGCCAGTGGTGTGGAAATCCGTACATAAGTTGCAAGGAAACTCATGTACGGGACTAGGACTTGAACCCACAACCTCAAGAATGACATGCCAGTGTTACAGCTAGACCATCACGGCGCACCCAGGGACTACTCCCAGTACTCTCCAGTGACTAATTTAGATATTGTAAGTAGTACTTACAAAATCAAGAAAACTTTACCTTTTTGCAGAGTCTAAATACATTGGATCGGGTGTCATCTCCTGCGAGGGTGGTTAAATCAATCACAGAGACAGCCTTCAAGAGCCATTTGTTGAAATTATCCTTGTCAGTAACACAATTCTTTTCTAGTATTATTTTCACTTGATTTTCAACGCTGGCTTTATTTATGTGTACATTTTTTAGCATTAGAAGGTCTGAAAGAGAAACAGCAGGTATATTAACTTAACAGTGAACTAGGCACTTACTTTCAGTTGGTGGGATACTGAAGACTATATCAAACCATATAATATGCCTGTACCTTAAAACTTCTAAACTAAGCGGCCTTTATGTATGTGCAAATACATGTTGTCATAACAAGACAGCAGATATTTTGACAATAAGACCATGGCAACAGAGGGTTGAAGCTACAGTACTTTACTATAGTAATGTGTTAGATAAACAGTTTCGGTGACTGAGTAAACACCTAGATAAAGCAAAAAACGACTTAATATACGATGAAACAGGGAGACTAGAAGTGTAAATGGTCCGTGCCTAAAAAAAAGCTTAAAATGACAAATACACTTACCACCAGCACTAAACTCTTCTCTAAGAACATTAACCATCGTTGTAAGTTTTGTTTCGCTGTTAAAACTTAATTAATACAGTTGGGTTACAACTTGGTTACTTGATGATTGTTGTATCAATACGCACGGTGTTATCAGATTTGTTTACGTTGATAAGGTCAAGGACGATGTGATAATGAAGAAAATAATTGTGTACAACTTTTTGACAAACTTATCTAAACTTTACAGATATATCTTGTGCTAATCAACATCTACTTATTCAAAAATAACAGAAAAATTCAAAAAAAAGAGAAACATTCAAAACTTCCAAATAGATAAACCAAGTAGGTATTCTAGGTATCTAGATACGTGTAGTGTAGTGTAGTATCTATGTAGTCTGTGGTACCTTATTTACCCGGTTTTAGCGTTGCCAATGTCTACGTCCTTAATTCCCTAAAAACCAAAGTCAAATTCCCCACTTAAAGTTTTTATGACTGAAATGTTAAAATAATGGTTTATTGGGAATATTATTAATTTAGTAATGGTATCCCCAATATAGTATAGTCTGTAGATAGTTCTATAATAATCGACTATCTCTGTCCCCCTTGATGTATGCTCTCTCTCTCTGTGATGGCCGCCAAGTTGGCAAGTTAATTATCGCATCTTCTCTGTAAATTTAAATTGTAAAAACTATTTATAACTTCCTGAAGCCATTTAATAATATATCAGTGGAACATATTGTTGCTGTTTTAATATAAAGTAATCTTCAAGCATCGACTCCTTTTTCAAGACGCTAAACTAGCACTGAACGTGCTCTGCTTGCATGAAGGTTATTTAAAATACTAACCTCCAGAGGTTATTCAGGCCCAGATATCTGAAAAAGGGTCGAAGTCGAAGTGAAAGACAGACAGAAAAGAAGGCAACATGAGTACTGGTGGTGGCGATGCTGTACATAATGTTCTAACCTCAAATACCGGCGGAGACAGCCGCCATTACATGTTCGAGAAATTAGACGGCGTGGCTAATTTCCATTTATGGAAATTTCAGATGAAGAATGCCCTGATCTTGGAAGATTTGTGGCAGTCTGTTGATACTACGGATTCGGTTGATCCATCCCGGGACAGGCGAGCGCTCGCACGAATTTGTTTATCAGTTAAACCGTGTTGTATTCAGTACGTGAGAAATGCCGCGACCGCTCATGAAGCGTGGACAAAATTAATCTCAACATTTGAAGATAAAGGTTTTAGTCGTCGAGTTACACTTTTACGACAATTACATCGTGCTTCTTACACCGAATTCAACAACATGGAGGCGTATATAGAACACATAATGACATTAGTTCAGCAACTGACCGACATAGGAAGATTACTGGAAGATGCCGAAGTTGCCGAGTTGATACTATCGGGCTTACCACAAGATTACGATGTGGTAGTATCCAGTCTTGAAGCTGTTGCGATATCCGGGAGTGTCAGTAGTGAAATAGTAAGGATGAGACTTCTTCAAGAAGAGCACAGAAGAAAACGTGAACGTGAACCAGTTGGTGAATTAGCTCTCTTGTCAAAATATAAGAAGAAGATATCATGTCATTTTTGTAAGAAGACAGGACACATCAAATCCAAATGTTACATGTATAAAAGATACTTAGAGTCAAAGAATAAGCAAGATATGGCTTTACTGACTGGAGCGACAAGCAGAAATTTTGAAGACACGACCTGGCTGCTTGATAGTGGGGCGAGCGCACACATGTGCAATAATATGCAGTGGTATTATAATTTCAAAAGTTTCACGAAGACAGTTTGCACCGCAGATGGGAATTCCATGTTAAGTCTAGGTATTGGCGATGTGAACATTTGTATAGGAAATAAAACACAACTTATCAAAGATGTTATGTTTGTACCAACTCTCTCAACCAATTTAATCAGTGTCAGTAAATTAAGTGAGAAGGGTTTATCGATAAACTTTAAAGAAAATAAGTGTTATGTTTCCAAGGGAAGTTCATTGTTAGATACTGCTACTAGACAGGGCGGAATTTATGTATTGGACAAGGTGTGTGGTGTTTTTTGTTTCTGATTCACAGGTGAATTCAGATGTAGCCATGAATGTTGACATGGAAGCTGTGTTGAAGCTACAGAGTTTGCCAGACACTGAGGCGACCATGTGTTCATCGGAGCGTTGGCACAGAAGGCTGGGACATTTGAGTTATAAAGGGGTAAGTGTTCTCCGTAAGCTAGTTTCAGGTATGGATCACTTGACTCAGTATGATGCAACCATTCCTAAATGTGTGTCATGCGTTGAGGGGAAGCAGGCTGTTAAGAAGTTTCCTAGGGGTGAAGCCAAGCGTGCTGAACAGCTGTTGGAGCTTATCCATTCCGATGTTGCGGGTCCCATGCCGGTGAGTAGTCTGGGTGGTTCCAGGTACTTAGTCACGTTCACCGATGATTTTTCGAGGAAAACATTTGGTTATTTAATCACACGTAAGTCTGAAGTTTTGTCCAAGTTTAAGTGCTTTAAGGCAACTGTCGAGAAACAAACTGGTTGTTTTGTTAAATGTCTGCGAACCGATAGAGGTGGAGAATATTGTAATGCTGAGTTCTCCAAGTATTTAGAAGGTGAGGGTATTGTTCATCAGACCACCTGCCCATACAGTCCTTCCCAGAATGGTGTCTCAGAAAGGCTGAACCGAACTCTTTTTGAGAAAGCTCGCTGCATGCTTAGTGAAGCTCGACTTCCTAAGGAATATTGGGGTGAGGCGATATCTACCGCTATATATCTGAAGAACCGAAGCCCTACAGCTGCTTTAGAAGGTAAGGTACCTGAAGAAGTTTGGACAGGCCGTAAAGTAGATGTTAGTCATCTCCGTGTTTTTGGTTGTATGGCTATGACATTAATTCCAAGTATGAGGCGTGACAAGCTTGATTCGAAATCAAAGCGTTGTATTTTTGTGGGGTATGGTGAACATACAAAAGGATATATGTTAATTGATCCTTCTAATCCAAGGCAGATCATTTATTCTAGAACTGTGTCATTCTTTGAGAATCAGTTTGTTGACCACTGCAGAGAGAGCAATACTAAGATACAGAAAGTATCCATCCATCCATTCATCAGCCATAAGAAGTCCACTGCTGGACATAGGCCTCCCCTATGGATCTCCAATAAGACCGGTTGGAAGCGGCTTGCATCCAGCGTGATCCTGCGGTCTTAATGAGGTCATCCGTCCACCTTGTGGGTGGACGTCCTACGCTGCGCTTGCCGATACGTGGTCTCCACTCGAGAACTTTCCGACCCCATCGGTCATCAGTCCTCCGCGCTATGTGCCCTGCCCATTGCCATTTCAACTTGCCAATCCGTTGGGCTATGTCGGTAACTTTGGTTCTTCTACGGATCTCCTCATTTCTGATTCGATCTCGCAGAGAGACTCCGAGCATAGCCCTCTCCATAGCTCGTTGGGCTACTTGGAGCTTACTAATAAGGCCCATAGTGAGAGACCACGTTTCTGTGCCATAAGTCATCACTGGCAACACACACTGGTCGAAAACTTTCGACTTGAGGCACTGAGGTATGTCGGACGAGAAGACGCTACGCAATTTTCCGAACGCTGCCCAGCCGAGTTGGATTCGGCGATTGGCCTCTTTCTTGAAGTCGGACCTACCTAACTGGACTACTTGTCCTAGGTAGACGTACGAGTCAACGACTTCAAGAACCGAGTTCCCAACAGAGATCGGTGTGGGTACAACATGGGAATTACACATGACTTTCGTCTTGTCCATGTTCATCTTAAGACCCACCTGTTGAGAAACCCGATTGAGGCCTTCGAGCATCGTGCTGAGCTCTTCCATCGATTTTGCCATGACTACTATATCGTCGGCAAACCGAAGGTGAGTGAGGTATTCGCCATTGACATTGATGCCGAATCCTTTCCATTCCAGGAGCTTGAAGGCGTTCTCCAAAGTAGCCGTAAACAGTTTCGGAGAAATTACATCTCCCTGTCTTACGCCTCTTTTTAAAGGGATCGCCTTGGAGCTCTCTTCCTGTACTCGGACCGACATTGTGGCGTTATTATACAAGCACTTCAACACTTCGATGTACCGATAGTCAATACGGCATCGTTGGAGAGACTCGAGCACAGCCCAAGTCTCGACCGAATCAAAGGCTTTCTCATAGTCCACAAACGCTAAGCAAAGAGGCAAGTTATACTCTTCGGTCTTCTGTATAACCTGCCGCAGCGTATGAATGTGGTCCATGGTGCTAAAGCCCTTTCGGAAACCGGCTTGTTCGGAAGGCTGGAAGTCATCAAGCCTGCGCTCGAGACGGTTCGTAATGACCCTTGAAAACAGCTTATAAACATGGCTCAGAAGCGAGATGGGTCTGTAGTTCTTCAATAAGGTGTTGTCACCTTTCTTGAAAAACAACACCACCACGCTTCTGTTCCATGCTTCTGGCGTGATGCCCTCGAGGACGACGATGTTGAAAAGCTTCTGGAGGACTTTTAGTACCGGTGTTCCACCCGCTCTCAGAAGCTCTGATGTGATACCGTCATCACCCGGCGCCTTGTTGTTCTTAAGCTGATTCAGGGCCATTCTAATCTCGTACAGGCTGATGTCCGGGATATCTTCGGTGAAGTGTCGGGTCAGCTTGGCTCTTGGATCTTTGGCCGCGCTGCTAACAGGCTTAGCGACCGAAGCGTATAGCTGTCCATAGAACCTTTCGATCTCCTCCAATACCTCTGCCTTGGTCGACGCTATACTTCCATCTTCTCTCTTCAGCTTTGACAATTGGCTTTGCCCAATAGACAAATCTCTTGCGAACACTTTGGAGCCTTTGTTCCGCTCTATTGTCTTTTTAATATGATTAGTATTAAAAAGACGGATGTCGTGCCGCAAGGATTTCGAAATTTGTCTATTGAGCCGCCTATATGACTTTGCATCATCGGAAGACTGCAATCTTAGCGAGCGTCGTTCGGCCATGAGATTTACAGTGTGATCGGAGAATTTCTGCGGTTTATTTGAACGGCGGGGTCTAAAGAACTTAGCACCCACCGTTTGGACAGTTTCCACGAGCCCGTTGTTGATCTCGTCCACCGACGCAAGGTTCTCTAGGCAAGCAAAACGATTCGAGAGCTCGAGCTGGAAGTCATCGGTGTTTTGGATATGTTCACGAGTAGGTCGGAGCGTGGACTTCATCAAGCGGGACCTTTCGAGCTTAACATTAATATCTAATGTGCCTCGTACAATTCTGTGATCACTGCCGGTTTTCACCCTGTGGATCACGGAGACATCATTAAATATTCGTCTCTCGGTGGTCATGATGAAGTCTATCTCGTTTCTCGTGGAACCATCAGGGCTCATTCAGGTCCATTTCCTGTGAGGCGGCTTCTGGAAGAAAGAGTTCATCATAAAGAGTTCCTCTCTCGAAGTACAGAAAGTATGTAATGATACTATTTCTGAAATTGGCATGCAAAGCCACCAATTTCAAGGTACTAGTGATATGCATAAAATGCCTAGTAACATTCAGAATGTTGATAATAATGATGATGTTTGTCAGGTGCAAATGCACAATGAAGTTTTAAGGAATTCTGACAATACTATTGAGGAAAATAACTGTGATATTAATAATAGTAATAATGTAATTAAATCCAATGTGAATATGATGAATGATAATGATAATTCAAATGATAATTTATATTTATCTCCCGTTTCAGGAGAGTCCTCGTTCCAAAGCGCTGAGTGGCTCGACAGTAGCGACAGTGGAGATGGCGGAGTGCCATGTGATACTTCCATGAACGAAACAGTCGTTCGAGGGGAAGGTTCTACACAACAGGTTCCTAGTAGTGTTAGCGAGCGACCTGTTCGTTCTACTAGAAACAATAAACCAGTAAGGTATGTAGACTATGATCTATCTGATTCATCAGACATTTCTCTCTTGGTCAATTTTCATAATGAACTACAAACCTATGAGGAAGCATTAGCAAGCCCTGATAAAGAAAAATGGCTAACTGCTATGCAGGATGAATTTAATTCACTTATGAAAAATAATGTTTGGCAATTAGTGGACAGACCGAGTGGTTGTAACGTAGTAAGTTGCAAATGGGTTTATAAACTAAAGTCTGATGATTCAGGTGATTGCCCAATATATAAAGCTCGTTTAGTGGCAAGGGGGTTCAGTCAAAAACCTGGGGTAGATTATATGGATACCTTCTCACCTGTTGTACGACACTCTTCACTTAGAATTTTATTTTGTATAGCTAATGAGCTTGACATGGATATAGAACATATAGATATAAATACAGCTTTTTTAAATTCCAAACTTGATGAATGTATTTATATGGAACAGCCTTTAGGATTTTCAAATGATAAGACAAAAGTTTGTTTGTTAAATAAAAGTCTGTATGGTCTTAAACAAGCAAGCAGGCTGTGGAATAATAATGTTCATGTTCTATTGACTAACAACGGTTACACTCAAAGCAAGTGTGAACCATGTGTTTATTTTAAAAATAATGACAATAAGTTAACTTTAGTGGCTATTTATGTCGATGACTTCTACATTGTAACGTGTTGTAATGATGAAAAGGTTAAATTGTATAAATTGTTACAATCGGAATTCAGTTGTAAAAGTTTAGGTACTCTTAAGAATTGTTTGGGTATTAGAATACATAGAGATAAGACCCGTGGTACCTTAATGTTTGACCAATCTGAATATATAAGGAAGTTATTGGAACGTTTTGGTATGACTAATTGCAAAGGTGTTTCTACACCTATGGTTGTAAACAAATTGGACGAGGCCACAGATGATGACACTCTGTCAGACAGTACTTATCCATATAGGGAATTGATAGGGTGCTTAATGTATTTGGCCGTATGTTCCAGACCTGACATTATGTATGCTCTTAGTCATTTAAGTCAGTTTAACACAGCTTTCAAGCGACATCATTGGTTGGCTGCAAAACGGATTTTGAGGTACTTGAGTGGTACAATTAATAAGAAACTTGTTTTTGAAAAATCCGGTAATTTTGATATAACTGTTTATGCTGATGCAGATTTTGCCAATAATGTCGTTGATAGAAGGTCGTATAGTGGCTTTGTTGTAAAAATTGGTGACTCTACTGTATGTTGGGAGTCACGTAAGCAACGCTGTGTCAGTCTTTCAACGACTGAAAGTGAGTACTTGGCCTTAGCAGATTCTTGTAAGGAAATATGTTTTGTTAGAAATTTTTTGTATGAAATTTTTAAGAAACAATTAAATTGTAGAATCTATAGCGATAATCAAAGTGCTCTTAGGTTGCTTGAGACAAAAGAATATTGCCATAAAAAGACAAAGCATATTGACTTACGCTACCATTTTGTAAAAGACATTGTTAAGGAAAAGAATGTAGTAATTGATTATTTACCTACCGAAAGAATGGTGGCTGATATTTTTACGAAACCTTTATCTAGCTGTAAGCATAATGTTTTTATAACTGACTTAGGTTTAAGAAATGTGTAATAAATAGACGTTCCAAATTCTTATTAAGATGTTGCATATATTGTGAGCCATCAATATTTGTAATGTAGAGTCATTAATGTATTTCTGTGACAGAGATAGTGTTGTGTTACTTTAATGAATATGTAACTTATTGTCATAATGGAGGCATGCTAGACATGAAGTAGAAACAATGTAGTTTTGTTAAGTTAACTTGAATTGTTAATTGTTTACACATATGATTTGTGTATGTTGTTCTACATTGTTGAAAGTTTTCATTCATGTGACGCATGAGGGGAAGTGTTAAAATAATGGTTTATTGGGAATATTATTAATTTAGTAATGGTATCCCCAATATAGTATAGTCTGTAGATAGTTCTATAATAATCGACTATCTCTGTCCCCCTTGATGTATGCTCTCTCTCTCTGTGATGGCCGCCAAGTTGGCAAGTTAATTATCGCATCTTCTCTGTAAATTTAAATTGTAAAAACTATTTATAACTTCCTGAAGCCATTTAATAATATATCAGTGGAACATATTGTTGCTGTTTTAATATAAAGTAATCTTCAAGCATCGACTCCTTTTTCAAGACGCTAAACTAGCACTGAACGTGCTCTGCTTGCATGAAGGTTATTTAAAATACTAACCTCCAGATGAAACACGTAACTTCATGCAAATTTTAACGTAAGAAATGCTGTTATATGTTTTGAATAAATATGTAATTGTATTTCCGCTCTGTTGTGTTTTAGGCATAATATAAGTTCAAGGTTTTCTGCAACTGAAATTAATATGATTTATTTTTTTCATAAATCAAGTAAACGTCAATTAACATAAAATTTATCCGTTAAAAATTAAACTAAGAATTGTTTTTCAAGACGCCAAAATCACTATCGCAATACGGAGTTTTTCTGCGCTGATGATGGATTCACCGAAACAATCTCACCAAATCGCAAACCGATGATCTCAGGAGACAGCCCAGCGCGCGATAAAACATTGTGCTTTTGTTATTTTTAATGGAGTTTTTGATTTTTCGTTGATTTTTTTCTCAAGAGTTTTTTTTTCGTGTCCCCCGCCGCATCCCGTAAGTCCCTTGAGCAAACCCCACCAGCCCGGGTAGCACAGCAAAGGGAGAAAACCATTTTATCCACTTTTAATGTCAAATGTCATTGTCAATCGATACTTTATTTCCTCTTCGAGGGGATACAATGGTGGGAAGACAATTTGACCCTTTGCCATGCTTCCCTTGCTGTGGAGGTGAAATTCCCCGAAACTTGGGGAACTCCCCATAAACAGGTAGCCCTGCCCGATTCTTTTTTTTCTTAATACCTGGACGCTACGTTCTTAGTGTCTTTCAAATTAACATTTTTTTCGTACAACTGTTAGAAATTGCTTAGAATATTATATTTTTTGTGTAATCACAGTTAAATACTAAGTCCAAAAGAAACTCCTAGGGAAATTGAAGATTGACTCAGTAAAATAGTGAAGTTTTTAAGGAGTATTGTTAAAGTACGGAAAGAGAAGTTTTATCGCTTGCCCACACTAGCATAATTTTATTTTGCTCTTAATGATCAACGAATTTTATACCTACCTACCATCTGAAGTATTCTGAAGTGGCATTTTACTATCATTTTTATTTATTTATCCATACATGGGACTTATATAACAATAAAGATTTTCACAGAATAAAAAAGAAGCGGCCAAAAGAACACGAATCCAGGACGGTAGGTATAATAATTTGAAAAACCCGCGTTTCCTCCGAAACTACTTCCTATTTACAGGAAGGCAGAAAATATTGCCGGGAAACCAACCACGATAGCTCATGGTGGTTCCTCTGTGAGCCATCACAGAGGAAATCTGTGATGGCTCACAAGTCTGTGAAGGAAGTATTCGATAAATATAAATAGATCAATCTACGAATAAATAATCATAATCATTATGCTGGAAGCGCCATAGCCCACACTGAACCAGCATGGTGGATATAGCTTATAAGACCTTCGTGGGTAGGCCTATGTTCAGCAATGGACTAGGTATTAAAAGACTGATACAGTTCAGTTCCGACAGCAATAGCCTAAGAACATGTGCCAAAAAGCGAGCAGGCAGCGTGATAATCATGATTGCGTGACAAAGGAAATTATGCTCAAAATAATGACATGATTAATTTTTATTTGATTATCTAAATATATGACAGGTATTTGATTTATGTGTGTGTTTGTTGTGTGTGTCAGTGTGTGTTGCCAGTGATGACTTATGGCACAGATACGTGGTCTCTCACTATGGACCTTATTTGTGAGCTCCAAGTAGCCCAACGAGCTGTGGAGAGGGCTATGCTCGGAGTCTCTCTGCGAGATCGAATCAGGAATGAGGGGATCCGTAGAAGAATCAAAGTTACTGGAGGACTGATGACCGCTGTGGTCATTAAGACCGCAGGATTGCGCTGGATGCGACCTGCGACGAACCGCGTCTTATTGAAGATCTTTAGGGGAGGCCTATGTCCAGCAGTGGACGTCCTATGGCTGAAACGAACGAACGATTTGATTTTAAAAAGATCCAGTTAGCAATAAAATAATTGCTGATTGCAGTTTAGAAGCCGAATCATACCTTTTAGCAGCTGTGATGTTAGCTACAATGGGCACGAAAAAAAAACTCGATTCTGACTGTAGCTTACCTACCTACGTAAAAACTGCGCGTACCTACCTGCCTTAAATTCTTCGATTGTGATTCGGCATTTATTTAGTGCTTACCTACTACAATGCTCAATCAGGTAGGTACGTAGTTCACTCAAATCGATGGAACTTTGGGTTTTGGTATATTACCTACTAAGACTCCATTGTCCGTACTATGTAAGTATGTAGGCTCTATCCCATGAACCATGTGTCTCTCATAAAATTATGTGTCTAAGTACCAAGACAGATATTTATGAACCGATTGGACATTCTAAGCAACGCTTACCAGTCAGTAGTTTCTATTCAGCACTTGTATTATTGTTATGTACATTATGTACAATATAACAGGGTTGATAAATTAACCCGCTGTCGAACAGTAGATGGACAGTAGGCCGCTTGTCGACCAAGCTTCAGTACTCGGAGTTGATTAAAGGGAAACATTAGATGGGACGGACGCACGGCCATTTTACTACCGTCGGCACTGCCGTAAAAGCTAAAGCCTTTCTTATTTACCTAGTTACCTCCCTATCTACCTAATTGTTCTAGTTTAATCATACGCCGCTGCTTCATAAATTGTAATTAATTTGGAAGAGGCGCTGTCGCGTAGTCACCATCACTACGGTATAAATAAAACTTCATAGCGGCTGTGATGTAACGAGGTGTGGATATTAACCCAATCCTCACGCAGCTGTTAAGGTGAATTCACTAGGTCAGGGCGCGAATTCAAAGGTATATCCATCTATGGCAGCCATATACCAAGCTTTGCTTAGTTTGGGATCAGAGTTCGTGTGTAAGAATAAGTCCCCTGATATGTAGCTATATATTTCTTCATTTCTGCTTTCCGAAATATTTCCGATATCTGTCGTTATTCAAGAGATACATCCAGTACCTATCTATAACCGTATCTATATAGTTACTTATTACTATGGTGACAAGACAATGCGATATCAGCGCCTTCCTACCAGGGATACGTATATCTAGGCAATCTGTGAATTGTAAGAACCCTAATCCTAATTACCAAGTACCTACTCGACGATATTAAAGCTTAGGTGGTAAACTAGTAAAAGGCCGTTGCGTAATTACTCTTATTAGCTATCGCGTGTTGGTAGGTAGGTATTTCCTTGAGAGCACAAGAGCGGTTTCAAATTGTCTGCCGGGCAGCTGTTCCATAAAAAAAGTTCATTGACTTTTGACAAAATGTACCTAGGAGACAAGGTCTTTGCCTGTTAACTTATTTTTTTTTTGCTAATGGTCCCTTAGATAAAGATGTTGTCCGTAAATTACATATTACATATTATACATATAAACCTTCCTCTTGAATTACTCTATCTATTACAAAAAACTACGCAGTTTAACAATCTGATTTCGTTTTGTTTGTTTACGTTATTTGGTGAATAGAAAGACGCTAATCAAAGAATAAATCTCAGTACGTACCTACCCCGTACGATTTATTGCGATCTGAGATTTGTTGCGCTAGAAACGAAAAAGGCCCTACCACGATACATATCTCTGGCCAGTCGCAAAGAGTAAGTTAGTTTGCCCCGGGATGTGAAAGTGAATGGGTAATAAGAATAAGTAGCTAATATGACAGACATAGTAGATTTTCAAAAATTTCGGTTTGAATATGCTTATAGGTATGGTGATACCAAATTTTATCGTGCTGTGGAAGAGATGAAAATTATGAGATTGGCGAAATGCGCGGTGTTGGGACAAAGATATGAGAGAAATTACACGAAAGATGGGAACAAGATACACGTGAAAGGCACTGACATATTGTGAGTGACGGGACGTCCTTGGGTGGAGCACTCCTAGCCCTGATTCCAGAATCCCTTTGTTTGCTGCGGGTGATGATGACGATGCAGCTAAAACGATAAAACGATTTTTCGTACTAGCTACGGAAACAAGACATTATTATCTTGTTTCCGTAGCTAGTACGAAAAGTCACAATCTCAATGGCTATGGCAAGGCAATAATGTTGTATGTATGAAACTCCCTAAGAAGTAAAGATTACATTGTTAGACTTAGCATAAATTAGTAATAAGTAATTAAGAGTATTGTTCTCTTACAGCGCCCTAACGGGGTTTATGTTTTGTACTACAATTAGTTGAATAGTTGTTATTCAATTTCAAATCAATTTCAATTTATTTATTTACTAAAAATGCAACTTACAGTCTATTATAAAACTAAACGTTACATTTTTTATATAGGTACTAGGAACAATTTTACTTAAAATGTATGAGATCAGTATTATATAAGTACATTTAGAACAAGAATAAACATTTATACAACATTAACAATAAATAAAATCTTTATAATGACACACTATATTGGTATAGAAAGAAGCAACCATTGAAACTATGGCTAGGAACTATTTCATCTATTATATAAAAGGCTTCCCTGAGTGACTGACTGACAGACAGCCTACAGCCCAAACCGCTAAAGATAGGAACATGAAATTTGGAACAAAGATACATTGGACCACGTAATGGAGCACTAAGGACGGAATTTTGAAAAATCCACCTCTAAAGGGGTAAAACGGGCCCTTTTCGTTTGTATGTAACTTTTTATTCCCTTTACCGATTGACTTGAAACTTTGTATACATGCTACTCAAACAAAATAAAAGTTACGTTTGTTCCTGTTTTTCCGAATATTCTTTATCTAAGGGGTCAAATTGGGTCCCAAAGTTGGTGAAAAAAGCGTCAATTACATCCAACGAGCTGAACGGTTATGGATGAAATCTGGTATGGAGGAAGCACACAACATGTTTCAACACATGAACTATTATTATCCCGGAAATTCTATGGGGATCCTTAGGGATAGCCAAAATTAATCAGTTTAGGCTACAACCCAATCCACTAAAGATATAGAGACTTGAAATTTCGAACATAGTTACAATGTACAACGTAATGAAGCACAAAGGACGAAAATTTCGAAAAATCGACCTCTAACGGGGTAAAACGGGCCCTTTTTTGTTTGCATTTAATTTTTTATTACCTCTGCCGATTGACTTAAAACTTTGTATATATGCTTTACAAATAAAATAAAAGTTACGTTTCTTCCTGTTTTTCCGAATTTTCCTTATCTAACGGGTCAGATAAGTTCCCAAAGTTGGTGAAAAAAGCATCAATAATTACATCAGACGAGTTGAACGGTTATAAATGAAATCCGGTAGGTATGTAGAAAGCACACAACATGTTTCAATACAGTAACTATTTTGTCCCGGAAAATCTATAGGGTTTCTTAGCAATAGCCAAAATAATCAATTATAAAGCTAAGATAAAAGGGGTAAATGAATTCTAACGAAATTTGGTACGACGCTAGACAATAACACAAATTACCACTTGGGGTACTGCCATCCCGGAAAATTTCAGTGGGTCCTTCAGGATATCAATTTCCTAAAAGAAGTACTAAATGACTGTTCGAAAACCGATTGTTTGAAAATAGCTCACCCTTTCAAATAATATATGACTATTGACGTCCTGGGAAAAGTCCCGGATTCCTTGTCTAATGCTAGACCAAACATCCTATATAAGCGTGAAAAATAACTTGATCGCGTTTTTTTTAAACGTAGTGAAATATCTAGAATTAAATTGAGATAATTTAGATCCTTCAATGGGGGCAAAATGGGCCCCTAATAGTTTATGAACGATTTCATTTTGTGAGCCAATAGACTTGAACTTAGGGTACATACGGATCAATAACTACTTACTTTACTATGGGAACTACCCTGAAAAAGCGAAAATTACCTATTCTTTACATTTTGTCGCGGGTCGATGAATTTTTTGTGTTGAACAGCTAATTTTATTTACGTGATTTCTGGGTTGGTACCATAGTAAAAGTTAGTCAAATGATGAGTATAATGGAATCCTAGAACATGCCTGTCGTTTAGATGTAGGTGCGCTATGTATTTTTCAAATAAAATGTACCTTCTTGTGACAGACAAAATGTACCTTTTTGTGACTGAGACAGGTGCGAGCGGCGGGTCCCCGCCGCTCGCACCTGTCTCAGTCCCCTTTGTCGTCTACCCCCGCGCCTCTGTACCGCGCAGGCGAGGACTCAGTTAAACGGTCAGACTATAGTGGTGCATACTCTACTTTTCATACCTCTCGCGTGAAAATAAAAACCCAGTAATATGAATAATGCCAAACACAATTGTGTATTTTATTCTTATGCGACTTGAATGTTATTTCTAGAGTCCTAGCATTTAATCTATAAGCTATAAGTATGAGTAGCAAAACAACTTCCAACTGTCGAAGTCCGTAGTAAGGCCCAGAGCGCAAGGCGGGCGCTATAAACATTTCAACGAACCATTACTGTAGTCTCACAAAGAAAATACCGTCTTAGTTTTTACTCTCAAAAGTTTAAAAGAAATTACTGTTGTTTCCCTTTCTTGGGAGACTCGAGTAGCTTGACAAGCATCTAGGCCTGAGGCAGGGTAAAAAAGTACTAGTTTACTTATTTCAACGCCCACTTAGACAAGAATTTTATTTTACAGGTAGATTTCACATTTTAGATGTAGTAATCATAAGAAAGCTGCCTAAATACTATAAGTACTTATATGATAATTATAATGTTTCATGTTCTACTAGATATCAATATGAAGTTTGTCAAGTTGCATTTGATTAGTGTATTTATTGGACTTATCAAAGAGCAGCAAAAAGTTTTTCAGAATGTAGCATTTCTAAAAAAAATTTAGTTGTCGCTCTACAATACATTGAGCGAATGAAATAGCAGCTTTGACACATAAATACACAGACTCGACAAAGCACAAAACACACTGATAATAAAGAACGTCAGTATTGATTGCCAGTGTAGTCAAATTTATTATTCGCTAAGTGTAGATATTCTGCTAGAGTAAAAAACTGCGACAATAAATAAAATGTTTATTGGCAGTTACCAAAGATTGCGGCATTACTTGCACAGTAAATGTAAGTAATCGCTGTCCACCGAGATAAAGTAGTAAAAGGGAGAAGAATTTTCATGTTTGAGACGTGACTAATAAAAAGGGTGACTCTCTGGCTCTATAAATTGTGAGCCTGCGGGTTTTTTAGAGATTTATATTTCTATTATGTTACCTTCTAACGAATGATAGGTAGGTACGTGTCTACCCAGCTTAATTCAGTAAACCCCGGACTGACAATATCATTAGATACGTAAATATGTAGGTATTTAATGTTAGATAAAATACATTATATATTTTTTGCTAAAGATATTTAGGACAGAATTAGGACAGATTTAGGAGTATTTAAGTTAGGTATTATTTTGATATCTGATCTTCGACGTTACTATACTGCCTACGGTTGAAAAATAGCTACTTTTTTACCCATTATACAGGGTCACTGGTAACATAAATAAGGCATAGCCTCATAAGAGTGACTTTATTACATCAATATTAACGACTTTACTAAGGGATTGTACTTAGGGACCTACCCCAAATTCGCGTAAAATCCAATTTAAAACTATGTTTGTAAGAAGCATGGTTAAAAATAAATTAATCTTACATTTATATTCATGTCAACTAGATACCTAAGAATATTAAGAATATTCCACGAATTTCTACCGTTGCTTTAATACAGTTATCACATGTTTAACTTAAACAAGCGTTGGTGTACACAGGTCTATGTATCTCTCGTAACTACATTAAAATAATAATAGTACCTAAATTAAGTATTGTAGAAAAAATCAACTAGATTACTCTTAAATCTAAATAAGTAGTGTACTGTATAAGAGCCAGACACTCATAAGTTTTCGAAAACATGATGAGCTGCCGCCTTCTACGGACCCATAATGTCTCAACACCAAACGGCTTTAATTGTCCAGATTAAACATTATGTATTAATAAATTGCATAGCAACACATGCATTTTTTTAATACTACGGTGTTCCGTAGTATTACATATCTAGCGCTGGATGTAACACTGTTAGTTTCAGAAAGTGACCGTGACTAAGTATCAACGTAAGTCGCGCCTCATCCTAGGAGCCATAGGTACTTATTTCCAGGAGACTAAAGTGTCATGTTATTGTTCCATAAGTGTAAGGTTTTTTTAGTATCTAATACTTCATAATGTGTTTTATACAATTATTTATACAGAATTACATATTTGTAATACGATGAGTATATTCAAATCATCAATTTAATCGGCTCTACCATCGGCCTCGCTTCTGTAATGAAATAATCGTTGTCATTCCGTTCCTTTTTACTCATAATCATCATCATCCAAGCCAGACTAAGATAATAACTGAGTAAGTTTTGTCTTAAAATATTATGTGGAGCAGCTCAGCTAAAATAACTAGCAAGGTATTTACCATTCTGTTAATGTAGATTAGCTGAGAAGCACTTTGGTACTTAAAAGGCTCTTGGGTAGCTTAGGCTTTACCATGTTTAAATCATTAATATAAATCACGGCATTAATTTAGATTAGTTTTTAAGTACTAGGCTAATTATGTTAATTAACTACTCTATTAGGTAGGTACTATGAGTCAACGCTGAGGTTATTTTTGCGTTTGGTATAATGTAATTAATCACGTGTTGGTATGAGAGAGAGGTACAATACTTAGATTATTTCATTTTCCATTAGGTTTGCTTTAAGAACCTATGCCCAGGTTTAACTGTAAATCAATAGTACAATATTCCCTGTATAATGTCGATAATAAATAATAAATCTTACACGAACTCACCAAGTTTATAGGTAACTTCGTTTCGTTTAATTTCAACATTTGACTACCCAGACCCACTCGGAAAAGCTTTTGTTTATGTTTCTTGACAGTAAATATTTTTCTTACCTACGCACAGTGGGTGGTATGGTTTGCAGAGATGTGAATAATAAGTATATCGTATAAATCATTCTACGGCGTAATGTCTTTGTTATGATAAAGAAACTTAGGAAAATCTCGTAATATTACGACACGTGTATTATGACGACCTGTTACGTTAGGATCTACTTAGGATATGACTCTAAAATGGAAAAAACAACAACAAGGGTTCGATATCTTTCGTTTTAGGTAACGAGCATATGTACAAACTGAGAATAAATTACTGTCATTTCTTACAAACACGTCACAATACAATTATTATTTAAATTTTGTTTTAATTTTATTTGTTAAAACCATATTATTTATAGACAGAAAGATAATACAAACATAATAGTTTGCTAAATAATAATAAAATTTATGGTAGGTCCAACAGTCTATAAATTATTCTATTTACATTATAAAAACTGCTACGAATTCGTCGATACTCACTCGGCTACTGTTGTTAGCGACCTCAAACGCATGTAGTACATTTATTCTAGTAGGTACTTGAGCTTTGCTTTGCATTTTCTCTCCATAAATAGAACTTAGAATGGCAAAACCTACGTTATGTCCAAACTGGGAGTACCTAAACAGATTTCGAGCTATTTTATTTCTGATTAGATGCGAATTCCGTTTAAACTTATTCTGGAGAAGTGGTTTTATTTTTCAGCTCGAGATATTCTTGATGGAAATGAGAGTCGATCACACCGAGAGGTTTCAAATAATGCTGTAAATAATCCTTTTTCAGTCAATCTAAAGGCATTATCGTCCGACGATGTAACGAGTTTGTTGGAATCGCTTGAGTCTGAGTCGAATTATCAAGCTAGCGGGACGGCTTTAACTCCACTTCCGCTAATGGAATTCATTCACTTTTCAACAATTCAGTGTCCACTCTACTTCTGAGGGCTTTGGGGGAGGGACGTTCATTACACTGTGTTGCCAGTTTGGCGTTTTTTCCTTGCACAGGGATTTGGTGAATGTTTTGGAATTGTGCTTCGGACGAAAATAAAGTAAGTATATACGAGTACCTACTATGAGGAACTAAATACTGTTAAATACAAGATAAGTGACCTATTTTCAACGCTGACCCGTCTAACACGGCTATATAAACTTAGTAGTAGTACCTACTTATGATAATTATACCTTATATACGCCGTTATTGATGTTTTAAATAGTCATCTCATCTGTTGCAGTTGGTCATTTACCTAAATGGTGGTTTTCAAATCAATCATCATCATAATATAAGAACCAAAGTGCTGATAGGTTTTTGCCTCACTTTCTACTATAAGAAATAAGTATACCCTAAAAATTACGTTTACCATATTTCTATTGTTCGAATATATTTACAAAACGGGTTAGTAACCACAATGCTATTAACACCGAACACAACCCAGAATTTTTCTTTAATTTTCTTATTTTTCTCCTCTTTCCATCAACAATATCTTTGGGAGCTACGAGTACCTAAGTAGTTTACTGCTTAGGCATAAACATAAATAAATGAAGGTATACACAAACTTAACCATTTAACTAGACAACTGTAGCAAAATGTTTGGTACGTTAAAAGCCGCGTATTTTATTTGAGGAAAGTTAGAAAACTAGAGATATTTCGCTGGCCACACTGTTTGTTTCTGACACTTAATCAGAGTCAGGCTTGTCAGGTTATTATACCGAGTTAAAGGGGGTTACAGTCCTTAAATTGCTGGGTTGAGTAAGGCCATTAGAAATAACCGTATTTATTTAATGGAATAGGCGTAATCATACAAAATTGCGTGTTTTTGTTTTATTTAGTTCAAATACTCGTAACTTTCTGAAACGATTTTTCTTTATATTTTAATTTCTGTTGTGGAACAAGATAGTTAATTTAATTTGTTGGTAATATGTGAGTATGAGTTTTTATACAAAACACACAACTGGATCAATTTTCGGTTCATGCATCAGTGTAACGAAATTTATTTGAATCAATTTCAATTTAAAGTGTTTTGTTTAGGTGGGTATTTAATCAAAAATGAGATTAGCTTTTTACAAGCTTTTATTTAACTTGCAATGTAGGTACGTATGTAAGTTCGGGTGGAATCTTGCAAGTTAAATTTGACCAACTTCCCGGTTTCCGATTGAGCTGAAATTTTATACGCATATGTACTTACCTATATTGCATGACAATGCAACAATATGGTACCATGGAGCTGATCTGTTGATGGAGTCGGAAGGTGGCCTTAGGAACTCCTGTACTTAACAAGATAGACCCGTCGTGTTAGGGCTCGTCTTACTTATCTTGTATACTCGTAGCACTCTGCTGAGTGCTACGAGTATATGATATCCGGGATGTCAAAGGCTTGTATTTTTTAAAAAGTTATATTTTTGTAATAATTTATTTTATCTATTGTTTTGCATAGGATGACTAGCAATATTTTAAATATTGAATTAAAGTCGCATTTCTGGTCAAAGCTTTACCCTATACCATTACCCTATATTCACGCATTTTTATTTTTGAAATATTTAAAATTATTTTGTTGAAACTTTATTGAAAATCAAATACCTATACCTACCTAGTAGCAAAATCTGACGAGCTCGATTAAACTTTTTTTTACTCATTTTCAACCCTTACCATTACCAACCACCCCCATCATGCAAACGATCAGATTAACGTACGTACGTTATAAAAATACGTACGACATGGATGCTATCAATATGTGACGTGTACGAGTGTGTCCACGCAATATTTTTTTATATTTTTGATAATCTGTAGCCACTCCCCCCCGATGAAAAGTTATACATTATATCAAAAAAATCATTTTATTATCTAAGCTTCGCAACTCAATAAGTCTCTATGAGGCTCGAGTAAATCCCCATTTAGCATCGTGGGCTTCTATTATAGGTCAATGATTAACTGTAGGCGTGCTACGGCTGAATATTATAATGATAATGAGAAGGTGAAACCTATGTTACCATTTTCAAGCTAACGAAGAAGCTCGACTAATTAAAATCGTTATTTTAAAAAGTCTCGTTCCATCTCTGACACTGCTATCCTTACATAGTATAAAATGAAGTCGCTATTTTCGTTTGTTTGTTTGTTTGTTTGTTTGTCTGTATGCTTAAATCTTTAAAACTACGCAACGGATTTTGATGCGGTTTTTTTAATGGATAGAGTGATTCAAGAGGAAGGTTTATATGTATAAAAATTCCCGAAATTCCTACGGGAACGGGCACAACGCGGGTAAAACCGCGGGGCGCTGCTAGTTATAAATATTAATGTTCAGTCGCTACTTAAGCCAAAATTTAAAAACATAACTATGTAAATTAATCATTTCAGAGAAATAGCCAATACACGAAGTAATAAAACATCTCGCTCCCTCACTAATTAATCCCAAATTTCCTGTAGCGCTCAGGTAATTACCGAAATATGAAAAGAAAGGTAAAATGAATGAGTGATTATAATTACGCATAGTAACATGCCCATTAAGCACATTAATTTTAAAGGCCAATCCACCGAAGCTGGCACAATATGAAGGGTGGCGGGCGCCCAGAAACCACCGAATGTTTTCACATACGTTTACAATTTCACACCCGGCTGGCTCTCTTAATTAACCGGTTCAGCGTATTTTAAATGAGACGACTGGTACCTACGAAACTGGCCTCGTTTGAAACTTATGTCTTCAACTGAGCACGCCTGGCCCAGACTGTGGTGATGTTTACACGATAAACTTTTACCCCCTGAGGCTTGAAGCCGTGTTCGATGTACATAATTGAGAAACAGTGCGAAGAGCTGATCGGAAGCGAGAATCTATAACTAGTTTCCTATTTTAGTGGTACAAATACGTGGCACTACTCATATACCTAAACATGTACGTATGTAGTTGTTGTATGTTAGTTGTTTATACTACACGTGTAGGTGACAATCGTAATAGTGTCTATTATAAACAAGTAATGTTTTGTATTCCAATAAAGCCTAAAAGCCCATTGTCAGTGGGCACAGTTCCCAAGATGCTGGCCCCATTGCCACGTTGGATGGCGATGCTAATCCTCTGGGCAAAATAGAGGTCTGCATTTTGGGCATGTGTTGCGTCGACCAGTTGTAATGATAGGCCTTTGTAAATTTTTTTTGCTCCTGGTCCCTTACGGTTTTAACGTTTCGTCCCCAAAAGGCTCAAACATGCCAATGTTAATATTAGAAAATTTGTATATTTTGAGGTCTTCTGACGGACCGAGAGTATCAACGCATGTGGCGTCACATACTATTGGCCGTCCCATCTTCCAAGGAATCAAAGACATGCCATTGGTCTTCCCATCGCTGCGAGCCAGGCTATTTGGGTCTAAGATTGCCACGCAGCCAGCGGTGGTGATATCCACAATCCCGCATTGTGCCAGCGTGGTGAATATGACCCAATTACCTTTCGTGGGTAGGCCTACGTCCTGCAGTGGACTGTTAAAAGGCTGGTACAGTACAGCACAGTATAGCGGTGGTGCCCGGCAAATGACGTCATTCAGGCTGGTATGGTGTGGAATCCTACCTGCGGTCTTTCCACATGAAATACCGTGGTGACCTAAGTGGTCGGCAGCAACGTTACACTGGCAATTTCACGCTAGTAATGGTATAAAATTGAATAATGTGCTACGAACTGCTACGAAAATCGTAGCACTCTACGATTTTAAAATATTAAATTACTTGCCTTTTGCAGTTTGCTACGATAATTACGTAGCATAATATTAATACGCTACGCTCCCGTTATTGTGATGAAAATAACTTTACTAGCGGAAGTTGGATGAATAGTGTTATGTTTTCTTTTTACTGTAATATCCTTAAACAAAATCATTCAACATATATTTTTGATAAAGTCTTTCTTTAAGAAAATTTATATTAAAAAAAAGGGAAAAATGTTCCTATTGTAAAAAAATCATAACACCTAACCGTGATTTACTGTAATTACGACAATAAGAGCAGGATACCCGTCGGCAGTGTAAAATAAAACGAGCTATACTTTGTTTTATTTTGCCTTGTTTGTTTAAATGTATTATTATTTATGTGTTTTATTCTATGTTGCATATCAACATATTGATAATTTTAGTTGTATTCGTATGGAGTTTATACCGGCCGTTTCTCTTGAGAAGAGAAATATTCTAAGATAATTATTTTTCGCAAAAATTGCAACACCGACTTCCACACAGATAATTCGAATAATTTGCACGAATCAATGTGACATCCATGTACATTTTTGTTGATTTATCAAAAACTGCTCAGCCGATTTCAAATTAATTTATATGACATCACCTTCGTCCTGTGAACAATGAAAGTTGTTTTAAATCGGTTCGGCACAAAAAAGCGAACATAGTACCTCCTCCTTTTGGACGTCGGTTATAAAAATTGTTGTCATAATGAACAACTTTGGGAAAAATCTTAAAATCATGAAATAAAAACAGCTGTGCACAAACAATTAGTTTACTTTCGATAAAATGTATGGAGCGGCTGACACTAAACAGACCAGATCGCTGGGTGTAAGCCACTTCCAACTGATCTTACTTATTGGAAATCTCTCATTGGAAAGAATAAGTGAAACAAATGGATGTCCTACGGTGTATATGATGTTCTTTATCTGCCATCTGCCTCGGTCCTGTACCACTCATGTCCATGTTCGACCCGCGATATTGACGATATCGTCACCTATCCATGACGATCATAATAGTCATTTTTTT
The DNA here is from genome assembly GCA_964007245.1 of Hypomecis atomaria. Classification (NCBI taxonomy): domain Eukaryota; kingdom Metazoa; phylum Arthropoda; class Insecta; order Lepidoptera; family Geometridae; genus Hypomecis; species Hypomecis atomaria. The sequence goes on along the minus strand of OZ023284.1, from coordinate 13,880,169 downwards.
ATTTAGCTTTAGAAAAATAATTAACAGCAAAGTAATACGAGTATTAACATTATTATTAGCATTCATTTGTGTATTTCATGTGTGACTTGCTTGAATAATAATTACCAAAATGTTTGAAAATTCATATGCAGTACCTACTTAAGTGATGAAAGTTTGTAGTCGTAAGTATTATGAAGTGCCTGGAGCGATATGACAGAATGCATAATTAGGAAAATTAAATGAAGGTTAAAACTCTGTGTCAAAACTCCTATGTAGCTGAAGATTAAAAGCCTGATTTATACTAAAAACTCACTTCAGCGAACAAAAAAGAGGTACGTTTAGGCACAACTTATAGAGCTGGATCTACGTGACTTTAAAAGGACCAGAAGTCGAGTGTACTTTACATTAAGTTTCGGTTAACGCGGGTCTAATTAAGGAAGTTTCCTTGAGAGTTTGCTAATATTATAAATGAAGAGGAAAGAGGCCAAATTCCCTCGCCTGCGACTGTAATGACGTTTCTTCTTAACTTTGTGCAAACTTCCTATCGTGGTGCTTCAGTTTGTTCCGAACTATGAGCTTGGTCTTTTGTGTTCTGAGTCTTCCGCGTTGAACACATTTTTTATCATGTTAATTGAATTTAAATATCCTATTATCATCTTTGAACACAAAGTCCGAGAGCGGCCTTGTCACTTATGTAGATATCAAAAAACGAGTTAAAAGACAAAATCGGCGCAAGTACTATACTTGGTTACGGGTAATCGATTAGCGTCCTTTTAGGAGCTTATTCTGTACATCAAAACTAACAATTTTCGTTCTAAGACTTATGTCATAACTAAAAAAACAGCTGTTCCATACATTTTGCCGAGATTTAATGCCATTTTTCTATGGAACAGCATTTTTTTCTGAGATTTGATATAAGTTTTTGTACAAAAGTTGTTAGTTTTGATATAGGTACAATATAAGCCCCTAAAAGAATGCTTATTGATTAGCAGTAACCCTGTATAGGTAAATGAATGTGAAAAGAAAACTACTAGTTAAGTAACACTTGATCAAATCAGCTATCAGACAAACATTACAAGTTACACTAACCTGAACATATTTTTTCATACCTGTCTAAAATCAACCGGACTCGTAGACTCGGCTACATAACATGAAAACTTTTAGTAGTGTACCCTCCTCCAAAAACTGTAACCTCTTCTCTTTCAATTAAGATGAGCATAGTATCAATTCCCAGCATTGATGAGTACGCTAACGAAGCGCGCAATGAATTTGTAAATCCCTGCCGCCCACTCCACTTACAGTCTTACAAAGAAAAGAATTTCACAAATTAAAATTCTCCAAACACTCCTCATAGAAGCCAGCCAAGTAACACGCCTTCATTCATTGTGGCGTTTTATTGCGTAATAAAAAGACATTTGGCAGGATAATCTCCGACAGTGTGAGCGTCATATAAGCTGAGAAGCATTAAGTATGACTTCTGGTATGATATTTATGTTTCGTTTCCCTGTTCTAAATTGAGTTTATTGCATTTGAAATAAGTAGATAAATGTTGTAATAGGGGAAACTAATGATAATAATATGTAGATAAAATAGTCACGTCACGTAATCTTTCGTGAAGTAAGTAGGTATTTGTACAACTTTTAGCACAAAATTAATATACCTATACCTTATAAACCGCTACCATAAACATGAATTTTTAAACCGGATTTAATCTACACTTTTTTTGTCGATAATTTATATTATTCATTTGTTTTTTAGCGAATTGTTCAGTATTACTTTTTCTGCTTTTCGCTGTCTAATGTCTCTGACAGATTTTCCACGTTTGTTCTTTTGACCTTTGATTATAATTATGTCATTGTATCTGTCACTTTAACAAAGCTTATGACTTTATTTTTCATAATGTACCTCAAGAAAAATTGACGTTTTTTTTGGTCAACTTTGCACTTCCGATCCAAAAAAATTTTCTTGTAAGGTTTAGGACTTACTGAGCATAAAATCACAAAATGCTGACAGGTCCAGGTGGAGCTTCAAGCGCCATCTTGAAAAAACGTTTTTGGCCGATATCTCGGAAACTATGCACAAAAAAATTAAATAAATATTTTTTCAAGATGGCGCTTGAAGCGCAAACTGGATCTGTCAGCATTTTTTGATTTTATACTCAGTAAGTGATCCTAATCCTTATTCAAAAAATTTGGATCGGAAATTCAGTGCAAAGTTAAATTTAATATTTCCGTCGCTTAATTTTATAATTTTACTAGCTACTCAATTAATTTTGACATTTACACAACATTGTTTTTACATACCTACCTTTCCTATGTATGAAACATAATCTAATGTTTCCTGTGCGTAAGTTCAATGAGAATAAGTAAAGTCAAATGTAGGTACAATATATATTCCAGTATGTCTAACATATTTTGTAGTTTATTAATGCCTAAACTTTTATGTCTCAGGTATAAATATTCGAATGAACAGACATACTGTAATCCAGCTACTACGCTTACGTGTTGTCTTTCTTCAAAGATAACATTTTCAATAAAATGGTAAAATTGAATATTCCTTCTTTGCCATGACAATCTGTAGCATGTAAATGAAACGTGCGAAGACAGTTGGAAGAGACAGTTTCAATAAGGTTCGAGAACGTGATTTCAGATAAAGTGATGTTTGCATCTGCGCAAACCCTCGAACATTCCGGAGAGTTCGAGAAGGACAAATTACCAAAGATCTAATTCCTTTTTAGGGTTTCGTACCCGAAGGGTAAAAACGGGACCCCTTTACTAAGACTCCGCTGTCCGTCCGTCTGTCCGTCTGTCTGTCTGTTACCAGGTTGTATCTCATGAACCGTGCTTAAAGGGGGGCATACGGTACGGAACCCGTCGTGCGCAAGTCCGACTCGTACTTAGGCAATTATTCTTACTACGGGCAAGAGCCTTTTTAACCTACTTATCACAAAAAAAAAAAAAAATAAAGAACTTAACAAACTGAGTAGCAGTATGAATGAATGAATGAATGAATGAACTCTTTATTGTTGACACTAAAATACAATACAGAAGAAATATACAGAAAGGAAAAAAGAAGCGGCTTAAAACTAGTGCAACAAAGGGCGGCCTTATTGCTTATATTATAGCAATCTCTTCCAGGCAACCCTTTCATCTAGAGAGGAATTAATAAAAAAAGAAAAAAACAGAGTGAGTAGCAAAAGAGAGTAGACAAAAAAAAAAAACTTATTACAAATAATAAATACTTACATAACAAGCTAAAATTCGAATACGTATATCCTAATACATAAATAAAAATAATATGAGATACACTAATACATACAATTTGATATAAATAAAAATTATACTTATAGCAATTAAATAGAATAAACTTTAACAACATAACTACTGCGATGGCACCTGCGAAAGGAAAAGCTTTTTAACGCAGTAGCAATGCTTCTGCTGATATTTCAAATGATATTTGCAATTATTCACATTCAATAACTCTATACTTAAGTCATGTTCAGAGATATGCAATTTTAATTTTCATTTTCATTTTTGTTACGCCATGTTTCCTTTTTATTACACGAAACGGTGATACGAGTATGAGGATACGTCCATATATACAGTTATTGCCTTAAAATTAGATTAAGTCTAAAATGAAACCAATTCATGTTTGCAATCTTGGGAAAATTGCTTTACAAATACCGTGCGTATCCCTACCAATCTCGCAATAAAACGAAACATCGGTACAAATTGAAATATTTGGAAATTAGATATGAATAAAAAGTAAATTTCCGTAACCTCCGTCACGGTTCACAACGTTCTTTTAGGCCTGATATTGGAATTTCTAATATCTATTAATGTCAAGCCGTGATCGAGATATAATAATAAAACACTCGAACTGTCGATACTCCAATTTCAAGTTTATCCATCATATCCGTTTACGTAGGTAATAAATAATCCATCCATCCATTCAACAGCCGTAGAACGTCCACTGCTGGACATAAGTCTCCCCCATGGATTTCCATTAAGGCCGGTTGGAAGCGGCCTGCATCCAGCGCGTTCCTGCAATCTTCATTATATCGTAAGTCCACCTAGTCGGTGGACGTCCTACGCTGCGCTTGCTGGTCAGTGGTCTCCACCAGTCATCCGTTCTACGAACGATGTGCCCTGCCCACTGCCACTTTAATTTGTTAATTCGCTGGGCTATGTCGATAAGTTTGGTTCTTTGGGTCACGTTGGGCTATCTTGAGCTTATTCATAAAGCCCACAGTACTATAAATAATAGTTCTATTGAAATCCGTGTTCAGGCGCTTCTGGCAGAAATTTGATAAACAAAGAGGAGAGAAATCCTTTATCGTGCAGGAATTAATGAACGCAGACCCGAAAAGCACAAAGAACCGTAATGAGTTGCTTCACACTGGGACAAGGATGAGACATTGAAACTATAGTGGATGAATTGCCTCCGACCCTTCAGTCGCGCCACGCAATGACTTGCGATGCCGTTGTTCGACTTGCTAATGAGTTCTCAATTCAGCACCAGACTGGCATTTGCAAACTTCGCGCTTACTTCTTATTACTTTTGTATCGTAGGTACCATGTGTTTAAACACTCTCAACCAAAGTTTAGCTAAATAATTTTAACGCATATTTTGAGAGGTAACTTTGACATGTCTTAGAGCTTTGTAATTACTTAACTCCCTTCATGTAAGATAAGATAAGATAAGATAATCATTTATTTCCACAAACACAAATTACAAAGGAATCTTAAGTGACAGTCATGCAGATAAAATAAAAGAAAGCAAGAAAAACAATTCCTTATTACTATTTCCAGCGGTCCCACACTAGGCTCGAGGGCCCGTGTTGTGGAGACCAAAAATACGAAATATTCTAAGTTTTTGATAAGTTGTGGAGGAATTTCGTAACATTAAAAGCATAACCCTGACTTTAAACAAAAATAGCTTTAGATATTCATTTTTAATTATTATACTTATATGGATATATATATATGGAGTTATACAGCAAATATGTATGGATCAAAAATTATAAATGATTAAAGTAATAACACATATGATCCCATACTATAGATAATGCAAGCGGAGAGAACAATATGCACGTTATTAACACTAACACACTGATTGTGTAAAAGTGTGTGAGAGAGTGTGTATGTGTGTGTTTGAGTAACACTGCAATACACGAGATCTCATGAGAGTCAAGGTTTGCAGTGCTACCCGTGTGTGTGTTTGTGAGTGCGTGGGTATGCGTGTGTGTGTTTGTGTAGCACCGCAATACACGAGATCTCATGAGAGTCAAGGTTTGCAGCGCTACACTTGTGTATTTGTGAGTGTTTCTGTGTGTGTGTGTGTGTGTGGAGGAATGCTCACAGTTCGGTACGGATCTGCGTAATTAAATTTTCTGTGTCAGCGTAAGACAGGGTAAGCAACCACTTTTTTACTTTATGCTTTAGAATCGTTGTTCGTTGGTATTTTAATGATGGGATGGTTTTAACCACTTTATTGTAAACAAGTGAAAGGAGCGAGTACGGATGACGATTTGCAAAAGCGGAATTAACGGAGTGTATCGGCACTCTGTACACTCGTCTGCTTAACAAATCCGCAAACTGGCGTGAATTAATAGTGGTCTTATGTATTGCGACAGTGGCTTTTTGAATAAAGAGCTGCCGCACTGTCAGGACTTCTGTCAGCTTGTACAGCTCTTCTGTAGAGAATCTAAAGGGTTTGTTTAACATGACTTTTAGGACAGCACGTTGTGCCCTTTCAAGTCCAATCAAGACAGATTTTGCCGCGCCTCCCCAGGCCAAGCTGCAGTAAGATAGTATGGACTGACAGAGGGAAGTGTAGACCATGAGCAGGGTCTTCAAGTCGCAAGAGTGCCTTAGGGTTTTCATTACATAGATGAGCTTACGAACTCGACCCGAGAGCTTTTTAATATGAGCCTTGAATGTAAGCGATTCATCCAGTTCTACACCTAGGTAACGTGTGTTATCCACCCTATCGATACTGTCACAATTATTGCAGTTATCAGGAGTGTTTAAACCAGATGGGTCGACACAAGTATGGATTTTTAGATTACCTAATTCAGTGGCCGATCTCTGTGTTTTGAAAAAAGTCATGTATTTTGTTTTTTTAGTATTCATTGTTAGGAGATTGCTATTCAGCCATGAAGTAATAAGAATTATTCCACCCTCCGCCACCTGCATAACCTTTTCCCACGAAGAATCCCTAAAAACCACAGCCGTATCGTCAGCATGTTACTCAATTTGATGTTTAATTACCTAAGGAGTCAACAATATTTAATGGATAACCATAAAAAAAATATAAGTACAATGCATGTTCAATTTGTACTTAGTTATGTTGACCTTGCCATATTTTGCAAACAACATGTCTACGACCCCATCAAAAACAGATTGCAACTGATGGCGCTCTATTTTATACCAATACAAAAAATACACATTATGGAGGAAAATATTTCAGCACAAGCTTCGCAGACACAAAAGTTGCATAAAATAGAGGCGTAAAATGTAGTGGCAGTTATCTGCATGATTTTACGCCGCAGTTTAGTGTCAGATTATCTTTTAGTTCTAGCAACAAATCTTTTCAAGTGGAGAATAAAAATGATAGCTCATGGTTTAGTGATTTTAACAGCAGTGAAAATTCGGGAGGCCATTTATTATTATCAGTTGCCTGAACCCGAGCGCAGGCGGTGCGCTACATTATGGCACTCCTGTGGTTTCGTAACTGCGATCTCCAAGAACGGGGTGATTTACGTGCTCGCAACTTTTGCTGCCCAGCGACACTTAAACCGTAATATGAAGATTTGTTGGATTCACTTAGATACCTTCACAGCTTTTCGGACTAACAGACGCCGACTGCATTGAAAGCCTCATTATTTATTTAAGCCCCTACTTTGTTTAACAATTGTAAGTACCTAAACGGCGAATATTGGGCGGGATTGGCCTCGTTACTTAGAACGAGGAAATAATAAATGAGATTCCGTAAGCTACGGATTCTTTGTTAATTAAATTATTTAAATGTCTTGACTCGCTCAAAGTGCAAGCTACTAAATTATTAGAATAAGTCTGTTGAAGCCTTTTGGCTTTCGGTGACTTGCGTTCGGTCGTTTATGGCTTGCGTAATTAGCAGGGTCGTATTTTTATTGCTTCATTCGAGGTAGCGTCGGAGGCTATATATTAGCATTCCTCTTTCATTAACTGACTGGTTTTATTTGATGCTTGTCCAATAGTTGTCATGAAAGAAATGTATCTTTTTAGTACGAAACTATTAAAATGATCAAATAGAATAACGTACAATTTGCATTATTACTAACCACGGATTAGTTTAGTGTGCTAGATAAAATAATAAAAAATAAGCCTAGTTAATAATTTCTTAATATCCTAATTAAGGATTGAAAAAATATTTTTAACTATAAAGTCGTTTAGTAGTTGGTCAGACACAGTGGTTTTTCTTTTTAATGAGCTTCTTTACATTAATCTGGCGAACTATTAAAAGTTCCTGTATATATCCAATTCGTAGCTCTTAACTCATTTCTACAAAATATAAAAAGCCTATAAGTTTGTATAAAAATTACTAGTTCACCATCTTTGGGAGTCCGCCAAATGGGATTCAAATGATGTTACCTACTTATAATGCATTGTCATCTGAAACAAACATGTACCTATGCAAAAATTAAACTTAATCGTAATATAACGTCAACCATCAACCATATAACCATCAGGCGAGTTGGTGGTCAAGCGCGGACTTATTCAAGATAAAATAAATTCGTCGGAATACCTGGCCTAAAATTCCGAAACACAATCTTACTCTCAATTTGAGAAACATACAATAATTTAATCATCATCATTACTTGAAAACTGTTAAACTAATGTACAATATGTTTATGGGACCATTTCGTGAAGTTTTTCTAAAGATTGTAAAATATCGCGAATCAATTAGCAAACAAAGGAGAAATTGGTACCTACCATCAGAACTATAAGGGATTTTATCTACACTAATGTTGTAACATTCTACTTATGTTTCCAATACTTGACTTATAGTGACTACTGTTATAGCGCAGACAACAAAACACTCAATTTAAGCAATTTCACATGATGTTATAATATCCACATCGATATTGTAAAATCTCATTATAACATCGCGCGCTCGCTCCTGATTGGCCCTGCGCGCGCAGCTGCGCTCTCATTGGTTAGATTTTAATGGCGCCAAGTTCACTGTGACAATACACGTACGCGTGAATCCTTAGAATAAGAACCCAAAAACCGTCCCGTACCGTCCCGTCCCGTCCCGTCCCGTCCCGTCCCGTCCCGTCCCGTCCAGTCCAGTCCCGTCCAGTCCCGTCCCGTCCCGTCCCGTCCCGTCCCGTCCCGTCCAGTCCCGTCCCGTCCCGTTCCGCCCCGTCCCGTCCCGTACCGTCCCATCCCGTCCCGTCCCGTTCCGCCCCGTCCCGTCCCGTACCGTCCCATCCCGTCCCGTCCCGTCCCGTCCCGTCCTGTCCCGTCCCGTCCAGTTCCGTCCCGTCCCGTCCCGTCCCGTCGCAATATGTTTTTTTTTTATTTTATTTTTTATTAGTGAAGATAAAGTAGTGTATGCAACTGCATATAACACGGGTATTATCATCATCTTCGTTAACATCTTCATTATATGACAGTTGCATAAACTACTATTTTATATCAGACCTAGCTGTGTCCGGGACGGGCCCATACACGACCCAGGCAAGTTGGTGGTCAAACACAGCCTTATTTGCGTTAAAAAAAATAACATTCCACACATTTTATGTAGTATTTCGTCCGGGCCACGACCGGGCCCGCCCGGACACGTTCCGGTATAATATAAATAAATCATCCCCAAATAAGTACGGACAATTTGAGAACCTCAACCATTTTAGACGCAGCACGCGTCGGTTAAAAATCAATATAAATAAACTCTTCAACTTGAGAATCTTCTTTTCTTAAAAACTACAAATGATTAATGAAATATTATCAATCAAAATGTGTTCTAATTTGCCAAATATTCCAACGAAATTAATGGTTAATATGATGAAAGATATTTAATTTTTTAAAAACAAAACAAACAATATATTTTTTTTTTAAATTAAAATTGTAATTAAAAAGATACCTTTCTGCAAAAAATAAAAACTTTACTACGTAACCGCGTACTGCGTAAGGGATCGCCAATCAGCCGCGGATCGCCGAGTCGCCTCTCCCCCGCTTCATCGTTTTTTAAATGAATCGCTTATAGTGTGTAGCTAAATAATGCAGATACATATTGAAACGATAACGGCACAGCGCCGTGATTTTAACGAACGTTTATTGCCGACACACCACACTCTCTTATAAATGCATCATTTTTAAGCAACGTACTGTTCATATACATACTTCATGAAAGCGTTAATTTTATTGTAGTTTAAAAGAGCGCATTGTGAAAGAGCAGTGCACAAACCTACTATTCGGCGATGAAGTTTTGTCTTTATGCCTATAAATTTTGTTTTTCGCCACAAACTATTTGTGAAATGCTAGTGGCATTTTTTTATTTCGATGTTTATTATTTGTTTATGTTAATCGAGTTATTGTTATTGAGAGGCGACTCGGCGATCCGCGGCTGATTGGCGATCCCTTACGCAGTACGCGGTTACGTAGTAAAGTTTTTATTTTTTGCAGAAAGGTATCTTTTTAATTACAATTTTAATTTAAAAAAAAAATATATTGTTTGTTTTGTTTTTAATAATTAAAATATGTATATGTTACTCTAACATTTATACAAAAAGAATTAAATGCATTCCTATTATAGTTACTTTTCTATAGAATTTATAATAATGACGAAAATAGCCGGCGCACAGGTGGATACGGGTTATTCATATTTCGCAATATTTCATAATTGTTTTATTTTTGTTTCTTAAAAGACCTACAGTTATTATTTTTGTTACTTAAAAAATGACATAATTTTTTTATTGCTGAGTAGGGATCGGAAATTCTTAGAATTTAGTTAAACACGTAGTATGTACTAGCAAAGAAAATATAGTATGGTACTAGTATATATTCTGAGCAATATATATTTAGTCTCTGGATTTACAAAAGTTATAAACAAACGTAGTAAACTAATAAAACGTAGGACTCGTGGTAACACTGCTAGTGTGGGGAAATTAAACAAATCTGTACTATGTATAAGATGACCTTACTATGTATAAGATGACCTTATACATAGTACAGATTTGTTTTATTTCCCAACATTAGCAGTGTTACCACAAGTCCTACGTTTTATTAGTTTACTTGTAGTTACACCACTCGGTGTAACCACGAGTAAAAAAGTTTACTCGTAGTCACACTGGTGTAACAAAGCGGTGTAACCACGAGTCTGGACCCGAATTTTTCCTACTTACTTAACACTTATTGTTATAATATGGAAAATTTACGCAATATCATTCTAATTTATAGCCTATGTGTTATTCTGATGTATAAGCGGTATAATTGCAAAGTTTCAACTCAGTCCATTCAGTAGTTTTTGCGTGAAAGAGTAACAAACGTCCATACATCCATCCATCCATCCTTACAAACTTTCACGTTTATAATATTAGTAGGATCCTATAAGTTCATAATTATGAAATCAATAATTTGATCTACTCAATACGACGAAATAACATATACTTATCTCAAAATTACAAAAGCTGTAAATAAATCAAACTGCGAGTATTTTCACAATTTAATCGTACTTGTGCTTGCTGTATAGGTACTTAATATCTAATCAAGTTTTAGTTCATTAAACCTTGCAAGTGACAATAATTAAGGGTAAGCCACCTTAATTAATTTTCGCGAGCACCAAAATACACATGCATATTAATTTACAGCGTGCATGTTTCTCTACTTAATTAACACAAAAATATACTCGTATGCCTCGCGAAATAAGCTTCAACGAACTACTGAGTTTTGGCAAGATTTATCCAACTGAACATTCTTAGTTCATATTGTCTCAAATTTCCTAAATCCACTACATTAAATGTTCCGAAATGACTGTTAAGTACGTAACACACGTTAGCCGTTAAATCACTCTCTTTTTATCACGCAAGAGGATGGATATGTCGTTCACTCTAGCAAACGTTCCGTTCCTAATGTGCCCGAGAATTTATTGCTCTTCTCCCAAGAAACCTTAAATATACCTACAAAGCTTTAAAATTGATTTTCTGTACTTATGCTTGTTCAAAGTTTAATCGATTCTCAAATCCCGCATCCTTCTCTAAGCGTTTTGTCAAAGCATTTCCTTAAACTAATAGGAACGGATCCAATTATACCTAAAAGTTTAAGGGTTATAAAGTGTACTTTCAGTAATTGTCTTTGCGAACAAATTAATGTTTTGTTTGTGATTCTAACTTGTTAATCCTATGAAAATAAAGTAAATCTACCCATAAATACATAAAATGAAGTAAAAAAAAATATTTTTATTTCAAAAGATTATGTCGAAAAATAGGTACATTGAATAATTTATTACTTAACTTCATACAATAGGTACGACCTAAAATAGAGAATAAAAAAAAGACAGATTTTTTTTTGTCTTTTTTTTTATTAGAAATAGCTTCTATAAAGATTGGTATTATAAAACATAAAGTTTTTTTTTTTCTTTTAATATGGTAGCTTAATACTTGCAAGTATTGCCAAATGGGGATTGCACATGTGCATAACGATCGTGGTGAAAAGCAAAGCTCTAGGTTAGGGGAGGACAACATAAACTGCATTCGCATCTAATGTGGCGACCGCAGGCCAAATAGCCACTTTAAGCAGAACCTCGCCGTAAAGGCCCCGTTAATAAGCTTAAATCTTTCACCGAGTGCATTTTACTGCCAGAAGGTTCAAGATTGCTGACTTCTGGTTTCAAATTGCGGGAAATGGAATAAAAACAAACAATAACAATTCTATCGCAATTCCTGAAAAGAAATATGGAGCAGTGACACAGTATATGTTTCACAGTAAGTAGGTTAGATAAAAATACAATACCGGGAATAGGTAGAGTTTTTATTTTGTATGAAATAAAAACTCTACCTATTTTAGCAAGGTTTCTTTAGATGACGTACATTTTTATGATAGAATTAGGTACGCTTGTCATTATAACCAATTTTTACATTTAGATCACAATATAAAAGACTTGCATAATTTAAATATTCTCAATCAATCAGTTTTCAGAATTGGTTTGTGAAAAGCGTTTCCTTGCAAATTACATGAAATAATTTTTCAGTTGAGTGAACAGTTCATTTTTATGCAAATGGTAACCTTGAGCACAGCTTTGTAGTCCAATGATTGGTTGATAATCTCGTAGGTTCTCAACCAATGCGAAAAAGTGGTTATTAACTATTTAATATAATATACAAGTCTTGTCTATACAAGCCTCACGATTTATTAAATAATTAGTGGAAATTTTTCCAATATTCTTATAAAAAATCCGTTTTTCCTAATAAATGCTGATATAATATTTCTACAGAAATGGGGTTCCTATTGTAAGTAAAATATGTGTAAGTAGCTCTTGTAAAAGAGCTGCGTTTCCTCCGAATCACAAGTCAAGATACACGAACATTTTGGTAGTGCTTACATTACATAGTACAAGCATGCAATGCCGTGTAGTCGAGAAAACAGTTCAGCTAACTTAGGGGTGTCAAAATATCCATTCAGCCTATTAGATCATATTTATTTTCTGCTTTGAAATCTATGTTTTGACACATCAAAAAGTTTTGAACAATTTTACTTACAGAAGAGAATGAATACTGTTGTAACTCAGTTGGTCGAAAGACTAGCAGTATACGAACGCTCACTTTGCAATCGTGGGGTCAATCCCTACCAATGACTTTAAAACTTATGCACCGATTTTCTCACCACGGGCCTTACGGTGAAGACAAACATCGTGAGAATTCCTGTGTAGGTCCATAAAAGAAATTTGACGGCGTATGTAACTCTACCAACCAGTCTGGACGAGCCTCGTGGCAATAATACAAAATAAAAGAATGTTTATTTGCCTTAAAATATGTATAAATAAGAGATAACAAAATATGTACAAATAATAAATAACAAATAACAATAGTCCCCGCTAGTGCGGGGAGTGTTGTGGGTCGTGTGCGGGCCCTAATGGGCTAGCCTGTATCGCGATCAGATTGACATATCGTCGGAGAACGTCTTGTACTATTAATTTAGGCTACGTGATTACAAATTTTATAAACAAGAAAAGGAAACACAGCGAAAGATGTGTGTGTGTGTTTTGTGTGTACGTACGAGTATGTGTGTGTGCGTGTGCTTATGGGCAGTTTCAGAGATATAAATAATAAATGTTAGGGGACATCTTACACACTGTCTCTGACCCCAAACTAAGCATAGCTTGTGATATGGCTGCCAGAGACTGATATACTTTATATACATATATTAAATACATACTTATATAGATAGTACCTAAATAACACCCAGACACAGAGCAAACACCTATGTTTATATTTATATTTTAATTCACTGACTTTAACTAGTCAGTATTAAAGAAATTATTTTAGGTTTCAATGATAAACAGAGATTCAGTAGCATCGTAATCAAGTGTGAGTAGTTCTTTACCTTCTCTTTACCATAAAATGAACTACCGCTTAGATTACAAACTTAATTACGCTAATTATTTATTATTATTTTATGGTTATTTGTGAGTAGGCCTTTGTTCTGTAGATTAGATAGATTGAGATAATTATATACTAGCATACGGACAGAGACATAATTTTAACGTCGTCTTAAAACGAGAAAAAGCTATGGTGAAGTATAATATAGGTATGTCACATTTTCACCTTTCGATAAAAATAACGTGGTGCGTGTATATACTAGCCTTGTCAGAGAATATAAATAATCGGCCGAGTGCGAGTCGGACTCGCGCACGAAGGGTTCCGTACAGTATGGAAGCCCCCTACCGGAGTGCAACAAGTTGTTTTCATTTGTTTCTTTTTTTGGTTTTCACGCTTGGTGGAACACTAGAGATGCATAATTATATGTCGTACGTGACGTCACTTGCCGGTTCCAACAGAATACCAGCGCTGGTTGTTTACAACCAGCTTTCAACGCTGAGTTGGGACTGGTTTCGTGGCAAACATTTAGATGCGTTTTAGTTGATGCCTATTTGTATATAATAAGATATGTAATAATTTGTAATATGCCATGTACTTGTTTGTTTGCTACGAAATAAAACATTTCTTTCGCTCTTTCTTAATATATTTTATTTTAATTTAACTATTGATTTTTGAAGGTAATATACAACTCAATATTCTGTGAATATTTCATGCATCATCCTGCTGCCGTTATTAATATCGAGCAAATTAAATCATGTTAGTTGTATGGGAGACCTTCTTAAACGTTTATTTTATTTTAATTATTTATTTTTAAAGTGAATAGATATTCTGTGAATATTTCAAGCATCTGCCTGTCATCGTTATTTATATCGAGCGAATAGCGGCTAACAATTCAGGTTTGTTGTATGGGAACCGCCCCTAAATATTTTATTTCTGTTTTTAGTATTTGTTGTTGTAGCGGCAACAGAAATACGTCACATGTGAAAATTTCAACGTTGTAGCTATCACGGTTCATGAGATACAGCCTGGTGACAAACAGACAGACATACAGACGGACGGACAGCAGAGTCTTAGTAATAGGGTCCTGTTTTTACCCTTTGGGTACGGAACCCTATAAAGGCGGCGCAGTTATAGAAATCCTAGTTTCCAAGTATGACAGCCCTAAAACAGTAGCAGCGGAAGGCAGCGTCGCAGCTGAGGGGCTGAGGCGGATGTGTTGTGACGTCAGAGTCACTCGCTCTCGCCGGCGACGAGACGGTCTGTGGTCCCGACGCATCCGGCGGAATTTGGGGCACAACCACGAATACTCAGATTTTAATGAAAAAATATTTGGTAAGCGAGATTGCATAGGAGTCCTGGTTGTGAAAGGTTTTTTGATCCATCGAATTGGCATTTTTTTGGTATTGATGTTTTGCTCATATGAAGGTCTCTCAGATTCAGGTTTTTATTGTCAGAACATGCTAAGCATCCGGGCTATGTGGCTTTTAGTACCTATATTTAACTAGCTGCGCTCCATGGTGTTACCCGCGCTAGCCCGAAATTGAAAGTAGCCTATGTGTTAATCCAAGGTCTAAGATACCTTCATACCGAATTTTATCCAAATCAGTTCAGCCGTTTGTGCGTCAAAGCATAACAAACATCCATACATACTCACAAACTTTCGCATTTATAATATAAGTAGGATGATGAATACTCACGCAAGTTTCAAAGAAGTGATGTCGCGTGGGTCAAGGTGGTAATAATTAAATATTTAATAACTTAAAAAGGGCAACTTTTTCACAATTACAAGATTTTTCACTTCAACACGCTAAAGTTTTTCATAAAAAATTGTATGAAAATATACACATAATAACTTACTAAACAGTCTTCTAGTAAAATTACACTGGGATGGTGAACTTTGAAATTGAATAAGTAAAGTACATATATTATTTATTCGTATTTTGGTGCCAAAAACCCTCACGCTGCTCAGACTTGTGTATATTTTAATTTTGGTCTTTGTAGATTTCACAAGTTTCCTTAATTTCACCGGTATACGTAGCAAAGCTGAGTTAGGAATATTCTGCCGTACCGAAGAGGTGTTTATGTTTACCTGTTTGCCATACCTGCGAACTGTTTATATTTATATAATATTTTCAGGAAACTCACATGTTAATTACTTTGTAAAAATATAAGCTAAAAATATGGGCTAAATTTCCTTGTACTTACAGAGTTTCTTTAAAATATTTGGAATCAATGGAAATATTTTAGGTTGCTAATATATGGAAATATTTTAGGTTAGGTTCCTAATATGAAACCATCCTGGAAATTACGATAGTAAAATCAGCTAATGACCTATATCATACAAAAAGTTCATTGACTTTCGGCGTAATAAGCAGAACAGCTAATTCTGTTTTTGAATACTCATCTAGTGTATAGTGTATCATCTAGGGTATAGGAAGTTTAATTCGAGTTTGGTGTAATAATGATGTTCTGTATTAATTGTAAACAGGAGCAACATTTTCCATGCATGAAAATAACGTCTCTTCTGTAGAAATTGTACAAGAAAAGAGCGCTAAAACAGGCTTCGCAGAATATAAGAAAAACCCGACTTTGACTACGAGAAAAATATTCATCATTTAGTTGAAACAGGGAACTATTCCACATTTAGCGAAACATAAGTCTTGCTAATAACCGGACAGGAAATGAAAGGAATGTGTCAAAAAAGTCTAGAATGTTTCAAATTTTTCCTTAATGACGCTCATGCTTTTTTTAGTTTTCCTCTGTCCTTTTCCTGATCGAAATTTTTTCACGCTCGCTTAATTCGCGCTATATTTATCCCCGTGTTGGGCTTATTACGGGTTAACCTTTACAGAACTAATAATAACCTATAGCTATGCTATATTCACTTATACTAAACAGTAACGGAGAACAAAAATACACAATATTGATATAATAACATTATACTTTGACAAAAATCTAAAACTATCTCGATTTGGAATTGTATAAGAAAAGAAACAACTTCAACAATCTTCACAAAGTAAAAGAAAAACCCGACGTTAGCTATGAGAAAAATATTTATTATTTATTGAGACGTAAAACTTGTGTTTAATTGCCGGATATGAAACAGACATTTCCAGTGCACTTTTTAAACACTCACTGTCGCATCCTGCTCTGCCCCTCGACGTCATTAATTAGTCGTTTCTTGTTACGCATCGCTTACACATGGGCTTAAATGAGAAAAACTGAAGTTATGAATTCTATTCGAGCGTGTAAAAAAGCGTTAATATATAAAAGCTATAATAAGCATATAATAACGTCATTATGTCGCTCCGAGTACAGGAAGAGAGCTCCAAGGCGATCCCTTTAAAAAGAGGCGTAAGACAGGGAGACGTGATTTCTCCGAAACTGTTTACGGCTACTTTGGAGAACGCCTTCAAGCTCCTGGAATGGAAAGGATTCGGCATCAATATCAATGGCGAATACCTCACTCACCTTCGGTTTGCCGACGATATAGTAGTCATGGCAAAATCGATGGAAGAGCTCAGCACGATGCTCGAAGGCCTCAATCGAGTTTCTCAACAGGTGGGTCTTAATATGAACATGGGTTCATTTTAAGACTTACTTTCGTCTTGTCCATACAAGACGAAAGTCATGTGTAATTCCCATGTTGTACCCACTTTGGTTTCTGTTGGGAGCTCGGTTCTTGAAGTCGTTGACTCGTACGTCTACCTAGGACAAGTAGTACAGTTAGGCAGGTCCGACTTCAAGAAAGAGGTAAATCACCGAATCCAACTCGGCTGGGCAGCGTCCTGAAAATTGCGTAACGTCTTCTCGTCCGACATATCTTAGTGCCTCAAGTCGAAAGTGTTCGATCAGTGTGTGTTGCCAGTGATGACTTATGGCACTGAAACGTGGTCTCTTACTATGGGCCTTATTAAGAAGCTCCAAGTAGCCCAAAGAGCTATGGAGAGGGCTATGCACGGAGTCTCTCTGCGAGATTGAATCAGGAATGAGGAGATTCGCAGAAGAAGCAAAGTTACCGACATAGCCCAGCAGCAAGTTAAAATGGCAATGGGCAGGGTACATAGCGCGGAGGACTGATGACCAATGGGGTCGAAAAGTTTTCAAGAGGAGATCACGTACCGGCAAACGCAGCGTAGGACGTCTACCCACAAGGTGGACGGATGACCTCATTAAGACCGCAGGATTACGCTGGATGCAAGCCGCTACCAACCAGTCTTATTGGAGATCCATAGGGGAGGCCTATGTCCAGCAGTGGACGTCCTATGGCTGATGGATGGATAAATGGATGGTGCAAAAAAGTCTCGAAAGTTTCACATTTTCGGTTAGTAAAACTCATGACTTTGTTTGTTTTATTTTGTCCTTAATCGAAAAATTTTCAAACTCGCTACGCTTGCGCTCTATTTACCCCCATATTTGGCATCATACTGACTAATGCCGCGCTATATTTATTTTTACTAAACTAGAAAAGAGAAAAAATATACAATAGTGAATTACTTACATTACATTTAGTAAATACCAAAAATGAAAATAAGAA